>CM060912.1:842768174-843968174 GCA_030737875.1 Allium sativum | reverse complement strand
GTTATACATAAAGCTATGCCACACATGCCGTGGTTTGATCATCAACCACAAGACTTTGCTTTTCAACAGAAGCCTTGATCATTTGCCACTCAGGCGTGCCACACAGGCAATTCACGCTATGCGACTGATTTCTATCGATATATAACCTCTGAGCTCGTACCTCTTAGAGAAGGGCGTTAAGAAAGAGAATAAACTCTCCACCGCCAAACAGATATATATTTAATAGAGATCAATCAGCACAGAATAAAATTCAATGTCAGACACACAGTCCCTTTGCAAGTTCGTTCTGGGTCTGAACGAAACCAGAGGCACTATATACCTCGCATACCCATCGATCTCCACGTACGTTTGGACGATCACATCTTATTATCTATATTTCGGGATGCCTCCCTATCAAGACTTCAGTTATCTTCCAACCGAGGTGAAGATCTCTGGTCTTCAACCACCGTCTTCATAATCGACTTCTTATCGCCGATCAATTATTTGAAATGAGATTTAACTCGGCCTTTTCAAATAATTCACGTATATTTAGAATTTAAATCAATTCATTTCAATGGTTAAATTATTCGACAACAATTCATGCCAAACACATTCAACCATCAAATATCACATAAACCGAGCAAATTCAGTTTATTTTCATTCCATATCGTTTATAATATTTTATCACGATTCATCGCTATTTTTATTTATTTTAAAAATACCAATTTCATTCAAATGACGCTTCAGGCCATAACGCGGCCGTGGCGCTGTTTTTCTTCAGATTTGATTTATGCATATCTAAAAATCTAACCGTTGGATCTTCACAAATTTTATATCATTAGAAAGATCTTTTCGAAACGAATCAAATGGTTTCAGTTTTGGGAAAATCCGATGGTCGGATCTCCCGGTACACTCGTTTGAAGTTTTGATTTCAAAATACGAACTGCAGCGTCGTTATTCGATTTAATTTAATTATATTTATATATATATACAAATATAATCGATTCTGGCGCTGTTTTTCTTCATATTTAAATTGAATATTCCAGACAATCCAACCGTTGGATTTTCACAAAGTGGGTATCGTTGGAAAGATATTTCCAAAGCGAACCCAACGGTTTCGGTTTCGGGAAAATCCGACAGTCGGATCTCCCGCACTAATCGTTTGAAATCACGATTTCAAAACACGAACTACAGCTTTGTTATTCGATATATTTTAATCAAATTTATATATATATATAAATATAATCGATTCTTCGATTTAAAACCATTTACACTTCACATATTTGATAAAAACGATATTTTTTTCAACAGATATTTATTTCAACACATGAATTTTGTTTATTTTATTTCCACACAAAAATTTCTATTCAATACTTGAATATTATTTCAACATTCGACACATGAATATTTTCTATAGTTTATATATAATAAAAATGTGATTTTTATTGCAAAATAATTTATTTTAAAACACGATTATTTTATATATTTTATATATAAGGTAAAAATGTTATTTTTGGTGTTAAAACAATTTATTTAAACCACTAATATTTTATATAGTCTATATATATATGATAAAAATGTTATTTTTATCTTTCAAAGAATTTATTCAATACACGAACTCCATTCAATACACGAATTTATTTCAACACATGAATTTTGTTTCAAAGAACCTACATTGGTGGTCTGTAGTCGCCGACTCTGGCGAGGTGGATCTCGACGTACACGAGACGAGCGAGGTCGAGGCTACTATGGATTTGAAGCTCTCCTCAAGCTCTATAAATAACTCCAAAGAACCTACATTTAATTTGGCGTGGATTGATCAGAAAATGGCTGGGAAGATTAGAAATCGTTTCCGTCGTCCGCAGTAGAGGGTAGAGGAGAGAGAAGATGGAGTGTTGAATTCTGATTGGCCCGACACTTTTATATTTATTTTAAAATCCAAAAATACCCCTTTCTCCTTACGAACCCCAATTCAAACCCAACGACTGTCGCCCTAGCTAAATACCCCCATTCCGAACACAATGGAATATGTTTCGTAGGCCAATTCGACTGTTTCAGTCAGTTTCTCTTCAGATTAAAATATAAAACATTCAATATTTGTTTTGAATGTACATTTCAATTTGCCGGGGCCACATACTGATCCTAAAAATTCCAGAAAAATAAATCTAGCTATGTTTTGACGATACGGTCCCAACAAAACTAGTTTCATCGAATTCTGAGACCGTTTGGAAAATGGCCCTTTTCTGGTCGATCCAATTTAACAAAAATCGACCAAACAGATTTTCCTTTGCCACGCTCACATACAAGCTTCAAAAATTATGAAATTTGAAACCTAGAAATAATTTGACATCCCGGATCCAACAAAAGTGGTTTCGTCGAATTCTGAGGTCGTTTGCAAAATGGTCGTTTTCACAGCCTATATAAACTCTATAGTGATCATTCTAAAAATTCGTTTGGCAAATATGCGCACTCGTATACGTATTATCTCTCCCTGGTTTCTTTCCTTAGGTTAACTACGCAACCTAGAGCTCTGATACCAAGTGTGATGGCCCGCCTCGCATCAGCCGGCATTTCCTCCGAAAGTGCGTTGTATACATGCCCGACCAGCACAGAACAGTCGCCAAAGAAAGGGAAGAAGAGAATTAACTAATCGAAAACCTGTAGAATGTATCATAGCGCAAGGAATAAAATATAAGAATAACATACTTGACATAAAATAGGTGAGACAGTGCATAAGCTCAAACTAAACATCATAGCAGCGGAAAATCCAAATACAGCTTATGCTCCACATCATCATTATTACAACTTTAAAACTGTCTCTAAAGCAAAAGAAAGGAAGGGTGCACTACTAATGCCCAAAGTAGTGATCAGCAGTGACACAGGGAGAATATATATATATATATATATATATATATATATATATCATACGTGAAAGCCTCCTGCTTGTCTCTGGTATAGCTACTCGTGCATACCACCTAACCTGTCTCTAGTCAGCTCGTGAGAGCACCCAGAGTAATAAGAAGAGACATAAAACTCTGGGTCAAACAAAAAGTCTGGTATGAGCGATATGCAGCTAAACAGAACAATAATAGGTATACTAAACCATACCTGAACCTAGACCTGCAACCAAAGAGTTAGCACTACATACCGTACAATACTCTAAGGTGCCACTAACATATGGTGTAAAGAATACAGGGGTGGGGGTGTGCATGTCTAATAATGGCAAACAAATCAAACATAGCAACCATCCTCACATCCCTCACTCAGTACGTAAAGCATACGATGTCTACCACTGTCAATCACTAGACCCATCGAAGTAGTGACGGAGTTCGACTTGTACAACTACTGCTACTACCAAGCTTACCCCATGGAGTCATGACCAAATCTTTACAAATGACCCCACTTCATTGGTCTATAGCTCTTTAGTCGTACCTAGGCCACTGTGGCCCTGAATCCATTCACGTACCCCCTACACATAGTGATCCAAAGTTACAGACATCGACAACCCCTTAGCACACGTCCCGCAGCAAAGCCCAACTCATGAAGTTAACTCGCTGGTTCCCAACTGGATCCTGAGTACAAACTTCCCACTTGGACTACCTTTGCATCTAGGGTTTTGGTCTTCTCCTCCGGATCGGTCTTCATTTGGTCCGCAACTCATGCCTCACGTGCAGAACTCCTGAGTTCGGTTCGTGGTCATCCTCCTCCTTCGGATCGGTTCGAGCCACTTGCATCGGATCGAGTCGTGGTGTCCTTCCTCCAGCAGTTCGGGTCGGGGTCCACATCTCTAAGCGGTTCGGATTGTGGAGAGCTCCGGATCGGGTCGGGCCTTCCTCACCAGCTCGGATCGTTGTGTGCTGATCGGGTTGGGACTCCTGGTCGGATCGAGATCTCCAAGCAGTATGGATCGATGCACTAGCTCATGGCGCAGCAGTTCAGAGGAGTAGCTCGTGGACGGTTGTCACGATCGGGTCGGTTCGGTGGTGCGATCTGATCCGGTTTCCTGCACAGTTTTCATGCGACTTCCAGCAACCTGTTTCACGCCATTCGACGGAGTTTTCGACCAATCTAACTATTCTAATCAATCACAAAGCATACCATACAGTCATAGCAACATGTAGAAACAACCGTAAACACCAAAACATCAATTTGATAAGTCAAAACAGATCAAACATAGCCAAAATCCTATATTTTCCCTTAAGCATGTTTAAGCAAAACTAATCATAGGAATAACAAAACTTAACCAAATCAACCCAAATTTCTAACATAGGTATAAATCAATATTTCAGAATTTATAAATATTTTTCTAGAATTTATTTATGCATGAATTCACCAATTAACACTAATCACCCTAATTAACTGTAATTAGTGTCAAAACAATGCTAATCACTCACCTTTGCTACAAATAAAATTCAGATCTGAAATGAATCTCTGTTTGGCTTGAATACTGATGTCTAACAGCAGCTCTAACCTTGCTTTGGTGCTATCTCTCCTTAATTTGATGTTGCTAAGCCTAATCTTCAATTATAAAGTGGTTTGGGGATGTTTTAGATGTTGGAGGCCATTGTTAGGGTTGAAAAAAATGTCTATGGCGGTTGGAAAATGTCTAAAAATCGAAAGCCCTAACCCTAACAGCCCTTAAACACTCCAAATCCAAAATCCCCCTTTGGGCCTAGCTGTTGATCACCCAATTAAGCCCAATTAAGCTGTTTTTCAACATCTGAAACTTGTTTCAGCCATATCTCCCAAAAGGTGAGTCCGTGTCGCTAATGTGACCACTCTACGGAATTGTAAACCATCATCCGGATCCAATAGAAGTGCTTTCAGGTCAAAATTCCTTTCCAGTCAAAAGTTATGGTCAAAAAAAGATCAGCTAGGGGCAAAACGGTCATTTAAAAATTGGAAAAAATCATGAACATGGGAAATGACCCCAATAGTCGTTCCCCAAAGTTACATGACCATACGACTTCGTATTTGAAAGAAATAAATATCCTATGATCCTTCGATGCGTAGAATGCGGGTCGTTACAGATATAATCGAATTACAATAAACAACTCTTTCTCCAATAATCTATATTCGATTATATTCTGAACTTCGGAATTTATCTACCATTTCAAGTTAATTCAAATTCCAAATTCGCTTTTGAATTTATGTTTTCCAAATCATTATCAATTTTTTTTATAACCATTACAGTCTAGACTTTATTTTATATTCCAAATTTCGAAATAAAACTCATCATTTTCTTTTAAAATGATTACCCATTTCCCTTTTCATTCAATTTCCAATCTAGATTCATATTTCCCAATCTAAATTTCCTTTATAGATGTTTCATTTGCATAATATTTTCTTTAACCCATTATTCACTTTAATCGTGAATATATTCCTGTTATGTACATTTTGATTTCATACTTATAAATACTACCTTAAACCCAAATTTTATTTGTAACTTCTATTTAGAATTATTCATATAAGTCCCATTTCTTTTTATTTTAATCATTTAAAATCTCGTTTAACAATTCCATAATAATTTCTAAGTTTAAATCTTATTTCAAATATTGGTTTCAAAACCGACTTCCACCTTTTCATATAAATTCAAATTTGAATTTATATTTCAATTTATCCAATGATAAATAATTCACTTAATTTATATTCTTGTTTATAAACAACTTCTTGATTTATCCGCTTGAACCGGTTTCTATTTCAACTCTATTCGAGATTTTACTTCGATTTTGGAAATAAATTCCATTTTTAAATCCCAAATTCCATTTCCAAAATGCAAAAAGTATTTCACAGTATCTAAAATACCACATTTCTAGGGTTAGGGTAAACCATATCCAATTATGGATTATTTAACACATTATATATCACTTAACACATTATATATCACAATCAAATAAAAACAATAATACAACTGTTGAGGAATCCAGTTGGATCCCTCCAACCTGTTTCCCTGCATCCACAGATCTTAATCAACATTAATTTCATATAAATATGAATTATCATAGTAAACATAACTAATAATCGATCAACGATATAATTAATCAACCATTTCAACCAATTTTATCAACCATTCATCCAAACAACCATCACACAATATAAATTACTATAAACTGATTTAAAACTCGTTTAAATAAAAATATAAATGAGCTAGAGTTAGTGAGTTTACTTACCTTGTTTTGCAGTTGACGGTTCTGCTTTGGTTCTGTTAAAATCAAACAGATATCATTAATTTCCATTAGCTCTATTCTCAGCCATATTAGTGCCACAATGTAGACCTCGTCATTACGATTCCAATGGAAACTCTTTGGTTCAATTCTGTTCAGGAATGACAAAGTCACACGAGTTACAATGTTTAATTTGAATTTAAATAACTTAAATTTTTTTATTAATAATTTTATTAAAGTTAACTACCATCATTCGTCTAATTAATTTCCCCCTTCATCATGTTTTTAACCATGTTGTTCCTCTTCCATACGATTTTCTTTCCCATTCTTCATTAAACCGAGGGTTGACCTATCTTTGACCTCCGACTATCTCTCCCAAAATCAGCTTACAAAACTCCTAACTATTTAAATCATAAATATGATTAATCCACTAACCCTTCATCACCTTATTATAAACCACAGTCCTTGATCAAAATACTCTGCCTCAAACTAGAGTTATAACCAACGGCTCTTCACTCAACATCTTTAGCAGCCACCATTCATTTCGCTTCGAGAAAACCCAGAATTCACCACTTCGCATATATAAACAATTCTACTTACAACTGAAACCCCAATATCCATTACAGTTCCAACCCAGCGTGCCCACTCCTCTCACCATCCTCCACTATCTACTTGATTACCAAACCACAAATATCACGACTTCCCCTGATTAAATAGCATTCCTGATAAATCAATGTATATCACAATTAAGCTTCTTAATCAATTAATTAGCAATATAATTACCAATTTGATCTACCATCACCCATTATATATATTTAGATTTGGTCAGCTAATCCATAGCAGGTTCCTGTAAAACCCGATGTCAAACCTTCCTCATGCGATCACTGATGCTCCTCCTCCACTCGCCTGACACCAGTTTGTCAACAACTCCTCCTTGCCACTAGAAACAACCAAGCGATCTCCAAAAATCCTCTCAACACGATGGATCACTGTTCAAATAAAAGTCGGGTCTTAACCCGTTGCCTCCTGCCGTAGGTCATCAGTCACCACCAAAAGAGATCGTGACAACACCTCTTTCGAGTTATTTTCTGGGATAAACATGCGTTTCTTTTTCTCATTGTTTCAATTGAATCTTCCAGTTCAACTCGCCATGAACCCAGGAATCTACTGTAGTACTCGCACACCCCTCTTCGACGTAGTTACAATCGGTCGTAGCCCCTCCTCGATCAAACAGTCGCGCACCCAGCCAATTTATTCGAGCACGAAGCTCCCTCGATTTTGATCTTAATCGATCTAAAACGTAAAGTTTCATTTAGTATTTTAATCTTTATCAATTTATGAAGATTTGAAGACAGGCTGTTAATAGAGAACAGAGAGGTGATTTAGGAGATAGGGATTTTAGACGGCTTGTAAAATGAACCACTACTCCAGAAACAACTTTTCACAGCGTTTGAAAAACGCTGTAGAAAGATACAACAACGTTATATAAAACGTTGTATAACGACATGTTGTCTTTGATGCACTGTTATTAACAGCAGGAGAGAAACGTTGTAAATAAAATGTTTATACAGCGTTGAATTTTTTCTTTTATATTGTTTTAAACAGCGTGTGCCCTTCGCTATTTTAAATTTAACACAGCGTTTATAAGTTGCTGTGAGAACATGGGTTCAGGGAATTTTTAAGGTTACCACAGCGTTTGAACACGCTTTATATAGTTGTATCATAACTTTTCAATAGCTTGTTTTAACTGCTGTGATTACTTTTTCTTCAGCATTTCTTCAACGTCGTCATATTAACATGATTTAACACCAACCGCATGTCTTAAACGCTGTCATATTAACATGATTTATTTTTATCAACACACCAACAACATGTCTTAAACGTTGTTGTTTAAAGCACATTGCGCCACCTGAATGTTCATATACCATTATTCTGACTGCCTCTAATTTTATTAATATAAAAAACATATACAAATTAATATAAAAACAATAAATTAAAAGCATAACAGCTGATCATTTTCATAAAATATGTCAATACAATATCCACTGACAAAGTTCACTCAAAAACCACGATGAAATTTTTAAACCATCTTCATACAACTAAGATAAAGACACAACATGTATAGTCTTTGCATCAAATATTAATGAAAAACATGCAAACAAAAACTTTTCATATGCTAACTAGGTCGAACCTCCAAAAATCAAAAGAGTGTCTTGTCCATTTCTTGCATCTGAAAACTTCAATCTACCTGTAACAATGAAATTTAAAAGTAATGAAAAACACATTTGAAATGATGAAAAATTACAAAACGAAATGTCAACGAAATCAGGGCAATACTCAGTGCACCGCTTATACATAGATGTATATATATTTTTACTCGAATTTCAATTTTGTGCTGTTCACATATCACTAAAGCTATAATCATCAACATTCAATGGAATATTCCAAAATAAATAACTATTGTCCAACTTTAAGACCATATAACCGCTTTCCCTATCCGAGGATTAAGCAACAACTGGCAATAGACCATTATGCCTAAGCAAAGGTTCAGGTAATGGTTCACGTCCGCGAAATCGAACAAATACCTCCAGTGAGGACTTAAATAATCCTTTTCAGGGAAAATAAATTATAATAAAAAACCACAGATAGTCTAAACCACTACATCTTATCGTAATGATTCAGGCCCGGTTGGTTTTACTTATTGATCTAGGATTTTGGTTTAGGCCATTGATCTTAAGATCTCAGGACCCAAATGTTTTCTGTGTTTCCTTAGCCTATTGAGTCAGATTTTGAATTTTTATTCTTAGATAAAACATTGGATAAAATTTTATCATGATAGTCAGTAGCTAATGCACTTGGTCAAAGTGGTGCAACTGCTAAATTGCTCAGTATTGTGCATTTTCTATTCCTCCAGTTCAACTCCGCTACTAAAAATATTAACTGTGATAGGATCGATTAGGGGTTACTTCAAGCTACACCCACAATATCACACACAAGACAATCAATCAACACACCATTCAAATAAAAAAGATACGATGAAAGTAAAATAGCAAGACACAAGATTTTTATACGTGGAAAACCTCTTCGATGTGAAGAGTAAAAACCACGAGACCTCTTAAGGAGTCTACCCTCTTCTCTTATTGATAAACCAAAAGGGGAAAACAGCCCCAAAATGTTTACAAAAGATTCTCTTCTAATCACCGGAATCCAAAAACAATAAGAGATGAAAAAGGTGTAAGAGAACACCCTATGTGTGCACTTCAGGCCAGCGGTGTATCGAGCAAGAATAATGCTCAATCTTGAAGACCAAAACACCTTGAAGAAGATGATAAATGACCAAAAACTGCTCCTGCCTTATGTGACCAGATCTGGTTATATTAACCCTTTTTCTTTTAATGTGCATACCAAAATTGTGAGTAATCTCCCAAATGTCTTTCCTTAAAAGAAAAGATATTGTTGCACAAAAGGCATGCTTGCACAACAAATCTAGAAAAAAGACAAAACTAATAAATCTCTCCCACAAATTTAGCATGGCCTGCATAAAAAGATATGCCAAATATGCCTGCATACAATTATGCCAAATATGCTTGCATAAAATTATGTCAAATATGCCTGCATGAAATTATGCCAAATAAGCCTGCATAAAATTATGCCAAATATGCTTGCATAAAATTATGCCAAATATGGGCTGGAATATCCAACAATCTCCCCCTCCAGCCCAACTTGGGGAAGATGTGCATGCTTCAATCATTATTTGAAACTCATTCCCACAAGCTTGCTACAAACATCAAGCTTGTTTCCTGGAACCACTTTAGTCAACATATCTGCACCATTCTTGTTTGTATGAATTTTCTTTAACTTGAGCATATTTTCTTCAATCACATTTCTTAACCAATGATACCGAACATCAATATGCTTAGTGCGTGCATGATACATGGAATTCTTGCTCAAATCCATAGCACTCTGACTGTCACAGAATACTATATACTCTTCTTGTTGCAAACCCAACTCTTGAAGGAACCTCTTCAACCAAAGCATCTCTTTACTTGCTTCCACAGCTGCTATATACTCTGCCTCGGTTGAAGATAAAGCCACACACTTTTGTAACTTGGATTGCCAAGAAATGGCTCCCCCTGAAAATGTGAACACATAACCTGAGGTAGATTTTCTACTATCAATGTCACCAGCCATGTCTGCATCTGTATACCCCTCAAGAACACGTTTGCTACCTCCAAAACATAAGCAAAATCTAGAAGTACCACGCAAATATCTGAAAATCCACTTTACTGCATCCCAGTGAACTTTACCAGGATTGGATAAGTATCTACTCACCAAACCAACAGAATGTGCAATATCTGGCCTAGTGCACACCATAGCATACATCAATGAACCAACTGCAGATGAATAAGGAATAGAAGACATACTTGCTTTTTCCTTCTCCGTTGTTGGACAATCCCTCTTACTTAGCTTAAAATGAGATGCGAGTGGTGTACAAACCGGCTTAGCATGCTTCATATTGAACCTTTCAAGCACACGTTCAATATATTTTTCTTGAGATAGCCACAACTTCCTAGCTTTTCTGTCACGAACAATCTCCATGCCTAAGATTTGCTTTGCAGGACCCATGTCCTTCATGTCAAATGACTTGGACAAATCTTTCTTCAAGTTGCTAATCAATTCTAAGTTTTGTCCAACTACCAACATGTCATCCACATATAAAAGAAGAATAATGAAGATATCACCAGGAAACTTTCTAAAATACACACAAGGATCTGCAACAGTCCTCTTGTAACCATTGCTTGTCATAAATGAATCAAATTTGTGATACCACTGCCTTGGTGCTTGCTTAAGTCCATAAAGACTCTTCTTCAACTTGCAAACAAGTTTTTCTTTTCCCTTTTCTTCAAATCCTTCAGGTTGTTCCATGTATATTTCTTCCTGCAAATCACCATGTAAAAATGCGGTTTTTACATCAAGTTGTTCCAATTCAAGGTCACAACTTGCTGCTAAACCCAAAATGGTTCTGATAGAAGTCATCTTGACAACTGGTGAAAAAATCTCATCAAAATCAATGCCTTTTTTCTGATTGCATCCTTTGACTACCAATCTAGCTTTGCTCTTTACTATCTTCTCACCATCTTTCTTGTTCTTGAAAACCCATTTGTTTTTCAAAAGCTTCTTGCCTTTTGGAAGTTTCACTAGCTCAAAAGTCTGATTCTTCATCAAAGAATCCATCTCCTCTTTCATAGCCTCAAGCCAAAGATTCTTGTCTTGACTAGACAACACTTCTTGGAAGCTCTCGGGCTCACCATCAGCTGTAACTAAGATATAATCCGTGCTTGGATATCTTGTAGATGGTATATGTTCTCTGGTTGACCTTCTAACTTGAGCATCATCCACTTGTGGGGCAATTTGCTCCCCCTGCTCACAAGCCACTTCTCCATTTGGTTGAGCTTCATCATGAACATCATCAAAATGTGCACCATCGAGCTGTGCATCATCAACACCTTCATGTGTTGCATCAATATCAGCCTGTATTGGCTGTTCAACAAAACCACGAGTAGGGGACAAAGAAACATCAGTAGTGTCAATAAAAAAATCTGAGCTAGTATGATACCTTGCACTCAAAAGTTCTGCACCTTTTTCATGCTCAAAGAACACTACATCTCTGCTTCTTACTACCTTTCCTTTTTCTGGATCATATAGCCTGAACCCGTACTCTTCATCACCATAGCCAACAAAAACACATGGATTAGTCTTGGAATCCAGCTTTGACCTTTGGTCTTTTGGCACATGCATGTATGCCTTGCATCCAAATACTCTAAGATGTGTATATACAGGATCACATCCCTTCCATGCTCTCTCTGGAATGTCAAGCCCCAATGGAATAGATGGAGAACGGTTGATCAGATAAACTGCTGTATTCACTGCTTCAGCCCAAAATGACTTTGGTAGATCGGACATCTTCAACATGCATCGCACCTTCTCCACAATGGTTCTATTCATCCTCTCAGCTACACCATTGTGTTGGGGAGTGCCTGGAACTGTCTTCACATGTCGAATACCATATTGCGCACAATAATTCTTGAACTCATGTGAGGTATACTCTCCACCATTGTCTGTACGAAGGCACTTCAACTTGCTTTCTGTCTCCCTTTCCACCATAACATGAAACTTCTGAAAAGTTTCAAACACTTGGCTTTTGGTCTTCAAAATGTAAATCCATGTCTTTCTAGTAGCATCGTCAATAAAAGTGAAAAAATATTTGTTGCTACCATTGGATTCAACCTCAATAGGACCACATACATCCGAATGTACAAGCTCCAACTTAGCCTGCTTTCTTGTAGACTTTCTAGCAAAAGAAGCTCTATGTTGTTTTCCTGCTAAGCAATGATCACAAGGGTTAAGTGAAATTGTAGTATTGACAGGAATAAGAGATTTACCTGCTAAATATTTCAAACCCTTTTCACTCATGTGTCCCAATCTTCGATGCCACAAATTAGGAGAATCTTTTTCTTCCACTGCATTGAGCTCACCAAAACATACAGTCAAATATGTCTTGTACAAAGAACAACACAACTCGCCTCTTGCAATTGTCATGGATCCCTTGGATAATTTCCACTTGCCACTCTCAAATGTGTGACGAAAGCCTTCTTGATCAAGAATATGAGCTGAAAGCAAATTAAGATGCAAATCCGGAATATGACGTACACCTTTCAATGTAAGCATGCATCCAACATTAGTCTTCACACGAATATCACCAATCCCAACTATGCTTGCTGAACTCTGGTTACCCATTTTGACACTGCCAAAATCACCTGCTTGATAATTCAAAAAATACTTTCTCTTAGGAACACAATGATATGAAGCACCTGTATCCACCAGCCACTCAGAATCTGTACTGCTAACATGATGACATTCACTAGTTGCGCAAATTAAAGTGACATCATCATCACTTTTAGAGGCTACTGCTGCAACATTTTTATCATCGCCTTCTTTTTGAAAATCATTCTTCTTCCCATGTTCTCTTTTCCAACGAAAGCAATACTTTTTAATATGGCCAGGCTTCTTGCAATAGTTGCATATGAAGTGATTCTTTCCATCACTAGACTTGGATCTTCCTCTTGAGTTATCACGGCCTTTGGGTCCTTTGCTCTTGCTTCTTCCTCTATTCTCCACAACAAGAGCTTGTGAATTGTCAACTCCAATCTCTTTTCTTCTAATTTCTTCATTAAACATGCTTTCTTTGATCACATCCAAAGATAGCACACCATCTGGAGCTGAATTACTAATGGTCACAACTAAAGTTTCCCAACTATCTGGCAAAGAACTCAATAAGAACAAAGCTTGCAATTCATCACCAAAAATGATCTTCATAGTTGTCAACTTGTTAATAATATCTTGGAAATCACTAAGATGCTCAGAAACTGACTTTCCACCTTTCAACTTTAGATTAACAAGCCTTTTAATCAATGAAGCTTTGTTATGGGCGGTTTTCCTCTCATACAAACCTTCTAATTTCTTCCACAAATCATATGGATCGGTCTCTTGTGACACATGGTTAAAAATGCTAATGTCAACCCATTGTCTAATGGTTCCTAAAGTTTTCCTTTTCAACTTTATCCATTCATTCTCTTCCATTTTATCGGGTTTAGAAGGTTTAGAGATAATACCACTCGAACTAGTGACGGTTTCAATTGGGTCATGTAAATCCCTGCAATATAACAAGTCTTCCATCATAGGTCTCCAAATAGAATAGTTGGTTGATGTCAACTTAATCATTGAGCTATGACTGCTCGACTCCATAGTGTGATAAATAACCAACCTCAAGCTCTGATACCAATTTGATAGGATCGATTAGGGGTTACTTCAAGCTACACCCACAATATCACACACAAGACAATCAATCAACACACCATTCAAATAAAAAAGATACGATGAAAGTAAAATAGCAAGACACAAGATTTTTATACGTGGAAAACCTCTTCGATGTGAAGAGTAAAAACCACGAGACCTCTTAAGGAGTCTACCCTCTTCTCTTATTGATAAACCAAAAGGGGAAAACAGGCCCAAAATGTTTACAAAAGATTCTCTTCTAATCACCGGAATCCAAAAACAATAAGAGATGAAAAAGGTGTAAGAGAACACCCTATGTGTGCACTTCAGGCCAGCGGTGTATCGAGCAAGAATAATGCTCAATCTTGAAGACCAAAACACCTTGAAGAAGATGATAAATGACCAAAAACTGCTCCTGCCTTATGTGACCAGATCTGGTTATATTAACCCTTTTTCTTTTAATGTGCATACCAAAATTGTGAGTAATCTCCCAAATGTCTTTCCTTAAAAGAAAAGATATTGTTGCACAAAAGGCATGCTTGCACAACAAATCTAGAAAAAAGACAAAACTAATAAATCTCTCCCACAAATTTAGCATGGCCTGCATAAAAAGATATGCCAAATATGCCTGCATACAATTATGCCAAATATGCTTGCATAAAATTATGTCAAATATGCCTGCATGAAATTATGCCAAATAAGCCTGCATAAAATTATGCCAAATATGCTTGCATAAAATTATGCCAAATATGGGCTGGAATATCCAACAAACTGTACATAAAATGTCTCCAGGAGGCTAATAATAGTTATTCCTATGATCCAAGTTTTATTTGCAATAACCGCTGGATGACTATAATTGTCTAAAGGATGTAACGCTGACAATGTATGCATGTTGAAATATCTACAGTAGGAAAGGCAGGCAAACATGTATGCATATTGAAGCAGTCTATGTTATTAATTAATTTAAACAATAACCATGTAGTAGGAAGATGTAGAATATATTTGTCAGTTTATAATTTAATTTTGAACATGGATTATTTAGATTAGTTTTCTAATAAAAATATTTCTTTTTCCAAAAAAGAAAAGAAATTGTTAATGCCACATTTATTACATGATACAGGAACATGTAACTGATGTTTAGATTTAGTTTTTGAATTTTTTGGCAAAATAAAAAATGTGGATGTTATCTAAACATGTTTTGGGTAGGTTATTAATGCAGCAAAATTGAAATACGAGAACAAAATCGAATTTCCACCAGGATTTTGGATACTCTACTCACTATTGTACCTAAAATTGTAAAATTTAATTTAGATTATTTACTCGTAATCAAATCTTCACGAACAATTAATAATTTTAAGGTGACGATCCAAATACTTGAAGTATGTGTATTCAATAAAAATAAAAGGATTTAAGACTTCAACCCATGCAATAACATCATTTCAATCCATGCCATTAGAATTGGTGTTTTATCATGATGATTATCGAGGCAATTAAGGCCCTAAATTATGAAATCTAAGTGCTTTGTTGATCAAAGATTCAAGGTGGAGCTATCTTTTGATCAGTGAATTACTGTGTTTTATCATCATGATAATCGGGATTATTTTCTGATCGAATCATATGTTGGCAATGACCGGATTACCCATGACACGTGAAGGAGTAAAAACATTATCAAAGGCAGGTTTTGACAATTATTTGTGAGAGTCACATTCTATAGAATAATATGCACGCAGTTCCTTTCACAAAGATAAAATAACAGAACCTTGCCTAAAAAACCAATAAGATCGCTGCAAAGCCACAGACAAAGGAGCCCTAAAACGGGTAAAGATAGGATAAGGGATACAACAATTGAGTAAGTCAATAGTAATGACACGCACAAACCTCTCATTGTGCATGCAAAGGCTAGACCCAACACTACTATTTACACCTGTACAACCCACCACTGATCTCCCGATAAACAACTGCGCCAATGTCCAATCTCCAAAAAGTATCTCTACTGAAAGATTAACCTATTTATACTGCTCCCATTACCATTCAACCTCACAGAGTTCACTTCCCTCGTAATATCAAAAGAGCAGTCACTAACCATATTCAAAACGCCATCAACATAATCATAATCAGCCAAACCCTCAATCATATGTCCATTTTCACCCAAGTTTAAAGCATCATCCACCACAACATCCTTGATCAAAGACAAGGCCTCAGAACTATCAGATGAAAAGATATAGATTCTGATACTATGTGATTTTCAAACTTAGAATTTGCCAGGGAGGAGAACACAAACTCAAATTTGCCAGGGAGGAGAACAATATTTTCTAAATAATTCACATTAAAATTAAATATTTTTTAAATAATCCACGTTTAAAATTAAATATTTTTAGTTAAATTTGCCAGGGAGGAGAACAATATTTACCAAAAAAGAAAAAAAAAGAAAAAAAATATTTTCTGTCATTGTTGAGTTTGTATTGCTTAGATTAATACCTCTGACAGTACAAAAATAACATAAATTACCATTGTTTTTGTTAGGTTATCCACATAAAAGATGCATACTTTTATTTTTCTCCATTAAATTAACAGTTTATTTCGACCTGATTGAATAATCAGAATAAACATGTAGCCGTGAACGCTGGCCCAGTCATGAAAGCTCTTTTTACATATTTTTTATTTGATTGAGAAGCAAGCATACAACACGTTAGAAAAAACTTGAAAAGGAAAGGAGAAAGAATATGAATATCATTCGCCTTCTCCAAGTTCACACATAAAGCACGTCTAAACCGCGTGTATAAATTCTTCCAGCATGCAACCTACCACCATTAATTTATGGTTTAATACTGAAATGATATACATTTTACCTGAATGGATTTCCATAGAACAACTTTCAAATCGTCACCAAGTAGCCTCCAATCATCAGGTGTAAATGGAACGTGCTCACGGACAAGTGGCCCTAAATAAAAAGATAATTTCACTGACCCGTTCCCTACCGGTACGCCGGATGAATTAAACTCAATTTCAATTGGATTAGCAACATCAGAAGGAAGTCTTTTAACTTTTGTTGGGCCTCTAGTCCTCTTTTTTGAACCTTGTTTTGCTTCAACATCTACGATTGCTTTATCCACTTCCACTGTAGTTTCAGGATTGTCAACGATTTGCATAGCTATGGATGCGGTTGGCTTGCTTGCATTTCCAACATCCATATTTTCTGAAGACGGCTCAATATGCTCTCCCATTGTATTAGACCCATCAGATGCATATTCGGATTCTAAAAGTCTTTTTTGAGAGCGAGTAAGCTTCTTGTTTGTTGTCTTCTTCGTATTTTTAACCATTTTCTGCAAGTATAAAAAAATATCTAAATTGAATAATGTAATACCAATTTTTTTATTACATTTGTGGACCACTGACATTATGTAAATATCACAGCATTGCTCATTACCTGAACCACAGGTATCATCTCTATACTTAGGATCAAAATAAAAAGACATTGGGATCCATTTCAATGTTATTTAATACATCTCAAGTGATGTGATATTTTGAGAAAATGACATAAGCCATGTGGTTTAGATAATGAGATGATTTAATACATTAGGCTGACATTTTGTAAGCCTCCAATCATTAACTGTTTATCGAAATTAAAAAAAAAATTCAAGAAAAAAATGACATACATTATATCTAACTAAAATGATATAACTGGAGCTTATAAAACCCGTTCTACTTGGGCATCACTAATTATTAGTTATATGGACTAATACGTCATTAATGCCAAACACATAAAAATGGATATGAACAAATTAATATGTCATTTAGTACCAATCAAATGGATATAAACAAATTAATACTTGGAACTAGTTATTGACACACGCAGCCTTTAACTGCTGTTCATCTCAGCAATTATGACCAGCAGCATGTCTGCACGCGGCGCAGGTTCTAAAACCTGCAACAGTGGATGCCCTTCCAGCCCAGCCCAGATTATTGGTCTAATTCCATAGCAACTACAAACAGCCCGCAAGATACAACTACTTTCTTAAGGCATTTCTCGTTACATGTACATATATACACACACACAGACAGAGCCATAAATCTCATACAGAAAGAAACATTAATCTATCGTTACATGTACAACCTAGCGACTAATTAGTGAGCATTAAATTATAACACTGACTTATAAAGATGAGTGCATTTAGCAACTATTTTTACTCTAAATAGTTCAAAGTTATACCAATAGCGAGATGTTGTTCATTGCGAAGAGAAAATTGTCAACCATAATATATATAAGAAAAACATAAAAACTTGATATTTTTTCCTTAAAATTAACTGTAAGTCGTTGATTCAATATGCAGGTTGGTAGAAGCATGCATGTTTAGTTCAGATTTATCTATTAATCTGTAATCTTTTGTCTATTAAAATTCAGGTTGAAGCATTGTTTTGCATGGAAAATGGACAATAAACGTCCTCCTGTGTTTTTCTTTTATTCAATATGCATACTGGTAGAAGCATGCATGTTTTGTTCAGATTTGTCTTTTAATATGTAATCTTTTGATGCTTAATTGGTTTTTTAAAAAAATCATGCACAAGATACAAAGCGAACATATATAACAAAGAAATAAATATTGGGTTCTAGAAAATGCTAGGTGTCACTCACATGAGCAATAATTTTAACATCGGTTGTTGACGTAGTAATTGATCTTCTCACGTACAACACCCAAATTTCAACAATAACCATGAAATTTAAACCTCTATTAATTTCTAAATCAATAGGTTTGCAATTCAACATTACATAAGACATCAAATCTAATCCAAAGCTACTTACTAACTACCAAAAAGAAACATAACATTAAAAATACTCAAGTATGCATTCGCAATCGTCCCTAACGTAACTAGCTTCCTCGACCAAGTCATCCTCGAATTCTTCACAATCTCCTCCAACATAGTTTACTTATTCAACAAAATCATCTACCTCTAATTCATGAAAACCTTGCGGTGGTGCTTTCATCACAACATACCAATTAGAAGATTCATTTTCTCTTGAATAGAAAACTTGTTTCGCTTGAGATGCGAGATTACAAGGATCTCTTGAAAATGAAACCCGACTTTGATGTAAATTAACGAGAGCAAATCCATCTTCAACTTTCACCCCCATTTCCTATGTTCTCCCAATGACACTTAAAAAGATGAATATAAAAAACATTATAATATAATAAAATTATGTTGGTCAATATTCCATAGTAAGTAACCACATCAGCCACTTGAGAAATGTCTTTTGCACTTGTTCTGCACATGGTAGTCGCATCATATGTCACTCCGCTATTCTGTGTTTCTCTGACAACATCTTTTATATGAAATCTTTGTCCATTTATTATATATCCTTTGCAGGACAACAGGGTATTTTAGGACCATATGCAATCCATTTTAACATTTCATTGCCATTTTTTGAGTCAATAGGTATCTGAAAAAACACATTTAAAATGGATTTTAAAAATAGTATCTTTAGTTCATAAAATGGAAAAAAAAGTAACAAACCTTCTTTTTGATCCACTCAGCAAAATTATCTCCATGGTTCTTCTAAAGTAGTGTGGCATTTTTTCTAAACGCTTGTTTGAATTTTGCAACTCATCCAAATGCAAACTAGTATAATGAAAGTGATGTTAAGTTATAACTGTAACTACAAACATAATAAATAAATAGGCATAATATAATATGTACACTCACTCCATATATGGTTCCACCATAGCCATATTCATTAGCACCGCCAAATGAGCAATTTCTTTCTCCTTGACAGACAATGTAACCGATTCGGACATTGAAATTAGATGTCCTTCAAGTATTGCGTTATCTACATAGTCTTCATTCTGATCTTTTTTTTCTATATTTATCGATTTACTCAAAAATTCATCAAAAAAATCTCATGCATTCTTCTGCAAGATAGCATTCTGCAATGATCCCTCTAGTCGTGCATAATTCCTTACGTAATCTTTAAGTGTCTTCATATATCTTTCAAAAGGATACATCCAACGAAATTGAACTGGCCCACATAATTATGCTTCCCTTCCAAGATGAATTGTCAAGTGTATCATAATATCGAAAAATGAGGGTGGAAATTGTCTTTCAAGTTCAAACAATATTTTAACAATCTCATCTTCAAGTTGCTATAATTTCTCTCTATCAAGAAAACGTTGACATATTTTGTTGAAAAACGAACATAGACGAGTAATTGCTTTCCTAGTTTTGTAGGTAATAAACCTGGTAGTGCAGCCGATAAAACTTGTTGCATCAAAACATGATAATCGCGAGACTTCAGACCACTAATTTTGCAATCCATCAACGATATGCATTTTTTCAAATTTGAGCAATAACCATCAGGGCCTTTGAAATCATATAGCCTTTTGCAAAATATTTTTTTTCCACTTTTGACAATGTATACGGAGACGGTGGAAGATATGTCTTGGTCCCACGAGGTTGTGCATAAAGACCATGCCAAATTCCCCAATCTTCTAAATCACGTCTACAATTAATCTCGTCCTTTGATTTGTTGTCATGCAACCTTGTACCTAGTAAGCTTTCATAAACATTTTCTCAACATGCATTACGTCTAAATTACGACGTAATAGAAGTTCCTAGAAAAAAAAAGTAAAAGTCACGCATTAAAAAAATTATATTTTATTTTTAATGGATTAATAACGAAAAATGTAACTTAAGTACTAACCTCCCAATATGGCAAGTCAAAAAAGTTTGATTTTTTTCCATCTAGATAGCTCTTTTTTAATAGGATCATTATCCTCATCATCATCATCTTCACTATTGTCATCTATCTTCCTTTTCCTACTTTTCCCTCTAATCTCTCCTTTTTTAGTTTGTCTTGAATCATTTAAGTTCATACTCTTGTTTTCGTTTTTCGGATCTTTTCCAAAATCATTAAGAAAATCTTTCAAAGTAAGAGAGATA
Organism: Allium sativum; assembly: GCA_030737875.1. Lineage (NCBI taxonomy): Eukaryota > Viridiplantae > Streptophyta > Magnoliopsida > Asparagales > Amaryllidaceae > Allium > Allium sativum. The sequence goes on along the minus strand of CM060912.1, from coordinate 843,947,262 downwards.
TTTTTTCCATTTAGAATTCTATGCATCTCTCCATCCTCCATGGTGTTATCAAACCAAGTTTTTTTTCCTCAATGGATTTGAGAAGGGTAAAAATCTTCTATGACCCATATAAACAGTTTTCCTACTATATTACAACCATCGATTGTGAGTATTGACACCACATAATGGACAAGCTTTTTTTTCCTTTACACAACATCCAACAAGATTGCCATAAGCTGGAAAATCATTTATCATCCATAGTAAAATAGCTCTCATGTTAAAAAGTGTCTTAGTTAATGCATCATATGTCTCAACTCCACTACCCCACAAGTGATGCAAGTCTTCTATTAATGGCGCCAAATATACATCAATATCATTTCCAGGTTGCTTCGGACCTGGAATTAAAAGTGGTAACATAATATTCTCTTTCTTCATGCACAACATAGGTGATAAATTATATGTCACAAGCATTATGGCCAACAACTATACTTGGAGTTTAACATAGAAAATGGATTGAACCAATTTGTACCTTGACCAAGTCTAAGATTTCGTGGGTCGGCTGAAAATGGTTTCCAATTTTCATCAATCATGCTCGATGTTACAAAATCTACAAGATGTCGCATCTTTCCATCACTACTTTTATTTTTGAAATGCCATCTTAATTCATCGGCCATCTTTTTAGATCTGAACATTCGTCTAAATCTTGGGATTATTGGAAAATATCTCAGCACCTTATCTGGGATACCCTGCACGATCTCCTTTGTATCTTGATTTATCTACCATCGCGACGAACCACATTTAGTACAGTTATTTAAATTTTTGTACTCTTTACGGAAAAGACAACAGTCATTCTCACAAGCATGAATCTTTTCAAACCCCATGTCAAATAGTTTGAGAAATTTCTTTACTTCATACAAATTCTTGGGGAGTACGTTATCCTTTGGTAAAAACAAATGCTGGAGGTAAGAAGTTTATCAAAACCAGTATCAGATAATCCAGCTTCACATTTAAGATTATACAAAATAGTGATGGCAGATAACTTTGTATGTACTTTGCAACCAGGATACAATGGGGTTTCTGCATCCTCCAAATTTTTAAGTAAATCATCATGGCGTCTTTGTGCATGTCCTTATCTTTGTCATCATCAAAAAAAGTATGATTAACATAGTCTTCATCTTCATAGTGAATCATCTTGAGCAAGTTGTACATCTCGCTCATTTTAATCTTATTTTCAACATTCACTTGCTCGCCATGATTATACCATGTATCATCTCTATACTTAGGATCCATTCCCTTTATAATCAAGTGCTCAACAACAGTTTCACCATAGTGACGACTAAGATTTCGACAGTCTAAACAAGGACACAGTATTTTTTCCACATCTCCTAAATTTTTCTTCGCAACACGCACAAAATTCCGTGCTCCTAGGCCATACTCTCTACTAGTTCTGTGATTAAAATTTAAAAAAATATAGCTTTTATTACCAATACATTAATTCTAAAGTTAAGCATAAATTAGTTACCATATGATTACCTATGTAGACGTAACCAATCTTTCTCCATTATCGTATACAATAATATCTAAGCAACCCTATATCCAAAATTCAAATAGTAATTTATTATCAAGTCAAGAGAAACATTTCATGCAATTAATTAATAATACCTCTTGAGCAACAATTATTGTCCTAGAATAAATAATGCACTGAAATAATAATGCTTGATATAAGCAAAATGAGAATTCTTAAAGTAAATTTTTGTGGATGTCTACTTATGTATTTTTTTTTTAGAAAAATTTATCAACTACAATCACTTTACAATACAAGTTACATATTCGAGAAAATTTATATTTTGACTTAAGAGAACATGCGATAATTTTGCGTCTTGGAAAGTCACCCAGCCTTCACATCTTTGACCATGTATCAACCAAGGTTCGAGATCCGGTCTTTGATTCTGTTCCGATCACTTGAAATTTTTGATATTTTGGCCTCATTCCGGAAATTCCAATTTTTCCGCCTTTATTCCGGTTCCGGATTTGGGCAACTTTATATTTTTTTTGTATATAAATGGATTAAAAAAAAGTATGATTTCTATTTAAATGAAAAGCTAAGTTCAGTTCTTCAAAAGATTTAAACTTTTGGCTTCAAACAAATAAAACCAAGATCCTTTAATTCATAAACAAACTCAGTTTTCTAAAATATGTAAATACTTTATTAGTGTTAATTTCAACATGTATACTGCTACATGGGTATTTAAGGTCTGTATTTAATTTCAACAAATTATAAGTGAGATTTTGGCCGAGTTACATTGCGTGCAGTGAATCAGGGTTGAGTGTGCGTGTTTGAATTGAATTGTTATGTTGGTAATCTGAACTCATGTGTACAAATATGGGCATGTTGTGGCATTGTAAATCTGTGAAAATATGAAATAAAAGTTCACTTCAGTTTTTAATTCAATCTCCAGTTTGATCATTCAATTCTATGCTGTTGTATGCCATTGTCAATTACATTTAGCTTAGTTAGCTTAGTGACAAAATTCCCTATTAATTCCTGCAATTGATTCTAGTATTCTAGATAATCTAATTGTTATCAAAATCTTGCAATCTTGCAATTTCTTGTAATATTCGTTTAATATCCTTGCTACGATTTTTTTGCAATTAATAATGTTATCTTTCAGCACTGTTATTCCCTTGCAAATTCGTACTACCTTTTCTTACATGCCAATTGCAATTTCCACTTTGATGCTTGGGTCCTTTTCTTATTGCTTCAGATTTCTAATTACGAGCAAATTTATTTCATTATGAAACGACAATGTATAAATACTTTATTAGTGTTAGATAAACCAAATTAGATTTTGTCTAGTTTTTACTCATCAAAGTTAATTTCATCTGAAAGAAACAAATGTATTCAAGACCATAAGTTCACTACCATTTATGAAACATACATTTATCTGTTAAAACTTTGTATCATAACAAAAACACATTATTAAACCTTGGCTAATATAGGAGTCATCAGCCCAATGTCAACATATCCAGATTTAAATTAGTTAACTAGCAACAACAAAATCCATCACCAAACTTAAGAGCAATGAATAACGTGTGAATAACTTAATTAGAAACTGTCAAAACATATATTAAATAAGAGCTCAAGGTTTGAGAGAGGACAAATCAAAAGCAGATGGATTCTTGTGATGATGATCTGTTAAGCATATAACTTGATGTTTTAGGAATTCATAAATATTTTAAAACATGTCTAGCATGTAAACATCAATAATATTTGCTTCATTTTATTAAAAGCGGCCTATTTATCGCTTACTGACATCATAGTACGTCAGTTTGGCAACACGTTTCAGTCGATGACTTAGCGATGCTTGTTTGTTGATGTCATAGGATTTAGGAATGTGATAACAATGTGTTTTCACTAATGTCATAATGACAATAATTTACAATACCATATGTTACAGACTTCTTTTTCATAGAGATACATTAATATAAGTGCAAACAGTATGATAATGATTCCTTATTATAAATGCAGATAACACATTTTGTTGATGTAGCATAGTTACCGACCGCATAGCTAAATAGTGAAAATTGACATAAGATTCCTGGATTGGCCTTCACTTGTCGTAAAAGTAACACAACATAATACCATGTGAAATCATATGCCCGTGCCAAATGGCAAGATTATCAATATGCATGATCTCAAGTAACTGTACAACAAAACTGAGAAGTAACTATAAATAAATAATCACAGTCAAGTAATAGAAAACATACAAGCCAAGTCCAAAAGTATTTATCAAATAAATATCAAGCCCAACATCGTATATCTCAGCGTTACATGACACGTCAGTCCCGAAAAATAAATTATCTACAGCTTTCAACCGACCAACGTTGATATTATAAGCGGTGGAAAAATGGTTTTGTTGTAGTGTCATGTTAATCTAAACTTAGGTATAATGGAAATATACCTAGTCATTTTTTAAATAAAATGTGAGGACTGCTTCAAATAAGATAATCTGAAACAATTCTGACTATGGATTTAAGCTTATATCAGCAATTGTAATGACCCGCATTTTCAGCGATATAATAATTAATTTATTTAATTATTTAAATAGTGAATTAAAGGATTTAATGGTCGTGGAATTAAATAATGATGAATATTTAATTAAAATAATAAATTAAATAATATATTTAATTCTGAAATAATCAGAATTGGCTGAAATGATGATATGGTGTGAACTGGATCATCTGTGATATTTAATTCAGTTTAGAATTGATTTAGAATAACGAATATATTTAAATAACAACAGTTTGAATGTATAATTATATTATAATTAAAATCGAGCTTGAAATGGCGCTGCAGTTCGCGATTTGGTGATTTGAACTTCAACTGAATGTACAGGATTCGTTTTAAGTCGGATTTCAGTGAAACAAGAAACGTGTGGAGCTGCTGGAGTATATCTTTCTAGTGGAAGAGAAAAATTTGGATTTCGTCGGGTAGATTATGATTTACGTCCAACTCAAATTTTAGAAAAGTCGTTGTGGAATACCTTTATAATTTATAAAGGAATTATTTATATTTTAAAAAGGAATTTCAGTATAAATCGAATATCGGGTTGACCCAGAAGTGAATATCAAGTTAGAAATTCATATAGGAATATTCTAGAGCTGTATGGTATTCCACTGTGAATATATATGATAATATAAATTTATTTATATTTAATGTAATTATATTTAAATATATTTATATATTTAAATGGGTTATTTAGGACTTTAAAAATAGCCAGTTTTGCAAACGACCTTGGTTTTCGATGAAACCAATTTTTTTGGATCCGCAATGTCAAATAGTTGTTAGATTTCCAGTTTCGTGATTTTTAGAGTCACTGTGTGGTCGTACGGATTTTAGAGTGAGAAACAGTCAGTATTTCGACGGTTAAAAATACGTTGTGTGAGCATACGAAGTCGAAATTCGACGAAACCAGTTTTGTTGGGACCGTAATATCGAACTGTAGTTGCCTGCCAATTATCGTGATTTTTGGATTTGATATGTGATTACAGGAATTTTTAATCAACGAAAAAAAATATGATTAAAAATAAATGGTAGCCTAATTCATAAGCTAGTAATTTTCCTATAAATAGGACCATACTCTCCTTAACCCTAAAAACATTATTTCCATAGTCAATAATATTCTAGCCGCCACCAGTGTTCTTCAGAAAAAAAAATCGTGACCTTGGAAATCCAATATCAATTCAAATAAAAAAATTTAAATTCCTAAACTCAATATTCGGTGATCTCCTTGACCTCTTCTTCAATTTCATGTAAGCTTTACTGAGTCCGGTTTCGATTTCGTCGTTGGGTTCTTTCGACAGAAAACTAGGGTTGAGGTTCGGTTTTGATACAAAGGGTTTTAACTCGAATTTGTAATGATTTCGGGTTTGTGATGAAAAACCGAGCTGGAAGGTGGAGTGAGACGACCCGATTTCCCGTTCTCACGGAAACAAGGTTATCTTTTGGAATATAACACAGAAACAGATAATAGCAGAACAGAATTAAATAAATACACCAGAATGAACAACAAAATATACTGGATAAAAGTAATCATCAGAGTTACACAGTATACAGGATCTTACTTAGTACAAATACAGTTCAGCTATACATAAATGTCTACAGCGGAAATAAACAAAATATGTACAATAGGAGCTGAACAGCATAAAAAGAAATAAATGATAGAATCTATCTTCAGCTCCAGCTATCCAGAAAGAACCAGCTAAACCTGAATACAAGGCTGCCCGTGGAAAAAGGGGCACCCGAGTTTGAGAGTGAAACAAACTACGAGTCAGTCATGGGACTGGTATGAGAAATCCACTCAACACATATATAATTGGCTAATCACAGGACCACGCCACTTTCGTGGAACGGGTTTACTCCATTGGATTGCCAGTGCTTTAAAACAAATCTTTCTTTTAAACATCGCTATGCTTTTTATAAAAATGAAGCCGTTATAAGACTCAGTTCCCATCACACAATGCAACGCAAACCGGAGGATAGAGTTTTACCTTATAACGGCCAAAATATGCTTGATACGAATAAAACAAAGGCATTTGATATTATTGCTAGTGTTTATATGTTTTGAAAACAATTTCAAATCATAACTATCAATCATAGACGACATGAGCGTCCCATGCCACTATGTCGCCAAATGTATATATACAATCGAAATCGCATCGTCGCGTATTTGGAAATTGGATTTCCGTCATGAACCAAGGCAAAAGATAGTCCTTACCGCATTCGAGACTGCCTAGCCCGAGCCTCAGGGTCCGAGCGCATCGACCCTTGGATCGTCAGGGCCGGTCCACCGATGTGGATTAAAATGCCTGAACACTGCGTTTCCCCGCCCTTTGGGGCGTAAATGAGCCAACGAATGACTCCATCGGACCCGGATCGTCCGATCAAACCGAGGCGCCTCGCAACAGCAACAACCACATAGGTGAAAAGTATATAAATGTCAGGGCTGGTAGGTCACTGACACCACCCTAGCTAGGAAGAACCGCAGGCCCTCCCTGATGTCCTCTCCCGTTTTAGGTTCATACCGGGGTGTGAGGCTCGCGAATTCACGTTATACACAAAGCTACGCCACACAGGCGGTGCTTTGATCATCACCACAAGACTTTGCTTTTCACACCGTGCAACTGATGGCTATCAATCACACAGAACAAATTCCAATGTCGGACACACAGTCCATTTACAAGTCCGTTCTGGGTCTGAACGAAACCGGAGGCACTAAATACCTCGCAAACCCATCGATCACCACGTACGTCTGGACGATCACCACTCATTATCCATATTTCGGGATGCCTCCCAATCAGGACCTCGGTTACCATCCAAACGAGGTGAAGATCTCCGGTCTTCGACCACCGTCTTTATCTTCGACTTTCAATCGTCGGTCAATTATTTGAAATGAGAATTAACTCGGCCTTCTCAAATAATTCACGTATCTTTAGAATTTCAATTCAATTTATTTCAATGGTTAAATTATTCGACAACACCAATTTTGTCCTTTAATGTAATTTTTACACCAAACACATTCAACCATCAAACATCACATAAATCAAGCAAATTCAGTTTATTTCCATTCCATATCGCTTATGATATTTTATAACTATTTATCGCTATTTTTACTTATTTTAAAATAGCCATTTTATTCAAAACGACGCTTCGGGCCATAAGGCGGCCGTGGCGCTGTTTTTCTTCAGATTTGATTTACACATATCTGAAAATCTAACCGTTGGATCTTCACAAAATTTACATCATTAGAAAGGTCTTTTCAAAACGAATCCAACGGTTCCAGTTTCGGGAAAATCCGACGGTCGGATCTCCCGGTACAATCGTTTGAAATTTCGATTTCAAAATACGAACTGCAGCGTCATTATTCGATTAAATATAATTATATTTATATATAAAAATAAATATAATCGTTTCTGGCGCTGTTTTTCTTCAGATTTGAATTAAACATTCCAGACAATCCAACCGTTGGATTTCTACAAGGTTGGTGCCGTTGGGAAGATATTTCCAAGGCGAACCCGACGGTTGAGGTTTCGGGAAAATCCAATGGTCGGATTTCCCGCACTAGTCGTTTGAAATCACGGTTTCAAAATACGAACTGCACGGCTTCGTTTCGTTTTAATTTCATTTATATTTATATATTTATATAAATATAGTTCATTCAACAATTTCAATATTGTTTTCACTTCAAATATTTTTCTAACACCTTAAATTTTGGAAAAATTTCGCCATAACCTCCCCTGCACCGGGAGCATCGGGAAATTGCAAATAGCGTTCCCGGTCCTTCTAATCTCAAAAAGAAAAAGAAAAAGCCAAGCGGCTAGCCAACAGGCTCAAAATCATCACCCAAACAAATCAGTAAATGTGTACCTATTTGTCGGGCACAAAATTTTATTCCTCTTCTCTAGCCCCTTTGCTATAACCTGTTCAATGAATATGCATATACATATATATACAGTTCTTATCATTTATCCTTTTCTATTCAACTTCATATTTGATTTCTGTTTGGTTTAAAGACACCATTTATTCTAATGTTACATACATAGGTTCAAATCATTTCATTAGCTAATTAATGAATATTTCAACTCATATGTGTTTAGTTTGAACAAGTGGCTATTTTTAACACTTCACATTTCAACGATTTATGCATACAATAAAAATGTGATTTTTATTGTAAAACAATTCATTTCAAAACACTATTTTTCTATATAGTTCATATAGTCGATAAAAGGTGATTTTTATTATCAAACAATTTATTTCAAAATATGAATCCCATTCAACACATGAATTTCTAAACAACGAATGAATATCAATTCAACACATGAATGTTTTCAATAGTTTTTATATATAGATAAAAATGTGATTTTTATTATCGAACAATTTATTTCAAAATATGAATACCATTCAACACATGAATTTCTAAACAACGAATGAATATCAATTCAACACATGAATGTTTTCAATAGTTTTTATATATAGATAAAAATATGATTTTTATTATCGAACAATTTATTTCAAAATATGAATACCATTCAACACATGAATTTCTAAACAACGAATGAAAATCAATTCAACACATGAATGTTTTCAATAGTTTTTTATATATAGATAAAAATGTGATTTTTATTATCGAACAATTTATTTCAAAATATGAATACCATTCAACACATGAATTTCTAAACAACGAATGAATATCAATTCAACACATGAATGTTTTCAATAGTTTTTATATATAGATAAAAATGTGATTTTTATTATCGAACAATTTATTTCAAAATATGAATACCATTCAACACATGAATTTCTAAACAACGAATGAATATCAATTCAACACATGAATGTTTTCAATAGTTTAAGCATATGAAAATAATTCAAACACAAGAATATTATTCAAAATTTCGGCAGCATAACGGCAGGGTAGTTACACCGGCACCGTCCCTAGTACGGCTCCTCGCTCTACCTTAAAACCTCGCGGTTTTTGACAATGGGGATCATGCATCTAGTTCGCACGCAGGCGGCATGTATATATTTATTTCATTTCCACAAACTAATCCTAAGTGGTTTCAACCAAATATTTCACAACCACAAACGGGTATTTTTCAACCTCAAACAACCAATATCAATCACAAACAATCTCAAACAACCATTCGTTATCAACCAATTATCACAACCATTTCAATCAATAAATATCGTCCATGGTTTGTGGACGAGGGGCGTATATATATATATATATATATATATATATATATATATATATATATATATATATAGATATTTATATATAGCAATTCACTTTCATTTTCACACATATATTATATTTTTAAATCAGAAATCTCACCAATAGCTATCCAACTGCACGACACTTCACTTATAGAAATCTTCGCCTTTTGTCGCTTTCGCCCGTATTCTCTACACATGTAAAAATCGAATTTTTACTATGCTATTCAATATATAAAAATCTGATTTCTATTTCGACTTTCGATATATAAAAATATGATTTTTACTTTCGACTTTCGATATATAAAAATATGATTTTTACTTTCGACTTTCGATATATAAAAATATGATTTTTACTTTCGACTTTCGATATATAAAAATATGATTTTTACTTTTTAAAGTTCAAATCCTTTTTCGAAAAATCAGTTTTAACCTTTCTTTAAAAACAGTTTTAACTCTTCTAAAAAAAACAGTTTTTAACTTTTAATAAAATCAGTTTTTAACTTTTAAAAAAAATCAGTTTTTAACTTTTAAAACAAAACAGTTTTTACTTTTCTAAAATAAAATCAGTTTAAATTTCTTTTTATAAAATCAGTTTTTATACTTTTATAAAATCAGTTTATTATTATTATTATTATTTATACAGAATAATAAAATAAAAATAAAAATAAAAATATAAAGCGACTTACAGCGGGGGTGGGTTTCTGTAGTTCGTCGGAGGCTCTCGAAGGTGTTCGTCGGCGGCAGGGTTCGAACGGTGGTGGCAGGAGGAGTTGCTTCGAGAGGGGGGGGGGGTGGCGCGACGTCTTCGCGAGGGCTCGAGGGCTTCAAGGGGGGGCGCGGCGACTTCGAGGTGGGCGGCGGCTTCGGGGTCGGCGTCGAGGTTTGGAGGGAGGACGGCGGCTTCTAGGTTTAAGTTTTTTTTTTCTTTTTATTTTCTGTTTTGAAATCGAAATGAAAAAAGGGGGGGGCAGAACGAAGATAAAGGGAGGGAATATTTTTTTTTTTTATTAATTAATTATTTAATTTTGGTAAAAAAGGTTGACTTTTACATACAACCTCGAAACGAGGCCCACTGCCTGTCGCCCATAGCGTTTTACCCCCATTCCGAACACAATGGGATATGTATCGCAAGCTGATTTGATCGTTACAATCAGTTTCCTTTTGAATTTTCATTTAAATCACTATATTGAATTTTAAACGCACGTTTCAAATTACCGGGGTCACATACTAACTAGGAAAATTCCAGAGAAATATTTTCTAGCTTCGTATTGACGATACGGTCCTAACAAAACTAGTTTCGTCGAATTCTGAGACCGTTTGAGAAATGGCCAATTTCCATTCGATTAAAATCAACAGAAACTGGTCAAACGCGTTTTCCCTTGCCACGCTCACATATTGATTCGAAAAATTATGAAATTTGGAATCTAACAATAACCTGACACTGCGGATCTAACAAAAGTGGTTTCGTCGAAATCCGAGGTCATTTGCAAAATGTCCATTTTTAAGGGCCTGAATTCCATAGCGACTATTCAGAATTTTCAACTGGACATATCTTTTGATTCCTGCTATCAAATTTCGATTGGTCGGATTCGTTAGAAAGATATTACCAATTAGATTCCATTATTTTTGGTTTCACTAAAATCCGGATTGTTTTGCACCCGGTATATTCAATTGAAGTTTGAAATCGAATTATCGAACTACCGCACTATTTTCAATTCTATATATAATTATAATTAATTATATTCGTTTTCAATTTTCGATTCAAACTCAGTTTTCATCGCCATTATTTTAAATATTTATTTTAAATATTTAAAATCCATTATTTTAGCCAATTTAAAATTTTTTAAATTGGTTCAGATTTTCTGGGTCGTTACAATCTCCCCCACTTAAAACTTTTCGTCCCCGAAAAGGAATAAAGTCGAAAGTGGTTTGATAAATCTACAATCCCACAATACAACAACCAATTTGTTTCTAACCTTTCCAAAATATTCTGATCAACATCTATTAGAGAATCGAATGGTAATGCAAAGTAGGGTAAATGTACCTGGCACCGGAGTCAATCAGAGATATCTACTCGGCATCTGGGATAAGCTTTCTGAATGCTCTCCTCAGTTTCCCAAGTACAATCTCGCGGATCTCCACTCCATTGCACTTTGACTAAGTGAACTTTCTTGTTCCTCAGCTCTTTGGTTTCTTTGCCGATAATCTTTAGCGGCTCTCGCCTCACAGCTAATTCTGGAGTAATTTCAATATCCTGCTGAGCTGCTTCTTCCACGATCAAGTCTGGATCATGAACGTGCTTTCGAAGTTGAGATATATGAAATACATCATGCACTCCAGGCAACCAGTCAGGCAGTTTGACCCTATAAGCGAGAGTTCCAATCCGTTCCAGAATAGGAAACGGACCAATAAATTTGGGTGCTAACTTTCCAGTTTTACCGAACCGGATAACTCCTCTCATCGGCGATACTTTCAAATATACATAGTCGCCAACTTCAAAGGATATATCTCTTCTCCTTCTATCGGCATAGCTCTTTTGTCGGCTTTGAGCGGCGAGTAATCGCTTCTTAATAAAATCGACTTTGTCGGCAGCTTCTCGAATCATATCAGGACCCAACACAAGTCTATTTCCAGGCTCGACCCAACAAGCAGGAGATCGGCACGGTCTACCATACAATGCTTCGAATGGCGACATTGTCAGACTCGCCTGGTAGCTGTTGTTATAAGAGAATTCAGCCAAATGCAGATGGTCTTCCCATGATCCACCGAAATCTAGAATACAAGTCCGCAATAGATCTTCTAAAATGCGATTCACCCTCTCAGTCTGACCGTCTGTCTGAGGATGATAAGCGGTGCTCATGTTTAACTTCGTTCCCAGTTCGACTTGAAATGCCTCCCAGAATTTACTAGTGAATATCGTATCTCTGTCACTTACTATGCTGAGCGGCACTCCATGTAGTCTAACTATTTCCCTGAAGTATATCTGCGCCAGACTCTGAGCAGTTCTGTTTGATCTGACAGGTATAAAATGGGCGGTCTTCGTGAAACGATCTACGATCACCCAAATACTGTCATTTCCTTTTCTGGTTCTGGGCAAACCATCAATGAAATCCATAGAAATATGCTCCCACTTCCAACCAGGAACTTCCAGTGGTTGTAATAATCCAGCCAATTTCTGTTGGTCGCTTTTAACTAGCTGGCAAGTAGGGCATCGACTAACATATATTGAGATGTCTCTTTTTAACGACTTCCACCAGAATGTGCGTTTGATGTCGTTATACATTTTATTCACACCTGGATGGATACTGAGCTTAGATTTGTGGCATTCATCAAGCACTTCTCTTCTTAGTTCAGGAATTTCTGGAACGCAAATTCGTCCTTCTAACCTCAGAATCCCTTCGCTGTCTAACTGGAAATCCGAAGCATTGCCCTCACGAATTCGCTGACTTATTCCTTTGATAAATTGGTCGTCTTCTTGGAGAGCCGATATCTTATCAATCAACGAAGTCGCAATGATGAAACTAGCGATCATCTCATTCTTTCGGCTTAACGCATCAGCCACGACATTGGCTTTCCCTGGAGTATATATAATTTCAAAGTCATATGCTGCAAGAAACTCCAGCCAACGTTGCTGCCTCAAATTCAAGTCCTTCTGAGTGAACAGATACTTTAATGACTGATGATCTGTAAACAGTTCGAATCTCTCACCGAGAAGATAGTGTCTCCAGATTTTCAAAGAGAATATGATAGCCAATAACTCAAGATCATGAGTTACATAGTTTTTCTCGTGTGGCTTCAGTTGACGGCTAGCGTAAGCAATCACTTGACCTCTTTGCATTAACACTGCACCAAGGCCTTCTCTAGAAGCATCAGTCCATACTTTTAAATCTTGGTTGCCATCGATGATGGTTAACACTGGAGCAGTCGTTAATCTCAACTTTAGCTCTTCGAAAGCCTCCTCACTCTCTTGAGTCCATTTGAATTTAGAATGCTTCTTTGTAAGCTTCGTTAAGTGGCCAGATATCTTCGAAAAGTCTTTAACGAACTTCCGGTAATAGCTAGCCAATCCGAGAAAACTGCGGACTTCAGTGGGAGTACTGGGCTGTTTCCAATTTTGAATAGCTGTGATTTTTCTTGGATCCACAGCGATTCCATCTTTCGATACTACATGGCCCAGAAATTTCACTTCATCTTGCCAGAATATACATTTGGAAAACTTGGCTTTCAATACATTCCTTCTGAGGATTTCTAGAACCTGTTCCAGATGCTTTTCATGTTCGGCCTTTGATTTAGAGAAGATTAGAATATCATCAATAAAAACCAGAACAAATTTATTCAATACTCCTCTGAACACCCTGTTCATTAGATCGACGAAGTAAGCAGGGGCGTTACATAAGCCGAACGGCATTACTAACCACTCGTAGAATAAGTCGGGGCCTCTGAACGCTGTCATTGGAACACACTCTTCGGCAATTCGAAGTTGATGGAAACCTGTAGCTAGGTCCATTCGCGAAAATACTTGTGCTCCATTTAATCGATCCAACAAATCATCAATCCGCGGCAATGGATATTAGTTCTTTATTGTCTGTTTGTTCAGATCACGATAATCCACACATAGACGTAGAGTACCGTCAGATTTTGGGACAAATACCACTGCTGCACCCCAATCAGAGAAACTAGGCCTTATCAGACCTTTCCATACTAGCTGTCGTGTTTGATTGTCTAATTCCTCCTTCTCTTTCAAGGACATTCTTCGAATAGCGTGAACTACCGGCCTTGCATTGGGAATCAAAGCAATCTTGAAATCTATTTCTCTCTGCAGAGGTAAGCGAACAACTTCTTCGAACACATCCGCATAGTTCTTGACGACAGGAATATCTTTGATGAGGTCAGGAATATTCTCTGTGACTTCAGGAACATTTTCTGTTTGAGCTGGAGAAACATTCAAAGCTGCCCAGAAGTCCTTTCTATTTGATGTCGGGCCTTCACACGGAATGGTTATATAACCCCCTGATTTAAGCTTAGCTCTAACAACTCTCTCGGCGCATCTAACCTCTGCTTCATATTTGGTTAACCAATCCAATCCCAGAATAAGATCGAATTCATCAAAATTCATGACGACAGAGATAATAGGGAATTTATAGCAAGAAAAAGAGACGGGCACGGCACAAACCCAACTGAGATCTATGGAACCTCCAACTGGATTTCGGACAGTCATTGGCTCTTTGAGCTTCTTCAAATTCAAGTCCAACTTCTTGACTGCACTCTTTGCAATAAAGCTTCGTGACGCGCCTGTGTCAAACAGTACTTTAACTGGAATGTTTTTGACATTGAGCGTGCCTTCTAAAACATCAGACCTTTCCTGAGCAGACGGGGAGGCAGGTACTTCTACCACTTCATTAACTTGTAATGCTTCAGATTTTTGAGATAGCGGGCAGTTTTTCACGATATGCCCAGCCTGATGGCACTTATGGCATCCTCTGCCTTCAGGGACCTTCTTACGGGGTTCTAATCCACTCTTCCCTCGTTTGTTTACAGATTTACATTTTCTGGACAATGCCCCTTCTGATTGCAGTTCTTGCATATGGCAGTCGTGGCAGGTTCCTTTTCAGATCTAGCCCTTTTCCGATTCACTTCGGGCTCCTTACCGACTTCAGACATTGTACTGGCCCCAGGACGATCAGTTTCAGACTCAATTTTATTACTAGAGCTGACTTCCTCTTCGTACTGTAGCATACCTTTCTTGTCTAGATCTTCGTACTGATAAGCCATGTATATCATTTCCGAAAAAGGAAGCTTTACATGCCCCAATACTTTATTCTGGTATTTCCTTTGAAGTCCGTGAATAAATCTCATATTTTTCTTCTTCGGATTTTGAATTAGATGAGGGGCAAAGTGAGAAAGTTCATTGAATTTCTTATGATATTCGGGAATTGTCATGTCTCCTTGTATCAGATAAGAAAATTCATCGCATAACCGCTCTGTCGCTTCGGGAGGAGTAAATCTTTCTAGGAAAGTCACCTTGAATCTATCCCAGGTGATATCACCTTCTGGATTATCTTTAATAACTGAATCCCACCAAAACAAAGCTTCGTCTTCGAGCGCCCAGGAGGCCAGTAATCTTTTTTGGTCATCCCTCAGTTTTAAGGCTTCGAAGATTTTCTCAGCCGAACGAATCCAAGCTTGTGTTCTCATAATAGATTCTTCGCCCGAGAACGACTTTCCACCCAGATTTCTATACTTCATGAATAGAGCTTCAATATCCGGGTCAGTATTACTTCTTCTGTTTCTGGCACTCATTTTCTAGTTCTTCTGCAAATAGCAGATCAAGTGTCAGGTCAACAGAAAAGATTTTTCAAAATATAGAGACAAATACTTGAATGTAAATGTGTCTATCGAGGTGTTATTTCATTCTGCTACTCATACTAGGATATTACTGATCCTATCTGTATGGAGTTACCCGTCCTAGAACACTACCGGTTCTATTTCTAACGAGTTCGTTCGAATGTTATATTCCAGAACTAAGCTTAACCAAAGCTCTGATACCACGTTGAGACGACCCGATTTCCCGTTCTCACGGAAACAAGGTTATCTTTTGGAATATAACACAGAAACAGATAATAGCAGAACAGAAATAAATAAATACACCAGAATGAACAACAAAATATACTGGATAAAAGTAATCATCAGAGTTACACAGTATACAGGATCTTACTTAGTACAAATACAGTTCAGCTATACATAAATGTCTACAGCGGAAATAAACAAAATATGTACAATAGGAGCTGAACAGCATAAAAAGAAATAAATGATAGAATCCATCTTCATCTCCAGCTATCCAGAAAGAACCAGCTAAACCTGAATATAAGGCTGCCCGTGGAAAAAGGGGCACCCGAGTTTGAGAGTGAAACAAACTACGAGTCAGTCATGGGACTGGTATGAGAAATCCACTCAACACATATATAATTGGCTAATCACAGGACCACGCCACTTTCGTGGAACGGGTTTACTCCATTGGATTGCCAGTGCTTTAAAACAAATCTTTCTTTTAAACATCGCTATGCTTTTTATAAAAATGAAGCCGTTATAAGACTCAGTTCCCATCACACAATGCAACGCAAACCGGAGGATAGAGTTTTACCTTATAACGGCCAAAATATGCTTGATACGAATAAAACAAAGGCATTTGATATTATTGCTAGTGTTTATATGTTTTGAAAACAATTTCAAATCATAACTATCAATCATAGACGACATGAGCGTCCCATGCCACTATGTCGCCAAATGTATATATACAATCGAAATCGCATCGTCACGTATTTGGAAATTGGATTTCCGTCATGAACCAAGGCAAAAGATAGTCCTTACCGCATTCGAGACTGCCTAGCCCGAGCCTCAGGGTCCGAGCGCATCGACCCTTGGATCGTCAGGGCCGGTCCACCGATGTGGATTAAAATGCCTGAACACTGCGTTTCCCCGCCCTTTGGGGCGTAAATGAGCCAACGAATGACTCCATCGGACCCGGATCGTCCGATCAAACCGAGGCGCCTCGCAACAGCAACAACCACATAGGTGAAAAGTATATAAATGTCAGGGCTGGTAGGTCACTGACACCACCCTAGCTAGGAAGAACCGCAGGCCCTCCCTGATGTCCTCTCCCGTTTTAGGTTCATACCGGGGTGTGAGGCTCGCGAATTCACGTTATACACAAAGCTACGCCACACAGGCGGTGCTTTGATCATCACCACAAGACTTTGCTTTTCAACAGAAGTCCTGATCACTGCATCTTAGCATGCCACACAGGCAATTCACACCGTGCAACTGATGGCTATCAATCACACAGAACAAATTCCAATGTCGGACACACAGTCCATTTACAAGTCCGTTCTGGGTCTGAACGAAACCGGAGGCACTAAATACCTCGCAAACCCATCGATCACCACGTACGTCTGGACGATCACCACTCATTATCCATATTTCGGGATGCCTCCCAATCAGGACCTCGGTTACCATCCAAACGAGGTGAAGATCTCCGGTCTTCGACCACCGTCTTTATCTTCGACTTTCAATCGTCGGTCAATTATTTGAAATGAGAATTAACTCGGCCTTCTCAAATAATTCACGTATCTTTAGAATTTCAATTCAATTTATTTCAATGGTTAAATTATTCGACAACACCAATTTTGTCCTTTAATGTAATTTTTACACCAAACACATTCAACCATCAAACATCACATAAATCAAGCAAATTCAGTTTATTTCCATTCCATATCGCTTATGATATTTTATAACTATTTATCGCTATTTTTATTTATTTTAAAATAGCCATTTTATTCAAAACGACGCTTCGGGCCATAAGGCGGCCGTGGCGCTGTTTTTCTTCAGATTTGATTTACACATATCTGAAAATCTAACCGTTGGATCTTCACAAAATTTACATCATTAGAAAGGTCTTTTCAAAACGAATCCAACGGTTCCAGTTTCGGGAAAATCCGACGGTCAGATCTCCCGGTACAATCGTTTGAAATTTCGATTTCAAAATACGAAATGCAGCGTCGTTATTCGATTAAATATAATTATATTTATATATATAAATAAATATAATCGTTTCTGGCGCTGTTTTTCTTCAGATTTGAATTAAACATTCCAGACAATCCAACCGTTGGATTTCTACAAGGTTGGTGCCGTTGGGAAGATATTTCCAAGGCGAACCCGACGGTTGAGGTTTCGGGAAAATCCAATGGTCGGATTTCCCGCACTAGTCGTTTGAAATCACGGTTTCAAAATACGAACTGCACGGCTTCGTTTCGTTTTAATTTCATTTATATTTATATATTTATATAAATATAGTTCATTCAACAATTTCAATATTGTTTTCACTTCAAATATTTTTCTAACACCTTAAATTTTGGAAAAATTTCGCCATAACCTCCCCTGCACCGGGAGCATCGGGAAATTGCAAATAGCGTTCCCGGTCCTTCTAATCTCAAAAAGAAAAAGAAAAAGCCAAGCGGCTAGCCAACAGGCTCAAAATCATCACCCAAACAAATCAGTAAATGTGTACCTATTTGTCGGGCACAAAATTTTATTCCTCTTCTCTAGCCCCTTTGCTATAACCTGTTCAATGAATATGCATATACATATATATACAGTTCTTATCATTTATCCTTTTCTATTCAACTTCATATTTGATTTCTGTTTGGTTTAAAGACACCATTTATTCTAATGTTACACACATAGGTGCAAATCATTTCATTAGCTAATTAATGAATATTTCAACTCATATGTGTTTAGTTTGAACAAGTGGCTATTTTTAACACTTCACATTTCAACGATTTATGCATACAATAAAAATGTGATTTTTATTGTAAAACAATTCATTTCAAAACACTATTTTTCTATATAGTTCATATAGTCGATAAAAGGTGATTTTTATTATCAAACAATTTATTTCAAAATATGAATCCCATTCAACACATGAATTTCTAAACAACGAATGGATATCAATTCAACACATGAATGTTTTCAATAGTTTTTATATATAGATAAAAATGTGATTTTTATTATCGAACAATTTATTTCAAAATATGAATACCATTCAACACATGAATTTCTAAACAACGAATGAATATCAATTCAACACATGAATGTTTTCAATAGTTTTTATATATAGATAAAAATGTGATTTTTATTATCGAACAATTTATTTCAAAATATGAATACCATTCAACACATGAATTTCTAAACAACGAATGAATATCAATTCAACACATGAATGTTTTCAATAGTTTTTTATATATAGATAAAAATGTGATTTTTATTATCGAACAATTTATTTCAAAATATGAATACCATTCAACACATGAATTTCTAAACAACGAATGAATATCAATTCAACACATGAATGTTTTCAATAGTTTTTATATATAGATAAAAATGTGATTTTTATTATCGAACAATTTATTTCAAAATATGAATACCATTCAACACATGAATTTCTAAACAACGAATGAATATCAATTCAACACATGAATGTTTTCAATAGTTTAAGCATATGGAAATAATTCAAACACAAGAATATTATTCAAAATTTCGGCAGCATAACGGCAGGGTAGTTACACCGGCACCGTCCCTAGTACGGCTCCTCGCTCTACCTTAAAACCTCGCGGTTTTTGACAATGGGGATCATGCATCTAGTTCGCACGCAGGCGGCATGTATATATTTATTTCATTTCCACAAACTAATCCTAAGTGGTTTCAACCAAATATTTCACAACCACAAACGGGTATTTTTCAACCTCAAACAACCAATATCAATCACAAACAATCCCAAACAACCATTCGTTATCAACCAATTATCACAACCATTTCAATCAATAAATATCGTCCATGGTTTGTGGACGAGGGGCGTATATATGTATATATATATATATATATATATATATATATATAGAGATATTTATATATAGCAATTCACTTTCATTTTCACACATATATTATATTTTTAAATCAGAAATCTCACCAATAGCTATCCAACTGCACGACACTTCACTTATAGAAAT
Source organism: Allium sativum (assembly GCA_030737875.1). Classification (NCBI taxonomy): domain Eukaryota; kingdom Viridiplantae; phylum Streptophyta; class Magnoliopsida; order Asparagales; family Amaryllidaceae; genus Allium; species Allium sativum. Next base: position 843,927,444 of record CM060912.1, on the reverse strand, counting down.
CTTCGCCTTTTGTCGCTTTCGCCCGTATTCTCTACACATGTAAAAATCGAATTTTTACTATGCTATTCAATATATAAAAATCTGATTTCTACTTCGACTTTCGATATATAAAAATATGATTTTTACTTTCGACTTTCGATGTATAAAAATATGATTTTTACTTTCGACTTTCGATATATAAAAATATGATTTTTACTTTCGACTTTCGATATATAAAAATATGATTTTTACTTTTTAAAGTTCAAATCCTTTTTCGAAAAATCAGTTTTAACCTTTCTTTAAAAACAGTTTTAACTCTTCTAAAAAAAACAGTTTTTAACTTTTAATAAAATCAGTTTTTAACTTTTAAAAAAAATCAGTTTTTAACTTTTAAAACAAAACAGTTTTTACTTTTCTAAAATAAAATCAGTTTAAATTTCTTTTTATAAAATCAGTTTATTATTATTATTATTATTTATACAGAATAATAAAATAAAAATAAAAATATAAAGCGACTTACAGCGGGGGGGGGGGGGGGGGGGTTTCTGTAGTTCGTCGGAGGCTCTCGAAGGTGTTCGTCGGCGGCAGGGTTCGAACGGTGGTGGCAGGAGGAGTTGCTTCGAGAGGGGGGGGTGGCGCGACGTCTTCGCGAGGGCTCGAGGGCTTCAAGGGGGGGCGCGGCGACTTCGAGGTGGGCGGCGGCTTCGGGGTCGGCGTCGAGGTTTGGAGGGAGGACGGCGGCTTCTAGGTTTAAGTTTTTTTTTCTTTTTATTTTCTGTTTTGAAATCGAAATGAAAAAAGGGGGGCCAGAACGAAGATAAAGGGAGGGAATATTTTTTTTTATTATTAATTAATTATTTAATTTTGGTAAAAAAGGTTGACTTTTACATACGACCTCGAAACGAGGCCCACCGCCTATCGCCCATAGCGTTTTACCCCCATTCCGAACACAATGGGATATGTATCGCAAGCTGATTTGATCGTTACAATCAGTTTCCTTTTGAATTTTCATTTAAATCACTATATTGAATTTTAAACGCACGTTTCAAATTACCGGGGTCACATACTAACTAGAAAAATTCCAGAAAAATATTTTCTAGCTTCGTATTGACGATACGGTCCTAACAAAACTAGTTTCGTCGAATTCTGAGACCGTTTGAGAAATGGCCAATTTCCATTCGATTAAAATCAACAAAAACTGGTCAAACGCGTTTTCCCTTGCCACGCTCACATATTGATTCGAAAAATTATGAAATTTGGAATCTAACAATAACCTGACACTGCGGATCTAACAAAAGTGGTTTCGTCGAAATCCGAGGTCATTTGCAAAATGTCCATTTTTAAGGGCCTGAATTCCATAGCGACTATTCAGAATTTTCAACTGGACATATCTTTTGATTCCCGCTATCAAATTTCGATTGGTCGGATTCGTTAGAAAGATATTACCAATTAGATTCCATTATTTTTGGTTTCACTAAAATCCGGATTGTTTTGCACCCGGTATATTCAATTGAAGTTTGAAATCGAATTATCGAACTACCGCACTATTTTCAATTCTATATATAATTATAATTAATTATATTCGTTTTCAATTGTCGATTCAAACTCAGTTTTCATCGCCATTATTTAAAATATTTATTTTAAATATTTAAAATCCATTATTTTAGCCAATTTAAAAAAATTTAAATTGGTTCATATTTTCTGGGTCGTTACATGGAGTTTGGAGGATTTTGGTGAGTATGGAGTTCGGTGGATATTTTGTCGATGCTTTCTATGAGGTACTGTTGCGAGATGTAAGTCGCCGTCGATAGAAGGGGCTCGAGCTGTGGGTTTAAGGTATGAAGTAGAGGAGAGTTTGGAGATAACAGAAATGGTGAAGTCGATTCTCGGATCCTTGAAGAGATGAAGGAGTTAGGAGGAAGAAGGTTTGGATCATGGTCTGTGTATTTTAAGGGAGCGGATTTCAGTAGTTGATCGGAGAAGAACGGGTACGGGTGTTTTGGGAAGTTGGGTGTTGGGCCAAAACAAAAGGTTAAAGCCCAATTTATTTTATTAATGAAGTTTAAATTAAATTTAAATGTTATAGACTTTGTAATATCATAACTTTGTCGTACTATATCAGAATTGGACAAAACTGGATCTGTTAGGATCGTATGGACGGGCACTACCCAATGGAACTAACTTGAAGTGGATTGGGGCTCGTATGAATTTATAGCGAAATAAGCTGTAACACCCCACATCCATTAGTATCACTCACAAAGGGAATGCACTAAGTTCTGTGGAGCATTTAAGGTAAAAGATGCAGATAAATTACAAGACAGACAAAATTAAAACAGCGGAAAATAAGACTTTATTATATTGATAAAATAGTTTGTACAAGAATTGCTTTCCAATACCAGAGTATCATCTGCCTTACAAAATAAAAAAGCATAAAATAACATTTATATTCCCCAATGTAGCATTAGCCAGCCATAGCAGTGGAAAAGAGGGTCCAAAGCAGCACATCAAAGAGTCTTCAAGCTCGGAAAGAATAATGGTCCAAACTAAGATGAGCAATTCCCTTCCTGACTACCTGGGGGGAGGGGAACAGAAGAAAAGAAGACGAAAGAAAACGGGGTCAGACATAATGTCTAGGTAAGCTCAGTTATTTTCTAGCATGAGAACAAGAACAAAGACCATGACATTCATAAACTGAGAACAGGACAATACCAGAAAACAAGATAACTTATGCAAGATAAGCATAAGATATTATAAGGCAAGATAAACTAAATGCGCGGATAACTGAATGCGCTTCTACTCTTTCTCTTCTTCGCTACTACTCTGTTGTTCTGATTTCTATATCTTTGCACCACCTAACTAGTGTCCCAACTAGTAATCTGTATAAAACGATAACGTGATCCCAATCCCTGTAATTGTGGTTGCCTTCAGACGTACATCTATTATTTATTACCTAGATCTAATCTAGGGTTTTCCTATCGAGCGCTTCCTAGATTCAACTAGGGTTTACGCGACTTATCTAATGCTTCTCGGATTCAGGGTTTATGTGACTAAGGTCCAACTAAGGATTATGCTACCTGTCGAACGATGCCCCCTAGTCTAGGACGCACTACATAGAGTGGTATATTCTCCTAGACTTCCCTCACGTATGTGTTGCGAATCGTTATCGCCATCTAGATGCACATGTCCTGTATATGTGCGACCCGAGTCCTGTGGCAGGGCTAATCAAGAAACACGGAACTCGGTCGGGAGCTTTCAGATATTTTCCGATGCAGATGCTAAGGTCTGTTTTTCCAGTGGCTATGGTCCCACTTGACCCCTCCCTCAACTAATGAAAGGAACACCTTGAAAAATGAGAACTATACGCAGGCCCTCTATGCCCCCACTAACCTATGGCCATCCGCACCCATAACTAGATAGCAAGTATATGGTCTGTTGGAGTTCTTCGCCTTTCCGCTTCACGTATCTCGATTGACTCAAGATGGTAGGTAGACGACGAGTTGCTACCACAGGGCTACTAGTCTTGTCAAATCACGCTGGCCCATCCTAGTCTTTAGGTTGCCTTATATTGCAACCAAGGCATACCCTTGGTTCTTCTGACGCAAACCTTAACCTCTGTGAGCCCAGGCGGATCATCTGCAGCCTCACAGAGGGATACCAAGAGTACCCTCATGTCCCCTTGAAGCCGCATGCTTCATCACCCAGCTCGTTTGAGCCTCCCTTGAGATCATATGGATGTTCGCTCCTTTTTGCGTTCCACTAAGGATTACTCCTTAGTTCTCCTAACTAAGGTTTACCACTTAGTTTCCTGAATTGTGGTTTTCCTTTAACCAAAGTTTATTACTTAGCCCCCTTTAACTAAGGTTTACAACTTAGTTCTTTTTTCTCGTCAATTTGGATTGGTTAAGTGTCATCAGTCAATTCAAGTTAACTTAACCCATTCATTTGTCCTGTTAAACTGGTTAAGTGTTATCAGTATTTCATGTTGACTTAACCCTACCACAAATCAAGTTATATTGGTTAAGTATTTCATATTACTTAACCCCACCCTTCATCTTGTATTGGTTCAGTGTTCCTTTTAACTTAACCCTGCCCATCTGTTTGGCGAACATGTTATAACGGTTAAGTGTTCTCTTGGTTAACTCAACCCTACCATCTGTTTAATCCACATGTTCTAATGGTTAAGTATTGTCCCTTCAATTTTTAACCTTGTTCATTTGTCACACTATGATGGTTAAGTTTTCTAAGTTTACTTAGCTCCACCTTCTAGTCTAGTTAACATGTTAAATTGGCTAAGTGTACTTTACTTAACCCTACCTTCTAGTCTAGTTAACATGTTATAACGGTTAAACCTTCTCTTAACTTCACTCACTTGTCTAGTCAAAATGTTATAATGGTTAAACCTTTTCTTAACCTTACCCACTTGTCTAGTCAACATGTTATAATGGTTAAACCTTTTCTTAACCGTACCCACTTGTCTAGTCAACATGTTATAATGGTTATTTAACCGCAACAAGTCTTGTTTTGTTAACATGTTAAGTTGGTTAAGTGTTCAGATTAACCTAACCCCACCCATCAGATTTAGTTAACATGTTGAATTTGGTTAGCTGTTTCCTTAATTGACTTAACCCTACCAATCCTGACTTAGCTTTAATTTATTCATTAAAGCACCAACCACTCACATTAGATAGGTATTGTTGCAGTTACTGGATGTGCCGGTCGGTTCCGGGCAGGTTTACACCGCAACTCAGTCTAACATCAGGTCCTTATTGGGCTCAATGCTCTAACCACCCACATTAGACAGGTATTGTTGTGGTTGCCTGTATGCCGGTTGGTTCCGGGCAGTCTTACGCCACAACTCAGTGTAACCTCGGGTTAGGCATATTCGTATTTTCTAAATTTATATTTTATTTATGTAAATTATCCACAAATTCATGTCTTGGCCAATTTTTCCCCTAAATTAAGTTCATAATTTTGGATATATTTATACCGTTTCATGCCATAAATCACTTATGTGATTATAAGCCAACTATGTCAATTTTCCCATAATTAAGTTTTTACCCCCGTCTAAATATTAGGCTAACAACTTAGCCTAATTTACCATTCGCATGATTTCACATAAAGTATTAGGCTAATAATTTAGCCTAATTTAACGTTCACAAAATTGGCATAAAATCAACATCAACTTTGAGCTTGAATTTTTTTTTTTATATAATCAACATAAACATGTACATAGGTGTGAACTCGCAACTTTAACATAATCAACATAAGCATGTACATAATTAACAATTTGCACAGGTTCATGATCCGCAACATAACAACTTGCATAGGTTCATGAATTAACAACATAATTAACAACTTGCATGGGTTCATGAATTCATCACACACTAACTTGCATAGGTTCATGAATTAACAACTTAATTAACAACTTGCATAGGTTCATGAATCTCAACATAATAACTTGCTTAGGTTCATGAATTAACAACTTAATTAACAACTTGCATAGGTTCATGAATCTCAACATAATAACTTGCATAGGTTCATGAATCTCAACATAATAACTTGCATAGGTTCATGAATTAACAACTTAATTAACAACTTGCATAGGTTCATGAATCTCAACATAATAACTTGCATAGTTCATGAATCTCAACATAATAACTTGCATAGGTTCATGAATTAATAACTTAATTAACAACTTGTATAGGTTCATGAATTTACAACATAATTAAGTAAACATATATAAACATGTATGAACTTGCAATTGAACATAATCAAGTCAACATATATACATAAACATGTATAAACTTGCAATTTAACATAATCAAGTTAACATATATACATAAACTTGTATGAAATTGCTATTGAACATAATTAAGTTAACAAATATACCTAAACATGTATAAACTTGCAATTTAACATAATCAAGTTAAAATATATACGTAAACATGTATGAACTTGCAATTTTTGTGATAGGATATGTAACCTAAAACTTGCATAATAACATGGCACGATAATTCACCAAACTTGTTACAACATGTTATTTCTATTCCCCAACTTTCTATGCTTATGAATTGGTTTATTCACTAATTCCTAACTAGCATGATAATCACAATAGAACCACAGGCATGATAGAGTTGTCATAAGAAAACATACATGAATCATCATAAATTTAATATAACATAACAGGTAAGGTTCTATTGTCACTTTATTTCAAATCATGATTTTGATTTCATTCACATCTAGAATATAACTGTACTTACAAATCAAAAAGTAATTCTTGATTTGAGCTGTAGGTTTAATCTCTAATTTGAATTAGCTTCGAATTAGTTTTGTGTTCGTCTCTTAGCTTTCTACAAACGGAGGCAACTCTTGGCTTGCTCCCAGCAGCATGACGGCTCCAAGTCTTATTTTCTTATGAACTTTAGTAGGAGACCTAGGTTGTTCATATAGAATTGTATTTTAATTTGAGCCGTCTGATGACGCTAGGGTTAATCAAGGCCATCAATTTCAAAAGAGGCCAATTATGTTCACAATAAAGGACTGTAAATTACTCCTATTTTAAATTATGTCATAATTACCATGCATGTAATTTACCCCCATTTTAAATTATGTCATAATTACTATGCATGTAATTTCACGTTTTAGCATATATATATATATATATATATATATATATTCTATAACGTACACATTTCTCATTTAGGACAAATTCTATATGTAAATAATTCCTAATTTACTTATGCCATAATTACTCTTTAAATGTACATTATCAACATTTATTATTTATTGCCAATCCATCAAATATAAATACATATTTAATAGATACATCTTCCCTTTACCGTATACATATTCTTCCTCTTTAATAGAACAAATCCTTGACAACCAAAAATGTGCAACGTACGCTATATGATGCGTACACGTCATATATATATATATATATATATATATATATATGCGTATATATATATATATATTTAACTAATTTCTTTTTCTTTTTATCTATCTTCCAAATACCCATTTTCATACTAAACCACTTTTGAACTGCGTTCACACTAGGCCATTTTTGAGCCATTCCCCTAAAACAAAAATATGGCGCTGGCGGGTATCGAACTCTAAGCCTCTTGTATGAAAGTCACATGTTCCAACCAAATGAGCTACTAAGTCTTTTGCTTATAACCCTTATAACAATGCTAAATATTTATTCTTTTCTCATTCCTCTTTTTTTTTCATGTTTTACTGCAATATTTAATTTAAGGATATCTTTTTCACACGGAGTCCAATTTACGTAAACTCGGATTCTATCTTAAACAGAATTCCGAGACGAACGCAATGACATAATCCGTTTCCCTTAATTCTTAAGTTTTGAATTAAGCATACTTTAATTTATCAATTTACTGTTAACCGAAAAACTAGGGGTGTTACATTCTCCCCTCCTTAAAGGATTTCGTCCCCGAAATCTTCAAGTCTGGAAGAACACATATCCTACCATCCACTCAACCATCAAACACAGGCAACCATTATCCTTAAAAGTCTTCTAATGCTTCATGATCATATGCATAGTGTACATATATGTCCGTATCTAATGGAAAATCAGGCGGTCTACTGATTCAGTTGACCTCCTTAATGCGAATTATGTCTGTGCCATGAATCCATTATGTACACAAATTTTTTCTTACTCAAGATTTTCTACATGAGTGCAAAATCATTCATACAAATGCAAAGTCCATATGATAACACATCAAGTTCCATCCATAAACAAATATATATTTGTAAATGCAATATGTAAGTATTCGAGCTGATCTAGTGCCTAATATATGCATCCACAAGCAGCCACTTGCAACCATCAATCACAACATGTTTCAAATACATGTTTACATCAATTGGCTTCTACCTAAGGATCGATGATACGTCCTAGAGGATATACCTAAAAAATATATTATAGATGGAGGTTGGGCATTTCTTCGCCCTTTGACCGGTGTCGTAGTTTCTTCAAGCCTACGAAGCCATGCTGCGATGAGGTTACCTCCCAGAAAGCCAGGATCCCCGGAGACTCAGGGAAGAAGGAAACAAGAACTCAAACAGAGGATCAAAAGATAGTGCGTATGGGTTTGGGGAATATGCTTTTAAAACAAAACTTTTCTTCTGAAAATGCTTCTTTTAAAACCATTTTGAAAACAATTTTTCAAATCTTTTATCTGATCCGGTAACCTTCAGCTCTGATACCACGTGTATCACCCCACATCCGTTAGTGTCACTCACAAAGGGAATGCACTAAGTTCTGTGGAGCATTTAAGGTAAAAGATGCAGATAAATTACAAGACAGACAAAATTAAAACAGCGGAAAATAAGACTTTACTTTATTGATAAAATAGTTTGTACAAGAATTGCTTTCCAATACCAGAGTATCATCTGCCTTACAAAATAAAGAAGCATAAAATAACATTTATATTCCCCAATGTAGCATTAGCCAGCCATAGCAGTGGAAAAGAGGGTCCAAAGCAGCACATCAAAGAGACTTCAAGCTCGGAAAGAATAATGGTCCAAACTAAGCTGAGCAATTCCCTTCCTGACTACCTGAGGGGGGGCACGGAAGAACTGAAGATGAAAGAAAACAGGGTCAGACATAATGTCTCAGTAAGCTCAGTTATTTTCTAGCATGAGAACAAGAACAAAGACCATGACATTCATAAACTGAGAACAGGACAATACCAGAAAACAAGATAACTTATGCAAGATAAGCATAAGATATTATAAGGCAAGATAAACTAAATGCGCGGATAACTGAATGCGCTTCTACTCTTTCTCTGCTTCGCTACTACTCTGTTGTTCTGATTTCTATATCTTTGAACCACCTAACTAGTGTCCCAACTAGTGTCCCAACTAGTAATCTGTATAAAATGATAATGTGATCCCAATCCCTATAATTGTGGTTGCCTTCAGGCGTACATCTATTATTTATTACCTAGATCTAATCTAGGGTTTTCCTATCGAGCGCTTCCTAGATTCAACTAGGGTTTACGCGACTTATCTAATGCTTCTCGGATTCAGGGTTTATGCGGCCTAGGTCCAACTAGGGATTATGCTACCTGTCGAACGATGCCCCCTAGTCTAGGACACACTATCCAGAGTGGTATATGTTCCTAGACTTCCCCTACGTATGTGTCGTGAATCGTTATCGCCATCTAGATGCACATGTCCTGTATATGTGCGACCCGAGTCCTGTGGCAGGGCTAATCTAGAAACACGAAACTCGATCGGGAGCTTTTAGATATCTGCCGATGCAGATGCTAAGGTCTGTTTTTCCAGTGGCTATGGTCCCACTTGACCCCTCCCTCAACTAATGAAAGGCACACCTTGAAAAATGAGAACTATACGCAGGCCCTCTATGCCCCCACTAACCTATGGCCATCCGCACCCATAACTAGATAGCAAGTATATGATCTGTTGGAGTTCTCCGCCTTTCCGCTTCACGTATCTCAATTGACTCAAGATGGTAGGTAGACGACGAGTTGCTATCACAGGGCTACTTGTCTCGTCGAATCATGGTGGTCCATCTGAGTCTTTAGGTTGCCTTATATTGCAAACAAGGCATACCCTTGGTTCTTCTGACGCAGACCTTAACCTCTGTGAGCCCAGGCGGATCATCTGCAGCCTCATAGAGGGATACCAAGAGTACCCTCATGTCCCCTTGAAGCCGCGTGCTTCATCACCCAACTCGTTTGAGCCTCCCTTAAGATCAGATGGACGTTCGCTCCTTTTTGCCTTCCACTAAGGATTACTACTTAGTTCTCCTAACTAAGGTTTACCACTTAGTTTCCTGAATCATGGTTTTCCTTTAATCAAGGTTTATTACTTAGCCCCCTTTAACTAAGGTTTACTACGTAGTTCTCTTTTCTTGTCAATTTGGATTGGTTAAGTGCCATCAGTCAATTCAAGTTAACTTAACCCATTCATTTGTCCTGTTAAACTGGTTAAGTGTTATCAGTATTTCATGTTGACTTAACCCTACCACAAATCAAGTTATATTGGTTAAGTATTTCTTATTACTTAACCCTACCCTTCATCTTGTATTGGTTCAGTGTTCCTTTTAACTTAACCCTGCCCATCTGTTTGGCTAACATGTTATAACAGTTAAGTGTTCTTTTGGTTAACTCAACCCTACCATCTGTTTAATCCACATGTTCTAATGGTTAAGTGTTGTCCCTTCATGTTTTAACCTTGTTCATTTGTCACACTATGATGGCTAAGTGTTCTAAGTTTACTTAGCTCCACCTTCTAGTCTAGTTAACATGTTAAATTGGCTAAGTGTACTTTACTTAACCCTACCTTCTAATCTAGTTAACATGTTAAAACGATTAAACCTTCTCTTAACTTCACCCACTTGTCTAGTCAACATGTTATAATGGTTAAACCTTTTCTTAACCTTACCCACTTGTCTAGTCAACATGTTATAATGGTTAAACCTTTTCTTAACCTTACCCACTTGTCTCGCCAACATGTTATAATGGTTATTTAACTCCCACAAGTCTTGTTTTGTTAACATTATAAGTTGGTTAAGTGTTCAGATTAACCTAACCCCACCCATCAGATTTAGTTAACATGTTGAATTTGGGTAACTGTTTCCTTACTTGACTTAACCCTACAAATCCTGACTTAGCTTTAATTTATTCATTAAAGCACCAACCACTCACATTAGACAGGTATTGTTACGGTTACTGGATGTGTCGGTCGGTTCCGGGCAGGTTTACACCGCAACTCAGTCTAACCTCAGGTCCTTATTGGGCTCAATGCTCTAACCACCCACATTAGACAGGTATTGTTGTGGCTGCCTGTATGCCGGTTGGTTCCGGGCAGTCTTACGCCACAACTCAGTCTAACCTCGAGTTAGGCATATTCGTATTTTCTAAATTTATATTTTATTTATGTAAATTATCCACAAATTCATGTCTTGCCCAATTTCCCTCTAAATCAAGTTCATCATTTTGGGTATATAATTTATACCGTTTCATGCCATAAATCACTTATGTGATTATAATCCAACTATGTCAATTTTCCTATAATTAAGTTTTTACCCCCGTCTAAATATTAAGCTAACAACTTAGCCTAATTTACCGTTCGCATGATTTCACATAAAGTATTAAGCTAATAACTTAGCCTAATTTAATGTTCACAAAATTGGCATAAAATCAACATTAACTATGAACTTGAATTTTTTTTTATAATCAACATAAACATGTACATAGGTGTGAACTTGCAACTTTAATATAATCAACATAAACATGTACATAATTAACAATTTGCATAGGTTCATGATCCTCAACATAACAACTTGCATAGGTTCATGAATTAACAACATAATTAACAACTTGCATGGGTTCATGAATTCATCACATACTAACTTGCATAGGTTCATGAATTAACAACTTAATTAACAACTTGCATAGGTTCATGAATCTCAACATAATAACTTTCATAGGTTCATGAATTAACAACTTAATTAACAGCTTGCATAGGTTCATGAATCTCAACATAATAACTTGCATAGGTTCATGAATCTCAACATAATAACTTGCATAGGTTCATGAATTAACAACTTGCATAGGTTCATGAATCTCAACATAATAACTTGCATAGGTTCATGAATTAACAACTTAATTAACAACTTGCATAGGTTCATGAATTTACAACATAATTAAGTTAACATATATAAACATGTATGAACTTGCAATTGAACATAATCAAGTTAACATATATACATAAACATGTATAAACTTGCAATTTAACATAATCAAGTTAACATATATACATAAACATGTATGAAATTGCAATTTAACATAATCAAGTTAAAATATATACATAAACATGTATGAACTTGCAATTTTTGTGATAGGATTTGTAACCTAAAACTTGCATAATAACATGGCATGATAATTCACCAAACTTGTTACAACATGTTATTTCTATTCCCCAACTTTCTATGCTTATGAATTGGTTTATTCACCAATTCCTAACTAGCATGATAATCACAATAGAACCACAGGCATGATAGAGTTGTCATAAGAAAACATACATGAATCATCATAAATTTAATATAACATAACAGGTAAGGTTCTATTGTCACTTTATTTCAAATCATGATTTTGATTTCATTCACATCTAGAATATAACCGTACTTACAAATCAAAAAGGAATTCTTGATTTGAGTTGTAGCTTTAATCTCTAATTTGAATTAGCTTTGAACTGGTTTTGTATTCGTCTCTTAGCTTTCTACAAACGGAGGCTACTCTTGGCTTGCTCCCAGCAGCATCACAGCTTCAAGTCTTATTTTCTTATGAACTTTAGTACAAGACCTAGGTTTTTTATATAGAATTGTATTTCAATTTGAGCCATCCGATGTTGCTAGGGTTATTCAAGGCCATCAATTTCAAAAGAGGCCAATTATGTTCACAATAAAGGGCTGTAAATTACTCCTATTTTAAATTATGTCATAATTACCATGCATGTAATTTACCCCCATTTTAAATTATGTCATAATTACTATGCATGTAATTTCACGTTTTAGCATATATATATATATATATATATATATATATATATATATATATATATATATATATATATATATTCTATAATGTACACATTTCTCATTTAGGACAAATTTTATATGTAAATAATTCCTAATTTACTTATGTCATAATTACTCTCTAAATGTACATTATCAACATTTATTATTCATTGCCAATCCATCAAATATAAATACGTATTTAATAGATACATCTTCCCTTTACCGTATACATATTCTTCCTCTTTAAAAAAACAAATCCTTGACAACCAAAAATGTGCAACGTACGCTATATGATGCGTACACGTTATATATATATATATATATATATATATATATATATATATATATATATATATGTGTGTGTGTGTGTGTGTGTGTATGTATGTATGTATGTATGTATGTATGTATGTATGTATACATATTTAATTTCTTTTTCTTTTTATCTATCTTCCCAAATACCCATTTTCACACTAAACCACTTTTTGAACTGCGTTCACAATAGGCCATTTTTGAGCCATTCCCCAATAACAAAAATATGGCGCTGGCGGGGATCGAACTCTAAACCTCTCGTATGCAAGTCACGTGTTCCAACCAAATGAGCTACTAAGTCTTTTGCTTATAACCCTTAGAACAATTCTAAATATTTATTCTTTTCTCATTCCTCTTTTTTTTTCATGTTTTGCTGCAATATTTAATTTAAGGATATCTTTTTCACACGGAGTCCAATTTACGTAAACTCGGATTCTATCTTAAGCAGAATTCCGAGATGAACGCAATGACGTAATCCATTTCCCTTAATTCTTAAGTTTTGAATTAAGTATACTTTAATTTGTCAATTTACTGTTAATCGAAAAACTCGGGGTGTGTTACATTCTCCCCTCCTTAAAGGATTTCGTCCCCGAAGTCTTCAAGTCTGGAAGAACACATATCCTACCATCCAATCGTCCATCTACTCAACCATCAAACACAGGCAACCATTGTCCTTAAAACTCTTCTAATGCTTCATGATCATATGCATAGTGTGTGTATATGTCTGTATCTAATGCAAAATCAGGCGGTCTACTAATTCAGTTGACCACACTTAATGCGAATTATGTCTGTGCCATGAATCCATTATGTACGCAATTTTTTTCTTACTCAAGATTTTCTACATGAGTGCAAAATCATTCATACAAATGCAAAGTCCATATGATAACACATCAAGTTCCATCCATAAACAAATATATATTTGTAAATGCAATATGTAAGTATTCGAGCTGATCTAGTGCCTAATATATGCATCCACAAGCAGCCACTTGCAACCATCAATCACAACATGTTTCAAATACATGTTTACATCCATTGGCTTCTACCTAAGGATCGATGATACGTCCTAGAGGATATACCTAAAAAAAATATTATAGATGAAGGTTGGGCACTTCTTCGCCCTTTGACTGGTGTCGTAGTTTCTTCAAGCCTACGAAACCATGATGCGATGAGGTTACCTCCCAGAAAGCCAGGAGCCCCGAAGACTCAGGAAAGAAGGAAATAAGGACTCAAACAGATGATCAAAAGATAGTGCGTATGGCTTTGGGGAATATGCTTTTAAAAAAAAAATTCTTCTGAAAATGCTTCTTTTAAAACCATTTTGAAAACAATTTTTCAAAACTTTTATCTGATCCGGTAACCTTCAGCTCTGATACCACGTGTAACACCCCACATCCGTTAGTGTCACTCACAAAGGGAATGCACTAAGTTCTGTGGAGCATTTAAGGTAAAAGATGCAGATAAATTTACAAGACAGACAAAATTAAAACAATGGAAAGTAAGACTTTACTTCATTGATAAAATAGTTTGTACAAGAATTGCTTTCCAATACCAGAGTATCATCTGCCTTACAAAATAAAGAAGCATAAAATAACATTTATATTCCCCAATGTAGCATTAGCCAGCCATAGCGGTGGAAAAGAGGGTCCAAAGCATCACATCAAAGAGTCTTCAAGCTCGGAAAGAATAATGGTCCAAACTAAGTTGAGCAATTCCCTACTTGACTACCTGGGGGGAACGGAAGAAAAGAAGACGAAAGTAAACGGGGTCAGACTTAATGTCTCAGTAAGCTCAGTTATTTTCTAGAATGAGTACAAGAACAAAGACCATGACATTCATAAACTGAGAACATGACAATACCAGAAAACAAGATAACTTATGCAAGATACGCATAAGATATTATAATGCAAGATAAACTAAATGCGCGGATTACTGAATGTGCTTCTACTCTTTCTCTGCTTCGCTACTACTCTGTTGTTATGATTTCTATATCTTTGCACCACCTAACTAGTGTCCCAACTAGTAATCTGTATAAAACGATAACGTGATCCCAATCCCTGTAATTATGGTTACCGTCAGGCGTACATCTATTATTTATTACCTAGATCTAATCTAGGGTTTTCCTATCGAGCGCTTCCTAGATTCAACTAGGGTTTACGCGACTTATCTATTGCTTCTTGGATTCAGGGTTTATGTGACCTAGGTCCAACTAGGGATTATGCTACCTGTCGAACGATGCCCCCTAGTCTAGGACACACTACCCATAGTGGTATATGTTCCTAGACTTCCCTCACGTATGTGTCGCGAATCGTTATCGCCGTCTAGATGCACATGTCTTTATATGTGCGACCTGAGTCCTGTGGCAGGGCTAATCAAGAAACACGGAACTCGGTCGGGAGCTTTCTGATATCTGCCGATGCAGATGCTAAGGTCTGTTTTTCCAGTGGCTATGGTCCCACTTGACCCCTCCCTCAACTAATGAAAGGCACACCTTGAAAAATGAGAACTATACATAGGCCCTCTATGCCCCCACTAACCTATGGCCATCCGCACCCATAACTAGATAGCAAGTATATGGTTTGTTGGAGTTCTCCACCTTTCTGCTTCACGTATCTCGATTGACTCAAGATGGTAGGTAGATGAAGAGTTGTTATCACATGGCTACTGGTCTCGTCGAATCACGCTGGTACATCCTAGTCTTTAAGTTGCCTTATATTGCAACGAAGGCATACCCTTGGTTCTTCTGACACAGACCTTAAACTCTGTGAGCGCTGGCGGATCATCTGCAGCCTCACATAGGGATACCAAGAGTACCCTCACGTCCCCTAGAAGCCGCATGCTTCATCACCCAGCTCGTTTGAGCCTCCCTTAAGATCAGATGGACGTTCGCTCCTTTTTTCCTTCCACTAAGGATTACTACTTAGTTCTCCTAACTAAGGTTTACCACTTAGTTTCCTGAACCGTGGTTTTCCTTCAATCAAGGTTTATTACTTAGCCCCCTTTAACTAAGGTTTACTATTTAGTTCTCTTTTCTCGTCAATTTGGATTGGTTAAGTGTCATCAGTCAATTCATGTTAACTTAACCCATTCATTTGTCCTGTTAAACTGGTTAAGTGTTATCAGTATTTCATGTTGACTTAACCCTACCACAAATCAAGTTATATTGGTTAAGTATTTCTTATTACTTAACCCCACCCTTCATCTTGTATTGGTTCAGTGTTCCTTCTAACTTAACCCTACCCATCTGTTTGTCTAACATGTTATAACGGTTAAGTGTTCTCTTGGTTAACTCAACCCTACCATCTGTTTAATCCACATGTTCTGATGGTTAAGTATTGTCCCTTCATGTTTTAACCTTGTTCATTTGTCACACTATGATGGCTAAGTGTTCTAAGTTTACTTAGCTCCACCTTCTAGTCTAGTTAACATGTTAAATTGGCTAAGTGTACTTTACTTAACCCTACCTTCTAGTCTAGTTAACATGTTATAACGGTTAAACCTTCTCTTAACTTCACCCACTTGTCTAGTCAACATGTTATAATGGTTAAACCTTTTCTTAACCTTACCCACTTGTCTGGTCGACATGTTATAATGGTTAAACCTTTTCTTAACCTTACCCACTTGTCTAGTCAACACGTTATAATGGTTATTTAACCCCTACAAGTCTTGTTTTATTAACATGTTAAGTTGGTTAAGTGTTCAGATTAACCTAACCCCACCCATCAGATTTAGTTAACATGTTGAATTTGGTTAACTGTTTCCTTAATTGACTTAACCCTACCAATCCTGACTTAGCTTTAATTTATTCATTAAAGCACCAACCACTCACATTAGACAGGTATTGTTGTGGTTACTGGATGTGCCGGTCGGTTCCGGGCAGGTTTACGCCGCAACTCAGTCTAACCTTGGGTCCTTATTGGGCTCAATGCTCTAACCACCCACATTATACAGGTATTGTTGTGGCTGCCTGTATGCCGGTTGGTTCCGGGCAGTCTTACGCCACAACTCAGTCTAACCTCGGGTTAGGCATATTCGTATTTTCTAAATTTATATTTTATTTATGTAAATTATCCACAAATTCATGTCTTGCCCAATTTCCCTCTAAATTAAGTTCATCATTTTGGGTATATAATTTATATTGTTTCATGCCATAAATCACTTATGTGATTATAAGCCAACTATGTCAATTTTCCTATAATTAAGTTTTTACCCCCGTCTAAATATTAGGCTAACAACTTAGCCTAATTTACCGTTCGCATGATTTCACATAAAGTATTAGGCTAATAACTTAGCCTAATTTAACATTCACAAAATTGGCATAAAATCAACATTAATTATGAACTTGAATTTTTTTTTATAATCAACATAAACATGTACATAGGTGTGAACTTGCAACTTGAACATAATCAACATAAACTTGTACATAATTAACAACTTGCATAGGTTCATGATCCTCAACATAACAACTTGCATAGGTTCATGAATTAACAGCATAATTAACAACTTGCATGGGTTCAGGAATTCATCACACACTAACTTGCATAGGTTCATGAATTAACAACTTGCATAGGTTCATGAATCTCAACATAATAACTTGCATAGGTTCATGAATTAACAACTTAATTGACAACTTGCATAAGTTCATGAATCTCAACATAATAACTTGCGTAGGTTCATGAATCTCAACATAATAACTTGCATAGGCTCATGAATTAACAACTTGCATAGGTTCATGAATCTCAACATAATAACTTGCTTAGGTTCATGAATCTCAACATAATACCTTGCATAGGTTCATGAATTAACAACTTAATTAACAACTTGCATAGGTTCATGAATTTACAACATAATTAAGTTAACATATATAAACATGCATGAACTTGCAATTGAACATAATCAAGTTAACATATATACATAAACATGTATAAACTTACAATTTAACATAATCAAGTTAACAAATATACATAAACATGTATGAACTTGCAATTGAACATAATCAAGTTTACATACATGCATATATATATATATATAAACATGTATAAACTTGCAATTTAACATAATCAAGTTAACATATATACATACATGTATGAACTTGCAATTTTTGTGATAGGATTTGTAACCTAAAACTTGCATAATAACATGGCATGATAATTCACCAAACTTGTTACAACATGTTATTTCTATTCCCCAACTTTCTATGCTTATGAATTGGTTTATTCACCAATTCCTAACTAGCATGATAATCACAATAGAACCACATGCATGATAGAGTTGTCATAAGAAAACATACATGAATCATCATAAATTTAATATAACATAACAGGTAAGGTTCTATTGTCACTTTATTTCAAATCATGATTTTGATTTCATTCACATCTAGAATATAACTGTACTTACAAATCAAAAAGGAATTCTTGATTTGAGTTGTAGCTCTAATCTCTAATTTGAATTAGTTTTGAATTGGTTTTGTGTTCGTCTCTTAGCTTTCTACAAACGGAGGCTACTTTTGGCTTGCTCCCAACAGCATGATGTGACGACCCCAAACCCCGTACTAACGGTGGCAAGGGTAATCTTTGGAATATAACACAGAAACAGATAATAGCAGAACAGAAATAAATAAATACACCAGATAATGTACAATAGAATACACTGGATTAACGTAATCATCAGAGTTACACAGTATACAGGATCATACTTAGTACAAATACAGTTCAGCTATACATAAATGTCTACAGCGGAAAACAAACAAAATATGTACAATAGAAGCTGAACAGCATAAAATAGATAAATGATAGAATCCATCTTCATCTCCAGCTATCCAGAGAAAGCCAACTAAAACCTGAATACAAGGCTGCCCGTGTAGAAAAGGGGCACCCGACTTTGAAAGTGAAACAAACTACGAGTCAGTCATGGGACTGGTATGAGAAATCTACTCAACACATTTATAATATGGCTAATCACAGGACCACGCCACTTTCGTGGAACAGGTTTACTCCATCGGATCGCCAGTGCTTTAAAACAAATAATCCTTTGAAACATCGCAATGCTTTTTATAAAAATGAAGCCATTATAAGACTCAGTTCCCATCACACAATGCAACGCAAACCGGAGGATAGAGTTTTTACCTTATAACGGCCAAAATATGCTTGATACGAATAAAACAAAAGCATTTGATATTACTACTAGTGTTTATATGTTTCAAAAACAATTTCAAATCATAACTATCAATCATAGACGGCATTAATGCCTCATACCACTATGTCGACATATATAGGTATACAATCAAAACCACACAGTCACGTATTTGGAAATTGGATTTCCGTCATGAACCAAGGCAAAAGATAGTCCTTACCGAATTCGAGACAATCTAGCCTACCATGTCTCAGGATCAGAACGCATCGACCCTTGGAGCGACAGGGCCGGTCCACTAATGTGGATTAAAATGCCTGAGCAATACGTCTCCCCGCCCTATGGGGCGCAAATGAGCCAACAAATGACTCCATCGGTCCCGGATCGACCGATATATCTGAGGCGCCTCGCTATCCATCATCCACATAAGTAAAATGTCAGGCCGTGTAAAAACACCAACACAACTCCTAGCTTGAAAGAAACGCATGCCCTCCCTAAGGTCCTTCTCCCGTTTCTGGTTCATATCGGGGTGTGAGGCTCGCGAATTCACGTTATACACAAAGCTACGCCACACAGGCGGTGCTTTGATCATCACCACAAGACTTTGCTTTTCAACAGAAGCCCTGGTCACTGCATCTTAGCATGCCACAAAGGCAATTCACACCATGCAACTGATGGTTATCAATCGCACAGAATGAATTCCAATGTCAGACACACAGTCCATTTGCAAGTCCGTTCTAGGTCTAAACGAAACCGTAGGCACTAAATACCCCGCATATTCATCGATTCCCACGTACGTCTGGACGATCACCACTCATTATCCATATTTCGGGATGCCTCCCAATCAGGACCTCAGTGACCATCCAAACAAGGTGAAGATCGGTCTTCAACCCCCGTCTCTATCTTCGACTTCCTATCGTCGATTCAGTTATTCAGAATGGGATAAACCCGGTCTTTCTGAGCAACTCACGTATACAATAAACAAGTGCAACACTCACATTCATACGCATCATTTCAATTCATTAGTCACTAACCGTCAATTAGTAAGAGAGCGATTTCCCAAATATTAACCCCGAAGGCCGAAACCAACATCAGATCAATACCCAGGAAACCATTCGACTTAGCTAACCTTTAGTTAATTTCTAAATCACGCATCCATATCGTTTATAATATTTTATAACGATTTATCGCTATTTTTATTTATTTTAAAATAGCCAATTTATTCAAAACAACGCTTCGGGCCATAACGCGGCCGTGGCGCTGTTTTTCTTCAGATTGGATTTACACATATCTGAAAATCTAACCGTTGGATCTTCATAAAATTTACATCATTAGAAAGCTCATTTCAAAACGAATCCAACGGTTCCAGTTTCGGGAAATTCCGACGGTCGGATCTCCCGGTATAATCGTTTGAAGTTTCAATTTCAAAATACGAACTGCAGCGTCGTTATTCGATTATATATAATTATATTTATATAAATATATAAATATAATCGATTCTGGCACTGTTTTTCTTCATATTTGAATTAAACATTCCAGACAATCCAACCGTTGGATTTTTACAAAGTTGGTGCCGTTGGAAAGATATTTTCAAAGCGAACCCAACGGTTGCGATTTCAGGAAAATCCGATGGTCGGATCTCCCGCACTAATCGTTTGAAATCACGGTTTCAAAATACGAACTGCAGCTTCGTTTTTTGATATATTTCAATTCTATTTATATATATATATATCGATTCTTCGATTTCAAAGCTATATTCTTTTCATACACTTGATAAAAATTATATTTTCATCTAACTATCTTCTATTTCAACACTTTGCTATTTTTATCAATTCATGTATATAATAAAAATGTGATTTTTAATGTAAAACAATTCATTTCAAAAATCGACTATTTTATATAGTTAATATAGGTGGTAAAAATAGGGTTTTTATTATAAGACAATTTATTTCAAAACTCGGCTATTTTATATATTTCATATAGGTGATAAAAATAGGATTTTTATTATAAAACAATTTATTTCAGAACAAGATTATTTTATATAGTTCATATTGATGATAAAAATTGGATTTTTATTATAAAACCATTTCTTTCAAAATATGAATACCATTCAACGAATGAATTTCGATTCAACACATGAAGGTTTTCTATAGTTTGTATATATCGATAAAAAGGTGATTTTTATATTTAAAACACGAATACCATTCAACACATGAATTTCAATTCAACGAATGAATATTGATTCAACACATGAAGGTTTACCTATTTGTCGGGCACGCAAATAAAATCTTTACTCAACAGCTATCCATTTACCTATTCAAACATATATATGCACATGTATATATTTCTATCTATTTTCTAATCAGTTCAATGAGTGATATAATCGAATAAATTCTACCAATCATTCTATTATTGATTAAATTAACTATCGTTTTAATAATTCAATTAATCAAATTTACTATCACACAACACAAACAACAATCAAATTGTTTTTAACTTTTCAAAAATTACTAATCAATTTCTATACTCTTTTTAAAATCATTCAGACTATAGAATTAAAAGTGCACATCCATGGAAAGAAAATAACAACAGAGTAGAGAACTAATTGGTAATGCAAAGTATGGTAAATGTACCTTGCACCGGAGTCAATCAGAGATATCCACTCGGCATTTAGGATAGGCTTTTTGAATGCTCTCCTCAGTTTCCTAAGTACAATCTCGCGGATCCCCACTCCATTGCACTTTGACTAAGTGAACCTTCTTGTTCCTCAACTCTTTGGTTTCTCTGCCGATAATCTTTAGCGGCTCTCTTCTCACAGCCAATTCTGGAGTAATTTCAATATCCTGTTGAGCTGCTTCTTCCACGATCAAGTCTGGATCATGAACGTGCTTTCGAAGTTGAGATATGTGAAATACATCATGCACTCCAGGCAACCAATCAGGCAATTTGACCCTATAAGCGAGAGTTCCGATCCGTTCCAGAATAGGAAACGGACCAATGAATTTGGCCGCCAACTTTCCAGTTTTACCGAAACCGGATAACTCCTCTCATCGGCGATACTTCCAAATATACATAGTCGCCAACAGCAAATGATATATCTCTTCTTCTCTTATTGGCATAGCTCTTTTGTCGGCTTTGAGCGGCGAGTAATCGTTTCTTAATAAAATCGACTTTGTCGGCCGCTTCTCGGATCATATCAGGCCCTAACACAAGTCTATTACCGGGTTCGACCCAACAAGCAGGAGATCGGCACAGTCTACCATATAATGCTTCGAATGGCGACATTGACAGGCTCGCCTGGTAGCTGTTATTATATGATAATTCAGTCAAATGCAGATGGTCTTCCCATGATCCATCGAAATCTAGAACACAAGCCCGCAATAGATCTTCCAAAATACGATTCACCCTCTCAGTTTGACCATCTGTCTGAGGATGATAAGCGGTGCTCAAGTTCAGTTTTGTTCCCAGCTCTACTTGAAATGCCTCCCAGAATTTGTTAGTAAATATTGTATCTCTATCACTAACTATACTGAGCGGCACTCCATGTACCCTTACAATTTCTCTGAAGTATATCTGCGCCAGACTCTGAGCAGTTCTGTTTGATCTGACAAGTATGAAATGGGCGGTCTTCGTGAAGCGATCTATGATCACCCAAATACTGTCATTCCCTTTTCAATTGTCGATTCAAACTCAGTTTTCATCTTTACTATTTAAAATATTTAATTTAAATATTTAAAATCCATTATTTTAGCCAATTTAAAAATTTTAAATTGGTTCAGATTTTCTGGATCGTTACACATGATGGCTCCAAGTCTTATTTTCTAATGAACTTTAGTAGGAGACCTAGGTTGTTTATATAGAATTGTATTTTAATTTGAGTCAACCGATGATGCTAGGGTTAATCAAGGCCATCAATTTCAAAAGAGGCCAATTATGTTCACAATAAAGGACTGTAAATTACTCCTATTTTAAATTATGTCATAATTACCATGCATGTAATTTACCCCCATTTTAAATTATGTCATAATTACTATGCATGTAATTTCACGTTTTAGCATATATATATTTTCTATAATGTACACATTTCTCATTTAGGACAAATTCTATATGTAAATAATTCCTAATTTACTTATGCCATAATTACTCTCTAAATGTACATTATCAACATTTATTATTTATTGCCAATCCATCAAACATAAATACGTATTTAATAGATACATCTTCCCTTTACCGTATACATATTCTTCCTCTTTAAAAAAACAAATCCTTGACAACCAAAAATATGCAACGTACGCTATATGATGCGTACACGTCATATATATATATATATATGCGTATATATATATATATATTTAATTTCTTTTTCTTTTTATCTATCTTCCCAAATACCCATTTTCACATTAAACCACTTTTTGAACTGAGTTCAGACTAGGCCATTTTTAAGCCATTCCAATCAAATGAGCTACTAAGTCTTTTGCTTATAATCCTTAGAACAATGCTAAATATTTATTCTTTTCTCATTCCTCTTTTTTTCTCATGTTTTGCTGCAATATTTAATTTAAGGATATCTTTTTCACACGGAGTCCAATTTACGTAAACTCGGATTCTATCTTAAGCAGAATTCCGAGACGAACGCAATGACGTAATCCGTTTCCCTTAATTCTTAAGTTTTGAATTAAGTATACTTTAATTTATAAATTTACTGTTAACCAAAAAACTCGGGGTGTTACATAAACTGTTTGATTCAAATCAAACAACAGTTTATCATTCTTTAATGATGAACTGCAAATGTGAGTAAATCTCACTAACTGTGAACAGCTTATAATTTCATGTTGTATTTTTAGAACTGTTAAACATTGGCTGATTGACCGTGTGTTGACTGTTTGATTGAACTGCTAGTCAGTTAGTTGAATTTCTATATTGATTCTATTT
Organism: Allium sativum; assembly: GCA_030737875.1. Classification (NCBI taxonomy): domain Eukaryota; kingdom Viridiplantae; phylum Streptophyta; class Magnoliopsida; order Asparagales; family Amaryllidaceae; genus Allium; species Allium sativum. Next base: position 843,903,533 of record CM060912.1, on the reverse strand, counting down.
AACAGAATATATCATATGGAATTGAAAGTGATGTAGATTTTATTGTGTAACATCCTTGGATGCAGGGAAACAGGTTGGAGGAATCTGATTGGATTCCTCAACAGCTATTTTGTTATTTTCATATATTGTGATATATGACGTGGTTTATAATCTGTTGTTGATTATATGTGTTTGTACGATACCTGACATCATGACTTGATATGTTAAACACCATAACATACCGGAATGTGAAAAAAGGGAATTTTCAATTGGTATTTGAAAATAAAATATTTATAAAATCAAAAGGGTTTTATAAACGAAATGTTTATAAATGAAATATTTCTAAATAGAAATCTTTATAGGTGAAATTATATAGAAAGGCGAAATATTTATAAATGAAATATTTTTAAAGAAAAGGGAATATTTATAAAATCATAAGATTTTATAAATGAGATATTTATTGGTTAAATAAATAGGAGGTGTTAAACGAGATACTTATTTGTTAAGTAAATAAGTTATAAAGAGATATTGACTTAGGAAACATAATAAGTTATTAAAAGGATTTTTTATGTGTTAAATAAATAGAATAAGAAAAGGAGATATTTATTTGTTAAATAAATAAAATAAGATATAAGGAATATTTATTTAGAAAATAAATAAGATATTAATAAAGGAAATACTTAGGATAAATAAATAAGGTTAATAAAGGAAATACTTGGAAATAGAACCCCAAAAGGAAATACTTGCAAATCATTTGCAAATAGAATTTGAAAAGGAAATATTTGTAAACCATTTACAAATAAAGATTTAAAAAGGGAAATATTAGTTCAAGAAAACAAACAGGGTTATAAAGGAAATATGGGTAAAGGCATTTAGAAAACAAGTAGATTATAAAGAAAATATTTATCCTTAGATAAATAGATATAAATATATATATATATATATATATATAAGTCTGAAATTATATATGAAGAAGTAAACAGATAAAAGGAGCAGATTGATTTATAAATGAGATTTATAAATTAAGTTAAATATTATCATTTGATAAATGGAATATATAAGTCAGGACTTATATAAAGGAGTAAGAATCGATTTCAACATCGATGTTTGAAACTGAATAAGGATAAAGAGTTAACCAGTTAGGTTAAACCATTTGAGTTAACCACTTAGGTTAAACCATTTGAGTGAACCAGTTAGGTTAAACCATTTGAGTTAACCAGTTAAGTTTATCTAGTTAGAAGTAATCAGTTAGAATTAATCAGTAGAGTTAACCGAGTTAGAGTTAGTCGAGTATTAGTTATCGAATATTAGTTTATTCGAAGAAGTGAGTTAATCGAATCAGAAATATTCGAGATGAGTTAATCGAGTTGAGTTAATCGAAGGAGTTATTCGAATGATAGATATTCGAAGTGAGATAATCGAATAATAGATATTCGAAGTGAGATAATCGAATAGTAGATATTCAAAGTAAGTTAATCAAACACAAGTTATTCGAATAAGAGTTAATCCAGTAAGAGTTAAATAGAATAAAAGTTCATCGAATAAGAGTTATAGCATAGAGTTAACCAAATAGGAGTTAATAAATTAGTTAATCGTTATATTATTCGAGTTAGGAAATAAAAGTCATATTTAAAATAATATAATTTGGATGTAGGAGATTATAACACCATTGTTATAATCACGTAAACTTGTAAAAGAAGGGGGTTCGTAAATAGAATTTGAGGGTTCATAAGGAAGTGTTAAAGGGTTAAAAGATGAACTTACCCTATTTCGAGATTTGAAATGTTGTTCAGTTAAGCTCTGAGAGGTAGTTATACCCTAACTTGATTGACTTCTTTTTTAATTTAGAAATGGTTAAGGTTCGAGAGTGAAAGTGGTTAAGTGAATTTAGTAAATAAATATAGTGGTTTGAGTTGTCATCGCGATGTTGATTTAAACATCTGTTTAAATCCAAGTAAAGAAGATTTGGAAATGTTTTCCAAATAAAATCAGAAACATAATCAAATATTGAAATTGGAAATATGGATTAGAAATGGAAATGTTTTCCAGTGTTAACGTATTTATTCTAAACATAGAAAATAAGGAAATATGAATATATATATATATGATTGATGATTGATTGATAGAATTTCCATTTGGAAATAATATCGTTGTTTGCACACCTGTTTTTCTTTGATGGTTAAATCACAGACTATCGAAGTTCTGACCATTTTAACGTTGTTAATATGGAGAGACCGGTTGGATTATTATCCAAAGAACCACTCTGTATTGGCATAAGCATTGCGAATCATATATGCCAAAGATAATTGAAGACGGAGTAAAGTGCAAGGGTTATTGTATAAGTCTTAGATAACAGTGCCTAAGATGGATGTACTGAATAGTGCCTTCGGTTCATCCTGTTCCTGGATGACTTGTATGGATGAATGTCTGATAGAGTATTTCCAAAAAGGTCACGTACATTGATTTCTTCAACCGTACCAAGAGTGGAAGCGCAGAAGGAAACTTCTTTAGCTAACACGTAATGTACTGTTGTAGACATCAATTAGTGATTTTTGATGGATCCGACAATGTGGCATTCGAAGTGAATCTGATGTGATGATGAAGCGTAACCTTAAGCCTCATCAACCGGTAAATGACAGAAATCGGGCAGGAAGCATGGCTAAGTCTGTCGCTTCGAAGTAGGGTGTATAATCACCTGATCTAGAGTTTCATTTACTTCTAAAAATCTATTGTTGATGTTGTCCCATTCGGGAAACGGTTGCTGATCCCAACAGTTGGTCATATACATTCGATACACTCAAGCGAAATGAGTGGTCGGTCATGTGTGGCCGGGTTGCAAGATGTTTTTGTTGAACCCAGTGAATTCCTTTCTTGAGGTACACTAGCGAAAGTTGGTTCCATACCTTGTCATAGTTGGAAATCCATTACCCAATGTGTGCTTGCGGTTTTGAATTGTATACTATATATGTAGAACGTGAGATGAAAGCGTTTTTGCTAGATGATTATTATCTTGTGGTTGATAGACATTATTATAATATCAAAAGGTTTCTGATATAAAGAAAATTTGGATTCTCATAAGGGAAAACCCGTTCCGTTATACGGCGTGGTCTTATGAGATATCATTTACCTGCTTGAACTGTTTTAAACTGTTTTACTCACACTAGTCCCATGACTGACCTGGAGTTTATTTTGTTTTGTTTTCCCTAAACTCTTAGGCGCCCAATATTGTACGGGCATTCAAGTAGTCGGAATTTACAGATATACTGGAAGAGCTTGGAGCAGGAGGCTCCAGGATTTTATAGCTATAGTTATTTCCGCTATGTTATAAGTGTTGTACTCTGATAATGTTATTGAATACATATACTGATTTTATTTCAAGGATATGTTATCTATTATATTTTATTCGTTCCGCTGTGAGATTCGTGTTGCTTCGATGTTGTCTTCTTCTTCTTCTTCTTCTTCTATTCTAAGTTTCTATCTTATCTATCCTCACCCTCTAATTTCTTTCATTAACCATTCGGTATTTTCGACTCTTGATGCTCGATACGTGTTTTATATCGGATAACCAAGGTCGCCAAAATTCCGGGTCGTTATAGTTGGTATCAGAGCTTAAGTTAAGTAATTACCTTGGCTCTGTGGCATGACTTAGTAGAGATGGTGTTAGTGATACCCTAGATTGAGTTTGAGTGTAAATTCACGAGTGAGCGTATTTGTTATTGATATAAAAATTGTTTTATATTGTGGTGATTTATTGGTTGAGTTGTTTATGAGTTCTGGTCGATCAGTTGGATCCACTGTATCGGTAGGAGTTACTAAACACTCGAATACGATGGGTCGACACGATATGTTTTGAAAGGAGGGTAAATTAAAATAAGTTTACCCAAAGTATATTTTGATATAAAGAAGTATATATATTGGATATATTGGTTGTTATTATAATCGAGTAAGATTATAAATTAAATGGTTATGTAAATAACCAATCAGAATTCATATAAGTGAAATACGTGAAATCAGATGAGTTAAATCTGAAATTTTAAACCAGAAATTGAATTAAAATTCTGGAAAATTGGATAAGTGTTTGTAAATGGATTTGGATTAAAAATAAGGAAAAATTAAGATCCTGGGAGATTTTAAAATTGTTTTACAAGCAGTGTGAATTATATTTTGAAATGAATTTCAAAGTGGAAATGTTTAGAAATGGGTTTATAGTATTGAACTCACTTCGATCGCTGGAAAGTAGATTCTGATGACGACAGCTGCATCATCAGTATTCATTTTCGAGTTGTAAGTGACGAATTACTACCAGAGATACTGTTTTGAATTTGTTTTGGGAAAGACAAGTTGTGTTGAATTTCAAAAAGGAAAATTTGATTTTTGAAAAGAGTAAACTGTTTAAAAACTCCCAGGGAAAGACTGTTTGAATTAAAAACAAATTTAACAGAAATTTGTGAAAGAAAATTTGAATTAAAAGTAAACCCAGTGAATTAGAATGATATCAAGACAAATTGGATTGTGAGATTCAAATTTGAAGTGTAATGTGATGATCAAGTTAAGAGTTGGGAATCGAGAAGAAACTCGAGTTGAAATGATATTTGGCTCGGATATAACCGAATGGTTGTGTTGTTGATAAAAGCAGATTGGAATCTGATTGGGATGACCCTTGTATCTGCTGAATTGATAACAGGTGGAAAGGATATAATGATATATCGACAAAAAGGTACAAGTTTATATTTCTATTGGATATAAGATTTAATGAGCCGAATTGGCAAGCCGCTTGGCTGTTTGATTTTCTTTTGGGTTGGAGATAGCCCAAAGAGGCGAGTGGGAGTTTGAGCTATTGACCAGTACAAAGGAGGTGCTGGCGAAATTTTCCGAAAATTTAAGGTGTAAGAACATTTTCAAGATTTTTGGAAATTTTCGTTGATAAGAATTAAATAAATATTTTAATTGAAATTAAATTGGTTCAGTTGAAACTGAAGTTAATAAGTGAACAAATATGTTCTAACTAGTCAATAAGGTCGTCCTCTACCTTAGCAATTTCGAGGACGAAATTATTTTAAATGGGGAAGAATGTAATGACCCGCATTTTCAGCGATATAATAATTAATTTATCTAATTATTTAAATAGTGAATTAAAGGATTTAATGGTCGTGGAACTAAATAATGGTTAATATTTAATTAAAATAATAAATTAAATAATATATTTAGTTCTGAAATAATCAGAATTGGCTGAAATGACGATATGGTGTGAACTGGATCATCTGTGATATTTAATTCAGTTTAGAATTGAATTAGAATAACGAATATATTTAAATAGCGACAGTTTGAATGTATAATTATATTATAATTAAAATCGAGCTTGAAATGGTGCTGCAGTTCGCGATTTGGCAATTTGAACTTCAACTGACTGTACAGGATTTGTTTTAAGCCAGATTTCAGTGAAACAAGAAACGTGTGGAGCTGGTGGAGTATATCTTTCTAGTGGAAGAGAAAAATCTGGATTTCGACGGGTAGATTTTGATTTACGTCCAAATCAAATTTTAGAAAAGTCGCTGTGGAATTCCTTTATAATTTATAAAGAATTATTTATATTTTAAAAAGGAATTTCAATATAAATCGAATATCGGGTTGACCCAGAAGTGAATATCAAGTTAGAAATTCATATAGGAATATTCTAGAGATGTATGGTATTCCACTGTGAATATATACGATAATATAAATTTATTTATATTTAATGTAATTATATTTAAATATATTTATATATTTAAATGGGTGATTTAGGACTTTAAAAATAGCCAGTTTTGCAAATGACCTCGGTTTTCGACGAAACCAAATTTGTTGGATCCGCAATGTCAAATAGTTGTTAGATTTCCAGTTTCGTGATTTTTAGAGTCACTGTGTGGTTGTACGGATTTTTAGAGTGAGAAACAGTCAGTATTTCGATGGTTAAAAATACGTTGTGTGAGCATACGAAGTCGAAATTCGACAAAACTAGTTTCGTTGGGACCGTAATGTCGAACTATAGCTTCCTGTCAATTTTCGTGATTTTTGGATTTGATATGTGATTACAGGAATTTTTAATCAATGAAAAAAATAAATATGATTAATAATAAATGGTAGCTTACTTCATAAGCTAGTAATTTTCCTATAAATAGGACCATACTCCCCTTAACCCTAAAAACATTATTTCCATAGTCAATAATATTCTAGCCGCCACCAGTGTTCTTCAGAAAACAAAATCGTGACCTTGGAAATCCAATATCAATTCAAATAAAATCTTTTAAATTCCCAAACTCAATATTCGGTGATCTCCTTGACCTCTTCTTCAATTTCATGTAAGCTTTACCGAGTCCGGTTTCGATTTCGTCGTTGGGTTCTTTCGAAAGAAAACTAGGGTTAAGGTTCGGTTTTGATACAAAGGGTTTTAACTCGAATTCGTAATGGTTTCGGATTTGTGATGAAAAACCGAGCTGGAAGGTGGAGTTTGGAGGATTTTGGTGAGTATGGAGTTCGGTGGATATTTTGTCGTTGCTTTCTGTGAGGTACTGTTGCGAGGTGCAAGTCGCAGTCGACAGAAGGGGCTCAAGCTGTGGGTTTAAGGTATGAAGTAGAGGAGAGTTTGGAGATAAGAGAAATGGTGAAGTTGATTCTCGGATCTGTGAAGAGATGAAGGAGTTAGGAGGAAGAGGGTTTGGATTATGGTCTGTGTATTTTAAGGGAGCGGGTTTCAGTAGTTGATCGGAGAAGAACGGGTGCGGGTGTTTTGGGAAGTTGGGTGTTGGGCCAAAACAAAAGGTTAAAGCCCGATTTATTTTATTAATGAAGTTCAAATTAAATTTAAAAGTTATAGACTTCGTAATATCATAACTTTGTCGTACTATATCAGAATTGGACAAAACTGGATCAGTTAGGATCGTATGGACGGGCACTACCCAATGGAACTGACTGGAAGTGGATTGGGGCTCATATGAATTTATAGCAAAATAAACTGTTTGATTCAAATCAAACAACAATTTATCGTTCTTTAACGATGAACTGCAAATATGAGTAAATCTCACTAACTCTGAACAACTTATAATTTCATGTTGTATTTTTAGAACTGTTAAACATTGGCTGATTGACTGTGTGTTGACTATTTGATTGAACTGCTAGTCAGTTAGTTGAATTTCTATATTGATTCTGTTTAATAGAATATATCATATGGAACTGAAAGTGATGTTGATTTTATTGTGTAACATCTGTGGATGCAGGGAAACAGGTTGGAGGAATCCGACTGGATTCCTCAACAACTATTTTGTTATTTTCATATATTGTGATATATGACGTGGTTTATAATCTGTTGTGGATTATATGTGTATGGACGATATCTGACATCATGACTTGATATGTTAAACACCATAACATACCGAAATGTGAAAAAGGGGAATTTTCAAATGGTATTTGAAAATAAATTATTTATAAAATCAAAAGGGTTTTATAAATGAAATGTTTATAAATGAAATATTTATAAATGAAATATTTATAGATAGAAATCTTTATAGGTGAAATTATATAGAAAGGGGAAATCTTTATAAATGAAATATTTATAAAGAAAAGGGAATATTTATAAAATCATAAGATTTTATAAATGAGATATTTATTGGTTAAATAAATAGGAGATGTTAAACGAGATACTTATTTGTTAAGTAAATAAGTTATAAAGAGATATTTATTTGTTAAATAAATATAATAAGAAAAGGAGATATTTATTTGTTAAATAAATAAGATAAGATATAAGGAATATTTATTTAGAAAATAAATAAGGTATTAATAAAGGAAATACTTAGGATAAATAAATAAGGTTAATAAAGGAAATACTTGGAAATAGAACTCTAAAAGGAAATATTTGCAAATCATTTGCAAATAGAATTTGAAAAGGAAATATTTGTAATCCATTTACAAATAAAGATTTAAAAAGGGAAATATTTGTTCAAGAAAACAAATAGGGTTATAAAGGAAATATGGGTAAAGGCATTTAGAAAACAAATAGACTATAAAGAAAATATTTATCCTTAGATAAATAGATATAAATATATATATATAAGTCTGGACTTATATATGAAGAAGTAAACAGATAGAAGGAGCAGATTGATTTATAAATGAGATTTATAAATTAAGTTAAATATTATCATTTGATAAATGGAATATATAAGTCAGGACTTATATAAAGGAGTAAGAATCGATTTCAACATCGATGTTTGAAACTGAATAAGGATAAAGAGTTAACCAGTTAGGTTAAACCATTTGAGTTAACCAGTTAGGTTAAACCAACTGAGTTAACCAGTTAGGTTGAACCATTTGAGTTAACCAGTTAAGGTTATCCAGTTAGAATTAATCAGTAGAGTTAACCGAGTTAGAGTTAGTCGAGTATTAGTTATCGAATATTAGTTTATTCGAAGAAGTGAGTTAATCGAATCAGAAATATTCGAGATGAGTTAATCGTGTTGAGTTAATCGAAGGAGTTAATCGAATAATAGTTATTCGAAGTGAGATAATCGAATAATAGATATTCGAAGTTAGATAATCAAATAGTAGATATTCGAAGTAAGTTAATCAAATACAAGTTATTCGAATAAGTTATTCGAATAAGAGTTAATCCAGTAAGAGTTAAATAGAATAAAAGTTCATTGAATAAGAGTTATAGCTTAGAGTTAACTAAATAGGAGTTAATAAATTAGTTGATCGTTATATTATTCGAGTTAGGAAATAAAAGTCATATTTAAGATAATATATTTCGGATGCAGGAGATTATAACACCATTGTTATAATCACGTAAACTTGTAAAAGAAGGGGGTTCGTAAATAGAATCCGAGGGTTCGTAAGGAAGTGTTAAAGGGTTAAAAGATGAACTTACCCTATTTCGAGATTTGAAATGTTGTTCAGTTAAGGTCCGAGAGGTAGTTATACCCCAACTTGATTGACTTCGTTTTTAATTTAGAAATGGTTAAGGTTCGAGAGTGAAAGTGGTTAAGTGAATTTAGTAAATAAATAAGTGGTTTGAGTTGTCGTCGCGATGTTGATTTAAACATCTGTTTAAATCCAAGTAAACAAGATTTGGAAATGTTTTCCAAATAAAATCAGAAACGTAATCAAATATTGAAATTGGAAATATGGATTAGAAATGGAAATGTTTTCCAGTGTTAACGTATTTATTCTAAACACAGAAAATAAGGAAATATGAATATATATATATATATATATATATATGATTGATTGATAGAATTTCCATTTGGAAATAATATCGTTGTTTGCACACCTGTTTTTCTTTGATGGTTAAATCACAGACTATCGAAGTTCTGACCATTTTAACGTTGTTAATATGGAGAGACCGGTTGGATTATTATCCAAAGAACCACTATGTATTGGCATAAGCATTGCGAATCATATATGCCAAAGATAATTGAAGACGGAGTAAAGTGCAAGGGTTATTGTATAAGTCTTAGATAACAGTGCCTAAGATGGATGTACTGAATAGTGCCTTCGGTTCATCCTGTTCCTGGATGACTTGTATGGATGAATGTCTGATAGAGTATTTCCAAAAAGGTCACGTACATTGATTTCTTCAACCTTACCAAGAGTGGAAGCGGAGAAGGAAACTTCTTTAGCTAACACGTAATGTACTGTTGTAGACATCAATTAGTGATTTTCGATGGATCTGACAATGTGGCATTCGAAGTAAATCTAATGTGATGATGAAGCGTAACCTCAAGCTTCATCAACCGGTAAATGACAGAAATCGGGCAGGCAGCACGGCTAAGTCGGTCGCTCCGAAGTAGGGTGTATAATCACCTGATCTAGAGTTTTATTTACTTCTAAAATCTATTGTTGATGTTGTCCTATTCGGGAAACGGTTGTTGATCCCAACCGTTGGTGATATACATTCGATACACTCAAACGAAATGAGTGGTCGGTCATGTGTGGCCGGGTTGCAAGATGTTCTTGTTGAACCCAGTGTATTCCTTTCTAGAGGTACACTAGCGAAAGGTGGTTCCATACCTTGTCATTGTTGGAAATCCATTACCCAATATGTGCTTGCGGTTTTGAATTGTATACTATATATGTAGAACGTGAGATGAAAGCGTTTCTGCTAGATGATTATTATATTGTGGTGGATAGACATTATTATAATATCAAAAGGTTTTTGATATAAAGAAAATTTGGATTCTCATAAGGGAAAAATCCCGTTCCATTATACGGTGTGGTCTTATGAGATATCATTTACCTGCTTGAACTGTTTTAAACTGTTTTACTCACACCAGTCCCATGACTGACCCGGAGTTTATTTTGTTTTGTTTTCCCTAAACTCTTGGGTGCCCAATTTTGTATGGGCAGTCAAGTAGTCGGGAATTTACAGATATACTAGAAGAGCTTGGAGTAGGAGGCTTCAGGATTTCATAGCTATAGTTATTTCCGCTGTGTTGTAAGTGTTGTACTCTGATAATGTTATTGAATACATATACTGATTTTATTTCAAGGATATGTTATCTATTATATGTTATTCGTTCCGCTGTGAGATTCGTGTTACTCCGATGTTGTGTTCTTCTTCTTCTTCTTCTATTCTAAGTTTCTATCTTATCTATCCTCACCCTCTAATTTCTTTCATTAACCATTCGGTATTTTCGACTCTTGATGCTCGATATGTGTTGTATATCGGATAACCAAGGTCGCCAAAATTCCGGGTCGTTACAGCAATGGTATAATATAAACCCAAACCCATGAAAGTCAAAAAGATCCATGAAAGTCTGTTTGTCAAATACATGAAAGTCAAAAAGATCCATGAAAGTCTGTTTGTCAATTAGAATGACAGAAAGTAACTAACAATATAATATAAACCCAGAAATTAGATTAAGGGAACCAAACATGTGACAATGTGGGGCAAACGAGAATGAGATAGAGCAAGATGAATGAATGAATGGAAAACAAATGAATTGAATGCACAAAAGATGCCCACGTAATAATCAATAAACAGGGACTGCAATCATTCTCATCACACTGGAATTGAAACCGAGGACAGTGGGAGAAATATTTGGTCATCTGTCATTTCAGTTTCCATGGATTATTCAAATGAAAGGGGCGATCAACAACCCAAACCCCACTCTACTGAACTACCAATTCAAGTCATTTGACGGTGACTTTGATTTTTTTTAAGACTTGTCTATTTACCTACTCTAAACTGCTTGGTTGCTTGTTTAGATTGTTGTTTTATTTACAGTATCTTCTTAACCAGCCAGTCCTACAGAAGCAATGGTTGAGTTGATCAATTCAAGCAAAGGTTTGTTTACTCAGAAAGACACAATATTACTTTATATTTAAAGCTTTTTGGACAAATAGTTATGATTTTGAATGGACAAAATAGATTGTCTGTTCAAAACACTCATTTCCCATAGCTTACTTTCAACAATTCACCTAAATTGACCAATTCAAACAATATGACATGTTATGTTTTTAGTTTTAGAAATTCTACCATGCATCTAAAATCTTAACTGAAAGGCTTATCATGACCAATTCAAACAGTTTAAAGTGCAAATGGAAGAACACTACTCATATATGTATGTGCGCGCAGTTTGGATAAAACTTAAATATGTATGATATGATGTAATTTCGGATCCATGAAAGTCAAATAGATCCATGAAAGTTCAAAACTATAAAATATGCACTTATCCTGATTCAGATTAATAACACTCACATCTACAACTCTTTCTAATTTTACATCCAAAATACATTCACCTTTACTAGTACACCCTGTACATCTCAACTGTGTATGCCTACTTTGTTATGATATATCGATTTGTTAAAATGTGTTCATGTATTATACATCAACCACAAGTATATATGTTGAAACTTACATCTAAAGACAGTTGAATAACCACAAGTAAGACGCAAACTCAAATTAACCAAGTAATAATTAATTCAACATTCATTACCGAATGGTTTACCGTTTGAGTTAATTAATTTGCATAATCAGTCGTATATCTCAAATAATACACTTAACGGAAATTTTTAGTAAATAAAAAATAATATCACATCCATAAGAACACAAAAGTATCTATTAAGCATTTCTTCTCCTATCGCCTTATCCATTAGAGTATCATTGAGCTCAGATTTAATAATTCGCAAGGATTCGAAATCTAAATGAAAATAAGGGTAAAAGGGCTCACCAAAGTTTCTACGCTCCGCTGAAGGAATCCAAACCGAAGATAGGGCGAAGGGGGAAGGAAGCAAAACCGAAGATAGGCCAAGCAACCATCGATACAAAAATCAAAGAGAAAATCGAAGAGCTAAGCCAAATCTACGCGGAGTATGAAGTGATGAAAATCAGAATCGAAATTGGGGAAAGTGGAAACTGAGGAATAGGAAATGAATTCGGGCCTTATCTTTTTTTTGACGTATGGAGGGAAGTGAAAATTTGAGAGGCAAAATAACGGTACATTTTTCTCAGCGTTACAGGACACGTCAGTTCCGAAAAATAAAGTATCTACAGCTTTCAACCGACCAACGCTGATATTATAAGCTGTGGAAACATGGTTTTGTTGTAGTGAATAGAGAATTGGGAATATATAATAATAGAGAAGAATTGGCTTCTCGCAGAAGGAATCGGGATGCTTCAAGTGGAAGGGATCGTATTGGCTTTCATCAGAAGCCTCATGTTTATTTTATTTATTATATATTATATATAATATAGTGTGTAGCCAAAATGTTAGAGTAATCGTACACGGAGGTAACATGGCAAGCACTACCCCTTCGGACTTTCATAGATCGGATAGAATATTTTATTACTGTGCACGTAGGAAATAAGGTCCTTAGCAATAAAACAAAACAGGTAGAGATATTATATATTATTGTCTTCTTCTTTTTAAGTCAATGTATGTCAAAAACTTTGCCGCATTTACCATGCATACCTAACCGACATTGAATGTTATTTGGACACAAGCGAAATATTTGTAGGATATGATAAGGATATGAAATATGGTGCAATATTCTATCAAATCTTATGTTCAAGTTCCGAATAAGATTTTTAACCAGTGCTGAATTCTCATTTAGATAGTTTTAAAGATTATAAACTGCTAAATAAGGATTTGACAAGGATTTTCTGAAAGCGACCCATATTTTATTATTAATGCACGCTTTATATAACCGCTTTTAATACATATATTCGTTATTATAATTCAATTTTAAAATGAATTAAATCTATTCAAATTATCTGATTTTCATGATATTGCAAATACAACTATTTTCGACTATTTCGGAATTAAACTTATTATCCCATTATTTATATAAACTAATTATTCGAAATATTTAAATTTAAAGCAATTAAATTATCAAACCAATATACTAAAATAATTAAATTAATTAATTATTAAATCCCTAAAACTCCGTGACATTACATATGTGCTCCATATACTTAGTATACTGTATATTTACTAAGTAATCAATTTATTGCATTACAATATAAAGCATATTTTAACATAACGTTGTTAAAGGTGCATTTCTAAGTAATATTTTGACAAATAACAACATTGTAAAAAATTGCATATTTGTATATTATATTAACATAGAAACTGTATTTTTGGCTTGTTTATATATGTTTAATTACATTTAGTCAAACCTTTAAATCATTTTCTTAAATCATGGAATATAATCATTTTCTAGTACCCAAAAGGTAACATGGTTTAAACTTGATTGAGTACGTACGAGTAAATCATTACTTGTTCATTAAATTTCCTCGATCTAAAGTTGTGACATAGTAACACTAACATCAACATCAAATTTTCATTCTTGTATAACTTTTTGGTTGGTTCATAAACAAAAAATAAAAGTACAGAAATCATTCAATTTTTTTAATTCCTAGTGTTATAGTGATGATTACACAGCAATGATTTGATATTTCCTCAAGTAGGAAATCATTTATATAATCCACTTCATGTCCAAAAACAAGCGAAAAGTAAACTAAAGAGTGGATCACAATCATAATAACTTGTAATTACAAGTAAAAAATGAAAAAAGTAATGGTCTATGATTTACTTCAGATTTCATTCATAATAATGATATACATATTTAACATTGCTATAAGAAGGAATTAATTGCTAAAGTTTATTGGCTTTCATATTTTCAAGTTTCCACTGCTTTAAGTGGAACCTTGTACACATTCTGTAATCCATTTTGTTTTCAAATGTACATTCCCTTATTTTAAATATGAATCAGTTGGTACAGTGCATGAAACGTGAGATAGAATCCTCTGCCCGAGCCTATTGCTATGTGAGTTAAATATAAAGAAATTTATATTACCAATAACAATAAAAAAAGGTATAATTGGTAAGGGGAAAAAATAAATTTAAAACAACAAAACTTCAAATCATTCTAATGTATCATGTCAATTGTAAGCTCCATATTCTTTATCTAACATACCAGTACTAGGTGGTTTTCCTATTTGATGAAATTTACCATGAATTCATAGATTTTATACGTGTAATGTTGTCTTCTGTGAAAAATATATATTAAAACTGGTACCAACAATCCAAAATAATCGCATTTTAATGGTTTTTTTTCTTGTTTCTATTTAGATGTTCACTTGAATCTTAAGGGAGTATCCAAATTAACTTGGTTATCCTCCATGGTCATGAATTTTATTTTCCCTAAAGCTAAGAATTTGAATATTTTCATTCTCAAATTAAAATTCAGATAGTTAATATTAAATGAAGTTGATCAAACAAATCCAAATGAATACCTTTGAAGAATCAACTGAAGCAACACATAAAAATCGAAACCAAAGCAATGGAACTTAAACTGCCAATAGATTCATTGCAGATGCCAAATCAACGCAATAGTTTTATCAGATATAATATCCATATTGAATAAAACAAAGAGGCTTTTTCTTATTTATATTAAAACACTAAACACGATGTTTGAGTACAAAAACGGTAATGACTATAGATTTCCAGCCTGATTAGAAAGTAATATCTTGGTTTGTTAAAGGAACAGTGATTTATACCAAAAGACTTAATGATTACCTCGATTTGTAGATTTAGGGCCTATGAGCAAAGCAGAGGGGACCAGATTGATGAGGTAGAGTGGATCTTATTGACAAAGTGGAGGGGAGTGGATTGACAAGGTAGCGTGATGCGAGTAGGTCGATGAAGTAGCATGCACGTGATGGAAGATGAAACAAGTGGAGGGTATAATTGTAAGCAAGAGGAGGGAAATTTCACTAAAAGAGGAAGAATATAAAAAGTTGAGGGAAAGGGAGGAAAAATGTAATGAGTTTTTACTAATTGGTAGGGAAGGCGACAAAAATTTAGTAGCTACAAAATTAACCAAAAACAAACAAATAAAATTGAGAAAAATAGTATTGGTTGCATTCACACTATAAATGTTACCAATAAATGCCATAGAAGTTAGGTTTTCTTGTAGTAACAATTAAATTTTCAAGTCATATTTGTTAGAGTTTTATGCGCTAGAGGCAATCCATTTGATGGGATTAATAACATTGTTAATGTTATATTTTTATTTTGAATAATATATATATATATATATATTCATTTATGTTGTATTTACTATTTAATATAAATATTGACATAATAGAAGTCCTTAGAATAATGATATAGAATTATATAGCTCAAGTAAGGAACTTGAACGTGAGATTATATAATATATTAAATATTTTAATTCTTAAATGTCACTGGTCAAGTTTTATTATTTGTATAAGACAAAGTAAAACATTGAGACTAGTATGTTGATTGACTGATGATCACATTTCATTGATCATTAATATACGTGATATTAATGTCAGGACATAAATACGTATTGGAGAATAGCGTATTGGGCTGACCCAACAAGGAAAAACTACATGGAATATAATTAACAGTATCATAAGTTATTCTCATAGTGATAGTGATGTAATGATCCTCAGACCTGAAATCATTATAATTTTATTTGAGTATATTTGTGTTTTGATATCATCAAAAGTAACTTTTAACCTAGTAGACGATAAAGGTGATTATTAGATACATCTCGAATCGAATGAAAACTACGAATTGTCTAGATGAAATTTAACCCTACGATATAAGTAGAGATATCCATGGGCCTCTTGATTGAGTAAGGTTAAAAATGCATGACCATGCTCAAATACTGATTTGTTTATGTAGTCTACTCATCAATTAAGAAAAAGGATTAAATTATAAAGAGAATGGTATGTTCTATGCCTCGAGTTTAAATCCTAGATATATTGGTTAAAAGGATTAAATTGCATTGAGACACTAGTCACAGAAAAGGTTATATCGAATCATTGATCTTATTATAACTTGACTAGCGGCAATGTATTACTAGATGTCGCTCACTGTTTATAATTTAAATACGATTTAAATTAGGATTAATTGTGAAGAATAATTTGAAGTTTAACGTCTCTTCCCATAATAATCCCAAGTTTGGA
Source organism: Allium sativum (assembly GCA_030737875.1). Taxonomy (NCBI): domain Eukaryota; kingdom Viridiplantae; phylum Streptophyta; class Magnoliopsida; order Asparagales; family Amaryllidaceae; genus Allium; species Allium sativum. Next base: position 843,887,089 of record CM060912.1, on the reverse strand, counting down.
TTATTTCTGAACAATCCGAAGTTTGGGGTGTCTTCCCATATTAATCCCATTTACTTGGGCTTCCCATATTAATCTGAAGTTTGCGGGTGTCTTCTCATATTGATCCCAAAATAACACGTCAGGGGGGTCATAGGAATCAATATGTGAAGACACCCCCCCAAACTTCGGATTATTCAGAAATAATCCAAACTTGGGATTATTGTGGGAAGACACGTTAAACTTCGGATTATTCTTGACAATTAATCCTTTAAATTATTGCCAACATTGCAATAACTTATAGGGTCACACAATATAGAACGTTATAAAGGGAGACTAATTTTGGACAAAAAAAATATCAATCTGTTAATATTTTATTTGAAGTTGGAATAAGTATTCGGATGTGTTCCTATTTTATGGTAAACGTTTGCTTTAAAAGGGGTATTCATTCCCTTTTAAATTACATGGCTAAACCAAAATAAAAGATCAAATCAAAAATTAAGAAGCCACCCCGAATACACATTTTCAAAACCTAAAAATTAGAATGGAAGCTAGTACCGCTTTCTCTCTTCTTCTTCTATTCGATCGAAGAAGAAATTCGTTCTCGTGGACTCCTGTAGAGGCATGACGACCTGTCAAGCTTTCCATTCAATCCTTCCAGGCTCTATCCATGTTAAGATTCGTAGCAGATGAGATCCAATTCACATCGTGACTCCAAAAAACCCTAAAATTGGTATGAATCTTCAATTTACTGAATTTTACATATATCCTATGTAATAACCCGGAAAATCTGAGCCAATTTAAAAATTTTATTTTGGCAATTTTAGCGAATTTTGAATATTTAAAATGAATTATTTTAAATAATATCGACGAGAAATTTATTTTGAATAGAATAGAGCGTATATATTTATATACGTCGTCGTTAGAGTATAAATAATTATATATAATTATAAAAGGAATTGAAAATGGCACGGTAGTTCGATAATTCGATTTCAAATTTCAAATGAATGTACAGGATTCAAAACAAACCGGATTTTATCAAAACCAAAAATATTAGAATCTATTTGAGGATATCATTCCAACGAATCCGACAAATTGAAATTTCATAGCGGGAATCAAAAGATATGTCCAATTGAAAATTCGAAATAGTCGCTATGGAATTCTGGACCTTAAAAATGTGAATTTTACAAACGACCTCGGATTTTGATGAAACCACTTTTGTTGAATTCGTGATGTCAAATTATTGCTAGGTTTCAAATTTCATAATTTTTCGAATCAATATGTGAGTGTGGCAAAGGAAAACGCGTTTGACCATTTTCAGTTGATTTTAATCGACTGGAAAATGGCCATTTTTCAAATGGTCTTAGAATTTGATGAAACTGGTTTTGTTAGGACTGTATCGTTAATACGAAGCTAGAAAATATTTTTCTGGAATTTTTCGAGTTAGTATGTGACCCCGGTAAATTGAAATGCACGTTCAAATTCAATATATAGAGTTATATGTTATTTTAACGAAAACTGATCGAAACAATCGAATCAGCTTACGATATATATCCCATTGTGTTCAGAATGGGGGTAATTAGCTAGGGACGACAGGCGGTGGGTTCGATTTCGAGTTTGAAAATAAAAGTTGCTTTTTGAAAAAATTAAATAATTAAATAAATTAAAAATAAAATACTCCTCTCTCTCCTTATTTCCTCTTAGCCCCCCCCCCCCCATTATTTTTCACTTTAGATCGAAAAAAATACGCATGAAGCCCTAGCACCCTTGGGCGCCACCGCGCGCCAGGACCCTCCGTCGCCGATGTTGGCGATAGCCTCTCCCACGATCACCATCCCCAGCCACTACCCCTCGCGTGCTTCTCACTCCCCCTTTCCTGAATGAAAACCCGCACCCCATCGCCCTGTTTCTGACGCCGTCCACCGCGCCTCGTGCGCTTGCCACCCCCGCTCCTATGAGATGCCCCACCGCTTCTGAACCACCAACGCAGCACCCCCCTTCGACGATTCCATCTCCTCCCTCTTCCTAGGTGAGATTCCCTTTTTGTTAATTCAGTTTTTATATATTTTATTGTTTTAAAAATTGTTTTTTTTATATAAAATATATGTAGATCGATATTAAAAATGTATTTTTTCATATAAATTAGCGTTGTGAAGAAAAGATTAGTTTTTTAGCAGAGTTTTAATAGTGAAAGAATAGATTCTTAGTATGCAAAAAGACTCGGTTTTTAATTCAAGAAAGGCGTAATCTTTATAATGTTAAAGGTGAAATCTTTATGATGTTAAAGGCGGAATTTTTAATATATAAAAGATAGGATTTTTTTGTTTGTAAAAAGATCGGATTTTTAAATGTGAAAAGATCGAATTTTTAACTATGAAAAGTTCGGATCTTTATATATAGGAAGACTAGATTTTTGAAAATATAAAATATACTTTGTTTTGAAGAAATATAAAAATATAATTTTTATATATGTTGTAGCGAAATAAAAATAAGATTTCTATCATGAAATTAGAGAAGGAAAATATGATTTTTATATTTTTAGAATAATAAAAATACGATTTTTATTATAGTAGAGTATTAAAAATATGATTATCTTATATGGAGAAACGATATAAAAATATAATTTTTATTTGAATAGCAAGATAAAAATTCGATTTTTATATGAGTGGCGATATAAAAATATAATCATGATATAGGAAGTAGCGTTGTTAAAATATAATTTTTAACATATACTTCGTGAAACAGACTGCGTTGGAAGAACGACGAAGATTACTACACAAGAAGAGTCGTGGCATTTGGTTTAGCTAGTTGGTGAGAATTTCTCACTTTAAATTTTCTTTTCTAGTTTAAATTATATACTAGGATGCAGACGGTGCTTAGTAGCACCCGACACCCGTCGCCCACAGACCATGAATGGCTTGTATGTTTGATTGTTTGTTGTGGTGAAAATTGATTGTGTGATGTGAAATGAAATAAAATATTTATGTAGTTAAAAATATTTTATCATTAAAAATATAATTTTTAACGGGTATGTGAATAAATAAAAATCTGTGTTTGTTGTTTTGAAACCCCACACGGGTGTTGGGATAACATATGACATACACTAATCCCAATAATTAGTAGTATGTCGATCGATTGATTGACAGGCTGTGTAAGAATTAAATATTCATATTTAATGCTTATACAGTTGTGTGGTGCACTTTGGGTGATGGTTGATTATTTATCGTTGCTATTATATACATGTGTGTATGGAATCCATATAATTAACATTATATGGTAATGGGTTGGGCCTCATTCCAATTGGGAAAATAAAGAATATTATAAAATAAATAGTCATGTGTTGACGATGCTCATGTGTTGAGAATATTCATGTGTTGAATAGAAGCAAATATATATTCATGTGTTGAAAATATTCATGTGTTGAGTAAAATATTTTAACAATAAAATTTACATCTTTATCATATTTAAGATTAGAAACTACTTCACGGTTGGAGTCTGATTAAAAATCAAACGATAGATACCATAATTTTATAAAATATATTACATAGCAAAAATAGTCATGTGTTGACAATAATCATGTGTTGAGATTAGTCATGTGTTGAAAGAAACATAGATTCATGTGTTGAACAGAATAAATGTTCATTTGTTGAATAGAATAATGAATTTATTGAAATATATAAAGCCGTGTTGATTAGAGTTGCGCTATTTTGACATGAACGATATTTATATCGATTATATTCGTTTTTATAATAATTATAGAAAAGGAAGTGATTTCAAATTTACGTTTTGAAAATATTATTATTTGTATGTCGATGATATGGAATATTCAATTTTGATTCGAAATTGAATATGAAGTTGAAATTGTTTTGAAAACGAATTTAAAACAAATTATAAAATACGTTTTGAATTGAAATCGATGAAATATATATAATATATATATTATATATATTAAATGGCCTGAATAGAACGCGCCGCGCCGCTGCAGTTTGTGAATTTCGACCATTGACTTCGAATTGACATTACGGGAGATCCGACCGTCGGATTCTCCTGGAACCGGAACCGTTGGGTTTGTATCGAGAAGGGCTTTCCAATGAATATTAGAAATTTGAAATCTAACGGTTGAATTTGGAATTATGTCCAAATCAAATTTGGAAAAGGTCGCTGTAAGTGTAGTTCGATGGCCGTTAATGGAAATCGACTGTACGGGCCTTGATAAAATTATTAAAAATATTAATAATTTGTGTAAAATCATAATATGTGAATTGGAAAGAACTGGGATGAAAAATTCCACATTTGAAAGAATAAAAATATATTTTCATCGAAATGAACTAGTTTTGAACTAGAATTAAAATCAAATTATTTTTGAAATAAATAAATTGAATTTGAAAGTGGTTTTAAAAAAATAATCAGAATTTCTAATACACGAATTGGAATGGATTTGAATCGAGAGTATCTTCAGAATATTTCGATGTTGGATTTCGTGATTATACAGATATGGTTGTGGAAATTTGAAAGATATATTTTATATCGTTATTTCCAATACGATATTTGTTGGTTTCAGAATTTGATATTGAATATAAGCCGGTATATTTTCTATTCAGAGCCTTGTATTTAATATCAAATGGGATTTTGGATTTGTCGTGAATGGTGTCTTAAATAACACTGTTCTTGAACCCAGTATAAAAAAGAATAAATCTTTTAATTAAGGTTTAGTGAAATTGTCCAGTTAATTAGTATTTAATTGGAATTGAGATTGAATTGGTTTTTGGGGTTTATCGTGAGCGGTGTTTTGAATAACACCTGTTCTTTAACTCGATTAACAACGGAAAGTGATTTTGGGTTTATCGTGAATCGTGATTTAGGTGGCATTGGTTCTTTAACCCAGTTAAAGACAGGATATTTATTTGGAAAGTGGTCGAGAATGGAGTATCACCAGTTTTGCTCCAAAGCGATAGTTAAATCTTTAATTAGATTTGAACGTGAAATGGTAATTAATTTTACCGATAACACTGTGGTGTTAGATATGGAGTATTACCAGTTTTGCTTCATGGGATGAATAGGTTGGCATTGAGAAATAAAATAAATAATTACTTCGGTGTGGTTCGCTAATCCCGACTAGTTTGGAAAACCATAATATGGTTTGAAATGATATCCAAAGGAAGATTAAAGAATAAATTTAGAAAAATTTATCTTTGATAAAATTAATGGGAACCTTTCCCTAAGAATGTGAAAATTTGAATAAAAGGATATTCTAAATTGGAATGAGGCGTATGTTGTGTTTGTGTAACACGTGTTTGTTATATACGCGGGTTATTCGGAAAGGTCGGGTTCGTACCCATTCTGAATAACCGATTCGACGGTATGTCGAAGATGAAGACGGTTGTTGAAGACCGGAAGTCTTCACATCGTTTGGGTGATTACTGATGATCTTGATTGGGTTGTACACCCAAGATGAGGGAATCGGTTGGTGATCGTCCAGACGTACTTGGAGATCGATGGATATGCGAGGAAAGTGCCTCCGGTTTCATTCAGACCCAGAACGAACTTGTAAATGGACTGTGTGTCTGACATTGGATTTTATTCTGTGTTGATTGATCTCTATTAAATATACATCTGTTTGGCGGCGGAGAATTTATTCTCTTGCTTAACGCCCTTCTCTGAGACATACGAGCTTAGAGGTTGTATATCGATGGACATCAGTCGCATGGCATGAATTGCCGGTGTGGCACGCCTAAGTGGCAGATGATCAAGGCTTTTGTTGAAAAGAAAAGTCTTATGGTTGATGATCAAAGCACGGCCTGTGTGGCGTAGCTTTGTGTATAGCGTGAAATCGCGAGCCTCACACCTCGGTATGAGTCAAAAACGGGATAAGGACCCAAGAAGTGCACGATGTTTCTTTCTAGTTAGTGGTGGTGTCAGTGCTTAAACTGGCTGACATATATATACTTTTCACCTGTGTGGTTGTTGGAATGCGAGGCACCTCAGATATAGGTCTGTTAGGACAGGGAAATGTGTGTTCAGGAATTGCCAATCCTCAAAAGTAAGAGAGGACCGGCCTTGGAGGTTCCAAAGGATCATAGTGGGGTCCTGAGACATTTGCTAGAGTGTCTCGAAACGGAGAGGAGCTTGCCCCTTACCTCGACTCATGACGAAAATCCAATTTCCAATACGTGACTTGCGGTTTTATTTGTAGAGCCTAGTATGGCGACATGATAGATGGTACCCATGCTGCCTATGATTGATATTTATGATTTGAAATGTTTTGACATTATACACTTATAATAGTATCAAGTGATTTGTTTTAAACGTACCAAGCATGTTTGGCTATTATAAGGGAAAACCCTATCATTCGGCTTGCGTTGCATTGTGTGATGGGACCTGGGTCTTATAATAGCTTCATTTTTTCAAAAAGCATTGCGATATTTTGCTATGTGCACTAGTGTTCTTGGGAGGAAACCCGTTCCGTGTTATTCGGCGTGGTCCCTTGAATTACTCTCTTTTAAAGTAAAGTTTTAAATAACTGTTTTAGTTCTCACACCAGTCACATGACTGACCTGGAGTTTATTGTTTTAACCTAAACTCTGAGTGCCCCTATTTTCCACATGGGTAGCTAGTAGTTTTGGTTTTGCAGATTTATATTCACAAGATCCTGATTTACAGCTGGAATGATATCCGGAAAGCTCTGTATCCGTGTATCTCTTTCAGTTGTGTCTTGTATTGTTTTTCAGCTGTAATGTAATTTATTGTAATCTCTGATATTTATCGAATGTGTAATATTTATTCATACTCTGTATATTCTTGTATTTGATGGAATTGTTGTAATAACAATGAAATGTTCTTCTGTCTGCGTTCCGATGTGTGTTGTTCTCAAGGCAATCCGGGCTTTCCTTACCGGGGAAGTTCGGGTCGTTATATCCTAAGTTATAAATTGTTTTAAAATTGTTAAAATTGGTCAATGATTAGATCGTAAAACCTAACAATGGTATAAGAGCTACGTCTTGTACAATTGATATTTTGAAGACTTGCTTAGTCACTTTAATCTTCGATTTGTGTTATGAACACAATACAAAATAAGAAATAGATATTAAAACTCGAATCCAACATGAAATTGTTTCATTATAGATTTTTTTTTTGTTTTGTTATGTAATCTGGAATTATTATGACTTAATATATGATATTAATTAAGTTGTATTGCCATTTCTTACTTATTAAAATCTGGAAACACGTTGGTTAATTTGATTTCCTTTGTATGTTTTATGTACTAATATTCTTATATGGTTTTGGATCTGATATGAAATCTGTTAGATAGAAATTTAGAGCATTGAAAGTCAATAATTATTAATTAGTGTTTTAATCAGTTTATAAACCAAGCCTGAATATATGTATATTAGATCATAATAATCCTGATTGGGTATTTAAGGATCCATGACTATATTTAATCAAGTTATATAAATTATACCTAATGACTGGATTTATACTTATCAGCATACATATTGTATACTTATGAAAAGTATATTTAATTTATTCTTAAGTGTTAAGTTTATAATTTGATGATCAATCATTTGATGAATGATCATCAAAGTATGAGTGATGGAAAATTTGTTGTATATAACATTAATTATTATCTGTATAGATAAATGTGAATAGAGAATGTATTCCATTATTATTTCTGATATTGATCAAGAAACAACAATGAATCTTCACTCTCTGTAAAACATCAAAATGAATTGATCTACTAATCTAAGTCATTAAAATTGCTCACTGTTGTGTTTATTTGCTGTTACAATCAGTGGGTATAAACATGTAAATCACTTTAAAATATTACATGGTTTGCTTGTATATGTCATTATATAGGATGCTTTCCAATTATATTCCCAGTAATTATATATATATATATATATATATATATATGTTAGCAAGTATGAGCTGCCTTATATTTTTAACACCATTTGCATATGCATTGCTATTGAGATACAAGATAATTATCAAATTGGTTGATATGTAAACTGCATGAAATCTGGTACAAGTTTGACTTGCTCTTGATTTTAAAAATTATGCATATAAATAAATGATATTAAAACATTTCTCTTGTTATAAGATGATATATATATATATAACATGTCGGATCTCACTTTTAATACAATGAAACAAAAACTGTTTGTTTATTGGACAATGAATATTGTTGATTTGGTTATTTGCACATTACATTTTTTATTGTTTAAAGTCATATCTTGATCTTTTACAAGTTCATATCAGTATTACTGATTTATCACAGTATTTAAATCAATACATACGTATGGGTTGTGTGTATTACCCAAGAGCTTTCTCCCCTTATATCAATACTAATACTTATATATTTGTACATCATATTTTATTAAATATTTCAGATATGTTAATAAAATGTACTCGGTGCAGTAGTTTAATATGTATATAAATATATGTGTGTGTGTGTGTGTATTTCAATCAAGTACGACTTGTTTTGTTAATTTATATATACATATATGCATTTGTTAAAATCTAGGGAGTTTTTTTGTTGATAAAACTGATTTAAATGTTGATTCTTGGATATTAATGATTTTAAAATATTCATTGCTATTTATAAATGACCAATTATTGGATGTCAAGTAGCAGACATTTTATTTGATATCATTAATGAGCAATCTGGTATAAAAGTTGTGCCAGGTATATATATATGTATATATATGCTAAATGTATGAAATGCATGATTGAATTCATACCATAAAAAAAACTATGCTACAGGATATATATATATATATATATATATATATATTAATAAGCATATGATATTGATTATGAATATTGAGCATAAAACTGTATTAAACATCTTTAATATGTTAACTTTTCAATACATTCAGTATTATGTCTGAAATAATTTTAAATTGTAGCATAAGTTCACATAATTTTTGACACATGCCAATTGATGTTTATGTCAATACGAGTACATATGTGTAGAAGTATTAAGTGTTAGACAATGTTATAAATTTGTTTATATACTTGTTGACCAATATAAATTTAATACCCATATTGATGTTATTAAATATATAAAGGGATTGTCCCTGCACATGAATATTGATACTTACATAGAAATGGATAGGATGTCCAGAATGTTGGCAATAACATGATTCGAATTTACACTTTATTGGTCTTTGAGATTTGAAAATTTAAATTCGTATTTACTTAAATTATTTGGTGGATGTCATTTACTGTTAAAGAATAGTAAATAATCTAAGTTATGCAACCTGATTAAATGTTAGTTATGGCTTGCTGAAGGTTTAAGATGGCTTTTTAAGCTATAATCCCATATAATTTATATTGTGCACTGATACATGCATTTAGATGTATTATTAGTGAGACTAACCTTATGTATTGAAATTGTTTTAATATTCCAGGAGTTGTGCTATGCTGAAACTATTTCAATATGAAAAGAAACTCAGCAACTAGGTTTTGGAAATAGCTGTTGCCACAAGCAAGTTGAAGAGATAAAAAAGTTTGACTTGGTTTTAGCTTTCAAGATTTTTATGTAAATACATATAAATAACTTTAATGTATACATATTGATGTATATGTATCTAACACTAGGACAGTGAGTTGAAAATTGTAAAAAAAAAAAAAATTGAGATGTATACACATATGTATTCAAGAATCTATAATAATTCTGTTATGATTAATTATTAGACTGAGCTGAATACATTGATATAGTGTTCACATGCTACAGGCAGTTTAAATGTTAGTATGTATGTATATATATATATATATATATATATATGTGTGTGTGTGTGTGTGTGTGTGTGTGTGTGTGTGAAGATTTTTGAAGATAACAGTTTGGGTAGAATATTTTAAACAGTTCAAACGTGTGTATACTATATTATGCCTGCATATATAATGTAAGACACTAGCTTGTCTGAAGTTAGGTTTGAAAGGAATAATTGAACAACTGGACCTTAGTAATGGGCCTTTAAATTTTGTTTTATTTGTGAGATTGAGCTTCCTTTCATAATTATGAAGTTTGATAAGATCAACCATTTTGAGAACACAAAATCTATGAAGACAATAGCATGTTAATGTATATAAAGTACTGATGGTCAAATTTTGGAAATGTCCAAAAACCACGATAGGTTATCTTTACTTTAATAACATTGAATTAACATACACGTGTATTATTTATTAATTTTATTGCAATTTTACTATCAATAAAATTTACGTGTATTTTAAGTTACGAATATAACTCTGATATTGTTCGCCACTACGAATTATAAAATCTTTTTAAACTAATTATTTAAATTAAGTTGTGGTGTGTCTTCCAATATATACACTCATCAATGCTAGAATCACTGGTTGTAGGTAATGCCAAAGCGTTGCGCACCTTTTATTTTGGTTATATGCGATCGAGTAAATGTGATGCTCAACTGTATAATTGGGTCTGACTTAACTAGGCTGCATAATATGGTTATGGCCTTAGAGACAAGGAGCATGAAATATTTACTATTTAAATGAAAAAAATTGTTCTTCATGCTATCCAAGAGTTATATAAGATATAATTGACATAAGATGTCTACGCAAAGGATTTGTTTTGGCGATCAACCAAAGCTGACTCAAGACATGATTAGATATGGTTCCTGGACCACCAATATATATATATATATATATATATATATATATATATATACACACACACACACACATGGAGAGAGAGAGAGAGAGCATATTTTAGTTTAAATTATACATTTATGTTAATATAAATTTTGATTGCCAAAATTTGTGTTTATATTAAATAAATATTACAAAATCAATTATTATTTATTATCTACTTCGATAATTTAAAATTAATCTTTAAGAAGGATAAATTGAATTGAATCAATTTTCTTGACTAACATTGAAATTTGAGGATTGTTCTCAACTAAAATTAAACGTAATTGTTTTACAAATATAGAAGATCTAAAAGGGTAGATTGAAGTATGACTTCAACCGAGTAGGATATAAATGTTATAACAATCTACTTGTACATCTCTAGTAATACTAGATATGAATCACATATATGTATGTGAATTTGTAAAAATTGCAAAAGAGTACAAATCTGACAAAACGAGACGTGAACTTACGAATGGAAATGAAACAAAGGTTGCTACATTATCCATAGAAAGTTGCTTCTTGTTCTAACTATTAGCTTAATTGAAGAACTAAAATATTGTTGTTATAAAGTTCCATTTAAAACAAACGTTCTTTTGTATCTTGTTTAGACAAGTTTGAATTTCATTTGTAATAAAAGGACAATTGTTGTCATTTTATTTAAATGAAATATCTTATGGAAATGCGCAATTAGTTAACGATTAATGATTCCTTAACTTTAATATGCTTAATAAAAACAAAAAAAGTGGACGAATTAAATCTAATAATCCAGCATACCTTGGCATTGTCAATTAGACCATATAAACAAGAAATGCATATCAAAACTACACAATGATGGAATTTTGAGTTTAATTGATTTTGAATTATATGAAAAATGCAAATCTTGTTTATTAGGCAAAATGACTTAAATCAACTTTCACTAGACACAGTGAACGAGCTTAGATGTATATGGAACAATGAATACATAGGCTAAAGATAGATTTTATTACTTCGTTACATTTACTGATGATGTTTGTAGATATAGATGTGCATATCTTATGAAACACAAATCAGAATCCTTTAAAAAGTTCAAAGAATCCAAGAATGAAGTTCAAGACTAATTTTGGAAGAATATAAAGACTCTTCGACCAGATCGAGAGAATAATTAAGATAATAATCAATGACTATCCAATAGAGTGTGAAATTGTCTCATAACTCACTTCACCAATAACACAATATTGGAATGATGTGTCTAAAAGGAGAAGTCGCACCTTATAAGATATAGTACAATCAATGATGAGTCATACAGATCTTCCAATAAATTTTGGGATTATCCCCATAAAACAATTGCATTCTTTTTTAATTGTAATCCTACTAAAACGATTATAAAGACGCCATACAAGATATGGACTAGGAAACGTACTAGTGTGTTTATTATGAAGATTTGGGATGAGAGGCATTTGTTAAACGTTTTGCCTCTGATAAGATCGCACCCAAATCTGGTAATTATTTTGTGGAATATCCAAAAGAAGCAAAAGGATATTATTTCTATAAATCCTTTGAGAACAAAATGTTTATTACTCGAATTGGTATCCTTTTAAAGGAGAACCAGTCTCTAAGATACCGATGGGAATTAAGTAGAACTCGAAATGTCTCGGGAACCACAAAGTACCATTGAACCTTGTATAGACAAGAAATTGAGTGTGAATGACACAATAATTCTAATGTTATATATTGATAACATATGAATTATTGTGAATAATGTTAGTTTAAAACAAGAAATAGAAACTAATTCTAAGAAAGAAAATGTTTGGGTTAAGAAGTTCATTATTGAACTTAATCCATTATTGATCCAATGATTTACATTATGATAACAATGGAGCTATTGATCAGGCATAAAACTTTGATCTCATTATCGATCCAAGCATATTAAAGAAATATATTTTCTTATGCAAAATTGTTCACACGGGAGATAAACATATCTGCAGAGTTACAAAAGATTGTAATGTTGAAGACCCACTGACTTAAACTCTGTCGCAGCAGAAGTATGATAGTCACACTATTTTCATAGGTACACGATACATGACTAATTGACTCTAGTGCAAGTGGGAGATTGTTAGAGTTTATGCCCTAGAGGCAATCCATTTGATTCGATTAATAACATTGTTGATGTTATATTTTTATTTTGAATAATTTTTTTATTATTATGTTATATTTACTATGTAGTATAAATATTAACATAATAGAAGTCAAGAATAATAATACGAAATTATATAGTTCAAGTAAGTGACTTGAATATGAGATTATATAATATATTAAGTATTATAATTCTTAAATGTCCCTAGTCAAGTTTTATTGTTTATATAAGACAGCAATAAAACATTAAGACTAGTATGTTGATTGGCTAATGATCACATCTCATTGATCATTAATATACATGAAATTAATGTTAGGACATAAATACGTATTGGAGATAGGCATATTGGGCTGACCCATCGTGATAAAAGTACATGAAATATAATTAACAGTATCATAAGTTATTCTCATAGTGGCAGTGATGTAATAATCCCCAGACCTGAAATCATTATCATTTTCTTCGAGGATATTTGTATTTTGATATCATCAAAAGTTGCTTTTAACTGAGTAGACGATAGAGGTGATTATTGGGCACATCTCGAATCGAATGAAAATTATGAATGATTTAAATGGAATTTAACCCTACGATATAAGTAGAGATATCCAAGGGCCTCTTGATTGAGTGCGACTATGAAATGCATGGTCATGCTCAAATATTGATTTGTTTTATATAGTCTATTCATCGACCAAGATAAAAGGATTAAATTATAAAGAGGATGATACGTTCCATACCTCGAGTATAAATGCTGAATATATTGGTTAAAAGTATTAAATTACACTGAGACACTAGTCATAGAAAAGGCTGTATCAAATCATTGATCTTATTATTACTTGAGTAGCAGTGATATATTACTAGGTGTCGCTCACTGTTTATAATTTAAATACGATTTATATTACTGCTAATGTTGTAATAACCTATACGGTCACATAATGTAACAACTGGGAAATTCTGAGCCAATTTAAAATTTTTATTTTGGCAATTTTAGCGAATTTTAAATATTTAAAATGAATTATTTTAAATAATAGCGTCGAGAAATTTATTTTAAATAGAATTCGAACGTATATATTTATATAGATCGTCGTTAGAATATAAATAATTATTTATAATTATAAAAGGAACCTAAAAATGGCGTGGTAGTTCGAAAATTCGATTTCAAAGTTCAAATGAATGTACAGGATTCAAAATAAACCGGATTTTGGCAAAACCAAAAATATTAGAATCTAATTGAGAATATCTTTCCAACGAATCCAAAAAATCAAAATTTCATAGCGGGAATTAAAAGTTAAGTCCAGTTGAAAATTCAGAATAGTTGCTATGGAATTCTGGCCCTTAAAAATGGAGATTTTGCAAACGACCTCGGCTTTCGACGAAACCACTTTTGTTGGATCCAGAATGTCAAATTATTGCTAGATTCAAAAATTCGTAATTTTTCGAATCAATATGTGAGCATGGCGAAGTAAAACGTGTTTTAATAGTTTCAATCAATTTCGATCGACCAGAAAATGGCCAATTTTCAAACGGTCTCAGAATTTGACGAAATTAGATTTGTTAGGATCGTATCGTCGATACGAAGCTAGAAAATATTTTTCGAGAATTTTTAGAGTCCGCACGTGACCCCGATAAATTGAAATGTACGTTCAAATTCAATATATAGAGTTATATTTTGATTTTGACGGAAACTGATCGAAACGATCAAATTAGCTGATGAAACATATCCTATTGTGTTCGGAATGGGGGTAATTAGCCATGGACGACAGTCGGTGGGTTTGATTTCGAGGTCGAAAATAAAAGTTGTTTTCTGAAATTAATTAATTAAATAAAAAAAACCTCTCACTCTCTCTCTTCCTCTATACTCTCAATCCCCCTCCACGTTTACTTTTCAAAATCGAAAAAAAAGAAAAAAAAACACGAGTAGACCTCGCTGCTCCTCCCCGTCGACTACGACACCACCGCCGCCCTCTGACGCGCCGCCGCCGCCGGCGCGAGTCCCTCTTCTTCCCCGATCCCTCCTCCCCTTCTCTCTACCCCCTTCGCTCCTCCCTCCCCCTCTTCTAACAAGATCCGCACCCAAACTCCCTCAGCCACCGCCGCTCCCCCTCCAGCCACGATGACCTCTCCGCCACCCCTCCCTCTCCGCGACCTCCCTCTCCTCTTCTACCCTCGAGGGAAACCAGTGCAGGCCCCCCTCCTCTAAAAAATCGCGAACCCCTTCTCCCTCTTCGAACCAGCGAGCTCCTCCACCAGTCGAGACACCTCGCTGCAGGAAACCCGCCCTTCTCCAATTCAGAACGAACAAAGTGAGTATTTAAAATTTATTTGTGAAATAAAGTTCTGATTTTTATATGAATAAAACGAGAATAAAAATTTGATTCTGTGTATGTAGATCTATATTAAAAATTTGATTTTTATACTATAGAGATATTAAAAATATGATTTTATATAATAGAAGTAATAAAAATATGATTTTTATTTATGTAGAGTAATAAAAATATAATTTTTATCTATATAGTAGCGGTATAAAAATAGAATTTTTATCTATATAGTAGCGGTATAAAAATAGAATTTTTATCTATATAGTAGCGGTATAAAAATAGAATTTTTATCCATATAGAGTGATTATAAAAATGTGATTTTTATATACATAGCAACAATATAAAAATGTGATTTTTATATATGTAGTGGCTACGGACAATGAAATTGACAAAAGGCGAGCACGACGAAGATTTCTACATATGAAGAGTCGTGGCGTTTGGTTTAGCTAGTTGGTGAGAACTCCTCACTTTTATTTTTAATTTCTAGTTAAAATATATACTAGGATGCAGACGGTGCTTAGCAGCACCTGACACCCGTCGTCCACAGACCATGGATGGCTTGTTTGTTTGATTGATGTGTTGTGAAAATTGATTGTGTGATTGGAATTGAAATAAAATATATATTCATGTGTTGAAATAAAATATATATTCATGTGTTGAACTAAAATATAAATTCATGTGTTGAAATAAAATATATATTCATGTGTTGAAATAAAATATAAATTCATGTGTTGAAATAAAATTTATATTCATGTGTTGAAATAAAATATATACTCATGTGTTGAAATAAAATATATATTCATGTGTGGAAATGAAATATATATTCATGTGTTGAATAGAAAACTATAAATTCGTGTGTTGAATAGAAATATATATTCATGTGTTGAATAGAAAAATAAATTTTCATGTGTTGAATAGAAAATATAAATTCATGTGTTGAATAGAAATATATATTCATGTGTTGAATAGAAAAATAAATATTCATGTGTTGAATATAAAATATATATTCATGTGTTGAATAGAGAAAATATAAATTCATGTGTTGAATAGAAATATATATTCACGTGTTGAATAGAAATATAAATATTCATGTGTTGAATATAAAATATATATTCATATGTTGAATAGAAAAATATATATATTCATGTGTTGAATAGAAATATATATTCATGTGTTGAAATAAAATATATATTCATGTGTTGAATAGAAAAATATAAATTCATGTCTTGAATAGAAATATATATTCATGTGTTGAATAGAAATATATATTCATGTGTTGAGTAGAAAAATAAATATTCATGTGTTGAATGAAAAATATAAATTCATGTGTTGAATAGAATAAAAAATTCATGTGTTGAATAAAAATATATAATCATGTGTTGAGTAAAATATATATTCATGTGTTGAAGAAAATATTCATTTGTTGAATAGAATAATGAAGTTATTGAAATATATAAAGCCGTGTTGGTTAGATATGCGCCATTTTGATGCGAACGATATTTATATCGATTATATTCGTTTTTATAATGATTATAGAAAACGAAGTGATTTCAAAATATAACGTTTTGAAAATATTATCATTTGTATATCGATGATGTGGAATATTCAATTTTGATTCGAAATTGAATAGGAAGCTGAAATCGTTTTGAAAACGAATTTAAAACGATTTATAAAATACGTTTTAAATGGAAATCGACGAAATATATATAATATTATATATATATATATATATATATATATATATATAGAATGGCCTGAATAGAATGCGCCGCGCCGCGGTAGTTCGCGAGTTTCGACCATTGACTTCGAATGGATATTGCGGGAGATCGTCGGACTCTCCTAAAACCGGAACGGTTGGGTTCGTATCGAAAAGGGCTTTTTAACGAATATTAGAAATTAGAAATCAAACGGCTGGATTTGGAATTATGTCCAAATCAAATTTGGAAAAGGTCGCTGAAAGTGCAGTTCGATGGCCGTTGATGGAAATCGACTGTACGGGCCTTGATAAAATTATTAAAAATGGTAATAATTTGTGTAAAATCATAAGAAATGATTTGTGAAGAATTGAGATGAAAAATTCCAAATTTGAAAAGATAAAAATAGATTTTTATCGAAATGAACTAGTTTTGAACTAGAATAATAATTTATTTATTTTTAAATAAATAAATTGGATTTGAAAGGGTTTTAAAAGTAACCAGAAGTTTCAATAATTGAATTGGAATGGAATGTGATTTTGGGTTTATAGTGAATCGTGTTTTAAATGACATTGGTTTTTTAACCCAGTTAAAGACAGGATATGATTTCCCAAGTTAAATAATCATTGATAGTGATTATTGGGAAGATTAAAACCAAGTGGAGTTTTAATGAATCTTTAATTAGATTGAAATGATCGAGAATGGAGTATCACCAGTTTTGCTCCAGGGGATAGTTAAATCTTTAATTAGATTTGAACGTGAAATGGTAATTGAATTTACCGATAACACCGTGGTGTTAGATATGAAGTATACCAGTTTTACTTCATGGGATGAATAGGTTGGGATTGGGAAATAAAATAAATGATTACTTCGGTGTGGTTCGCTAATCCCGACTAGTTTGAATTGACATTCAAAAGAAGATTAAAGAATAAATTTAAAGAATTTATCTTAGATAAAATTAATAGGAACCTTTCCCAAAGTATAAGAATATTTGAATAAAAGAATATTCTGAATTGGAATGAGTTGTATGTTGTGTTTGTGTAACACTTGTTTATTATATACCCGAGTTATTCAGAAAGATTGGGTTTATCCCATTCTGAATAACTGATTCGACGTGGTGTCGAGGATGAAGACGGTGGTCGAAGACCGGAGGTCTTCAGATAATATGGGTGATTACTGATTATCTTGATTGGGATGTACACCCAAGAGGAGGGAACCAGTTGTGATCGTCCAGATGTACTTGGAGATCGATGGATATGCGAGGTACAAGGTGCCTCCCGTTTCGTTCAGACCCATAACGAACTTGTAAATGGACTGTGTGTCTGACATTGGATTTTATTCAGTGTGATTGATTTCTATTAAATATATATCTGTTTGGCGGCGAAGAATTTATTCTCTTGCTTAACGCCCTTCTCTGAGACATACGAGCTCAGGGGTTATATATTGATGGATATCAATCGCATGGAGTGAATTGCCTGTGTGGCATGCCTCAGTGGCAATTGATCAAGGCTTTTGTTGAAAAGCAAAGTCTTGTGGTTGATGATCAAAGCACCGCCTGTGTGGCATAGCTTTGTGTAGCGCTGATTCGTGAGCCTCACACCCCGATTGTGAACCAGAAACGGGAGAGGACATCAGGGCTTTACACGCCCTGACGAGTTTGACTTATGTGGTTGTTGGGTTGCGAGGCGCCTTGGATATATCGGTGACTGTGTGGAGCCGATGGAGTCATTGGACTCATTGACACCCCCTAGGGTGGGGAAACATAGTGTTCAGGCATTTTAATCCACATCGGTGGACCGGCCCTGACGATCCAAAGGCTTGACTGAATACTTGCCTGAGACATGAGCTATAGCGTCTCGAATTCGGTAAGGACGATCTCTTGCCTTGGTTTACAGATGGAAATCCAACTTCCAATACGTGACTTTACGGTTTTGATTGTAGAGCCTAGTATTGGCGACATGATATATGGTACCCATGCCGTCTATGATTGATACTTATGATTGAAATTGTTTTGACACTATACACTTATAGTAATAATAAAACATGAAATTTAGCGTATCAAGCATTCTTTGGTTATTATAAGGTAAAATCCTATCCTCCGGCTTGTGTTGCATTGTGTGATAAGACCTGGGTCTTATAATAGCTTCATTGTTTTTAGCTTTGCGCTATTGTTTTATGCACTGGTATTCTTGGGAGTAAACCCGTTCCGTGTTATACGGCGTGGTCCCTTGATTTACCTAACTTTAAAATAAAGATTAATAACTGTTTTAGTTCTCACACCAGTCACATGACTGACCTGGAGTTTATTGTTTCAACCTATACTCTGGGTGCCCCTATTTTCGACACGGGCAGCTAGTAGTTTTGGTTTTGCAGTTTTTTATTCACAGGATCCTGATTTACAACTGGAACAATACCCGGAAAACTATGTATCCGTGTATTACTGCTAGTTGTGTATTGTATTATTTTCCGCTGTTATGTAATGTATTTAAATGTAATTTTAATCTCTGATATTTTCTATGTAATATTGATTTATACTTTGTATACTCTTGTATTCTGATGGAATTGCTGTAATATACAATGAAATGTTCTTCTGTTTGCGTTCTGATCTGTCTTGTCCTCAAAGTATCCTCTCTTTCCTTACCGGGGATGTTACGGGTTCTTACATTTGGTATCAGAGCTTTGGTTTACATAGCTCGGAGAACAAGACACATTAGAACGATACGAAAGAATTCATCAGAGATTGGATTAGTAATATCCAATAAGAATGACTCGTTAGAGATGGGATCAGTAGTATCCTAGAACGAGTGTGAAGAGCGATATTTTTTAAAATAAAATGAAAACGAATTTTGTTTTAAAAATTTAAACTTTATTCAACGTATTTGAATATTTATTTGTATAGAATTTGGGCAATCCAATATATAAAGATTTTGCATATACGTTTGATCCATGAGTATTCGAAGTTTTAATATATTGGGTAAATATAGAATCACACTCTTGTCGCCCGAAGATGAAACTATTGATGACTGTACAGCATCAGTCGTTTGGGTTCGAGTTTCGAAGGTGTGATATTTATATATTTCCAATTGACTGGTGTAAGAACCGAAATATAGTTAGAATATATTGTTGTGATTTTGCATCAAAAATGTGATTTTTGACTATGTATCAAATTTATGAATTTGAAATGTTAATCAACTAATTGATTGCTGGTTGTGTTGTTTGATTAATTAAATGTTGAACCTTTAGCCAGATTGAACCACATATTGAGTTGTATTGAAAATTGGTTGCATTTGCATGCATATACATGTACTTACATTGAACAGGTCATAGCAAGGATGCTAGAGAAGAGGAATAAAATTGTTTGCCCGACAAATAGGTACATGTTTATTGTATTTCTTTGGGTTTGGATGATTTTATGAGCCAATTGGCTAGCCTCTTGGCTTAATCTTTTTCTTTTGGATCGATGAATGCCATAGGAGGCTATTTGAAATATCCCGAAGCTCCCGGTGCAGGGGAGGTTATGGCGAAATTTTTCGAAAATTTAGGGTGTTAGCCAAATTTTTGAAAAATTTGAAAAGTTCTTAGAAACTGAAAAGTTGAAGAACTTAAGACACAATGAAGATAATGGAATTTGAGTTGATTAGTTGAATAACTTTCGGCTTCGTTCCTTTTCGGGGACGAAAAGTTTTAAGTGGGGGAGATTGTAACAACCCGGAAATTCTGAGCCAATTTAAAATTTTATTTTGGCAATTTTAGCGAATTTTAAATATTTAAAATGAATTATTTTAAATAATAGCATCGAGATCGTCGTTAGAATATAAATAATTATTTATAATTATAAAAGGAACTGAAAATGGCGTGGTAGTTCGAAAATTCGATTTCAAAGTTCAAATGAATGTACAGGATTCAAAATAAACCGGATTTGGTGAAACCAAAAATATTAGAATCTAATTGAGAATATCTTTCCAACGAATCCGAAAAATCAAACATTGCGGGAATCAAAAGTTATGTCCAGTTGAAAATTCAGAATAGTCGCTATGGAATTCTGGCACTTAAAAAGGAGATTTTGCAAATGACCTCAGTTTTCGACGAAACCACTTTTATTGGATCCAGGATGCCAAATTATTGCTAGATTCAAAAATTCGTAATTTTTTGAATTAATATGTGAGTGTGATGAAGTAAAACGTGTTTTAACAGTTTTAGTCAATTTCGATCGACCAGAAAATGGCCAATTTTCAAACGGTCTCAGAATTTGACGAAATTAGTTTAGTTAGGACCGTATCGTCAATACGAAGCTAGAAAATAATTTTCGGGAATTTTTAGAGTCCGTACGTGACCCCGGTAAATTGAAATGTGCGTTCAAATTCAATATATAGAATTATATTTTGATTTTGACAGAAACTTATCGAAACGATCAAATCAGCTGATGAAACATATCTTACTGTGTTCGGAATGGGAGTAATTAGCTATGGACGACAGTCGGTGGGTTTGATTTTGAGGTCGAAATTAAAAGTTGCTTTTTGAAATTAATTAATTAAATAAAAATAAAATAAAAACCCTCTCTCTCTCTCTCTCTCTTCCTCTATACTCTCAGCCCCCCCCCCCCCCCCCACGTTCACTTTTCAAAATCGAAATAAAAAAAGAAAAAAAAACACGAGTAGACCTCGCTGCCCCTCCCCGTTGACTACGCCACCGCCGCCGCCCTTAGACGCGTCGCCGCCACCGGCGCGAGCCCTCCTTCTTCCCCGATCCCTCCCCCTTCTCTCTACCCCGTTCGCTCCTCCCTCCCCCTCTTCTAACAAGATCCGCACCCAAAATCCCTCAGCCACCGTCGCTCCCCCTCCGGCCCGATGACCTCTCCGCCTCCCCTCCCTCTTCGCGACCTCCCTCTCCTCTTCTACCCTCGAGCGAAACTAGTACAGGCCCCCCTCCTCTGAAAAATCGCGAACCCCTTCTCCCTCTTCGAACCAGCGAGCTTCTCCACCAGTCGAGACACCTCGCTGCAGGAAACCCGCCCTTCTCCAATTCAGAACGAACAAAGTGAGTATTTAAAATTTATTTGTGAAATAAAGTTCTGATTTTTATATGAATAAAACGAGAATAAAATTCGATTCTTGTGTATGTAGATCTAGATTAAAAATATGATTTTTATATTATAGAGATATTAAAAATATGATTTTTATATTATAGAAGTAATAAAAATATGATTTTTACTTATGTAGAGTAATAAAAATATAATTTTTATTATATAACTAGCAAGATAAAAATAGAATTTTTATCTATATAGTAGCGGTATAAAAATAGAATTTTTATCCCTATAGTAGCGGTATAAAAATAGAATTTTTATTCATATAGAGTGATTATAAAAATGTGATTTTTATATACATAGCAACAATATAAAAATGTGATTTTTATATATGTAGTGGCTACGGACAATGAAATTGACAAAAGGCGAGCACGGCGAAGATTTCTACATATGAAGAGTCGTGGCGTTTGGTTTAGCTAGTTGGTGAGAACTCCTCACTTTTATTTTTAATTTCTAGTTGAAATATATACTAGGATGCAGACGGTGCTTAGCAACACCCGACACCCGTCGTCCACAGACCATGGATGGCTTGTTTGTTTGATTGATGTGTTGTGAAAATTGATTGTGTGATTGGAATTGAAATAAAATATATACTCATGTGTTGAAATAAAATATATATTCATGTGTTGAAATAAAATATAAATTCATGTATTGAAATAAAATATATATTAATGTGTTGAAATAAAATATATATTCGTGTGTTGAAATAAAATATATATTCATGTGTTGAAATAAAATATAAATTCATGCGTTGAAATAAAATATATATTCATATATTGAAATAAAATATAAATTCATGTATTGAAATAAAATATATATTCTTGTGTTGAAATAAAATATATATTCATGTATTGAATACAAAAATATAAATTCATGTGTTGAATAGAAATATATATTCATGTGTTGAATAGAAAAATAAATATTCATGTATTGAATAGAAAATATAAATTCATGTGTTGAATAGAAATATATATTCATGTGTTGAATAGAAAAATAAATATTCATGTGTAAAATATATATTCATGTGTAAAATATATATTCATGTGTTGAATAGAGAAAATATAAATTCATATGTTGAATAGAAATATATATTCATGTGTTGAATAGAAAAATAAATATTCATGTGTTGAATATAAAATATATATTCATGCGTTGAATAGAAAAATATAAATTCATGTGTTGAATAGAAATATATATTCATGTGTTGAATAGAAATATATATTCATGTGTTGAGTAAAATATATATTCATGTGTTGAATAGAATAATATAAATTCATGTGTTGAATAGAAATATATATTCATGTGTTGAATAGAAATATATATATTCATGTGTTGAGTAGAAAAATAAATATTCATGTGTTGAATGGAAAATATAAATTCATGTGTTGAATAGAATAAAAATTCATGTGGTGAATAAAAATATATATATTCATGTGTTGAGTAAAATATATATTCATGTGTTGAAGAAAATATTCATTTGTTGAATTAAATAACGAAGTTATTGAAATATATAAAGCCGTGTTGGTTAGATATGCACCATTTTGACGCGAACGATATTTATATCGATTATATTCGTTTTTATAATGATTATAGAAAACGAAGTGATTACAAAATATAACATTTTGAAAATATTATCATTTGTATATCGATGATGTGGAATATTTGATTTTGATTCGAAATTGAATATGAAGTTGAAATCGTTTTGAAAACGAATTTAAAACGATTTATAAAATACGTTTTAATTGGAAATCGGCGAAATATATATAATATATTATATATATATATATTATATAGAATGGCCTGAATAGAACGCGCCGCGCCGCGGCAGTTCGCGAATTTCGACCATTGACTTCGAATGGATATTGTGGGAGAATCAACCGTCGGATTCTCCTAAAACCAGAACCATTGGGTTCGTATCGAAAAGAGCTTTCTAACTAATATTAGAAATTAGAAATCTAACAGTTGGATTTGGAATTATGTCCAAATCAAATTTGGAAAAGGTCGCTGTAAGTGCAGTTCGATGGTCGTTGATGGAAATCGACTGTACGGGCCTTGATAAAATTATTAAAAATAGTAATAATTTGTGTAAAATCATAAGAAATGATTTGTGAAGAATTGAGATGATAAATTTCAATTTTGAAAAGATAAAAATAGATTTTTATCGAAATGAACTAGTTTTGATTTAGAATAATAATTTATTTATTTTTAAATAAATAAATTGGATTTGAAAGGGTTTTAAAAGTAACCAGAAGTTTCAATAATTGAATTGGAATGGAATGTGATTTTGGGTTTATATTGAACTGTGTTTTAAATGACATTGGTTCTTTAACCCAATTAAAGACAGGATATGATTTCCCAAGTTAAATAATCATTGATAGTGATTATTCGGAAGATTAAAACCAAGTGGAGTTTTAATGAATCTTTAATTAGATTGAAATGATCGAGAATGGAGTATCACCAGTTTTGCTGCAGGCGATAATTAAATCTTTAATTAGATTTGAACGTGAAATGGTAATTGAATTTACCGATAACACTGTGGTGTTAGATATAAAGTATTACCAGTTTTACTTCATGGGATGAATAGGTTGGGATTGGGAAATAAAATAAATGATTACTTCGGTGTGGTTCGCTAATCCCGACTAGTTTGAATTGATATTCAAAAGAAGATTAATGAATAAATTTAAAGAATTTATCTTTGATAAAATTAATGGGAACATTTCCCAAAGTATAAGAATATTTGAATAAAAGAATATTCTGAATTGGAATGAGGCGTATGTTGTGTTTGTGTAACACTTGTTTATTATATACGCGAGTTATTCAGAAAGACCGGGTTTATCCCATTCTGAATAACTGATTCGACGTGGTGTCGAGGATGAAGACGGTGGTCGAAGACCGGAGGTCTTCACATCGTTTGGGTGATTATTGATGATCTTGATTGGGCTGACACCCAATAGGAGGGAATCAGTTGGTGATCGTCCAGATGTACTTGGAGATCGATGGAAATGCGAGGTACAAGGTGCCTCCGGTTTCGTTCAGACCCAGAACGAACTTGTAAATGGACTGTGTGTCTGACACTGGATTTTATTCTGTGTGATTGATTTCTATTAAATATATATCCGTTTGGCGGCGAAGAATTTATTCTCTTGCTTAACGCCCTTCTCTGAGACGTACGAGCTCAGGGGTTATGTATTGATGGATATTAATCGCATGGAGTGAATTGCCTGTGTGGCATGCCTAAGTGGCAACTGCTCAAGGCTTTTGTTGAAAAGCAAAGTCTTGTGGTTTATGATCGAAGCACCGCCTGTGTGGCATAGCTTTGTGTAGCGCTGATTAGCGAGCCTCACACCCCGGTTGTGAACCAGAAACGAGAGAGGACATCAGGGAGGGCATGTGTTTCCTTCTAGCTAGAAGTGACGTCAGTGGTTTTACACGCCCTGACGAGTTTGACTTATGTGGTTGTTGGGTTGCGAGGCGCCTTGGATATATCAGTGACTGTGTGGAGCCGATGGAGTCATTGGACTCATTGACATCCCATAGGGTGGGGAAACGCAGTGTTCAGGCATTTTAATCCACATTGGTGGACCGGCCCTGACGATCCAAAGGCTTGACTGAGTACTTGCCTAAGACACGGGCTAGAGCATCTCGAATTCGGTAAGGACGATCCCTTGCCTTGGTTCACAGATGGAAATCCAACTTCCAATAGGTGACTTTGCGGTTTTGATTGTAGAGCCTAGTATTGGCGACATGATATATGGTAACCATGTCATCTATGATTGATACTTATGACTGAATTTTTTTTGACACTATACGCTTATAGTAATAATAAAACATGAAATTTAGCGTATCAAGCATTCTTTGGCTATTATATGGTAAAACCCTATCCTCCAGCTTGTGTTGCATTGTGTGATGGGACCTAGGTCTTATAATAGCTTCATTGTTCTTTATTTTAGCATTGCGTTGTTGTTTTATGCACTGGTATTCTTGGAAGGAAACCCGTTCCATGTTATACGGCGTGGTCCCTTGATTTACCTAACTTTAAAATAAAGATTAATAACTGTTTTAGTTCTCACACCAGTCACATGACTGGCCTGGAGTTTATTGTTTTAACCTAAACTCTGGGTGCCCCTATTTTCAACACGGGCAGCTAGTAGTTTTGGTTTTGCAGATTTATATTCACAGGATCCTAATTTACAGCTGGAACGATGCTCGGAAAGCTCTGTATCCGTGTATTACTGCTAGTTGTGTATTGTATTATTTTCCGTTGCTATGTAATGTATTTAAATGTAATTTAAATATCTGATATTTTCTGTGTAATATTGATTTATACTCTGTATATTCTTGTATTATGATGGAATTGTTGTCATATACAATGAAATGTTCTTCTGTTTGCGTTCTGATCTGTCTTGTCCTCAAAGTATCGCTCTTTCCTTACTGGGGAAGTTACGGGTTCTTACACACAACATAGAACGTTATAAAGGAGAAACTAATTTTGGACAAATAAAATATCAATCTTTTGATATTTTATTTGAAGTTGGAATAAGTATTCGGGTGGTTCTTATTTTATGGTTAACGCTTGTTGTATAAGGGGTATTCATTCCCTTTTAAATTACACGGCTGAACCAAAAAACCCTAAAATTGGTACAGATCTTCAATTTACTGAATTTTACATAGATCCTAAGTTTTAAATTGTTTTAAAATTGTTCAAATAGGTCAACGATTAGATCGTAAAACCTAACAATATTTCCATTTTAGAACCTAATAATTAACATACCAAGTTTAAGGAGATGAGGAGAAAAGAGAAGATCATGTCTGGATTCGAAGTTTTTAATGCTTTTTTGGCTGGATGTAAGAATCAGAAGGTGCAGACATGGATCTCTAAGATCTAAAGATTTAACTCTGAAAAAATAGGAAAAAGTGTAATGGGTGAATTGGTTTCATCTTTATAGAATAATACGTTATAGCATGCGATTCGCTCATGACGATATAACACTGGTCGTGCATGAAAAGTTCTTTTTTATAAATTAAACATGTTCGAAAAAAAATGATTTAACATGCCAAGTTTTTTTATTAAGCACTTTGAGGTGTGTCACAAGACACTTAGACCACCTTCAATGCTATTGTGGTTGTCATGTTAAATACATTACACATAAGCGTTTTACAATTTCAATTGAAATTTTATCTCTAATATCAATGTGAAATAAAATGTTGATCATATGTGACAAACAATATAAAAGACATTTTCAATTACAATGTCCAGTTGTGGACATTGTATTTCACAATGTGAAACCAATCACAATTAATTAAATATAACTATTTGAAATAAATATATTAACTGTTATAATTTGATTGGCTAAATATGTCAAATTATTGTCTACATATCATTTGCATTTAACTAGAGTTTACATGTTTAATACATTGAAGATGCTTCTGCTACCTGTGCAGTTAAAGTGCTTAAAGATTTTGTAGTGGTGGAGGTACAAAAAGTTGTAGCGGAAAAATAACAGAAATATATCGGAAACGCAAAAAGGTTCATAAAATCTAATATTTTAAAAACTAAATAATACAATTATCTCATAATATTTGTAAAAGAAAGAAATGATAATTGATCTTATATACAAAATCAAATAATATCACGATTACGCACATTATATGTAACGACCCGCATTCTACGCATCATAGGATCGTAGAATATTTATTTCTTTCACACACGAAGTCGTATGGTCATGTAACTTTGGAAGACGACTATTGGGGTCATTTCCCATATTCAAGATTCTTGCCAATTTTTAAATGACCGTTTTGCCCCTAACTGATCTTTTTTTGACCATAACTTTTGATTAAAAAGGAATTTTGACCTGAAACCACCTCCATTGAATCTGGATGATGGTTTACCTTTCCGTAGAGTGGTCACATTAACCAAACGGACTCACCGTTTGGGAGATATGGCTGAAACAAGTTTCAGATGGTGAAAAACAGCTTAATTGGGCTTAACCGGGTGATTAACAGCTAGGCCCAAAGGGGAATTTCGGGATTAGGAGTTTAAAAGGGCTGTTAGGGTTTGGAGAATACCCTTTTCTCATTTTTCAGCCGTCACTATTCATTCCTCTGAACCTAGCCATGACCTCCAACATCTAAAACACCTTCTAATCACCGTTTAATCAAGTATTGGCCTAATCTACATCAAATTGAGGCGGATTAGAAAAGAGATTGAGATAGAGATGCTGTGTTGCCTTGGGAACAACGCCAAAATAGAGATTCATTTCAGATCTGAGTTTTATTTGTGGCAAAGGTGAGTAATTTGCAAAGTTTCTCACTAATTACGATTAATTAGGGGTAATTAGTGTTGATTATCGAATTTATACATTAATAAATTCTGGAAAAATATTTATAAAATTCAAAACGATGTATTATACCTCTGATAGAAATTTGGATTGATTTGGTTAAGTTTTGCTAATCATATCATTAGATTTGCTTAAACATGCTTAAGGAAAAATATGGTGTTTGATCCGTTTTAACCTATCAAATTGTTGTTTTGATGTTTGCGGTCAGTTCTATATGTTGCTATGACTGTATGGTATGCTTTGTGATTGATTAGAAAAGTTAGAATGGTCGAAAACGCCATCGTATGGCGTAAAACAGCTCGCGGGACAAAGTGCAGGAAACTGCGTAGAACCGGATCGGATCGCCACATGTACCACGATCCGCCTCACCTTCTCCGACCCGATCGCGAAACCCCGAGCATCACCATGAGTCGATGCAGGAGCGTCGTCATGAGCCAGACCTGGATGCAGACACCACGATCTAAAGTAGGGCCACGACCTAGACGAGATGTCACGAACCAACTGGAGGACCACGATCTGGAGCTAGAGCATCATCACGACCTGGAGTGGGACTCACGACCGACCTGAACTAGAGTGGTGCGACCCGATCCGACGTAGGAGGCACGATCCGAACCGAGGAGCTGATGACCATGACCTGAAGCAAAGTGAAGTGAAGAAATGAAGACCGATCTAGAGAAGAAGGTGACGACCAAAACCCGAGATGCAAAGGTAGTCCAAATGGGAAGTTTGTACTCAGGATCAAGTTGGGAACCAACGAGTTGACTTCATGAGTTGGGATTTGCGGCGGGACGCGTGCTAAGGGGTTGTCGATGTCTGTAACTTTGGATCACTATGTGTAGGGGGTACGTGAACGAATTCAGGGCCACAGTGGCCTAGGTACGACTAAAGAGCTATAGACCAGTGAAGTGGGGTCATTTGTAAAGGTTTGGTCATGACTCCATGGGGTAAGCTTGGTAGTAGCAGTAGTTGTACAAGTCGAACTCCGTCACTACTTCGATGGGTCTAGTGATTGACAGTGGTGGACATTGTATGCTTTACGCATTGAGTGAGAGATGTGAGGATGGTTGCTATGTTTGATTTGTTGGCCATCATTATGACATGCACACCCCCACCCCCGTTATCTTTACACCATCTGTTCAATGGCGCCTTAGAGTATTGTACGGTATGTAGTGCTAACTCTTTGGTTGCAGGTCCAGGTTCAGGTATGGTTTAGTATACCTGTTATTGTTCTATTTAGCTGCTTATCGCTTATACCAGACTTTTTGTCTGACCCAGAGTTTTATGTCTCTTCTTATTACTCTTGGTGCTCTCACGAGCAGACTAGAGACAGGTTAGGTGGTATGCACGAGTAGTTGTACCGGAGACGAACATGAGGCTTCCACATATGGTAAATATATATATATATATATATTCTCCTTGTGTGCGGTCACCACTTTGGGCGTTAGTGGTGCACCTTTCTTTCTTTTGTTTAGAGACATTAATTTGGAAAGTTGTAATAAGCTGTACTTGGATTTCCGCTACTCTGATGATGATGTTGATGTTGGTTTTAGTTATCATCTTATGCATTGTCTCTCCTGTTTTATGTCAAGTATATTATTATTATATTTTGTTCCATGCGCTATGAGACATTCTACAGGTTTTCAATTAGTTCATTCTCTTCTTTCATTTCTTTGGCGACCGTTCCGTGCTAGTCGGGTATTGTATAGCGCACTTTCGGAGGAAATGCCGGCTGATGTGAGGCGGGCCGTCACACTTGGTATTAGAGCTCAAGGTTGCATAGTTAACCTAGGGAAGTTATCAGGGAGAGATAGTATACGTATATGAGAGCGCGTATTTATGATTATTTTGGTTTTCGAAAGCTATAAACATATTAGTATAGCTAAGGATGAAGTCGCACTGCACTAACACCACAAAGAGGATGGTTAATTGTTTTCTCTGTGCAGATTAAACGATGAGCCGATACGCAAGGGGTATTGGTAGAGGAGCCTATAATGGAATGATGCTGATATGAGGACAATGTTTACTGACCTCATGAGTGATATGCTTAGGGATGTGCAGAGGGCAGCTCCCAATGCTGGTAATGGTGGTGGTCCAATAGTATAGGCGCCTAGGGCCGATTTCGCCAAGCTGAATAAGGATTATACTAGTCTTGGTGGGAAGTCGTTCCACGGAACGGAATCGGCTACGGATGTTCAAGATTGGTTGGATAGCTGCGAGCGTATCTTCGAAGACTTGGGTATCGAGAAAGCAATGAAGAGAAGGCTAGCATCCCGTCAACTGCAAGGACGGGCAATGAATTGGTGGAATGCTATAAAGGAAGCTACTCCCGACGATCAGATTACTTGGGATTAGTTTAAGGCTCGCTTTAGCGAAAAGTTCATTCCAGCTGCTCAGAAGTCAGTGTTGTTTAAGAAATTCTTGGAACTCAAGCAGAATGGCAGAGCTGTCTCGGAGTATATTGCTGAATTCGACACTTTGTCGAAATATGGGTTATCCCTAATAGATACTGCCGAGAAGAAGAACGAGAAGTTTATAACTGGCTTGGATGGATACTTGGGGGAAAGGCTTATTAACCACATCGATGAGACGTTTGAATCGATTGTGGGGAAAGCTTTAAGTCGGAATGTCTTTACCCTAAGTCGAAGACTGAGGTTGCATCCACAGAGGAGCCAAAACCACAAGCAAGCGGTGGAGGCAAGAGTGGTTCTCATAATAAGAGGAAGCAGAACCAGAATAAGGATGGCCAGAAGAAGAAGAAAGATGTTGAGTGCTTTAGCTGTGGCAAGAAGGGCCACTATGCTAGTAATTGTCGAGCAAAGCTAGCAGACAGGAAGTGCTTCAACTGTGGCCAAGTGGGACATCACAATGACAAGTGTCCGCAACCCCCTAAAGAAAAGCAGATGGTGAAAGCATATGCCCTTAATGTTATTCCTTCTTCGTCGAATGCCCCAACTGCGGCGGAGAAAGGAAAGAATGTCGTTATTCAAGGTATGCTTTCTGTTTATGATGTTCCTGTTAGAGTTTTGTTTGATACCGTAGCTTCCAGTTCTTTCATATCTAGTGACCTGGTAGATAGGTTGGGATTGGAGCCCGAGATTGTCGATAGACCTTTAGTAGTGACGAACCCGATTGGTGGCTCAACTAGCCTTAGCCTGATTTGTCGTAACGTGGTCTTATCGAGTCATGGATGTATGTTTGTGATTGCTTTGTTTTGGGCTTTACTGGGTTTGGCATTATTTTGGGAGTCGATTGGGTCCAAAGATACGGGGTGGTGGTAGACTGTGAGGGCTTTTTGGTGACAGCTAGAGCAGATGATGGACAGAGGGTAGTGTTTGGTGGTCTACCTAGTGATGGGGTAATGACTAGTTTTCAAAATTCCCTCAACATCCCGCATGGTGAGTTGTCAGGTTTAGCCGTGGTTGGCCAGTATCCGGACGTCTTCGAAGAAGTGACCGGACTTCTACCACATCGAAAGATTGAGTTCCGTATTGATTTGGTGAAAGATGCCAGGCCTATAGTGATGCCACTTCGTCGTATGGCACTAAGGGAGCAGCGAGAGCTCGGGGTGCAAGTCAGCGATCTTTTGAAGAAAGGATTTATCAGAAGGAGTGTTTCTGAATGGGGAGCACCAGTTGTGTTTCCTGCCAAGGCCGATGGTTCCCTTCGATTGTGTGTAGACTACCGTGAGTTGAATAAGGTGAAGAGGAAGAACAAGTATCCTCTACCGCGGATAGATGATTTTTTTGATCAGTTGAGTGGAGCGAGAGTGTTTTCTCAGTTGGATCTCGCGATAGGTTTTCATCAGCTTAGAGTGGAAGCTGAGAGTATAGATAAAACGACATTTCAGACGCCGTCTGGATTTTATGAGTGGTTGGTCATGCCATTCGGGTTGACCAATGCACCAGCATATTTTGTGGATCTTATGAATAGGGTATTCAGAGATCAGTTGAATAAGTTAGTTCTTGTGTTCGTGGACGATATCCTTATTTATTCGAGGACAGAGGAAGAAAAATAAGGAACACTTAAGGATAGTGATGGAGGTGTTGAGAAAACACCAATTGAAAGCAAAATTTTCTAAGTGTCACTTCTGGAGGAGGGAGGTGAGATTCTTGGGCCATGTTGTTTCAGAGAATGGTATCGCCATGGACCCTACGAAGGTGGCTACAGTACAAGATTGGTCTATGCCTAAGAATGCAACTGACATACGAAGTTTCTTGGGATTAGCTGGATATTATCGTAAGTTTATCCAAGACTTCTCCAAGATAGCAGCACCGTTGACTCAGTTGACCAAGAAGAATCAAGCTTTCGTCTGGGACGAAAAGTGCGAGAATGCATTAAAGGGTCTAAAGGAAAAGTTGACATGTGCACCAGTATTAGTCATTCCTACGGGAAATGAAGAGATGACGGTATATACGGATGCATGTGGTACCGGACTAGGTGCTGTATTGATGCAAGGAGGTAGGGTTGTAGCTTATGCAAGTCGGCAACTGAAACCGCACGAGAAAAGATACTCTACCCATGACTTGGAATTAGCAGCGATCGTATTCGCATTGAAGATGTGGAGACATTATCTCTTGGGAGAAAGATTTGAGCTATTTACCGATCATAAATCATTAAAGTACCTCTTCTCTCAAAAAGATCTAATCTCCAACAACAAAGATGGTTAGAATTCTTGGCTTCCTATGATTTCGACATCGCATATACACCGGGAAAGGGCAATGCGGTGGCTAATGCATTGAGTAGAAGACATGCCAGTTTAGGGGCTATGTTTCCAAAAGAGTACATCGCTGGGTATGATTTCAGACCAAAGTGTGAATTGGATCCAGAAATGTTAGCAAGTTTGACGATCTGACCCACTTTGATTGAGAGGATTGGTTCCAGTCAGAGGAACGATCCTAACCTATTGGAAATCATCTCAAAATTAGAGATGGAAATCGACGGAGAGATGAACAAGTATAGGCTTGATCGAGATGGATGGCTTAGAAAGAATGGAAGACTAGTTGTACCCAATGTCAATGGATTGAGAGATGAAGTGCTTAGAGAATGTCATCACTCAAAACTGACTATACATCCCGGCGGTAACAAGATGTACCGAGACATGAAGTAGACCTACTACTGGGAAGGGATGAAAAGAGACGTTGGGAAGTTTATATCCAAATGCATGAATTGCCAGCTAGTTAAAGCTGAACAAAAGAAGCCTAGTGGTTTGTTGCAACCATTAGAGATTCCAGAATGGAAATGGGAACAAATCTCGATGGATTTCTTTGATGGGTTACCAAGGACTAGATCGGGCCATGATAGCATTTGAGTGATTATGGACCGATTGACTAAGAGTGCAAGGTTTATACCTGTCAAGTCAAAAAGGACATCAGCTAAGTTAGCTGAACTATATGTAAAGTGAGTAGTGAGATTTCATGGAATACCCAAAGGCATTGTGAGTGACCGAGATCCGTTGTCCATTAGTGGATTTTGGAAGAGCTTACAAGAGGCGTTAGGATCAGAATTACATCTCAGTACTGCGTATCATCCTCAAACCGACGGACAGACAGAGAGGGTGAATCAAGTATTAGAAGACCTCTTAAGAGCTTGTGTATTGGATTTTGGTGGATCATGGGATGACCATTTGCATCTAGTAGAGTTTGCATATAATAATAGTTATCAATCCAGTATTGGTATGGCTCCATTTGAAGCTTTGTACGGAAGACCGTGCAACTCACCGTAATGTTGGTTAGAAACTGGTGAGAAGTTTGTACTTGGACCAGAAGTAATAAGAGAAACATCAGACAAGATTAAGGTTATCCAACAGCGAATGAAGGCTGCCCAGGATAGGCAGAAGAGTTATGCCGATAAGAGGAGAAGAGACTTAAAGTACTCCATTGGCGACTTGGTGTTTGTCAAAATTTCTCCGTTGAAGAGCGTGATACGATTTGGCAGGAGAGGCAAGTTGACACCAAGATTTGTTGGACCATTCCCAGTTCTCGAGCAAATTGGGAATTTGGCATATAGAGTTGAATTATCAGAGAAGATGGCATGAGTCCACAATGTACTTCATGTTTCCCAGTTAAGGAAGTTCGTACACGACCCAGATGTGACTATTTCACTTGATCAGTTGGATGATATCGAAGTTGAATCTGAGGCGGTTGGGAACCGCAGGCCTATGCATATTGTTGGGGATGGTACGAAGCAACTTCGAAGGAAAGCGGTGAAATTAGTCAAAGTTCAGTGGGGCGAGAATGAAAATGATTGTACTTGGGAGACAGAGGAGAGCATTAAGAAGACGTATCCAGAACTCTTCGCATGGTAAGATTACAGTTTCGATTTAGTCTTTCTGCATGCTAGGATAAGTTTGTTTTGTTTGTTTTGCATGTTTGATTGTTGTATATGGCTGATAGGCATGCAGAATCCGTTGTATGTTTTAGGTTAAGGAATTTCGGGGACGAAATTTCTTAAAGGGGGGGGGGGGGGAGGGGGGAGAGTGTAACGATCCACATTCTACGCATCATAGGATCATAGAATATTTATTTCTTTCACATACGAAGTTGTATGGTCATGAAACTTTGGGAGATGACTATTGGGGTCATTTCCCATATTCATGATTTTTGCCAATTTTTAAATGACCGTTTTGCCCCTCGCTGGTCTTGTTTTGACCTTAACTTTTGACTAAAAAGGAATTTTGACCTAAAATCACTTCCATTGGATCCGGATGATGGTTTACCTTTCCGTAGAGTGGTCACATTAGCCAAACGGACTCACCGATTGGGAGATATGGCTGAAACAAGCTTCAGATGGTGAAAAACAACTTAATTGAGCTTAACCGGGTGATTAACAGCTAGGCCCAAAGGGGAATTTCGGGATTAGGAGTTTAAAAGGGCTGTTAGGGTTTGGAGAATATCCTTTTCTCATTTTTCAACCGTCACTATTCATTCCTCTCAACCTAGCCATGGCCTCCAACATCTAAAACACCTTCTAATCACCGTTTAATCACGTATCAGCCTAATCTACATCAAATTGAGGCGGATTAGAAAAGAGATTGAGGTAGAGATGCTGTGTTGCCTTGGGAACAGCGCTAAAACAGAGATTCATTTCAGATCTGAGTCTTATTTGTGGTAAAGGTGAGTGATTTGCAAAGTTTCTCACTAATTACGGTTAATTAGGGGTAATTAGTGTTGATTAGCGAATTTATACATTAATAAATTCTGGAAAAATATTTATAAAATTCGAAATGATGTTTTATACCTCTGTTAGAAATTTGGGTTGATTTGGTTAAGTTTTACTAATCATATCATTAGATTTGCTTAAACATGCTTAAGGGAAATATGGTGTTTGATCTGTTTTAACCTATCAAATTGTTGTTTTGGTGTTTGCTGTCAGTTCTATATGTTGCTATGACTGTATGGTATGCTTTGTGATTGATTAGAAAAGTTAGAATGGTCGAAAACGCCGTCGTATGGCGTAAAACAACTCGCTGGATAAAGTGCAGGAAACTGCGCAGAACCGGATCGGATCGCCACATGTACCACGATCCGCCTCACCTTCTCCGACCCGATCGCGAAACCCCGAGCGTCACCATGAGTCGATCCAGGAGCGTCATCACGAGCCAGACCTGGATGCAGACACCACGATCCAAAGTGGGGCCACGACCTGGACGAGATGTCACGAACCAACTGGAGGACCACGATCTGGAGCTAGAGCATCATCACGGCCTGCAGTGGGACTCAAGACCGACCTGAACCAGAGTGGTGCGACCCGATCCGATGTAGGAGGCACGATCCGAACCGAGGAGCTGATGACCATGACCTGAAGCAAAGTGAAGTGAAGAAATGAAGACCGATCCGGAGAAGAAGGTGACGACCAAAACCCGAGATGCAAAAGTAGTCCAAATGGGAAGTTTATACCCAGGAACCAGTTGGGAACCAACGAGTTTACTTCATGAGTTGGGCTTTGCTGCGGGACGCGTGCTAAGGGATTGTCGATGTCTGTAACTTTGGATCACTATGTGTAGGGGGTACGTGAACGGATTCAGGGCCATAGTGGCCTAGGTACGACTAAACAGCTATAGACCAATGAAGTGAGGTCATTTGTAAAGGTTTGGTCACGACTCCATGGGGTAAGCTTGGTAGTAGCAGTAGTTGTACAAGTTGAACACCGTCACTACTTCGATGGGTCTAGTGATTGACAGTGGTGGACATCGTATGCTTTACGCACTGAGTGAGAGATGTGAGGATGGTTGCTATGTTTGATTTGTTTGTCATCATTTTGACATGCACACACCCACCCCTGTATTCTTTACACCATATGTTAGTGGCACCTTAGAGTATTGTACGGTATGTAGTGCTAACTCTTTGGTTGCAGGTCCAGGTTCAGGTATGGTTTAGTATACATGTTATTGTCTTGTTTAGCTGTTTATCGCTCATACCAGACTTTTTGTCTGACCCAGAGTTTTATGTTTCTTCTTATTACTCTGGGTGCTCTCACGAGCAGACTAGAGACATGTTAGGTGGTATGCACGAGTAGCTGTACCAAAGACGAGCAGGAGGCTTCCACGTATGATACATATACATATATATTCTCCCTGTGTTGCTGCGGTCACTACTTTGGGCATTAGTGATGTACCTTTCTTTCTTTTGTTTAGAGACAGTAATTTGGAAAGTTGTAATAAACTGTACTTGGATTTCCGCTAATCTGATGATTATGTTGATGTTGGTTTTAGTTATCAGCTTATGCACTGTCTCGCCTGTTTTATGTCAAGTATATTATTATTATATTTTGTTCCATGCGCTGTGAGGCATTTTATAGGTTTTCAATTAGTTCATTCTCTTCTTTTCTTTCTTTGGCGACCGCTCCGTGCTAGTCGGGTATGTGTGCAGCGCACTTTCGGAGGAAATATCGGCTGGTGCGGGGCGGGCCGTCACATTATATTTGATAACTATAATAGATTTCTAGTATAAACTAGGAAATATGTCTTAAATTTAGTTTTTTATACTAGCTTTATTAAATTAAAAATGAAAATGAATTAGTCAAATCAAGCTCTTTATGTTAATACTGCTAAGGTGGATGCTAAAATGTCTTGATTTAGCGAATGCAACAAAAACTAGCAGTAATAAAAATGGATTACTGTTCATCAAAACTAAACTAAAATAACTAAAATAGTGTAGCGGTTAGAAAGTGCTACAGGTTACATCGAGAATACTGCGGGCTCCAATGGTACTTTTAAGTGCGCAGCTTCTACCGGCCCATATCCACAAGCGCCACCAAAAGCTTCAACCCTATAAACGAAGGTGCTGCCGCATATGATTGTGCATTTTCAGTTGCAAAAGCAAAATTAGGGCTTCTCATCCTCAAAATTCCCCCATAGTTTCTTAAGATTAAATCGAAATTTCGTTCTGTTTTTCTTGGTAGTAATCATGGCATGTGACTGCGTATCAGATTTCGCCCGAACGCAAATCGACCGTCGCCCTAGGAAAAGACCGAGATGGGATGTCGATCCTTTGGTAATTTCCTCGATTATTGATTCTTACTTAGTTTATAGAATTGAAATTTGTTTGTTATTTATATATCATGTGTGATAAACATGCGTTGAGTTGTCGGCACACGAGATCTAGTGTAGTTTGTTTTTTTCGTAAATATGAACCTAATTATTTTTCTCATCTGTGTTCGATAACACGAACCATTTTTTCTTGGTCCGCTATCTTGAGTATTGCATTTTATTAGCAAAATATCAGATCATGGTGGACTGGTTTACCATACGGTTACCTCTAGTTATGATTTGTTGTTAATTTTTCTGATAAACTGGAAGAGCCACTAATCAGTTCTGCTAGGAGAAGTTTAGTTTGTTGACAGTGAAATCGTTTCTTCTAAATTTGTCCTTTTCCTTGAGAAATGTTTAAAATGATACAAGTTAAGGGATTTGTTTTGTTTTGGATGGTGTTAGGTTTTGCTCTTAAAAATCCTTATTAGGCTTTGGACTGTAGTATTGATCATTTATTAGCTTCTGTTAAATGAGACAAATTTTATTATTTTAGCTGTCATGAATCACGAGTTGTATGACAAAATCTGGGTTCTCGAAATGTTAGTTCTGTTTGCATCATCAGTTCTAATTGAGCAATTTTTTATTTAGATGCGAAATTTCTTTAAATTTTATAGAAGAATTTGGAATTCATATTTTGTTCTTTTTATATAAGGTTTAATTTCTCTACTAACTTAGTTATTAATTTGTTTTTCATATGAAATGATGGCTTTATGTAGGCTCAGATGGGAATGTTTTCTGAAAAGGAAGCCCTTGGAGACTTAACAAACTTTGTATCGTCAATTTTACCTTTATATGATCTTAAAGTGACTCAAAAGGCCTTCACCCCAAAGAGGGAGGATGATAAGGACGGTCACTATTTGTTTAAGGTTGGAGATGACTTTACACCTCGATGTAAGTGCTTTGCTTCTTGTATATGTATAACTTTCAAATAAATTGGTCATTATTCGCTATCTTTATCTAACCATTGCATAGGGTTTTCACATAGTGGACATCAAACCATGATTTGCATTGCTTTTTTGTTACTTAATCAGTTCATGTTTACATATTTGCAGATAAAATATACCGCAAGATGGGAGAAGGTTAGAATTAAATACTCTCATGATGATGGGTGAAGCTGGTTACTGTTTTGTATGTTATCCCATGTTATTGATTGGTGTATCTGCCAGGCACGTTTGGTCAAGTATTGGAGTGTTGGGACAGGGAAAGTAAAGAAATGGTAGCCATAAAAATTGTCCGAGCTATAGATAAGTATCGCGAGGATGCTATGATCGAGATTGATGTGCTTGAACAGCTAAAACAGCATAGCAATTCTTCTGTCTGGTTAGTTCTTTATACCCATTACTTTTGGTTGCTAAGTTATCATTGTATTGATTGGAATAAACTATATCTCCATGCTGCTTATTTTTGCAGTTGTGTGCAAATACGGAACTGGTTTGACTATTGTAATCATATTTGTATTGTAAGCTCATAACTGATTCATGATAATATTCCTGCACATGTTATTGATAAAAATGGGCGTCTGAGTGTATTTGGTTTACCGATTGATATTAACAGGTATTTGAGAAGCTTGGACCAAGTTTGTATGATTTCCTAAAGAAAAACGATTATCGACCATTTCCCGTTGATTTAGTTCGTGAGCTTGGCAAACAACTATTGGAATCGATAGCATGTGTGTAGATATCACTCTTAAACCTATCATTTTGATATATATCATAGTGGCATTCATTTTTTGCTCATCGAGTTTTATATCTAGTCTCTGACCATAATAGTGCAAAATTGTTTTCTTAACCATTTTGCATATGTTGCCTTAGGTTGAATAATGAAGTCATAGAGTTGTATGAGCTTCCAAAAATTAGTGTGTTCACCTTTAGTGAAATGAACGTGTACCAAAATTTTTTTGAAGGCGCGTAAAACATCACTTTAATTGCATATCATTGTTGAGGCTATAATTCTATATATATAAAAAAACGATTCTTTACTTGGACTTGAGGAAGTTTTTGTGACAATATGACACCACATTTTCTTGCTATATTTCGGAATCCCCTGTGTTTTTTTTTTGTGTGTGTGTGTGTGTGTGTGTGAGGAGGAAAAAAAGAAAAGGAGGGGGAGGGGGGGGGGGTATCGAGGAAAATGTTATTTTCTGGCGGTTGGGACATGCACTAGCTGGAAGCTCGTAGTCCTAAATTGTCATTAAAGATCTGTATTAGGGTATATATAGATTTGTCTAGCGCAGGTTGTATGCTTGGTGGTGTGTTGTGCGTCCACATGTCTTGCTTGATGCACCTCTCTTAATATCTGATATTCATGACTTGTTAACTGTAATCTTTTTTTTCTGCCTCTCTTGCATCTTGCAGTTATGCATGATTTGAATCTTATTCATACTGATCTGAAGCCTGAAAACATACTTTTTGTGTCTCCCGAGTACATAAAAGTATCAGATCGTAAGGTACCTAATTGAGTGAATCTGTAATAATGTTATAACACTAACCGATTGTTCGTGCAGGATAGAAATGTCATTTCCTTTTTAACGTTTCTTCTTTGAGCCATGAAAGTATTTCAATTAGAACGAATAGATTTAATTTTACTGATTGTATGGTCATTGGTTATTTATCAAGGCTGGATCCTGCTCTCTAAGATTACCGAAATCCAGCACTATCAAAGTAATAGATTTTGGCAGCACAACAAATGATAGGCAAGATCATAGTTATTTTGGGTAGGAGATTTGATGCCTATGCTTACACACAAACACACACACATATCTCTTACATACCACCTCCTTTTCTGCATCCCTCTGTTTAATAATGTCGTATCTTAATGTTTTCACGATGAATAACAATCAACTCAAACATGCATGTTATTATCAGGATGTAGGTGGAGCTATCCATGTGACATTTGGAGTGTTGGCTGCATAATTGCTGAACTTTGCACTGTAAGAAATTTTGGTTTGTTTCTCCCTCTTTGATCGAGTTGATGTTTATGAAGAAGTTACAAAAACAGGGGGAGGCATTGTTTCAAACCCATGAAGATTTAGAACACTTGGCTATGATGGAAAAAACATTAGGTCCTTTGCCCCAACACGTGCTTTGGAAGGCCGAGTATGTGATATATTTTTTAGTGTTTAGGGAAATTGGTTGCAATGCCGTGGATTTATTTTTGGTTTTTTTCCTCAGTCGACATGCCGAAAAATATATTAGGAGAGGTCGGTTGAACTGGCCTGAGGGTGCTGCTTCGAGGGACAGTATAAAAGCAGTATCTAAATTGCGTTGCCTTGAGGTATTATATCTTGGGTTTCATTTTATGGTAGCGATGTTTTGGTTGATATGTATTTTTGAATATGATCAGACCCAAGTATTGCAACACGTCAATCACTCAATCAGTGACCTTATGGATCTGTTAGAAGGCCTACTTGAATATGAACCATCAAGGCGGTTGACTGCACGTGAAGCTCTGAGGCATCCTTTCTTCACAAAGAGACATCGCTCAAGGTCTTAAAGAGGACGTTTTGCTTCTACCTTGATATCGACAAGTAATTGTTTATAGCCTGCTTTGCAGAATGAAAAACAGATCGACAAGTTTAAAGGATTTATTGCTGATTCTGGAAGAGTGTACATATTGTTGAGTTGAAATGGCTTACTGCATATGTACATCACTGCAATTTGGTTACCCATATAGAATCATCAAATGAAATGGCAACTTATCCTTTCTACATTTTCGTGGATTCTGCCTGTAATTTAATTACCTTGTATATATTATGCTCGGTGGTCCTTCTTGGTGGCAGATATGGTGACGTGTGTTTTTATTTATTTAATTGTTGGGATGCAAATCCTGGTAGACTGATGTATTCTTGGTTTCTTTGGAGAATAAAAAAATGATTACTGCTCTTGGTTGTTACTCAACGTATCTTCGTCAGCAATACATGGGGACTCAAGTCTTTTTTTTTTTTTTAAAGTGGAAAGCTTTGATGGTATTTGGTTTGGATCTTTGTCTGTGAAGAAACACAAACTATACGTTTGTATATTTTTGAAAAGGGAAGTAACATAAGAAACAAGAAATAATTTTTATTTACTTTTCGTATATTGGGAAATCTATTAAATAATTGTGAAGCAGAAGAATTTATTGCTCTCTCCTTACTTGAAGGAGTTCTCTCTCTTCTGCTTAATTCTCTCCTGATATTTAATATTTGAATCTTTTAATCATCAATTAAATCAATTAACTAAACCTCTCATTATTTTAAAGTATGATATATATACTTAAAATCTGTGTACAATTTATCTACAAATAATTCATAAATTAACTTATAACAATTTATATTCAGGTCCTACGAAATTTAACCTATTTAAATAAATTTAGTTAGATGATGTTCAATAATATATTAAATTGATATTAAAGAAAACTGTAATTCAATATGTATATGACTATTGTACTAACAAAAATGATAAAAATAATTTTTTTTTACTCAGTTACGATATAAATCGCATAAAACAACAATAACAAGTATAATTTTTATTCGTTTATCGTTTAAGTTAAAATACCTGTATTTGAAATGGAAAAATATATTTATCATGTGTTGCATAAAATTCTACATTTAACATTAAATACTTATGTTTAAATTTAACGCGATTATTTACAAAACCCGCTTCATTTTCTAATATGATTTACGTTTCGGTCCATATGTTTAAATTAATTATGTAGTCTTAAGCTTAAAATAATACAATAAATGTAATTAAGTGATGTACATTAGCTCGATCATTAATGACAATATGAAATTTTCAATAATATACATCATACTCATATCGGTAAAATGATAAAATTGCATTCTCATTAAACTAAAATTCACAAGTCATACGACATACAATATAGCATAAATACGACATACAATATAGCATAAATAAATAAAATTTGTAAAATACACTCTTTAAATTTCAAAATACACGTAT
This sequence comes from Allium sativum, assembly GCA_030737875.1. Taxonomy (NCBI): domain Eukaryota; kingdom Viridiplantae; phylum Streptophyta; class Magnoliopsida; order Asparagales; family Amaryllidaceae; genus Allium; species Allium sativum. The sequence goes on along the minus strand of CM060912.1, from coordinate 843,844,457 downwards.
TTACTTTCTTAAAAACTGGTCTAAGAGACACTATTACTTTTAGTTCTAAACAATATGTGAATTATTCAAGTAAAAACAAAAAATATTTTCTCTTTTGTAAAGAAATATTTGCACTTTAACAAATAAAATTTTAAAAAAGTTTATAGAAACGTGAGATTAGTACAAATTCAAATTTTGAGATAAAACAAAAAATAATAGCAAAAATATTAGAAAAAGTAGCAATAGATTTGTCAAACGTTATAAAATTATGTTTTTTAAGTAAAAACCTTAATTTTAAAATTCCTAGAACCTCTTATCGAACTATCTCACATCTCTTCAAATATTTTATATTTGCCTTCATACATTATAGTTAATAAGGAATCTTAAAATTATAATTAAACTTAGTAAACTATTAGTTGCTAATGCGTCAAAAAAAATCATAAAAATACTAGAATTTCAATATTTATACAATTTTCATATTAAAAATTAAGGGTATAAACATAGTTATCAAGGCACGCGCTTAGGCGCGCCTAAGCGCAGAAAAGCCCAAGGCTTGCGCATTTTTTGCAGTTTGAGTGCGCATTTTTGCAGTTTGAGGCGCATTTTTTGCTAAATTCAAATTTTTGTTTATAAACAGTTGAATGAAATTTTTAGTGGTTCAATAAATTATAAAATACAGTTTAAATTTAAATCTTATTAATAAAATATGTAAAAAATTGAATGAAATATAAAATATGGTTTAAAAATTAATTTGTAGTTAGTAAATTAACAGGTCAAATTCATATAAAAGGCACACAAAAAAACCCAAGGCTCAAAAAATCCCTAGGCTCAATGCTTGCGCCTTAGTGCCTTAACTACTATGGGTATAAAATTCATTTAGATATACAAATACATTAGTCATATAACATAATTATATATGTAAGTAATGATTGCAATTATAATTTTTATTCATTTATATTGATACATTGATGCGTTACATTGTAAACTTCTTATTTTAACTAAAGTGCTTGCATTCTATTTTTTTTTTTATAATTGCTTACAAAACCCACCTCAATGTCACATAATTATGCATGTTCACATCAATATTTTTTAATTAATCATGCAATCCTGATTTTAATTTATTTGAATAGATATAATTAAGAAGTACTCATTGATTCATCTAATAAATGCTTAAATGTGATAGTTTCAATTTGTGTACCACATTCATATTAAAAAATAGTCAAATAGATAAATATAAAGATCCATAATTTATATATCATAAAATATACATGAATAACACTAACAAAACTAATATATTATTCATTTATGTTAAATAAATTTATCTGCATTTTATATTTTTTTTTTAACTTCAAATATCCATATTTTGACATTTCTATAGTTTTATATACAACTTCATTGGTTATTTCATAATCTTTCATATTTAGATCCATGTATTTAAATTACTTACGAAATCTCAAATTTAAATTATTTTAATAATTTATATGTCAATTGATATGTGTACACACATACTAATAAAAACAACAACAAAAAAAATTGTGTTCAACTGTAGATCACACACACACACACACACACACACACACACACACACACATATATATATATATGTGTGTGCTTATGTACATAGCAATAATAACAAAATTAATTTTAAATTAACTATAGTCATTTATGTACATAAACAAAAATTTATCATACATAACCTTAAAATAATCTATTTGTAATTTCAAATAACTCCACAAATCTCTATAATCTTTTTACAAAATTGTTCTCAATTTATTCATATTATTTACTATTAAGCCAATATATTTTAATTAACTACATAATTTCAAATTTAGCAGATATAAAAAAATAAGTTAGATAATTTTTTTAATTCATCTAAAATAATTATATGTCAATTTCAACATGAATACTTACTCGCGGTAGTAAGAACAATAAAATTATTGCTTTATTTCAAAGAAACATAAATTACCTAATACATATAAGATATAAACAACAACAACAATATATATTATATTTATTTGACCGATTCATTATATATTGTATAACAAAATTTTAGTTTTAACAATAAAATTATAAATACTATATTTTATAATATTATCGTGTGCAACGCACGGGTTACACACTAGTAATAAATAAACGAAAGATTTATTGTGTTAATTTTGATGTATGGAATGCAGATTGTGTTCATTCTAAACGATGATCTATTAAATGGTAGTAAAATAGAAAAATTTCTTGTTTTCTCCTTAAATTGAAGGGTTTTCCCTCTTTTGCATGATTCTCTTTTGATGTCTAATATTGTTGAATCATTTAACTATCAGTTAAATTGACTAAACCTCTCTTTTTTTTACATTATAATATATATTTGAAACTTTTATAAACATCTACAAATAATTCATCGATTAACTTCTAACATTTTATATTTAGATCCATGTATATTTATTTATTACATAATACAAAATTTAAACAATTTGGTTGATATTTATTAATGTTTTTAATATATATTAAAAAATCATAATTTAGTATGTATGCGACTATTATATTAATAAAAATAATAAAACTAATTTTTTTTATTCAATTGTGATATATAAATAGCATAAAACGATAATAACAAGTTTAAATTTTTATTGTTTATCATTTAACTTAAAATACATGTATTTAAAATGGTAAAATATATTTATCATGCGTTGCATTATAAAATTCTACGTTTAACTTAAAATGCCTATATTCGAAATTGCCACAGTTATTTACAAAATCCACCTCACTTTCACCTATGTTTTACGTTTTAGTCTATATGTTTAAATTAATTATGCAGTCTTTAGGTTTAAAATAATAAGATAAATGTAATTAAGTGATATCTGTTAGTTTGGTTGCCAATGACAATATAAAAATTTCAATAATATACATCATATCCATAACAGTAAAATATGATAAAATTGCACTTTCATCAAACCGACCGTTAGGGAGGTTTCCCTACTTTAAGACGGCCTAAATCAAATAGCCTGTGCCAATGAATTTCGCCTACAAAATCTCGTTTTTGCGATAATTTCTTTATTGTTTGTCTCCGCCGCTTCTTCCTGCTAATCATATCTACTTCGATTCTTTAAAGATATTCTGAGCCAATTTCTTCGTAGCACATCAAATCTTCCAAACAATTTCTTCGTTACAAATCAAATCTTCTCTGTTGATTCCTTCGCCAATGATAATCGCCAGTTTCATTGTAACAAACCGGTAAATCATAACCAATTTAAAATTTTTATTTTGGCAATTTTAATGAATTTTGAATATTTAAAATAAATTATTTTAAATAATAACGACCAGAAATTTATTTTGAATAGAATTAGGACGTATAAATTTATTTAAATCGAAGTTAGAATATAATTATTTATTTTATATAAATCCCTCCCCCCTCCTTTTCCCTCTTCTCTCTCTAGACTTTCAATCGAATAAAAAATAAAAAAATAAAAGAAAAAAAGAAGGCGACGGACGACGGAGCCTCCCCACCCGTCGCATCCGCACCACCGCTCCTCCAGGCGGAGCGCCGCCGCCACACACCCCTCCGACATTCTCCTTCCCTCCTCCTTCTCCTCCTAAAACCGCACCCCCCCTCCCCCCCCCCCCAAAAAAAAGTTTGGGGAGGGAGGGGAGAGGCATTTGGGTCACTTTTTTAGTGAAAACAATTTGATACTAATTGGAGATCTGTTAGTAATGTTGCCTACTATTATAAGTGTAGAATTCTAGTTCTAATCAACATAGATGTTGGGGACAACAAATCCAATTTCGTGAACATGTTTCTTTACTATTTAAAAAAAAAAAAAATTCTAGATGTCCAACATCAGCTTGTTCATTTACTTATTCCCATAACAGTGACCTGTTGAGAACTATGGATTGTGGGACTCATACACTACACCATAATGACCAATTGGCAACTCTTATTTTTTTTCAACTGCCAACACTTATATGTGTTTTAGACTAGTGACACTAATATGTGTTGCGGTAGGAAAAATGTGTCAACACTTTTATGTGTTGTTATGCTTGGTCAACTCTTATTTTCTAAGGGCAAAAGGGTAAGTTCTCAGCCATAACCTAATTGTTGCCTCAATTCTTTTCCCCCGAACGCTTATTCCTCTGAAGGCCGCATCTTTAGCAATTAAAAAGAAAAATGGACTTCGCTTCTCAACTCGTTTCTCAATCCACGACTAATTAAAACCCTAGAAAATTAAAATGGGGGAAAAATCAAACTACGGTGTCTCGATTCAAAGTTAAAGCTGGAATCAGAGAGGGAGATGGAGCGAGAGGAGCGACAGCAACATAATCTGAGAGTTCGAGAGTCTAAATTAAATCTAAGAGGGCGAGATCGAGGATCAAAAGCGTGGTGAGTGTATTCTCACTTTTTAGGTACTATGACCTTATTTTGTAGGCAGTCTGTTAGTTGTATGTGTCTTCGATTTCATGCTTAGTATGACGAAATGCATTTATATACCGATTGGGTGATTCACGAGTTAACATGTATGATCTTTGTGAATGGGTGTATGGTTGCTGATTGTTTTCCTATTTGCTGTTTGCATAGATATAAACTAAATAAAAGAGGCTTTGTAGGAAGGATTAGTAAACTTGTTATACATTGCAGTAATGATAGGCTGTACACACTTATTATATAGATGAATCTGATGAGTAACAGTGAAGTGAATGCTTGTTATTATGTGTACATGGATGTGCTATGTGTTTTCATGTTTGGATGTATTGTTGTGATTGAGGATAGTTGACACTATAAAGAATAATATATTCCTGAGAACATGTGTTCACTGGTGTAGAATTCAGATGATAAAAATGATAGTAAAATGTGATATAAAGGGCAATGTTAAGATTGCATTGAAACTGATTTTAAAAGCCTGTTGAATAAAAGCCATTTGCATGGATAGATGTTCAATTTTATATGAGTTAAATAGTGGTATATATAGACTTATGTGCATCAGTATGTACTAGAGAAGGAGCATGGCTTATAATTGATATAAGCATGTGCTGTTTTCTATGTAGAAAGGTTTAACATGGGTAGATTTGTATGTATGTGTGTATATATATATAATTTATATGCAAGAAATAGCAATAAGGGAACTGTATGCATGACATCTTAGTTCCTTTGACATTGTTGGTAAATATATACGTGCTCATATGTATTATCTTTTTAAAGAAGAAAGTTATGCCATTTAATTGATAAATGGGTATGGTTTTTTTCTAGAAAATTATCAGATTTGAACCTAAATATGTAAAAATATCAATGCTAATATTTGAGTGGGTAATAATATATATATGGGGATACATTTCTGAGAATAGCCATCTACATATATAATGAATAGAGAGAGCATGTAATAAGCTGCTGAGATATATCCCTTGAACATTTATGTGGTGTTAAAAGCATTTAATTTGGGTTTGGTATAAAAGCAAGAATAATTTGGGGTATGATCAGTATTGAACACCTGCTGTATATGATAAATGATAAATAGTTTAATAAATAACTTAGCATCATTTGGAAACATAGAGGTTTTAAGGGTATGAAACAAGAATTAGTCTAATTTGACTTTATGTCCAAATTTGAACTGATGAGATTGTTCACTGCTCTAAAAATTAAATATGGCTGTGTAGATTTGATCCATATGAAAATGAACCATGGAATAGATCAAGGTAGGCCATATATGCATTAAAGCTGTGTAATAAGTATTTCCTTTTATTCAGCGAGTAGGGCCAAAGAAGTATCATATTTACGTTGAATTCCTTATTTCTAAATTTAAGGGAATTTAAAAGAGATGAGCAAAACATTTAAGTTGGTTTGAATGGTGTTTAATTGCCCAAACTTAGCTATAAGCCTATAACCGAACAATTAAGTATATTTAGTAATATAAAAGTATGAATAGGATTTAGTTGGCATGGTATTTCTTTAGGAAGTAAGAATTACTTTAAGGTAATTATACATTTGGGAAGGGTGCGTTTATCACCAAGGTCTGCCATTAAATGGCTGAATAATTCAGGATGAATAACATGCTATTTATTATAATGAAAGTAGTAATCAAAATGTATGTTCAGTTAGAAACATATATGAACTGTTACTTAAAATTAAAGTAGTAATCAGAATGCAAAAACTTCCATGGAAGTGGTTGATAATTAAAATATGTATTCTGGTTATAAGCTACGAGAAGTAAGAGAAATAGCTTATAAATAATATATATGATTATGCTCAAACAGTAAGGCACCTGAAATGAAAAATTTATGTGAGTACTTTAATGGAAACCAAGAGATAATGAAAAACACATGTGGCTGTTTATCTGAATGTAGCATGATTTGTTTAGACATTGGATGCTTGTTGTCATGTAATTAGAAGAAGTTTTAGCTCTTCATGAAAACAAATCATTTTAGTTTGAAAATGGAATTAAAAATGTTCAGGTTTAACAATATATTAAGTTTTTGACGTGCTATATAAATCATTGATGTTTCATGCAAACTGTTTGTTAAAGATTAATGTTAAAAGTATGTTATAAAATTCTTTGGATAGTTGCTGTGTTATAAGCATAAAAAGTGCAATGATTAAGATCTGTTAAATGTTTAGCTAAAATAAATCAGTATTTTATAATGAAATGATAGATTGAAAATTTACATTGGGTATGTGAAATGACCTAAATGGATGGCCAATTTATGTTTTAATATGTATTTAGTGAGATTTAATATGACTGGAAGTAGGATAATGTTAAAAGATACTCAAAATTATTGATAAATAACCTATAAGGGAGGAAAAATTCATAGTAAAAATCAGAGAATTTAAATGCTGATTACCATGTTACTGAAAAATGATGTGATTAAATCAGGATTAATGAAAATTTTGTGGTCAGAACAGGGATTAAACTGGAAAATTGATAAACTATCCACATTAGAAGGTATGAATTAAAATTAATTATTGAAATGGTTTGAGTTAGAGGGGTTAAAACGACTGAAGATTTCTGGATTTATAGGCAAATGGAATAAAAAGAGCCTGTACAGGAATGAGTTTGAATGTAAAAACATAATGCATATAAGGTAGATTATTCAGGGGAATCATATAAGGGGTACAAGCTATACTGTGATACCCTGACACAACTGCCAGTTTTAACTTGATTTCTCAAAAAGGAAATATTTGAAGAAAAAAATTTGGTTTTGGAAGTATACCTGTTATGTAAGAGAGGACGTTTAAGAGCTGGTTTTGCTATTAAGAAGATGCCAATATTTAATTATAAGAAAGATATAGGCATGCTGCATACTATAAAAACAGAAGTGGAATAAAAGGACATCATAGTATTCCAGTTTGAATTTAAATAATCAAATGTTACTACTATCTGAAATCATATAATGCTAGATTATGCTAGAAAATTCTTTTTGGCAATCAGATGCTTCAAAAGGACATCATATGTATGATGTACATATCTGAGCCTGAGAAGTTATGCATGCTAAAAGAAAATAATGTTTTACCTGACTTTAAGCAAACATTCATAGAAATAAACATGTATGTTATTAAAAAGATTGTTATAAACCCGTTAAATGAAAAGCAAGATATGTGAAAACTAATTAATATTTACACAAGTACATAAGTTGAATTTATTGTTTAGAAAAGAAGGAAGAGTAAAGTGTATATGAATGAGCCAAGTGACAGGCTTGGGACTGCTGAATCAGATTATTGAGGATAATTGATTGAGGAAGATACTTGAAGTAAGTACGAGGAAATTGTGGGACACAATTCCTAAAAGGAGGGGTAGATGTGATGACCCTAAGCACACACAAACTCACACGCTAATTAATAATGTTAATTTAAATCAGTAAGTATTATAAGTGAAAATATATATGGCTAAAGATGGATTATTTGTGTGTGTGCATAACCTAAATGAATACCCACTGTTTGAATAAAATCATATGGATTCACAAAATAATAAGGATGTACATATATACATATTGTTTGATTATATGCAAACAAAAATAATGACATCTAGCAATATACATATATCTACATATTTAAGAAGCGAATATGTTATAATCTAGCAATATACATATATCGAATTTCCTGAAGTAGTATTCACATTTTTAATTGTGCATCCTGAAGTAGTATTCACATTTTTAATACATTTTTATCGAATTTCCATCATGCAATTCCATCACTGATTCATAAGCTGGCTTTGTTATCTTTTTATGATAGAAAGATATCAAGTTATTTCAAATTCATAAGTTTTATGTTTTCCTGTTTATGTTTGTACTCAGCAAAAGCATATCTATTTATGTGTGATGTATGTTTTCCTATTTATGTTTGCACTCAGCAAAAGCATATCTATTTAAGTGTGATCTTTAAGCTATTTACTTGATTGGTGGATATGCCGTTGTAAGGATTGGTTTTTGATTGTTGATGCATGTATCACCTTAGTGAAAAATGTTCCATTGCAACTTGTCATTTTTTTCTTCTTCTAAAAATGAGTACATTTATATTTTGCAGGCACTCGTAGAGGAGGGATAAAACATAAAGAAAGCAAACACGTGTGACCTTGACAATGATTTTATCTCTAAAGTTTTTGGAATGTGATGAGTGCATTTATATTTTACAGTTTGGACATGATATTATGGTATTTTGAAATCGGAAGCATGTAGCTTAAATTTGAGTATTATGAAAATGTGACATTATTGAATTTGAGATATGGAAGTGTACTAAATCTTATATTGAATTGATATGTTGAATTATACATGTGTATTGAAAATCACAAAGATATGTTATATTCATTTGTTTGGAGAGTTTTAATATTAATCGTGTAAAAAATGGAGAAGAACTTAATTTCGTACTGTGATGCATATAAGTGTTAGCAATTTATGTATACCAACATTTATAAGAGTTAGTAGGATTATGATACTGACATTTGTAAGTGTTACCATATCTTATAGTTTCAACATTTATAAGTGTTAGCAATGAATATGTTTGTAACTCTTATAAATGTTACCATATCTTATGGTTCCAACATTTGTAAGTGTTAGCAATGAATATGTTTGTAACACTTATAAGTGTTAGCAGTTACTTTGTTTGTAACACTTATAAGTGTTAGCAGTTACTCTGTTCGTAACACTTATAAGTGTTACAGGAAATTCCTCACACGCCGTTGGTGACACATAAAAGTGTTATAGAAATGATTTGTAAAACATATACTTGTTGGGAATCCACTGTTTTGGTGTAGTGATATAAAACTATACTACCTAATTTTTGTTTCTTTTACTGCTAGGAATGGTCTATAACCCTGTATGCAACATTCTAAGAGAAATTTTGTGCCAAAGGGTAGGATGTAAGAAATTAATTCATGAATTTCGAGAGCTGGTTGTTTGAATTTAGGTATCAAGGGATTTAATTATTTATTGTGGTCTGGTCTTGAGAAAAACATTTTAACCAAAACTGATAGTATCGGCTAATTTAATACAGTTTCACCAGTTTTCAAATTGTGAATGACAGTATCTTCCCTCGAGCTACTGAGCAACAACGACCATTTGCCTATTTGGATCAACTTATTTCAGTTTCTCATCAGATATGTAAACATTTTAACAGTATATAGCATGTTATAAAAGGACAGTGCAGTAGAAGTAAACTTACCATTGTCTGCTCAAACTTTTCGCCTTAGCATCTTGTTTAATTTGATCAAATGCACCGTTGAAACTTCGTTGTAGGGCTTAGTACCTATCTTTTGCTTGTGACATGATGGAATTTTAAGCTAAATTTCATTTTAATTATGTAAGTTTCAAGTTTGTATGTATTTTAACTTTGCTGTAAGCTTCTGAAAGTTTGCCCATAAATTTGCTGTAAGTTTGCCCATAACTTTGTTTATACTATAGATGGTGACAGTTTTCATTCTGCATATGAATTACGTGGATTAAATCGATGACTAATTGAATTATAAACAAACATATATGGGTGTTTATGACAAAGTGCTAGCACTTGCTTATTTGGCATAAGTTTTTTTTTTTTGGGTGCGTATTACATAACTCAAACTTCATGCCATGTTTGTGTTTAAAAGTTTTACATTTAAATGTTTACCACATATAGTCTACCATTGCTGTTGTTTTAATGGTTTATTTTTTTATGTTATCCCCGGATATAACATATTTTTTCTTGACAGTTCAGATCACTTCAGAATTTGCTATACCATATCCAGGTTCTCTCTATACTTGATAGTTCAGCTTCTGGCTTGCATTAGTATGTGTGTATATATTTAAACTCTTCTATAGATGTTACCTATATCAAATATACGCTCATTAATTACTCAATATGTTGTCTAAGCAAGCATCCGGCTTCTGCCTTGCATTAGTACGTGTGTGTGTATATATATATATATGTTTGTTGACATATATAAATATGCTAACTAAGTAACAAGCATGCTGAATATTCATATAACGTTTTAACTTTAAATCTCGGCTACCTGGTGATACATATCAGCTCAGAAGTATGAAGACTGAAAGTGGAGGCTACAAAAGCTAATAATTTGTGGTAGTTCCTAAATTTTCCAAGGTACGATTGACTGAGACGCAACTGATTCATCTAATAGATATATCTTCATGATCTAGAATAATAGAAAGCAGTTTTAATGGGGTTGATATGTTTCACTAGAAGTTTGGAAATAATACGAGATTCACATAAAAAAGTTAAACAGGACTTCATATTAACTAAGCTCTACATATAGTAAAAGGGGTTAACCTTTACTCAGATTAACAACTTAGCTAGAACCAAATTTAGTTTACTAGCTCTCTGTTATTACTCTCGGCAGTTTTTCATTTGTTTTTTAATCTCATAAAACCATTCACTAACAGATTTAGAGAATCAAATTTAGTGAAACAAATTTGCTCTCTGCTCTTTGTGATGATGCATAACTATAGTAAATTCTGATATTGTAAGTTCTCGATTGTAGTGAACCATAACTAAATTTATGAGATTGTAGTGAATCACTACAATAGAGAGCAAATTTAGTGAGTTATGATTCACTACAGTAGAGATCAGAACTAAAATGAGATTCACTATTGTGATGATGCATAACTATTGTAGTGAACCATAACTACAACAGAGATTCTCTATTGTATTTATGTAGCATAACTAAATTTAGTGAGTTAGATTTGCAGAGATTCTCTATTGTAGTGAATCATAAATTTGTTGTGAATCTCTATTGTAGAGAATCTCTATTGTAGTGAATCTCTATTTGTAGTGAAGCATAACTACAATAGTTAGAAGAAAACATAATAGATCAGAACTACAATAGTTAGAAGAAATCATAAACTCACTAAATTTGCTCACTAAATCTCTATTGTAGTTATGCTTCACTATAAATTTGCTCTCTATTTGCAGATATTCACTACAACAGTTATGCTACAATAGGGATTCACTACAAATTTAGTGTAGTTATGTAGCATAACTAAATTTGCCGTGGGTGTTGTAGTGAACCATAATGGAGAACTACAATAGAGATTCACTATAAATTTGCTCTCTATTGTAGTTATGTAGCATAACTAAATTTGCAAATCTAGCTCTCTGTTATATAGCAAATTTAGTGAGTTATGATTCACTATAATGGAGATCTAGTGCTGATATAGTAAGTTCTGATATTGCAAATCTAGTTTTATGAGATTTGGTTATGCATGGTTATGCATGGTTGTGATGATGCATAACTATAGTAAGTTTTGTTCTGTTTTCTTCTAACTTCTGAGATTTAGTCACATGTCACCAAAGAGCAGAGAGCAAATAGGAAGTTAAAAATGATTACTGTGATTTTGTTTTATTCCATTAAACTACGTTATTGTTTTGAAATTTTATTAACATTAAACTGTATACAAATAGGTTATGCTAGGAGCTAGAGATCACAGATTCAGAATATTTGCGAAAGGACACATTGAAGCGAGTGAGGATTCGAAGTTATAGTGGATACAAAGTCTTAAGTAGAAGTTGCATGTCTAGGAGTTGTGTCTTGTTTTGGATTTGAATGTGATGATTAATGGTTTGAATGTGATGATTAATGTTTTGAATTTCTTCTATGTACAAAACTGGTATTGCAATTTTTTTAAATTAAAGCGTTGTATTTGCTTTCTTCTATTGTAGTATTTGCCTTCTTCTACTGTTGCATTTTTTATGTTGAATTTCAAGATAATGGTGTTGCGTTACATAATACAACGGTGTTGCATTAAATAAATATTATTAATTCCACATGGCATGTGGGCCCCACAGCTGATGTGGCGTGTGACACATATGTCACGCCCCCTGGTGTTGCCTATTTGAAAAAATTGTCTACGGCAACGCTTTTTTTGATCTACGGCCACTGAAAAATAGTGTCGAATATGCCCACTTTTGTAGTAGTGATGTATTCACTTCAACTTACATATTTTATTCCGAATACGGAAGCATTTGTATGAGCCTTACTTATTCTAACTACTTTTATTTCAAAGTTGAATCATGTATTCCTGAGTATTGGATTTCCTCCCCCCCCCCTACCCCCAAGGTTTGCTACCATGTTTTGTTTAATTATGCAATATAGGATCTCTGAAGCTTTACCCAATTGACTGCACTATCTTCTCCTACTTTTTGGGTAAGGATGGGTCCATTTGCGTCACCAATAGATGTATGTTCTGTTTTTTATTTTTCAACCATTGTCTTTTTTTTATTTAATTATCTTCTCTGTTTCAGGTGCGTCGTTCCTGATTTCCCTAATCGGTATCTATTTTCATATTTTAAAGGTGCCAGGACTTAATGTGCTAAGTGCTTATAAGTTCAACAGGGGACCTTTCTCCAAAGACCCACTTCTGCAGCCATCAACTTCAAATCAATGATACATTTAACTACGGTCTTCATCATAGCACAATAATATGTTACCATATAATATAAGTCATACTGAACTTCCTAGAAAAAACAGCCATCTTCATCACTATAGTTCTGGGTTCACTTGAGTTATTGCATAAGCAATTAGCAGTCATCTTTTTTTATTTTGAATAAATGATTTCATATAACATTGTTACCAAGATAACATAAAATAATATACTTAGGATATTTTTTCCATGACCTGTTAATAAGTTAATAACTATTTTTAAAAGTTCCAGATAACTTTATTCTCTATAGTTAGGATCTTATGTAGTCAAACCTACATGTTTACATCTTCAGTGTCTTTTACACTTATGCGCCTCAGAACTCAGCTGCATTAAATATATGTCACACTGTTTTAATCCGTAAATCAAGCCTTAATAGTTAAGCACTCACCATCCGCTTTTATTGAAATCCCCAGAGTTAGGTACTTCTTTATGGACATTATGTGATATTTCAATATCGATTTTAGTTTTTTTTTTTGTTAGCATCATGCTTTGGGATATTTAAATCTCATATTATCCTTCATTTATTTTCAGTAGAAGGGACCAACTAGGTGGAATAAATTTGTCGTTTATGGACATGGTATGGGTTTCTACCATTTTTATTTATTTTTATATGTTTTGAAAATGTTAGTTGTGCTTGCCTGTCTTTTCATGAAAAAATATCCATCTGCGGATTTTTTGCAATAAAACATTAAGAAAAACCAAAGTTACGAAACAGTATGGAATTTCTAAAATGGTATAATATATTGACTTTAGACTGAAAATTTAATGATACCTCATCAGTTATTAATATGGCTTTTATACTACAACAAACAAATAGTACAAAGGATGCGTTAGTAATCGTGTTGCAATGAGTTTGAAGAAAATTTACAGAAAATTCAATACAAATCAAAAAAATTATTTGTTGAACTTAAATGCTTAATAACAAAAAATTTGTTCTGTTCTGCACGGAACATTAATCTAAAACGGAAAAGATAGTTTGAAAAGTACGTAATTTCAGATGTCAACTTTTAACATTTAGACTGCCATATTCCCCTTTGTACACGGAGATTGATTCTTTACCATAGACATTCTGAATGAAAATTTGTGTATTTCTTAAAATTGCACCAACATCAATCATGGCCTCAGCTCCTTTTTTCTTCCCTTTTTTGGTTGTTTTAATCATTTCCAATATCGAGACAGTTATTTCTTCTGTCATCAATTTGTAAACAGTTTGATTTTCATCCTGACTTGTAGTTTGAGACAAATCACAATAGAAAATTGTTAGTCATGTATAGTCACAGTAAAGTTCAAGGTTTCTGTCTCATTGATGCTATTCTTCTCAAATTTTACATTGTTCACTGTTAATTTGAAATGAAATTATGTGTTACGTGTATAATTTTTTCAACTTGGATTACTAGAACCATCATTCTTTTTTGAATTGCAACACTATCTTTCCTTTGATGAGGCTTCATCTAACCTAAGTTGAGATTGTTTGTTGGCTAGATGTTGGATTATGCTCTAAATTTTTTGTCCTCCTGATATTACACCTCACGACTACATGTTATATAGAATAACACCAACACAAAAAAGATACAATCATCCTTTTTGTTTGGTTTTGGCATGCAATATTATAGTAATAATACTGATTGGATCGTATATTTTCATAAACAAGTGAAGTAATATTTATTCAACTGTGTATTATTACTATGGATATAGTAGTTTTTTTAATCTAATATTTGTTCAATGTATTAAGTTACTTCTTCTAATTACACGAATTTTTTTGGCAGACTTATACTACTAGTACGTTCACCTTGACAGCACGGATAGGAAAGTGTCAGGACCTGAGCTTAACATAGGGAGAAAATTGACACTGAAAAATGGACATGGGACACACCACAGCACCGTACATGAGGATAGAACAAGTTATTTGCATCTATTGTTTTATACTATATTGGTTATTGTCTTGATTACAAGGATTATCTTTTTTGGGTTGATGCAACGAACTATATATCATGCATGTGTTACGTGCATACACCATGATATTTATGATTAATGTTGACCTTTGACGCATATTGAGTACAGTTGCTTACTTTCTTCTGTAAGTTATGTCCGCTTAAAAAATATTATCATAATGATTTATTTTGGTTATTACTTACTATATTCATTCATTGATTTTTCATTCTACTCATGAAAACGGCTGCTGCCTTGAAAATATTTCACAGAATATGTAAATCCCCTAGGCACATAAATATCTTGATAAATGGGCTATTCATAAAAGTTGCAGCCTATATGACCAAATTATTCACCATGCACATCTGATATAAGTGTATCCGCTACTATAGTATAACATAATGCACGATTACGTTATGATCAAATCTTCATCCTGCAAACAATTATCTTCAGCCAATTAACATATAGAAGTATATAGCTATAGACAAATCGCTTTATACGATTGTACATAATACACGAACGATACTTGCCCTGCATTGTTATAACAATTATACTTCAATTTTGGACAAATCGTGCATGAAGCACGAGCTTGCACTTGTTCAACTAGAATATTGCTGTGTGATATATCGTGCTAATACTATAGGCCTTCACCTTCATATACATTTTACACATTAAATTTTTCCTTGTATATATGAAGAAGCCAGAGAGTGGAAACTTTGCAGTACTCATGGTGAAATGTTGTAATCCAAGGACTTTGATTCAAAAAGTGTTGGATTTTTGATTTGTACCGAGTAATAAATTTTTAAGGTGTATGATATGTTTAATTGTTTATATTTTTGTAAACACATCACTGGGTGAGTTTTTTTTTTTTTTTAAATATCGGCCATGATGTTCATTTCTAAAGCAAGGCATTATATTATGTTCGATGTTATAGGCTACAAGTAGGGCTGTAAACGGATGGGGATAATGTTGTATCCGTATCAGTATAAAAAAATAGCACATCCGCTATCCGTGAATATTCCACAAGCAATATCTATATCAATAGATATTCCATATTCGCCAGAGCGAATACGAATATTCGAAAAATATCCGCATCCGTCAAGTTAGACATGATTTTCTCGTCACGATGGCTGAAAATAATCAATGATTTCATGATTATTTAAACTAATTTTTAATTGTTAATGTTTAAGAATTAAGTATAATCTAAAAATAGAAATGGATATTTTATTCTATAGTGGTCGGAAATTTTTCAAATATAGATAGTGAATATTCGTATTTGTATATGGAAACGTTTTAGGATGTTGAATATTCGTATTCGCTTTATGGATAGCGGATATTTTTTGCATTTTTGGATACGGATTTTCACTTTTTCAATTACTTTCGTTTTCTCTTAAGCTCCAATATAATTTTCCCACTAAAATATGATTTGAAATTAGTTTTAACAAATAATTTATATTTCAAACTGAACACTTAACGGTCGGTTTTCCCACCGTTGTGCGGTAATACTAGTTAAACTAAAATACATAAGTCACACGATATACAATATAACATAAACAATAAGAAATTTTTATGAAATACACTCTTTAAATTTCGAATAGAGGGATGCTCTTTCTCAAAAACATGTTTAGAAAACACCACTACTTTTATTTTTAGCCAGCCTATAAATAATTGCAGTAAAAACATAAAATATTTTCGATTTGCGCAATAAAAAGAGCACTACAGCAAAGAAAATTCAAAAGAAATTGTTTGTAGAAACATGAGATTAAGTACAAATTTAATTTTTGATAGAAATAGAAAAAAAACTAGCAAAACAATATATCAGAAAATGTATCAATGATTTCGTCACACATTACAATTACGTTTTTTACAGTTAAAACCTTATATTTAAAATTCCTACCTCTTACCGAACTATCTCAGTTCTCCTCTAATATTGTATTTTTTATATTTGACTTCATATATTAGAGCTAATCAAGAATCTTAAAACTACAATTAAACATGATAAAGTATTAACTGTTGATGTGTCAAATAAATTACAAAAATATGAAAATTTCACCATTTACACAATATTCATATTAACAAAAAGGGTATAAAATTCCTTTGGATATACAAATATATCGGTTGCATAACATGATCATATACATATTCAATGATTGCAAATTTAATTTATAATTTGTAACAACCCGAAAATCTGGGCCAGTTTAAAATTTTTATTTTGGCGATTTTAGCGAATTTTGATTATTTAAAATGAATTATTTTAAATAAAATCGACAAAAAATTTATTTTGA
Source organism: Allium sativum (assembly GCA_030737875.1). Lineage (NCBI taxonomy): Eukaryota > Viridiplantae > Streptophyta > Magnoliopsida > Asparagales > Amaryllidaceae > Allium > Allium sativum. The sequence goes on along the minus strand of CM060912.1, from coordinate 843,827,385 downwards.
ATATAAATAGAACGTATATATATTATATACGTCGTCGTTAGAATATAAATAATTATATATAATTATAAATAGAATTGAAAATGGCGCGGTAGTTCGATAATTCGATTTCAAACTTCAATTGATTGTACCGGGTGTAAAACAATCCGGATTTTGGTGATACCAAAAACATTAGGATCTAATTGATGATATCTTTCCAACGAATCCGAAAAATCAAAATTTCATAGCGGAAATCAAAAGATATGTCCAGTTGAAAATTCTGAATAGTTGCTATGGAATTCAGGCCCTTAAAAATGGACATTTTGCAAACGACCTCGGATTTCGACGAAACCACTTTTGTTGGATCCGCAGTGCTAAGTAATTGCTAGATTTCAAATTTCATATTTCATATTTCATATTTTTCTGAATCAATATGTGAGTGTGGCAATGGAAAACGCGTTTTACCAGTTTTAGTTGATTTTAATCGACTGGAAATTGGCCATTTTTCAAACGATCTCAGAATTCGACGAAACTAGTTTTGTAAGGACCGCATCGTCAATACGAAGCTAGAAAATATTTTTCTGGAATTTTTCTAGTTAGTATGTGACCCCGGTAATTTGAAATGTACGTTTAAAATTCAATAAAGTGATTTAAATGTAAATTTAACAGAAACTGATTGTAACAGCCGAATCAGCCTACGATACATATCCCATTGTGTTCGGAATGGGGGTAAAACGCTATGGACGACAGGCGGTGGGCCTCGTTTAGAGGTAGTATGAAAAAGTCAACCTTCATGGATTGAAAAATTAAAAATAAATATAATAATATAAACATTTACATACCCCCCTCTTCTTTCTCTTCCCCGAATCAGATAGAAAAAAGAAGAAGACGAAGGCGGGGAGGAGCGCCGTCGCTCCTCCCATCGGGGCGCCGCCGCGCCATCAGGCGCGCCACCTCGGCGCTGGCCCCTCGCCTCCCCCCTCCGTTCGAGCTTCCTCCCCTCCTTCTTCTGCATACAACCGCCGCCGCCCCCTAAACCCTAAGCTGCCGCCCCCTGCGCGCAAACCCCAGCCCCCTCCTCCGCCTGGAACGCACCTGCCGCCGCCACCTCGAGTGCTGCGCCACCCACACGACCCCGCCGACCACTCCAACCTCCGGCAACAGTGAAAACCGCCTCCCCCTCTGCAGTCGAACACTGTGAGCCCCCTTTTCCTTTTTATTTTTATTTTGTTTTGTTTAATTAATTTTAGCAATTAAAAATCTGAAATTTTATATTGTAGGAGGATAAAAATATAATCTTTCATATAGTAGAAAAGTAAAAATATGATTTTTATATAGTGAACATCAAAGTAAAAATATGATTTTTATATAGTGAACATCAAAGTAAAAATATGATTTTTATATAGTGAACATCAAAGTAAAAATATGGTTTTTATATATTGAATAGCAAAGTAAAAATTCGATTTTTATATATTGAATAGCGAAGTAAAAATGTGATTTTTATATATGTAGTGGTAACGGGCAACGAAGATGACGAAGATGCGATAACGATGAAGATTTCTATAAAAGAAGTGTCGTGAAGTTGGATAGTTATTGGTGAGAATTTCTCACTCTTCAATTTCTTTTTCTAGTTATATATATATATATATATATATACACTAGGATGCAGACGGTGCTTAGTAGCACCCGACACAATCGTCCACAAACCATGGACTTGTTTGTTTGGTTGCATAAATTAGTTAGATGATTTGGGCTGAATTGAATTGTTTGGTGAATTGAAATTGATTTGAGTGATGTGTGAATGGCGTGGGCCTTCACTAGACCGGGGATAAGGCTAGGCCTCATCCCGTTTCTAGTATCGTGTCGTTATGCCGCCGAAATTTTCTAAAAAAATGTTAGAAAAATATCATTTTTATTGTGTAAATGAACTGAATAGATATTCATGTGTTGAAATAGAATATTTTATCGTTAAAATATAATTTTTAACGTGAAAGTGAATAAATAAATATTTATAAACGAATCGGCCGATTTGTTTATATACACTGATTTGACTGATATTGATTGGGTCGATAAATTTTACACGTCGCCCAACTGCACAACTAAAATCTGTATTTGATTGTTTGAAACCCCACACGGGTGTTGGGATGAAATTTGAAGTTCACTCATCCTGATTGATTAAATATGTCGATCGATTGATTGACAGACTGTTATAAGCGTAAGATATCTATATTTGATGCTTATACAGTGTAGTGCACTTTGGTTGATGGTCGATTATTCTTCAATGCTATTATATACATGTGTTGTATGGAATCCATATAATTAACATTATATGGTGATTGATTGGGCCTCATTCCAATCGGGAAAATAATAAATATTTTAAAGGAAAATTCATGTGTTGAATATAAAAATAGTCATGTGTTGACGATGTTCATGTGTTGAAAATATTTATGTGTTGAGTAAAATATTTTAATAATAAAATTCACATCTTTATCATATTTAAAATTAGAACTACTTCACGGTGGAGTCTAATTGAAATCAAACGATAGATACCATAGTTTTATAAAATATTTTACATAACAAAAATAGTCGTGTGCTGAAAGAAATATAGATTCATGTGTTGAATAGAATAAATATTCATTTGTTGAATAGAATAAAGGAGTTTTTGAAAAATATAAAGCCGTGTGGATTAGAGATGCGCTATTTTGACGTGAACGATATTTATATCGATTTTATTCGTTTTACAATGAATATTGAAAAGTGATTTCAAAATCTAATATATTTTGAAATGAAATTCAAATTGAATTAGATAAAAATTGAAATTGAAATTTTATTGAATCAATTTGAAATGAATTCGAATCGAATAGAAAATGAATTCGATTCGAATTGAATAGAAAATGAACTCGAATCGAATCGAATAGAAAACGAATTAGAATTTGAATTGAATTGAAACAAATTTGAATTCGAATTAAATAAAAATTGAAATGAATTCGAGTTGAATTGAAATCCAATCGATTTGAAATTGAATATAGAAGTTGAATTGTTTTTGAAACGAATTTAAAACTATTTATAAAATTCGTTTTAAAAGGAAATCGACGAAATATATATAATATATATATATATATATATATATTATATATAATGGCCTGAATAGAACGCGCCGCGCCGCGGCAGTTCGTGAATTTCAACCATTAACTTCGAATTGACATTACGGGAGATCCGACCGTCGGATTCTCCTAAAACCGGAACCGTTGGGTTCGTATCGAAAAGAGCTTTCCAATGAATATTAGAAATTTGGAATCTAACGGTTGGATTTGGAATTATGTCCAAATCAAATTTGAAAAAGGTCGCTATAAGTGCAGTTCGATGGCCGTTGATGGAAATCGACTGTACGGGCCTTAATAAAATTATTAAAAATATCTATAATTTGTGTAAAATCATAATATATGATTTGGGAAAAATTGAGCTGAAGAATTCCACATTTGAAAGGATAAAAATAGATTTTTTATCGAAATGAACTAGTTTTGAACTAGAATTAAAATCAATTTATTTTTTGAAATAAATAAATTGGATTTGAAAGTGATTTTAAAAATATCAATATTCCCAATACGTGGATTGGACTGGAGTTGAATCGAAATTAACTTCGGGATATTTCGATGTTGGATTTCGTGACTATACAGATATTGTTATGGGAATTTGAAAGATATATTTTATATCGTTATTTCCAATACGATATTTGTTGGTTTCAGAATTTGATATTGAATATAAGCTGGTATATTTTGTATTCAGAGCCTTGTATTTAATATAGAATGTGATTTGGGTTTGTCTTGAATCGTGTTTTAGAAGACATTGGTTCTTTAACCCAGTTAAAGACAGAATATTGATTTTTGAAAAGATTAAATGTAACAACCCGAAAAATCTGGGCCAGTTTAAAATTTTTGTTCTGGCAATTTTAGTGAATTTTGAACATTTAAAATGAATTATTTTAAATAATATCGACGAGAAATTTATTTTGAATGGAATTCGACGTATATATTATATACGTCGTCGTTAGAATATAAATATTTATATATAATTATAAATAGAATTGAAAATGGCGCGGTAGTTCGATAATTCGATTTCAAACTTCAATTGAATGTACCGGGTGCAAAACAATCCGGATTTTAGTGAAACCAAAAACAATAGGATCTATTTGATAATATCTTTCCAACGAATCCGAATAATCAAAATTTCATAGCGGGAATCAAAAGATATGTCCAGTTGAAAATTCTGGATAGTCGCTATGGAATTCAGGCCCTTAAAAATGGGAATTTTGCAAATGACCTCGGATTTCGACGAAACCACTTTTGTTGGATCCGCAGAGTCAAATTATTGCTAGATTCCAAATTTCATAATTTTTCGAATCAATATGTGAGCGTGGCAAAGGAAAACGCGTTTGACCGGTTTTAGTTGATTTTAATCGACTGGAAATTGGCCATTTTTCCAATGGTCTCAAAATTCGACGAAACTAGTTTTGTTAGGACTGTATCGTCAGTACGAAGCTAGAAAATATTTTTCTAGAATTTTTAAAGTTAATATGTGACCCCGGTAATTTGAAATGTACGTTTAAAATTCAATATAGTGATTTAAATATAAATTTAACGGAAACTGATTCAAACGATCAAATCAACCTACGATACATATCCCATTGTGTTCGGAATAGGGGTAATATGCTTGGGACGACAGTCGGTGGGTTCGATTCTGAGTTCGTATGTAAAAGTCAACTTCTTTGAAAATAAAATAACAAAATATATAAATAAATAAAAATATATATAAACCCCCCCTATATTTTCCCTTCCCCCGTTCATTCGATCAGATTAAAAAAAAAAAAGAAGAAAGGAGGGGCACAGCAGCCGCCGCCGTGCCCAGGGGGACGCCGCCCTCACCGCGCCACCACCCAGAAGAGTCGCCTTCTTCTTCTTCTCCTCCTCCTTCTTCCTCCACCTCGCCACTCCCCCCCTGCGCGCAACCCCCATCGCGCCAGCAACCGCACCCCCTCCCGCCTGAAACCCTAGCCGACAACCCCGACCTCCTCCACCCCGCTGGCCACCACCGCCGACCCCAAACGCCCCTCCCTCGGCCTCCGCTCGACTGCCGAACCCCCTCCCTCTTATATAAAAAAAACACTGTAAGTCTTCTATTAGTTAGTATTTATTTATTTTTGCTATTAAAATTTTGTATGAACCATTATGATTTAGGATTGATTTTTACTGTCATAAAGGATTTGATTTCTAAATGTAAGAGACTTGATTTTGAAGAAAATAGAAAAGATCAGATTTTTAAAATAGAAAAGATCAGATTTTTAAAATAGAAAAGATCATATTTTTAAAAGAGATAAGATTAGATTTTTGAAATTGAAAAGGCGAAATCTTTATATGAAGAATAGCGGGATAAAAATAGAATTTTTATCTATATAACATCGTTGTAAAAATAGAATTTTTATCTATATAACATCGTTGTAAAAATAGAATTTTTATCCATATAGCGTGATTATAAAAATTTGATTTTTATATATTGAGTAGCGAAGTAAAAATTCGATTTTTATAAATTGAATAGCATAGTAAAAATTCTATTTTTCAATATATGAAGCGATTATAAAAATATGATTTTTAAATTGAAAGTGAACAAATAAAAATGTGATTTTTGTATATGTAGTGGCTGCGGGCAACGAAAGCGACAAAAGGCGAGAATGGCGATGATTTCCCTAAATGAAGTGTCGTGAAGTTGGATAGCTATTGGTGAGAACTTCTCACTCAAATTCTCTTTTTCTAGTTATATATATATACTAGGATGCAGACGGTGCTTAGTAGCACCCGACACCCGTCATCCACAGACCATGGATGACTTGTTTGTTAAATTGATTGGTTGTGTAGTTAGTTAGTCTAATTGGTTTGAATTGAATTATTTGGTGATACGGAATGGATTTGATTGATGTGTGAATGGCGTGGGCCTTCACTAGACCGGGGATAAGGCTAGGCCTCGTCCCGTTTCTAGTATCGTGCCGTTATGCCGCCGAAATTTTCTAAAATATGTTAGAAAAATAAAAATATCATTTTATTGAATAAATGAACTGAATAGAAATTCATGTGTTAAAATAAAATGTTTATCGTTAAAAATATAATTTTTAACGTGAAAGTGGATAAATGAATATTTATAAACAAATCGGCCGATTTGTTTATATACACTGATTTGACTGATATCGATTGGGTCGATAAATTTTACACGTCGCCCAACTGCACAAATAAAATCTGTGTTTGATTGTTTGAAACCCCACACGGGTGTTGGGATGAAATTTGAAGTTCACTCATCCTGATTGATTAAATATGTCGATCGATCGATTGACAGGCTGTTATAAGCGTCAGATATCTATATTCGATGCTTATACAGTGTAGTGCACTTTGGTTGATGGTTGATTATTTTTTCAATGCTATTATATACATGTGTTGTATGGAATCCATATAATTAACATTATATGGTGATTGATTGGGCCTCATTCCAATCGGGAAAATAATGAATATTATAAAAGAAAATTCATGCGTTGAATATAAAAATAGTCATGTGTTGACGATGATCATGTGTTGAAACTATTCATGTGTTGAGTAAAATATTTTAAATAAAATAAATTACATCTTTATCATATTTACAATTAGAATCTACTTCACGGTGGAGTCTAATTAAAATCAAACGATAGATACCATAGTTTTATAAAATATTTTACATAACAACAATAGTGATGTGTTGACAGCACTCATGTGTTGAGATTACTCGTGTGTTGAAAGAAATATAGATTCATGTGTTGAATGGGAAAAATATTCATTTGTTGAATAGAATAAAGAAGTTGTGAAAAATATAAAGCCGTGTTGATTAGTTTTGCGCCATTTTGACGTGAACGATATTTATATCGATTTTATTCAAATTGAAATGAATATTGTAGCAAATTCGAATTGAAAAGAAAATGAATTTGAATTGAATATAAAAGGACTTCGAATGGAATTGAATATAAAACAAATTCAAGTTGAATTGAAAACGAACTGAAATTTAATTGAATTCGAATCGAAATTAAATTGAAATCAATTTGAATTGAAACGAATTTGAATTTGAATTGAATTGAAACGAATTTGAATTCGAATTAAATAAAATGGAAATGAATTCGAGTTGAATTGAAATCAAATCGATTTGAAATTGAATGTAGAAGTTGAATTGTTTTAGAAACGAATTTAAAACTATTTATAAAATTCTTTTTAAATAGAAATCGACGAAATATATATTATATATATAATATAATGGCCTGAATAGAACGCGCCGCGCCGCGGCAGTTCGTGAATTTCGACCATTTATTTCAAACGGACATTGCGGGAGATCCGACCGTCGGATTCTCCTAAATCCGGAACCGTTGGGTTCGTATTGAAAAGAGCTTTCCAATGAATATTAGAAATTTGAAATCCAACGATTGGATTTGGAATTATGTCCAAATCAATTTCAGAAAAGGTCGTTGTAAGTGCAGTTCGATGGCCGTTGTTGGAAATCGACTGTACGGGCCTTGATAAAATTATTAAAAATATTAATAATTTGTGTAAAATCATAAGAAATGATTTGGGAAGAATTGAGCTGGAGAATTCCACATTTGAAAAGATAAAGATAGATTTTTATCGAAATAAACTAGTTTTGAACTAGAATTAAAATCAATTTAATTTTGAAATAAATAAATTGAATTTGGAAGTGATTTTAAAAATAATCAATATTCCCAATACGTGGATTGGACTGGAGTTGAATCGAAATTATCTTCGGAATATTTCGATGTTGGATTTCGTGACTATACAGATATTGTTATGGGAATTTGAAAGATATATTTTATATCGTTATTTCCAATACGATATTTGTTGGTTTCAGAATTTGATATTGAATATAAGCCGGTATATTTTCTATTCAGAGCCTTGCATTTAATATCAAATGTGATTTGGGTTTATTGTGAGTCGTGTTTTAGATGACATTGGTTCTTTAACCCAGTTAAAGGCAGGATGTTGATTTTTGAAAAGATTGAAACTAAGTAGAGTTTTAATGAATCTTTAATTAGATTAAAAATGTGAATTGATAATTTAAATTATCAAATTTGAAAGGTGATCGAGAATGGAGTATCACCAGTTTTGCTCCAAAGCGATAGTTAAATCTTTAATTAGATTTGAACGTGAAATGGTAATTAATTTTACCGATAACACCGTGGTGTTAGATGTGGAGTATTACCAGTTTTCTCCATGGGATATATAGGTTGGGATCGGGAAATAAACTAAATAATTACTTCGGTGTGGTTCGTTAATCCCGACTAGTTTGAAATGATATCCAAAGGAAGATTAAAGAATAAATTTAGAAGAATTTATCTTGGATAAAATTAATGGGAACATTTCCCTAAGAATGTGATTTTGTGAATAAAAGAATATTCTGAATTGGAATGAGGCGTTCATTGTGTTTGTGTAACATTTGTTTATTATATACGTGGGTTATTCAGAAAGGCCGGGTTATACCCATTCTGAATAACCGATTCGACGAGATGTCGAAGATGAAGACGGTGGTTGAAGACCGGAAGTCTTCACATCGTTTGGGTGATTACTGATGATCTTGATTGGGCTGTACACCCAAGATGAGGGAAACAGTTGGGGATCGTCCAGACGTACTTGGAGATGGATGGATATGCGAGGAAAGTGCCTCCGGTTTCATTCAGACCCAGAACGAACTTGTAAATGGATTGTGTGTCTGACATTGGATTTTATTCTATATTGATTGATCTCTATTAAATATACATCTGTTTGGCGGCGGAGAATTTATTCTCTTGCTTAACGCCCTTCTCTGAGACATACGAGCTCAGAGGTTGTATATCGATGGACATCAGTCGCATGGAGTGAATTGCCAATGTGGCACGCGTAAGTGGCAATTGATCAAGGCTTCTGTTGAAAAGCAAAGTCTTGTGGTGGATGATCAAAGCACGGCCTGTGTGGCGTAGCTTTGTGTATAACGTGAATTCGCGAGCCTCACACCTCGGTATGAGTCAAAAACGGGAGATGGACCGCTAGGAGAGCACGACGTTTCTTTCTAGCTAGGTTGGTGTCAGTGACCTACCAGCCCTGACATTTATATACTTTTCACCTGTGTGGTTGTTGGATACGAGGCGCCTCGGATATAGGTCTGTAAGGACCGGGAAACGTGTGTTCAGGAATTGCCAATCCTCAAAAGTAAGAGAGGACCGGCCCAGCCGATTCCAAGGATCATAGTGGGGTCCTGAGGCATTTGCTAGAGTGTCTCGAACGCGGAGAGGAGCTTGCCCCTTGCCTCGGCTCATGACGGAAATCCAATTTCCAATACGTGTATTGCGGTTTTAATTGTAGAACTAGTATGGCGACATGATATATGGTACCCATGTCGCCTATGATTGATATTTATGATTGAAATTGTTTTGACATTATATACACCTATGATAGTATCAAATAATGTGTTTTAAACGTATCAAGCATGCTTTGGCTGTTATAAGGGAAAACCCTATCCTCCGGCTTGCGTTGCATTGTGTGATGCAATCACTTAAACCTACCGTACAATTAAAGCATGGAAGGTCATTCTCCATATCCATCATCACCCAAACCACACTCGTCGCATGTGGGAGATTGGAATGACGCTATACATGACGCCCAAACAGACGTGCACTCGACCTAATGGCCTCGTGCGCAACTTGCATTCAAAAACTCGATGGTTCACGGGATTCTGCAATTCACACCAAGTGTCGCATTTCGCTACGTTCTTCATCGACACGAGAGCCAAGATATCCAGACCTGGGTCTTATAACAGCTTCATTTTTCTTTATTTAGCATTGCGCTGTTTGTTTTATGCACTGGTATTCTTGGGAGGAAACCCGTTCCGTGTTATACGGCGTGGTCCCTTGATTTACCTAACTTTAAAAATAAAGATTAATAACTGCTTTAGTTCTCACACCAGTCACATGACTGACCTGGAGTTTATTGTTTTAACCTAAACTCTGGGTGCCCCTATTTTCCGCACGGGCAGCTAGTAGTTTTGGTTTTGCAGATTTATATTCACAGGGTCCTGATTAACAGCTGGAATGATGCTCGGGAAGCTCTGTATCCGTGTATCACTTTCAGTTATGCTTTTGTATATTTTTCCACTGCTATGTAATTTATTGTAATCTCTGATATTTGTTGAATGTAATTTATTCATTTACACTCTGTATATTCTTGTATCTAATGGAATTGTTGTAATAGCAATGAAATGTTCTTCCGTCTGCGTCCTTTTGTGTGTTGTTCTCAAAGTGTCCGCGCTTTCCTTCACGGGGAAGTTACGGGTCCTTACATTAAAACTAAGTGGAGTTTTAATGAATCTTTAATTAGATTAAAATGTGAATTGATAATTTAAATTATCAAACCTGAAAGGTGATCGAGAATGGAGTACCACCAGTTTTGCTCCAAAGCGATAGTTAAATCTTTAATTAGATTTGAACGTGAAATGGTAATTAATTTTACCGATAACACCGTGGTGTTAGGAATGGAGTATCACCAGTTTTGCTCCATGGGATATATAGGTTGGGATTGGGAAATAAAACAAATAATTACTTCGGTGTGGTTCGCTAATACCGACTAGTTTGGAAAACCATGATATGGTTTGAAATGATATCCAAAGGAAGATTAAAGAATAAATTTAGAAGAATTTATCTTGGATAAAATTAATGGGAACCTTTCCCTAAGAATGTGATTTTGTGAATAAAAGAACATTCTGAATTGGAATGAGGCGTTTGTTGTGTTTGTGTAACATTCGTTTATTATATACGTGGGTTATTCAGAAAGGCCGGGTTTATACCCATTCTGAATAACCGATTCGACGAGATGTCGAAGATGAAGACGGTGGTTGAAGACCGGAAGTCTTCACATCGTTTGGGTGATTACTGATGATCTTGATTGGGCTGTACACCCAGGATGAGGGAATCAGTTGGTGATCGTCCAGACGTACTTGGAGATGGATGGATATGCGAGGAAAGTGCCTCCGGTTTCGTTCAGACCCAGAACGAACTTGTAAATGGATTGTGTGTCTGACATTGGATTTTATTCTATGTTGATTGATCTCTATTAAATATACATCTGTTTGGCGGCGGAGAATTTATTCTCTTGCTTAACGCCCTTCTCTGAGACGTACGAGCTCAGAGGTTGTATATCGATGGACATCAATCACATGGAGTGAATCGCCAGTGTGGCACGCGTAAGTGGCAATTGATCAAGGCTTCTGTTGAAAAGCAAAGTCTTGTGGTTGATGATCAAAGCACGGCCTGTGTTGCGTAGCTTTGTGTATAACGTGAATTCGCAAGCCTCACACCTCGGTATGAGTCAAAAACGGGATACGGACCCAAGGAGTGCACGACGTTTCTTTCTAGCTAGGGTGGTGTCAGTGACCTACCAGCCCTGACATTTATATACTTTTCACCTATGTGGTTGTTGGATACGAGGCGCCTCGGATATAGGTTTGTAAGGACCGGGAAACGTGTGTTCAGGAATTGCCAATCCTCAAAAGTAAGAGAGGACCGGCCTTGGAGGATCCAGGGATTGTTGTGTGCGGTCCCGAGGCATTTGCTAGAGTGTCTCGAATCGAAGAGGAGCTTGCCCCTTGTCTCGGCTCATGACGGAATCCAATTTCCAATACGTGTGTTTCGGTTTTATTTGTAGAGCCTAGTATGGCGACATAGTAGATGGTGGCTATGCCGCCTATGATTGATACTTATGATTGAAACTGTTTTGACACTATACACCTATAATAGTATCAAATAATGTGTTTTAAACGTATCAAGCATGCTTTGGCTGTTATAAGGTAAAAACCCTATCCTCCGGCTTGCGTTGCATTGTGTGATGGGACCTGGGTCTTATAACAGCTTCATTTTTCTTTATTTAGCATTGCGCTGTTTGTTTTATGCACTGGTATTCTTGGGAGGAAACCCGTTCCGTGTTATACGGCGTGGTCCCTTGATTTACCTAACTTTAAAAATAAATATTAATAACTGCTTTAGTTCTCACACCAGTCACATGACTGACCTGGAGTTTATTGTTTTAACCTAAACTCTGGGTGCCCCTATTTTCCGCACGGGCAGCTAGTAGTTTTGGTTTTGCAGATTTATATTCACAGGGTCCTGATTAACAGCTGGAACGATGCTCGGAAAGCTCTGTATCCGTGTATCACTTTCAGTTGTGTTTTGTATATTTTTCCGCTGCTATGTAACTTATTGTAATCTCTGATATTTGTCGAATGTAATTTATTCATTTATACTCTGTATATTCTTGTATCTGATGGAATTGTTGTAATAGCAATGAAATGTTCTTCTGTTTGCGTTCTATTTTGTCTTTTCCTCAATTCTATCCGTGCTTTCCTTCACGGGGAAGTTCAGGTCGTCTCAGTTTGGTATCAGAGCTTTGGTTTACAGAGCTCGAGAACATGACACATTAGAACCATACGAAAGAATTCATCAGATATTGGATTAGCAATATCCAATTAGAATGACTCGTTTGAGATAGGATCAGTAGTATCCTAGAACGAGTGAAAAGAGTATATTTTTGAAATGAAAGCAATTTTGTTTTGAAAATTTAAATCTTTTTATACGTATTTGATTATTTATTTATTTTGAATATGGACAATCTAGTATATAAAGGTTTTGCATATACGCGTCATGAACGTATATTCGAAGTTTTAATATATTAGATAGATATAGGATCACATTCTAGTCGCCCGGGCCTGATTCTGATGATTGACGCGTCATCATCAGTAATTAGTTTCGTGTTACGAAGGTGTGATATCTATATATTTCCATTAGACTGGTGTGAGAACCAAAACCAATATAGCTAGAATACATTGTTGTGAATTGGCATCAAAAACATGATTTTCTGTATATATATCAAATTTATGAATTTGAAACTCTAATTCACTAATTGATTGATGTTTGTGTTGTTTGTTTATTTGTTTGATAATTTTGAACCATTAAGCCTAATTGAACCAAATATTGAATTGTATTGAAAATTGGTCGCATTTGCTTGCATATACATATACTTACCTTGAACAGGTCATAGCAAGGAGGCTAGAGCCGAAGAATAAAATTTGTTTGCCCGACAAATAGGTACATGTTTACTATAATTTACTGTTTTGTTTGGGTGATGATGATTTTACGAGCCTATTGGCTAGCCGCTTGGCTTTTTTTTTTCTTTTTGAGATCAGAAGGCCTATATGACAATTTCGGGATTTTCCCGTGGCTCCCGGTGCAGGGGAGGTTATGGCGAAATTTTTCGAAAATTTAGGGTGTTAGCCAAATTTTTGAAATTTTGAAAATTCTCAGAAACTGAAAAGTTGGAGAATGGAAGCCATATCGAATGTAGAGCTTATTAATCAAACCACTTTCGACTTTGTTCCTTTTCAGGGACGAAAAGTTTTAAGTGGGGGAGATTGTAACAACCCGAAAATCTGGGCCAGTTTAAAATTTTTATTTTGGCGATTTTAGCGAATTTTGATTATTTAAAATGAATTATTTTAAATAAAATCGACGAAAAATTTATTTTGAATATAAATAGAACGTATATATATTATATACGTCGTCGTTAGAATATAAATAATTATATATAATTATAAATAGAATTGAAAATGGCGCGGTAGTTCGATAATTCGATTTCAAACTTCAATTGAATGTACCGGGTGTAAAACAATCCGGATTTTAGTGAAACCAAAAACATTAGGATCTAATTGATGATATCTTTCCAACGAATCCGAAAAATCAAAATTTCATAGCGGAAATCAAAAGATATGTCCAGTTGAAAGTTCTGAATAGTCGCTATGGAATTCAGACCCTTAAAAATGGACATTTTGCAAACGACCTCGGATTTCGACGAAACCACTTTTGTTGGATCCGCAGTGCTAAGTAATTGCTAGATTTCAAATTTCATATTTCATATTTTTCTGAATCAATATGTGAGCGTGGCAAAGGAAAACGCGTTTTACCAGTTTCAGTTGATTTTAATCGACTGGAAATTGGCCATTTTTCAAACGGTCTCAGAATTTGACGAAACTAGTTTTGTTAGGACCGTATCGTCAATACGAAGCTAGAAAATATTTTTCTGGAATTTTTCTAGTTAGTATGTGACCCCGGTAATTTGAAATGTACGTTTAAAATTCAATAAAGTGATTTAAATGTAAATTTAACAGAAACTGATTGTAATAGCCGAATCAGCCTACGATACATATCCCATTGTGTTCGGAATGGGGGTAAAACGCTATGGACGATAGGCGGTGGGCCTTGTTTAGAGGTCGTATGAAAAAGTCAACATTCATGGATTTAAAAATTAAAATTAAATATAATAATATAAACATTTACATACCCCCCCCCTCTTCTTTCTCTTCCCCGAATCAGATAGAAAAAAAAAGAAGACGAAGGCGGGGAGGAGCGCCGTCGCTCCTCCCATCGGGGCGCCGCCGCGCCATTAGGCGCGCCACTTCGGCGCTGGCCCCTCGCCTCCCCCCTCCATTCGAGCTTCCTCCCCTCCTTCTTCTGCATACAACCGCCGCCGCCCCCTAAACCCTAAGCTGCCGCCCCCTGCGCGCAAACCCCAGCCCCCTCCTCCGCCTGGAACGCACCTGCCGCCGCCACCTCGAGTGCTGCGCCACCCACACGACCCCGCCGACCACTCCAACCTCCGGCAACAGTGAAAACCGCCTCCCCCTCTGCAGTCGAACACTGTGAGCCCCCTTTTCCTTTTTATTTTTATTTTGTTTTGTTTAATTAATTTTAGCAATTAAAAATCTGAAATTTTATATTGTAGGAGGATAAAAATATAATCTTTCATATAGTAGAAAAGTAAAAATATGATTTTTATATAGTGAACATCAAAGTAAAAATATGATTTTTATATAGTGAACATCAAAGTAAAAATGTGATTTTTATATAGTGAACATCAAAGTAAAAATGTGATTTTTATATAGTGAACATCAAAGTAAAAATATGATTTTTATATAGTGAACATCAAAGTAAAAATATGGTTTTTATATATTGAATAGCAAAGTAAAGATTCGATTTTTATATATTGAATAGCGAAGTAAAAATGTGATTTTTATATATGTAGTGACTACGGGCAACGAAGATGACGAAGATGCGATAACGATGAAGATTTCTATAAAAGAAGTGTCGTGAAGTTGGATAGCTATTGGTGAGAATTTCTCACTCTTCAATTTCTTTTTCTAGTTATATATATATACTAGGATGCAGACGGTGCTTAGTAGCACCCGACACAATCGTCCACAAACCATGGACTTGTTTGTTTGGTTTCATAAATTAGTTAGATGATTTGGGCTGAATTGAATTGTTTGGTGAATTGAAATTGATTTGATTGATGTGTGAATGGCGTGGGCCTTCACTAGACCGGGGATAAGGCCAGGCCTCGTCCCGTTTCTAGTATCGTGCCGTTATGCCGCCGAAATTTTCTAAAAAAATGTTAGAAAAATATCATTTTTATTGTGTAAATGAACTGAATAGATATTCATGTGTTGAAATAGAATATTTTATCGTTAAAATATAATTTTTAACGTGAAAGTGAATAAATAAATATTTATAAACGAATCGGCCGATTTGTTTATATACACTGATTTGACTGATATTGATTGGGTCGATAAATTTTACACGTCGCCCAACTGCACAACTAAAATCTGTGTTTGATTGTTTGAAACCCCACATGGGTGTTGGGATGAAATTTGAAGTTCACTCATCCTGATTGATTAAATATGTCGATCGATTGATTGACAGACTGTTATAAGCGTAAGATATCTATATTTGATGCTTATACAGTGTAGTGCACTTTGGTTGATGGTCGATTATTCTTCAATGCTATTATATACATGTGTTGTATGGAATCCATATAATTAACATTATATGGTGATTGATTGGGCCTCATTCCAATCGGGAAAATAATAAATATTTTAAAGGAAAATTCATGTGTTGAATATAAAAATAGTCATGTGTTGACGATGTTCATGTGTTGAAAATATTTATGTGTTGAGTAAAATATTTTAATAATAAAATTCACATCTTTATCATATTTAAAATTAGAACTACTTCACGGTGGAGTCTAATTGAAATCAAACGATAGATACCATAGTTTTATAAAATATTTTACATAACAAAAATAGTCGTGTGCTGAAAGAAATATAGATTCATGTGTTGAATAGAATAAATATTCATTTGTTGAATAGAATAAAGGAGTTTTTGAAAAATATAAAGCCGTGTGGATTAGAGATGCGCTATTTTGATGTGAACGATATTTATATTGATTTTATTCGTTTTACAATGAATATTGAAAAGTGATTTCAAAATCTAATATATTTTGAAATGAAATTCAAATTGAATTAGATAAAAATTGAAATTGAAATTTTATTGAATCAATTTGAAATGAATTCGAATCGAATAGAAAATGAATTCGATTCGAATTGAATAGAAAATGAACTCGAATCGAATCGAATAGAAAAAGAATTAGAATTTGAATTGAATTGAAACAAATTTGAATTCGAATTAAATAAAAATTGAAATGAATTCGAGTTGAATTGAAATCCAATCGATTTGAAATTGAATATAGAAGTTGAATTGTTTTTGAAACGAATTTAAAACTATTTATAAAATTCGTTTTAAAAGGAAATCGACGAAATATATAATATATATATATATATATATATATTATATATAATGACCTGAATAGAACGCGCCGCGCCGCGGCAGTTCGTGAATTTCAACCATTAACTTCGAATTGACATTACGGGAGATCCGACTGTCGGATTCTCCTAAAACCGGAACCGTTGGGTTCGTATCGAAAAGAGCTTTCCAATGAATATTAGAAATTTGGAATCTAACGGTTGGATTTGGAATTATGTCCAAATCAAATTCGAAAAAGGTCGCTATAAGTGCAGTTCGATGGCCGTTGATGGAAATCGACTGTACGGGCCTTAATAAAATTATTAAAAATATCTATAATTTGTGTAAAATCATAATATATGATTTGGGAAAAATTGAGCTGAAGAATTCCACATTTGAAAGGATAAAAATAGATTTTTTATCGAAATGAACTAGTTTTGAACTAGAATTAAAATTGATTTATTTTTTGAAATAAATAAATTGGATTTGAAAGTGATTTTAAAAATATCAATATTCCCAATACGTGGATTGGACCGGAGTTGAATCGAAATTATCTTCGGGATATTTCGATGTTGGATTTCGTGACTATACAGATATTGTTATGGGAATTTGAAAGATATATTTTATATCGTTATTTCCAATACGATATTTGTTGGTTTCAGAATTTGATACTGAATATAAGCCGGTATATTTTGTATTCAGAGCCTTGTATTTAATATCGAATGTGATTTGGGTTTGTCTTGAATCGTGTTTTAGAAGACATTGGTTCTTTAACCCAGTTAAAGACAAAATATTGATTTTTGAAAAGATTAAAACTAAGTGGAGTTTTAATGAATCTTTAATTAGATTAAAATGTGAATTGATAATTTAAATTATCAAACCTGAAAGGTGATCGAGAATGGAGTACCACCAGTTTTGCTCCAAAGCGATAGTTAAATCTTTAATTAGATTTGAACGTGAAATGGTAATTAATTTTACCGATAACACCGTGGTGTTAGGAATGGAGTATCATCAGTTTTGCTCCATAGGATATATAGGTTAGGATTGGGAAATAAAACAAATAATTACTTCGGTGTGGTTCGCTAATACCGACTAGTTTGGAAAACCTTGATATGGTTTGAAATGATATCCAAAGGAAGATTAAAGAATAAATTTAGAAGAATTTATCTTGGATAAAATTAATGGGAACCTTTCCCTAAGAATGTGATTTTGTGAATAAAAGAACATTCTGAATTGGAATGAGGCGTTTGTTGTGTTTGTGTAACATTCGTTTATTATATACGTGGGTTATTCAGAAAGGCCGGGTTTATACCCATTCTGAATAACCGATTCGACGAGATGTCGAAGATGAAGACGGTGGTTGAAGACCAGAAGTCTTCACATCGTTTGGGTGATTACTGATGATCTTGATTGGGCTGTACACCCAGGATGAGGGAATCAGTTGGTGATCGTCCAGACGTACTTGGAGATGGATGGATATGCGAGGAAAGTGCCTCCGGTTTCGTTCAGACCCAGAACGAACTTGTAAATGGATTGTGTGTCTGACATTGGATTTTATTCTATGTTGATTGATCTCTATTAAATATACATCTGTTTGGCGGCGGAGAATTTATTCTCTTGCTTAACGCCCTTCTCTGAGACGTACGAGCTCAGAGGTTGTATATCGATGGACATCAATCACATGGAGTGAATTGCCAGTGTGGCACGTGTAAGTGGCAATTGATCAAGGCTTCTGTTGAAAAGCAAAGTCTTGTGGTTGATGATCAAAGCACGGCCTGTGTGGCGTAGCTTTGTGTATAACGTGAATTCGCAAGCCTCACACCTCGGTATGAGTCAAAAACGGGATACGGACCCAAGGAGTGCACGACGTTTCTTTCTAACTAGGATGGTGTCAGTGACCTACCAGCCCTGACATTTATATACTTTTCACCTGTGTGGTTGTTGGATACGAGGCGCCTCGGATATAGGTCCGTAAGGACCGGGAAACGTGTGTTCAGGAATTGCCAATCCTCAAAAGTAAGAGAGGACCGACCTTGGAGGATCCAGGGATTGCTATGTGCGGTCCCTGGGCATTTGCTAGAGTGTCTCGAATCGGAGAGGAGCTTGCCCCTTGTCTCGGCTCATGACGGAATCCAATTTCCAATACGTGTGTTTCGGTTTTATTTGTAGAGCCTAGTATGGCGACATAGTAGATGGTGGCTGTGCCGCCTATGATTGATACTTATGATTGAAACTGTTTTGACACTATACACCTATAATAGTATCAAATAATGTGTTTTAAACGTATCAAGCATGCTTTGGCTGTTATAAGGTAAAAACCCTATCCTCCGGCTTGCGTTGCATTGTGTGATGGGACCTGGGTCTTATAACAGCTTCATTTTTCTTTATTTAGCATTGCGTTGTTTGTTTTATGCACTGGTATTCTTGAGAGGAAACCCGTTCCGTGTTATACGGCGTGGTCCCTTGATTTACCTAACTTTAAAAATAAATATTAATAACTGCTTTAGTTCTCACACCAGTCACATGACTGACCTGGAGTTTATTGTTTTAACCTAAACTCTGGGTGCCCCTATTTTCCACACGGGCAGCTAGTAGTTTTGGTTTTGCAGATTTATATTCACAGGGTCCTGATTAACAGCTGGAACGATGCTCGGAAAGCTCTGTATCCGTGTATCACTTTCAGTTGTGTTTTGTATATTTTTCCGCTGCTATGTAACTTATTGTAATCTCTGATATTTGTCGAATGTAATTTATTCATTTATACTCTGTATATTCTTGTATCTGATGGAATTGTTGTAATAGCAATGAAATGTTCTTCTGTTTGCGTTCTATTTTGTCTTGTCCTCAATTCTATCTGTGCTTTCCTTCACGGGGAAGTTCGGGTCGTCTCATAATTCATATATGTCGATACATTGATGTATTACATTGTAAAAAAAATATGTTGACTGAAATGCCTACATTCTAAAATTTCTATGGTTTCTTACAAAACTCATCTCAATCTCACATAATTCTATAAATTTACATGAGTATATTTTTAATTAACTACGTAATCATAGTTTAATTTATTTAAACAAATTTGATTAATAAATGTTCAATAATACATCTAACAAATACTTAAACGTGATAGTTCTAATTTGTATATCACATCATATTCAAAAAAGTAGTCAAATATATTTTCCATTTAAATGTACAGGAAAATAGTGTGAAGGACAAAATGAACAAAAATATGTTCCATAAGGACAAGAGACTAAAATTTTGTCCATAAGGACAAATTTTAGTGTAAAGGGAGGAATTATAGTGGCACCTGAATTCCTCCCTTTACACTAAAATTTGTTCTTATGGACAAAGTTTTAGCCCCTTGTCCTTATGGAACAATTTTTTGTTCATTTTGTCCTTGAGGCTAAAAACCCCTTAAATATATAGATATATAATTCAAATATCATAAATAATATAACTGAATGACATTAACAAAACTAATTTATTATTCATTTACCTCAATAAGTTTATCTGAATTGTAGAATTCTATTTTAAATTTCAAATATCCATATTTTAACATTTCTATGGTTATGCACAACTTCGTCGATTGTTTCCTAATCTTTCATGTTTAGATACATGTTTTTAGAGTACTTGAGAAATTTCTAATTTAAAGTATTTAACATAATCTATATATCAGTCATGTGTGTGTGTGTGTATATATATTATGCATACACATATTAATAAAAACCACAATAAATATTTGTGTTTAATTAAATAGATATATAGATCGCATACATAAATTAATGCACATAAACAATAATAACAAAGTTAATTTGTAAATTAATTACAATCATATTATGTACATAAACAACAAAATTTATCATACACGATGTTAAAAAAAATTACATTTTTAACTTCAAATAAATCTGCACTAAAGTTTCTGTAATTATTTATAAAATCTGTAATGACCCGGGTTTTTCAGTAATAGAATATTTAATTTATTTAAATATGAATTTGATTAAATTGGAAGTTGAATAACTTGAATTCAGAATATACGAGTTATTTAAAATAACTGAATCGAATATGGAATTTAATATGAAATTAAATAGAATTCGAAGCTTATGAAAAACATATTTGAATGTAAATGATAATATAAATTTATTATCGAAGAATAGAAGTGTTGAAAATCGATTGGTATTTATTCGATTGTATTAACACGTGAAAATTGTGTTTTTGCAAATGGTATCGAAATTCGTCGAAACTGGAGTTTTTGAGTCCAGAATATTATAACATAGCAGAATAACGAATTTCATGGAATTCCGGTTTGTTAAGTGGTCGTGGCGAGCTTAAATGCTCGAGTGAATATAAACGGATATTATAATGGAAAATATCTAACATAAATATCTAAATCCCCTTTTCTATAAATAAACCCATCCCCTTCCTTAAGACCTAACTAAAAATCCTTTTTTGTAAATCAAAATAAAGGTCGCCACTTTCATGAATCCTTCAACGAATTAAATCCACATGAATACTCAATGAAAATACTCAATCTTGGATCCGTTGGACTCGCAAGACGAAGAGCTTCAAGTCAATGATCTTCACGTTGGGTGCAACGTAAAAATCCTGGAGCCCAAAATTGCTCCGTCGAGCTTGGGCTTGGGTCATGGCGAGCTAGGCGAAGCCTGGGAGGAAGTGGAAGAAACAAATGAGTTTGTAGCTTAAGGAGAAGGAGATTGGCATAGTTTAGTCTAATTCGATGAACAAAAATGACGCTTGGATTAATGGAGCCTTATCACGGGTCCTCAGATCAGGAATCGCTTGGGTGGACCGGAGTTGGGTTTGAGGGTAGGGGCGGGTAGAGATTGTCTTGGTGAGTGCAAGGGTGGGGTCGGCGACACTATTTGGTGGCCGGGGAGAAGTCCGATAGCCATGGTAGCGGGCTTCGATGGAGCAGGTCTGGTTTGGAAGGTGATTTCGAGATTGTTTGGGTGGTGTTGATTAGGAGGTGGTCGATGAGCAGGGTTGTTTGGCGATGTCGGTGAAGTTAGTCGACGACTGTGGTGGAAGAGGACGGTTGGTCAACAACGAGTCAAATGGCGATGGGAGTAACACGGTAAAGTGATTTAAATTTGAGGAAGAAGGGGGTCACGTGCAGGAGGGGTGAGTGGTGTATAATTATTTAATTAGTTTAAAGGTAATTGAATAATTAAGATTAATTAATTATCTTTAATTCATGTTCTAACTAAATAAAATCGTAACTAGCTCATTCGAAGTTCGATCGACGAACGGTCAGATGCATTGGAATCGTTATTCCGATAGCTACGCGTTGGCAGTGGATTGGAATTATTCTGGGAAGTCTGGATGTTTATCTAATTTCGAACGCCGATTTGAAGTTAGATAAAATAGTATTGAATCGACGATCGAAATGGATGGTGAGTTTAACTCACATCTATCGCAATATTGTTGTACCATATAATAATTTAAACTATATTACATATATATGTGTTAATATGTGAACTGTGATGAAGGGGACAGATTGGAGGAATCCAACAGGATTCCTCAATATTATTGTTATCGTATTTATATTCATATGTTGTATTATGAATTGATTGTGTGTTGAACCTGACTGTGGACCCCAAGGACTATATAACGTTGTTGTAAGAACCCATAACTTCCCCGTGAAGGAAAGAGCGGATACTTTTGAGAACAACACACAACGGAACACAGACAGAAGAACATTTCATTATATATTACAACAATGCCATCAGATACAAGAATATACAGAGTATAAATGAATAAATTACATTAGATAAATATCAGAGATTACAATAAATTACATAGCAGCGGAAAATAATACAAAAGCACAACTAGAAGTGATACACGGATACAGAGCTTTCCGAGCATCGTTCTAGCTGTAAATCAGGACCCTGTGAATATAAATCTGCAAAACCAAAACTACTAGCTGCCCGTGCGGAAAATAGGGGCACCCAGAGTTTAGGTAAAAACAATAAACTCCAGGTCAGTCATGTGACTGGTGTGAGAACTAAAACAGTTATAATTCTTTATTTTAAAGTTCGATAAATCAAGGGACCACGCCGTATAACACGGAACGGGTTTCCTCCCAAGAATACCAGTGCATAAAACAAACAGCGCAATGCTAAATAAAGAAAAATGAAGCTGTTATAAGACCCAGGTCCCATCACACAATGCAACGCAAGCCGGAGGATGGGGTTTTTACCTTATAACAGCCAAAGCATGCTTGATACGTTTAAAACACATTATTTGATACTATTATAAGTGTATAGTGTCAAAACAATTTCAATCATAAATATCAATCATATGCGGCATGAATGACCCATACCACTATGTCGCCATACTAGGTTCTACAAATAAAACCGCAATATCACGTATTGGAAATTGGATTTCCGTCATGAGCCGAGGCAAGGGGCAAGCTCCTCTCCGCGTTCGAGACACTCTAGCAAATGCCTCAGGACCCACTATGATCCTTTGGAACCTCCAAGGCCAGTCCTCTCTTACTTTTGAGGATTAGTTATTCCTGAACACACGTTTCCCGGTCCTTACAGACCTATATCCGAGGCGCCTCGTATCCAACAACCACACAGGTGAAAAGTATATAAATGTCAGGGATGGTAGGTCACTGACACCACCCTAGCTAGAAAGAAACGTCGTGCACTCCTTGGGTCCGTATCCCGTTTTTGACTCATACCGAGGTGTGAGGCTCGCGAATTCACGTTATACACAAAGCTACGCCACACAGGCCGTGCTTTGATCATCAACCACAAGACTTTGCTTTTCAACAGAAGCCTTGATCAATTGCCACTTACGCGTGCCACACTGGCAATTCACTCCATGCGACTGATGTCCGTCGATATACAACCTCTGAGCTCGTACGTCTCAGAGAAGGGCGTTAAGCAAGAGAATAAATTCTCCGCCGCCAAACAGATGTATATTTAATAGAGATCAATCAACACAGAATAAAATCCAATGTCAGACACACAATCCATTTACAAGTTCGTTCTGGGTCTGAACGAAACCGGAGGCACTTTCCTCGCATATCCATCCATCTCCAAGTACGTATGGACGATCACCAACTGATTCCCTCATCCTGGGTGTACAGCCCAATCAAGATCATCAGTAATCACCCAAACGATGTGAAGACTTCCGGTCTTCAACCACCGTCTTCATCTTCGACATCTCGTCGAATCGGTTATTCAGAATGGGTATAACCCGGCCTTCCTGAATAACCCACGTATATGATAAACAAATGTTACACAAACACAACGAACGCCTCATTCCAATTCAGAATATTCTTTTATTCACAAAATCACATTCTTAGGGAAATGTTCCCATTAATTTTATCTAAGATAAATTCTTCTAAATTTATCCTATAATCTTCTTTTGGATACCATTTCTAACTAGTCGGGATTAGCGAACCACACCGAAGTAATTATTTGTTTTATTTCCCAATCCCAACCTATATATCCCATGGAGCAAAACTGGTAATACTCCATATCTAACACCACGGTGTTATCGGTAAAATTAATTACCATTTCACGTTCAAATCTAATTAAAGATTTAACTATCGCTTTGGAGCAAAACTGGTGGTACTCCATTCTCGATCACCTTTCAGATTTGATAATTTAAATTATCAATTCACATTTCAATCTAATTAAAGATTCATTAAAACTCCACTTAGTTTTAATCTTCTCAAAAATCAATATTATGTCTTTAACTGGGTTAAAGAACCAATGTCTTCTAAAACACGATTCACGGCAAACCCAAATCACATTTGATATTAAATACAAGGCTTTGAATAGAAAATATATCGGCTTACACTCAATATCAAATTCTGAAACCAACAAATATCGTATTGGAAATAACGATATACAATATATCTTTCAAATTCCCATAACAATATCTGTATAGTCACGAAATTCAACATCGAAATATTCCGAAGATAATTTCGATTCAACTCCAGTCCAATTCACGTATTGGGAATATTGATTATTTTTTAAAATCACTTTCAAATTCAATTTATTCATTTCACAAATAAATTGGTTTTAATTCTAGTTCACAACTGGTTCATTTCGATAAAAATCTATTTTTATCATTTCAAATGTGGAATTCTTCATCCCAGTTCTTTCCAATTCACATATTATGATTTTACACAAATTATTAATATTTTTAATAATTTTATCAAGGCCCGTACAGTCGATTTCCATCAACGGCTATCGAACTGCACTTACAACGACCTTTTTCAAATTTGATTTGGACATAATTCCAAATCCAACCGTTAGATTTCAAATTTCTAATATTCATTGGAAAGCTCTTTTCGATACGAACCCAACGGTTCCGGTTTTAGGAGAATCCGACGGTCGGATCTCCCACAGCGTCAATTCGAAGTCAATGGTCGAAATTCACGAACTGCCGCGGAGCGGCGCGTTCTATTCAAGCCATTATATATAATATATATATATATTATATATATATATATTTCGTCGATTTCCTTTTAAAACGTATTTTATAAATCGTTTTAACTTCGTTTTCAAAACCACTTCAACTCTATATTCAATTTCAAATCAAAATTGGATATTTCATATCATTACTATATAAATGATAATATTTTCAAAATGTTATATTTTGAAATCACTTCTTTTCTATATTCATTATAAAAACGAATATAATCGATATAAATATCGTTCACGTCAAAATAGCGCAACTCTAATCAACACGGCTTTATATATTTCAATAAATCCGTTATTCTATTCTACAAATGAATATTTATTCTATTCAATACATGAATCTATATTTCTTTCAACACACGACTAATCTCAACACATGAGTACTGTCAACACATCACTATTTTTGTTATGTAAAATATTTTATAAAACTATGGTATCTATCGTTTGATTTTCAATTAGACTTCATCGTAAAATAGTTCTAATTTTAAATATGATAAAGATGTAAATTTCATTGTATAAAATATTTCACTCAACACATGAACATCGTCAACACATGACTATTTTTATATTCAACACATGAATTTTCTTTTATAATATTCCTTATTTTCCCGATTGGAATGAGGCCCAATCAATCACCATATAATGTTAATTATATGGATTCCATACAACACATGTATATAATAGCATTGATAAACAATCAACCATCAACCAAAGTGCACTACACTGTATAAGCATCAAATATAGATATCTGACGCTTATAACAGCCTGTCAATCGATCGATCGACATATTTAATCAATCAGGATGAGTGAACTTCCAAATTTCATCCCAACACCCGTGTGGGGTTTCAAACAATCAAACACAGATTTTATTTGTGCAGTTGGGCGATGTGTAAAATTTATCGTCCCAATCAATGTCCTTCAAATAGGTGTACATAAACAAACCGTCCGGTTTGTAAATGAATATTTTATTTTATTCACTTCCACGTTAAAAATTATATTTTTAACGATAAAATATTCTATTTCAACACATGAATTTCTATTCATTTCATTTACACAATAAAAATGATATTTTTATTATTCTAACATATTTTGGGAAATTTCGGCGGCATAACGGCACGATACTAGAAACGGGACGAGGCCTAGCCTTATCCCCGGTCTAGTGAAGGCCCACGCCATTCACACATCAATCAAATCTATTCCATTTACCCAAACAATTCAATTCAAACCAAATAATCTAACCAACTACACAAACAAGTCCATGATCTGTGGACAATTGTGTCGGGTGTTACTAAACACCGTCTGCATCCTAGTATATATATATATAACTAGAAAAAGAGATTTTGAGTGAGAAGTTCTCACCAACTAGCTAATCCAATCATCTCGACTCTTCTTATGTAGAAAATCTTGTCGTTCTCGCCTTTTGTCACTTTCGTTGCACGTAGTCGCTACATGTATAAAAATCACATTTTTATTATTTACATTATATAAAAATCTCATCTTTATATCTTCTATAAGCTAAAAATCGGATTTTTATCCTCTCTATAATATAAAGATCATATTTTTATTTATTTCATATGTCAAAACTGTAGAAGTTTTAAAACGGAGAAAACTCACTTTTTTTCTAACGCCCGGATTCGCTGTTTGGGTCCTAGAATTTGCAAACGAGCTTCAATCTTCACACCATCTTTTTTTCTAGCACAAGCACGCCATTCTGAACAACTTTTGCCTAGTGGTCTTCTTGCCGAAAATGTGTCATTTCGCCGGAAATCGCGAAAAGACAGCATTTTGACAGTGTTTGATCAGCAGACTTCGGACGCGTTTTCCCGACAACTCCGCAATGCAAAATAGGACTTATCATATACCAAATCGAAGAGAATTTCGTGCTCTACAACTTTGGTCTTGAGAAACTTTGGCTAGAAACGCACGGTTTGGGAGTTATTCGCGAAATACGGTCAGGGACTTATTTGCAAAACGGGCGATTTGGTGAAAATGAGTTTTTGGGTGTAGCGGGGCCCATGGCCGGAATTGAGGGGGCTGGAGGGGGGGCGCGGGCCTGATGGACGTGGGGGAGGGTGTGGGTGGCGGTGGTGGGGCCCGTGGTGGTCGCGGTGGTGGTGGTTGGTGATTTGGGGCTTAGGGTTTGCAAATGGAGAGAGGAGGAGGAAGAGGAGGAGGAGGGGAGGAGGAGGAGGGGTTGCAGCGCCCGGAGGGAGGCCGGCGGTGGCGGTGGTGGAGGAGGGCAGCGGCGGTTTGGGGTGGGACTCCATTTTTGAGTTTTTGTGAAGAAAGAGGAAGATGAAGAAAGTGAAGAAGAAAAGGAAGTAAAAGTGTTTATATGCTAGTTTCTCGCGTATCGTCCGAACACAAACGATCTCCGAAGGCCGCGGATTTCGGACACGAGATAGTAGACGTGAAGACGAGTCCAACGAAACAAGTTTCGTCGAATTCTGAGTTCGTTTGACCATTCAAAAAAAATCACAAAAATGCTCAGATAAGCTCTAAAAATGCGATTTTGGCGCACCTTTTCTTCTCGCACGCTCACATGCTAACTCAAAAAATCAAGCCCTCTTGGATTTAACCATTATTAGATGATACGAATCTAGAAAAAAAAGTAGAATTGAATTCCGAGGTCGTATCAATAATGTTCCTTTGTAAAATGACTGCTCGTTTTGCCTTGAAGTGTTTTAGCTCGCACGGCCACATACTGACTCCGTTCGACGCGCCATTTGGGACTCAACAATGATTTGTCATTATGAATCCATAAAAATTTATCTCGTCGAATTCTGAGCTCGTATGCAAAATTTCACTTTTTAAGGGCTATGTTTTGTTAACCGAACAACTCCAGCCCATAGCCACTATTCCGGATATCGGAATATATCGAAGCTTATACTTTTCGGAGTTCTAAACGGCATTTTGAACTCAATGGTAGTGGTTTCGAGTCCAAATTCATCCGTATGCAAAATTTGACTTTTTGGGCCATGTATAATTTACATAGCGACTATTCTGAATTTTCAACTGGGCATAACTTTTGATTCCCGCTATGAAATTTCGATTTTTCGGATTTGTTGGAAAGATATTCACGAATAGATTCTAATATTTTTGGTTTTGCTAAAATCCGGATTGTTTTGCACCCGGTACATTCAATTGAAGTTCGAAATCGAATTATCGAACTACCGTGCCATTTTCAATTCTATTTATAATTATATATAATTATTTATATTCTAACGACGACGCGTATAATATATACGTTCGAATTATATTCAAAATAAATTTCTCGTCATTATTATTTAAAATAATTCATTTTAAATCTTCAAAATTCGCTAAAATTGCCAAAATAAAATTTTTAAACTGGCCCAGATTTTCGGGTTATTACAATCTCCCCCACTTAAAACTTTTCGTCCCCGAAAAGGAACAAAGTCGAAAGTGGTTTGATTAATCAACTCTACGTTCGATCTGGCTTCCATTCTCTAACTTTTCAGTTTCTGAGAATTTTCAAATTTTCAAAAATTTGGCTAACACCCTAAATTTTCGAAAAATTTCGCCATAACCTCCCCTGCACCGGGAGCCACGGGAAAATCCCGAAATTGCCATACAGGCCTTCAGATCTCAAAAGAAAAAGAAAAAGCCAAGCGACTAGCCAATAGGCTCATAAAATCATCATCACCCAAACAAAACAGGAAATTATATAGTAAACATGTACCTATTTGTCGGGCAAACAAATTTTATTCTTCGGCTCTAGCCTCCTTGCTATGACCTGTTCAATGTAAGAACATATATATGCATGCAAGCAAAAGCGACCAATTTTTCAATACAATTCAATATTTGATTATAATAGGCTAAATGGTTCAAAATTATCAAACAAATAAACAAACAACACAAAACATCAATCAATTAGTGAATTAGAGTCTAATTCATAATTTTGATACATATACAAAAAATCATGTTTTGATGCCAATTCACAACAATGTGTTCTAGCTATATAAGTTTTGGTTCTCACACCAGTCTAATGGAAATATATAGATATCACACCTTCGAAACACGAATATAAATACTGATGATGTGGCCACATCACCAGAATTATCCCCGGGTGTCTAGAATGTGACTCTATATCTATCCAATATATTAAAACTTCGAATATACGTTCATGACGCGTATACGCGAAATCTTTATATACTCGATTGTCCATATTCAAAATAAATAAATATTCAAATACGTATAAAACGATTTAAATTTTCAAAACAAAATTGTTTTCATTTGAAAAATATACTCTTCACACTCGTTCTAGGATACTACTGATCCTATCTCTAACGAGTCATTCTAATTGGATATTACTAACCCAATATCTGATGAATTCTTTCGTATGGTTCTAATGTGTCTTGTTCTCGAGCTATGTAAACCAAAGCTCTGATAGCAACTGTAAGAACCCATAACTTCCCCGTGAAGCAAAGAGCGGATACTTTTGAGAACAACACACATCGGAACACAGACAGAAGAACATTTCATTATATATTACAACAATGCCATCAGATACAAGAATATACAGAGTATAAATGAATAAATTACATTAGATAAATATCAGAGATTACAATAAATTACATAGCAGCGGAAAATAATACAAAAGCACAACTAGAAGTGATACACGGATACAGAGCTTTCCGAGCATCGTTCTAGCTGTAAATCAGGACCCTGTGAATATAAATCTGCAAAACCAAAACTACTAGCTACCCGTGCGGAAAATAGGGGCACCCAGAGTTTAGGTAAAAACAATAAACTCCAGGTCAGTCATGTGACTGGTGTGAGAACTAAAACAGTTATAATTCTTTATTTTAAAGTTCGATAAATCAAGGGACCACGCCGTATAACACGGAACGGGTTTCCTCCCAAGAATACCAGTGCATAAAACAAACAGCGCAATGCTAAATAAAGAAAAATGAAGCTGTTATAAGACCCAGGTCCCATCACACAATGCAACGCAAGCCGGAGGATAGGGTTTTTACCTTATAACAGCCAAAGCATGCTTGATACGTTTAAAACACATTATTTGATACTATTATAAGTGTATAGTGTCAAAACAATTTCAATCATAAATATCAATCATAGGCGGCATGAATGACCCATACCACTATGTCGCCATACTAGGTTCTACAAATAAAACCGCAATATCACGTATTGGAAATTGGATTTCCGTCATGAGCCGAGGCAAGGGGCAAGCTCCTCTCCGCGTTCGAGACACTCTAGCAAATGCCTCAGGACCCCACTATGATCCTTTGGAACCTCCAAGGCCGGTCCTCTCTTACTTTTGAGGATTAGTTATTCCTGAACACACGTTTCCCGGTCCTTACAGACCTATATCCGAGGCGCCTCGTATCCAACAACCACACAGGTGAAAAGTATATAAATGTCAGGGCTGGTAGGTCACTGACACCACCCTAGCTAGAAAGAAACGTCGTGCACTCCTTGGGTCCGTATCCCGTTTTTGACTCATACCGAGGTGTGAGGCTCGCGAATTCACGTTATACACAAAGCTACGCCACACAGGCCGTGCTTTGATCATCAACCACAAGACTTTTCTTTTCAACAGAAGCCTTGATCAATTGCCACTTACGCGTGCCACACTGGCAATTCACTCCATGCGACTGATGTCCATCGATATACAACCTCTGAGCTCGTACGTCTCAGAGAAGGGCTTTAAGCAAAAGAATAAATTCTCCGCCGCCAAACAGATGTATATTTAATAGAGATCAATCAACACAGAATAAAATCCAATGTCAGACACACAATCCATTTACAAGTTCGTTCTGGGTCTGAACGAAACCGGAGGCACTTTCCTCGCATATCCATCCATCTCCAAGTACGTATGGACGATCACCAACTGATTCCCTCATTCTGGGTGTACAGCCCAATCAAGATCATCAGTAATCACCCAAACGATGTGAAGACTTCCGGTCTTCAACCACCGTCTTCATCTTCGACATCTCGTCGAATCGGTTATTCAGAATGAGTATAACCCGGCCTTCCTGAATAACCCACGTATATGATAAACAAATGTTACACAAACACAACGAACGCCTCATTCCAATTCAGAATATTCTTTTATTCACAAAATCACATTCTTAGGGAAATGTTCCCATTAATTTTATCTAAGATAAATTCTTCTAAATTTATCCTATAATCTTCTTTTGGATATCATTTCTAACTAGTCGGGATTAGCGAACCATACCGAAGTAATTATTTGTTTTATTTCCCAATCCCAACCTATATATCCCATGGAGCAAAACTGGTAATACTCCATATCTAACACCACGGTGTTATCGGTAAAATTAATTACCATTTCACGTTCAAATCTAATTAAAGATTTAACTATCGCTTTGGAGCAAAACTGGTGGTACTCCATTCTCGATCACCTTTCAGATTTGATAATTTAAATTATCAATTCACATTTCAATCTAATTAAAGATTCATTAAAACTCCACTTAGTTTTAATCTTCTCAAAAATCAATATTATGTCTTTAACTGGGTTAAAGAACCAATGTCTTCTAAAACACGATTCACGGCAAACCCAAATCACATTTGATATTAAATACAAGGCTTTGAATAGAAAATATACCGGCTTACACTCAATATCAAATTCTGAAACCAACAAATATCGTATTGGAAATAACGATATACAATATATCTTTCAAATTCCCATAACAATATCTGTATAGTCACGAAATTCAACATCGAAATATTCCGAAGATAATTTCGATTCAACTCCAGTCCAATTCACGTATTGGGAATATTGATTATTTTTTAAAATCACTTTCAAATTCAATTTATTCATTTCACAAATAAATTGATTTTAATTCTAGTTCACAATTGGTTCATTTCGATAAAAATCTATTTTTATCATTTCAAATGTGGAATTCTTCATCCCAGTTCTTTCCAATTCACATATTATGATTTTACACAAATTATTAATATTTTTAATAATTTTATCAAGGCCCGTACAGTCGATTTCCATCAACGGCTATCGAACTGCACTTACAACGACCTTTTTCAAATTTGATTTGGACATAATTCCAAATCCAACCGTTAGATTTCAAATTTCTAATATTCATTGGAAAGCTCTTTTCGATACGAACCCAACGGTTCCGGTTTTAGGATAATCCGACGGTCGGATCTCCCGCAGCGTCAATTCGAAGTCAATGGTCGAAATTCACGAACTGCCGCGGAGCGGCGCGTTCTATTCAAGCCATTATATATATATATATATATATTATATATATTTCGTCGATTTCCTTTTAAACGTATTTTATAAATCGTTTTAACTTCGTTTTCAAAACCACTTCAACTCTATATTCAATTTCAAATCAAAATTGGATATTTCATATCATTACTATATAAATGATAATATTTTCAAAATGTTATATTTTGAAATCACTTCTTTTCTATATTCATTATAAAAACGAATATAATCGATATAAATATCGTTCACGTCAAAATAGCGCAACTCTAATCAACACGGCTTTATATATTTCAATAAATCCGTTATTCTATTCAACAAATGAATATTTATTCTATTCAACACATGAATCTATATTTCTTTCAACACACGACTAATCTCAACACATGAGTACTGTCAACACATCACTATTTTTGTTATGTAAAATATTTTATAAAACTATGGTATCTATCGTTTGATTTTCAATTAGACTTCATCGTAAAATAGTTCTAATTTTAAATATGATAAAGATGTAAATTTCATTGTATAAAATATTTCACTCAACACTTGAACATCGTCAACACATGACTATTTTTATATTCAACACATGAATTTTCTTTTATAATATTCCTTATTTTCCCGATTGGAATGAGGCCCAATCAATCACCATATAATGTTAATTATATGGATTCCATACAACACATGTATATAATAGCATTGATAAACAATCAACCATCAACCAAAGTGCACTACACTGTATAAGCATCAAATATAGATATCTGACGCTTATAACAGCCTGTCAATCGATCGATCGACATATTTAATCAATCAGGATGAGTGAACTTCCAAATTTCATCCCAACACCCGTGTGGGGTTTCAAACAATCAAACACAGATTTTATTTGTGCAGTTGGGCGATGTGTAAAATTTATCGTCCCAATCAATGTCCTTCAAATAGGTGTACATAAACAAACCGTCCGGTTTGTAAATGAATATTTTATTTTATTCACTTCCACGTTAAAAATTATATTTTTAACGATAAAATATTCTATTTCAACACATGAATTTCTATTCATTTCATTTACACAATAAAAATGATATTTTTATTATTCTAACATATTTTGGGAAATTTCGGCGGCATAACGGCACGATACTAGAAACGGGACGAGGCCTAGCCTTATCCCCGGTCTAGTGAAGGCTCACGCCATTCACACATCAATCAAATCTATTCCATTTACCCAAACAATTCAATTCAAACCAAATAATCTAACCAACTACACAAACAAGTCCATGGTCTGTGGACAATTGTGTCGGGTGCTACTAAACACCGTCTGCATCCTAGTATATATATATATATAACTAGAAAAAGAGATTTTGAGTGAGAAGTTCTCACCAACTAGCTAATCCAATCATCTCGACACTTCTTATGTAGAAAATCTTGTCGTTCTCGCCTTTTGTCACTTTCGTTGCCCGTAGCCGCTACATGTATAAAAATCACATTTTTATTATTTACATTATATAAAAATCTCATCTTTATATCTTCTATAAGCTAAAAATCGGATTTTTATCCTCTCTATAATATAAAGATCATATTTTTATTTATTTCATATGTCAAAACTGTAGAAGCTTTAAAACGGAGAAAACTCACTTTTTTTCTAACGCCCGGATTCGCTGTTTGGGTCCTAGAATTTGCAAACGAGCTTCAATCTTCACACCATCTTTTTTTTTAGCACAAGCACGCCATTTTGAACAACTTTTGCCTAGTGGTCTTCTTGCCGAAAATGTGTCATTTCGCCGGAAATCGCGAAAAGACAGCATTTTGACAGTGTTTGATCAGCAGACTTCGGACGCGTTTTCCCGATAACTCCGCAATGCAAAATAGGACTTATCATATACCAAATCGAAGAGAATTTCGTGCTCTACAACTTTTGTCTTGAGAAACTTTGGCTAGAAACGCACGGTTTGGGAGTTATTCGCGAAATACGGTCAGGGACTTATTTGCAAAACGGGCGATTTGGTGAAAATGAGTTTTTGGGTGTAGCGGGGCCCACGGCCGGAATTGAGGGGGCTGGAGGGGGGGCGCGGGCCTGATGGACGTGGGGGAGGGTGTGGGTGGCGGTGGTGGGGCCCGTGGTGGTCGCAGTGGTGGTGGTGGTTGGTGATTTGGGGCTTAGGGTTTGCAAATGGAGAGAGGAGGAGGAAGAGGAGGAGGAGGAGGAGGGGGTGCAGCGCCCGGAGGGAGGCCGGCGGTGGCGGTGGTGGAGGAGGGCAGCGGCGGTTTGGGGTGGGACTCCATTTTTGAGTTTTTGTGAAGAAAGAGGAAGAGGAAGAAAGTGAAGAAGAAAAGGAAGTAAAAGTGTTTATATGCTAGTTTCTCGCGTATCGTCCGAACACAAACGATCTCCGAAGGCCGCGGATTTCGGACACGAGATAGTAGACGTGAAGACGAGTCCAACGAAACAAGTTTCGTCGAATTCTGAGTTCGTTTGACCATTCAAAAAAAATCACAAAAATGCTCAGATAAGCTCTAAAAATGCGATTTTGGCGCACCTTTTCTTCTCGCACGCTCACATGCTAACTCAAAAAATCAAGCCCTCTTGGATTTAACCATTATTAGATGATACGAATCTAGAAAAAAAAAGTAGAATTGAATTCCGAGGTCGTATCAATAATGTTCCTTTGTAAAATGACTGCTCGTTTTGCCTTGAACTGTTTTAGCTCGCACGGCCACATACTGACTCCGTTCGACGCGCCATTTGGGACTCAACAATGATTTGTCATTATGAATCCATAAAAATTTATCTCGTCGAATTCTGAGCTCGTATGCAAAATTTCACTTTTTAAGGGCTATGTTTTGTTAACCGAACAACTCCGGCCCATAGCCACTATTCCGGATATCGGAATATATCGAAGCTTATACTTTTCGGAGTTCTAAACGGCATTTTAAACTCAATGGAAGTGGTTTCGAGTCCAAATTCATCCGTATGCAAAATTTGACTTTTTGGGCCATGTATAATTTACATAGCGACTATTCTGAATTTTCAACTGGGCATAACTTTTGATTCCCGCTATGAAATTTCGATTTTTCGGATTTGTTGGAAAGATATTCACGAATAAATTCTAATATTTTTGGTTTCGCTAAAATCCGGATTGTTTTGCACCCGGTACATTCAATTGAAGTTCGAAATCGAATTATCGAACTACCGTGCCATTTTCAATTCTATTTATAATTATATATAATTATTTATATTCTAACGACGACGCGTATAATATATACGTTCGAATTATATTCAAAATAAATTTCTCGTCATTATTATTTAAAATAATTAATTTAGATCTTCAAAATTCGCTAAAATTGCCAAAATAAAATTTTTAAACTGGCCCAGATTTTCGGGTTATTACAGTTGTTATATGTGAAGTTATCGTGAAGTGAATATATTATTTTATACAATATATTGAGTTTGTCCATTTCACACAATTTGGTGTGTTTGGTAAAACGAGACTGAATTGAGAATTTATACGAATAGGAACGGGAATGGAGAAACTGGAATTGAATGGTTTTGGAATAAAACAGTCATTTAAATTCTTTTACTTAAAATCTATTTTTAAACTTATTTTATTATATATATATTTTGAAACGAGTTAAACCTGTTTTATAATATTTGGGAAATGATTTTGGATTATAATAAGCTTGTTATAATCAATGGTTTAATCCACCGTGTCGGATATTTATTGATATTTACATCTTTAAATGAATATTTTAATGATGTGAATAAAATATAGAAATGGTTTTGGGTTTGTCATGACAATGTGTTATTTACATTCGTCTTTAACCCACTCGAATTATACCGATGAAGTTTATATAATAGAATCTGGAAACGAACGTTTAAAGATAATTATATAAAAAGGAATTGTTTTGGGGTTTGTTGTAAACAGTGTTTTAGCAACACTTGTTTTAGACGGCAGAGATATAGAAACTGGAATTAAACTGTTTAACGAGTTTGGGTATACTTAGATCTTTAAATAATGGATTTTTAAAGATAAAGACAAGTATAACAATCTTTTAGGATAAAGATAGTGAATAAGATGTTTAACTTATAAAAGAGAAGAGGTTGTTTATTAAATAATGGTTTAACCGCTTTGATTATATTTTAAGAAATCTTAGAAATGAATTATAGTTATACTTATACCGGAGGGATAAGTATATGAATATGTTTTGATGTATTGAAGTTAAAAAGGGAAGCTTGAAAATGAATTATGATTATACTTATACAGGAGGGATAAGTATATTAATACTTTTTAGGTATTAAGATAATAAAGGAATAAGGAATTCATAGAATATATACATATGTCTTTTATATGTATAAGTTGAATATATACGCTAGTATATAAAGGAATATTAATCGAGTATGAGTTATTGATTAATAAGCGAAGTCTTCTTTGACAAATGATGTTGTATTAGTTAAAAGAAGTTTTACTAATAAAGGAATATTAATCGAGTGTTAATTATTGATTAATAAACGAAGTCTTATTGACAAATGAAGTTTTATTAGATAAAAAGGAGTTTTACTAATAAAAGAGTTTTTATTAAGGAAAGATTAATTAAATGGGAATAGGATTAGAAGCCGTTTATATGAGTAAATCGTGCTTCAACTGTTTATCATGCTTCGTGATCTTGATAGTGCCTTGAATGTTTATTCGTTTGTTATGGAAATTAAGCAAGGGTGTTTTTTATATACAATCATCTATTGTATGAATTATAGTCGGTTAATTGACTATGTAACTTGACCTTAAACCTAGCGACTGGTTTTGAGGAGACCGGGACCGGTAAGTGTTCTACTTATCGAAAACCACTTCAAAACTAGTATACAGGTTCTATGTTTTAGAATCGATTGTGAAGTGAAGGCTATGTGGTGATTTGAGATCTGTTGAGATGCTCGAACACATGTAGTGATTCTAAGATCTGTGAAGGAATCTATATGTGATTCCAAGATCTGTTGATGTATTGGAATCCATGGGTGATTCAGAGATCTATGAAGGAATCTACGTGTGATTCCAAGATCTATTGAGCTGTGGGATTCCATCTGGAAATTCTTTTTCTGTTCGAGTGGTGAAGACTTGTGTGAAATGTGCCGAACGAAACCTTGACATCAGATATGGCAAAAAACAGAGTAGGAGCACAATCTGGGGTTTTGCTAACCCGCGGCAGGATATATTAACTCCATATCTAGTGTATGTTTATTATCGAATCGTTGTGGGAGCTCTTTGATGTTGCGCGTGGGAGTTGGGTATATTTGGTTCCACGTGGTGCACTTCGGTGTTTTCGTGCGTGGGCCAGTTGTGTTTACCTTATAGTATATTTTATCTAGAGATATACGATGCTCGGAGGTACTTTCTGACCCTTGTGTATGGAGTTTGATCTGTATTGAGAGATCTCCAATAGAAAATCCAATATACGAACATGCCTTATCGGTTTTGTTTGTACACTTAATAGTTGTTGAATGTAACCAATGTAACCATTCCTTCTATGTGAATTTATTTATATTCTACACCCTAGACATTATCTATTTACAACTATACTTCTCCTAATAAATGGTTGGATGTTACTGATGGGATAACCGTTACGGATATGCGTATGGCCTCTCATGGTATTGAGATATGTGTTACTTAAATGTTGAATTATCTCACGCGGTTGCTAGCCTGATCCGAGTGTTATTTTGCGGTAATGCTCGGGTCAGACCGAGTATATTTGCAGATCAGATTTGGATTGCTTTGGAGCTTCAGACGGGGAGTTGGTGACGAGACATATACTAATACTCTTTTATTTTATTCCGCTGTGTATGTTATTATATGAATCAGCAATTGTAAGGACAGGCTGTTATAACTATTCAGGCTGATTCATTGTGTACTCTGGTTGATGTATGTATATTTTAAAAGTTTTTCCGCTTTTTGTAAAAGAGCACTGTTATTATTATAGATTATTCGTTCCGTTGTGAGATTCTGTTCTATATCCACTTTCTTCTATTCTTCTATCTCCTTTCTTTTCCCCTAACTATCACACTCTCTGGCACTTGATTTGAGATACATGAATACAGAGGATGTATTAGTATTGATTTTCGAGAGCAGAAAAGTCGGGTCGTTACATTTTGTATCAGAGCCTAGGTTTAGCGAACACAAAGGCTTGTATAGGGTTATAGCTCATTAGAGATCGGGTTTGTAATACCCTAGATTGAGTTCCGATATATATATATATATATATATATATATATATATATATATATGAGCGCGTACTTGTTTGTGAATACAAAGTATTTTGTATTGGATGGTTTGACTTGTAAGTCTGAATTTTGGATTTGAATCAATCGATTGATCATCGTTTTGATGAAGATTCTGAAACACTTGAACAAGTCATTTGATTCGATATTGTTTTCAATTTGGTAAATGAAATAAGTTACCAAGAAGTATATATTTTATAAGATTTTTACAACTAAATCAGTCATATAGATGAATTGTTTGTTAGGGAAGGATGATACTAAATTATTATCATTCGTTGATTGATTGGTCATGCTCGCTTAGGAGCGTTGACAATTATTGGCTGATTTCTAGTTGTGCCTAAACCAGTTTATTGGTACTGACTATTATGTTTGGATAAGAGTAATCTTGTCCATTTGCTTGCATGGGTTGGGTAGACTCATAATTTGGGGACATTGGAAACGAACACCTTGTGAATTCAATTTCACGATTTGACTATAAGGCGTTTGGTAATGATGTTGGGTAAGAATTAAATCTGTGTTTAAATCGAATTTAAACAAGAAATATGCAAGGGTATTTTATAAACGATGTTTATGAGTATGAATTGAAATTGAGTTGAAAATTGAAGAACTTGGAATTCCGGTAAGTTTGAAAATGGCTTTCAAAGATCAAAGAAATGTTACTATTGTTTGGAAGTGTTTAAAGGATTTTAAAAGATTTTGAAAGCATTGATCTTACTCGAGTCGCTGGAAAATAAATGTTGATGATGACTGCAGCATCATCGAGATTCATTTTCGAGTTTCTAAGTAAGAACTTGCTACCATGGATAACAGTTTGGATTTGAATAGATTTCTGTTTTGGGTCCAAATTGTTTGAAGTACAAAAACCTGGAAGTTCAATTCTGAAATTTTCAATTGAGTTGTATATGGATGCATATAGTTTATATATTGGAGTTATGTAATTTTCATCAATTGATATGGTGTTTAGTATATTCCATCTGTATATGGAATGAGAAGTTCGATGATTTTGGATAGTCGAAATTTCCAAGTAAGTTGGTATTTTTACACTTAGTGAATATAAGTATATGTTGAAATTTGAATTCAAGCATTAGATATATTATAAACGTATATGGAAAGGAATCATGTATGTTTATATAAGAAGTTAAGTAAGGAAAGTCCAAATTGTTAATACACTTATTTAAGTTGAACAATTTAGTTGTTTGCATATACTTTTAAGTTATATAATGGTTAATAACTAGAAGTATTATGAAAGGATTCACAAATGATATTAGTATAAGAATTATATACTAAGAACGAAGATGAATAAAATTATTAGAGTATTAATAAACCAATTGGAATGAGTACATAAGATTTACGTAGGTTGTTTTATTCGCTTGGCGATTCGATCCAGATTTGAGTGCGTGATTTTGTGGTAGCTTATACCAATTAGAGTTGGTATTTTTCACTCGGTTCTCGAAGACGAGGTTAGAATGGGATTTTTGATGTGATTCTGTGATTCTCTATCATAGTATATGGCTACGTAAGGAGAATGGTGATTTCTAACCAAGAAACCAGTTCTGAGTCCGCATAAAGTGATCGAGTGAGCGATACTAGTCTGGAAGTGAAATCATGTGATTGAGCGAGCGATCGAATTTGATATTGCGTACGAATGGCTTATGTATGTCATACGGGCTTTGTAAATAATTCATGCTATGTTGTTGACTTGTGGGGAATTTGGGAATTGGATCTTTGAATTGTTTGAGGTATAGCATGAATGATTGGTTAAGTGTTAACCTGAGGCTGTTGAGCTTAAGGAGATGCTATCATCCTTGTGCGGTGATGGGGTTTCAAAACTTAAATTAACCTCAAGTTATGATTGTTAGTGATATGATACTGTTATATGAGAGTGCCTTATGGATTTGCACCATTATTACCAGTTGCATCATATTGGTTATTGCATATGATTGCTATGCTTGTTTATCACATATTGGAGTTATCATGTTAATTATCTATTTGCTTAACTCTTTTGGGTTATGTAAGTATATACAGGTTTATGGAAGCAAATGGCGCTAATCGCTTTTTGATTTCATAAGTAGAGATTTGTTTGCCCGACAAATAGGTACACATTTATGTTATTGATTGGGTTTGATGGATTCTATGCCCCTGAGATAGGTAGCCGCTTGGCTTTTGTTTTCTTTTTGGATTGAGTGAGGCCCTGCGTGGCGTTTAGAATTTTTGGGATCGAGCCGTCCAAAGGAGGTGCTAGCGAAATTTTCCGTAAATTTTGGGCGTTAGAAAATTTTAACATGATTTAGGAAATAAAATTAGTGATTTATTAACATTCAACTTAACTTGTGATTTCAGGACGAAATCCTTTTAAGGGGGAAAGAATGTAATGACCCGGGTTTTTCAGTAATAGAATATTTAAATTATTTAAATAAGAATTTGATTAAATTGAAAGTTGAATAACTTGAATTCAGAATATATGAGTTATTTAAAATAACTGAATCGAATATGGAATTTAGTATGAAATTAAATAGAATTCGAAGCTTATGAAAAATCATATTTGAATGTAAACGATAATATAAATTTA
Source organism: Allium sativum (assembly GCA_030737875.1). NCBI lineage: Eukaryota > Viridiplantae > Streptophyta > Magnoliopsida > Asparagales > Amaryllidaceae > Allium > Allium sativum. The sequence goes on along the minus strand of CM060912.1, from coordinate 843,786,174 downwards.
TTATCAAAGAATAGAAGTTTTGAAAATCGATTGGTATTTATTCGATTGTATTAACATGTGAAAATTTTGTTTTTGCAAACGGTGTCGAAATTCATCGAAATATGAGTTTTTGAGTCCGGAATATTATAGCATAGCAGAATAATGAATTTCATGGAATTCCGGTTCGTTATGTGGTCATGGCGAGCTTAAATGCTCTAGTGAATATAAACAAATATTATAATGGAAAATATCTAACATAAATATCTAAATCCCCTTTTCTATAAATAAACCCATCCCCTTCCTTAAGACCTAACTAAAAATCTTTTTCTGTAAATCAAAATAAAGGCTGCCACTTTCATGAATCCTTCAGCGAATTAAATCCACATAAATACTCAACAAAAATACTCAATCTCGGATCCGTTGGACTCGCAAGACGAAGAGCTTCAAGTTAGTGGTTTTCACGTTGGGTGCGACACAAAAATCCAGGAGCCCAAAATTGCTCCGTCGAGCTAGGGCTTGGGTCATGGCGAGATAGGCGAAGCCTGAGAGGAAGTGGAGGGAACAAATGATTTTGTAGCTTAAAGAGAAGGAGATTGGCATAGTTTAGTGTAAATTGATGAACAAAAATGTCACCTGGATTAATGGAGCCTCATCACGGGTCCTCAGATCGGGAATCGCTTGGGTGGACCGGAGTTGGGTTCGAGGGTAGGGGCGGGTGGAGATTGTCTTGGTGAGTGCAAGGGAGGGGTCGGCGACACTGTTTGGTGGCCGAGGAGAAGTCCAATAGCCATGGTAGTGGGCTTCGATGGAGCAGTTCTGGTTTGGAAGGTGATTTCGAGATAGTTTGGGTGGTGATGATTAGGAGGTGGTCGACGAGCAGGGTTGTTTGGTGAAGTCGGTGAAGTTAGTCGACGACTGTGGTGGAAGAGGACGGTTGGTCAACAACGAGTCAAAGGGGGATGGGAGTAGCACGGTTCTGTGATTTAAATATGAGATTGAAGGGGGTCACGTGCAGGAGGGGTGAGTGGTGTATAATTATTTAATTAGTTTAAAGGTAATTGAATAATTAAGATTAATTAATTATCTTTAAATCATGTTCTAACTAAATGAAATCGTAACTAGCTCATTCGAAGTTCGATCGACGAACGGTCAGATGCATTGGAATCGTTATTCCGATAGCTACGCATTGGCAGTTGATTGGAATTATTCTAGGAAGTCTGGATTTTTATCTAATTTCAAACGTCGATTTGAAGTTAGATAAAATAGCATGGAATCGACGATCGAAATGGATGGTGAGTTTAACTCACGCCTATTGCAATATTGTTGTCCCATATAATAATTTGAACTATATTACATATATATGTGTTAATATATGAACTGTGATGTAGGGGACAGGTCGGAGGAATCCAACAGGATTCCTCAATATTATTTTTATCGTATTTATATTCATATGTTGTATTATGAATCGATTGTGTGTTGAACCTGACTGTGGACCCCCATGGACTGTATAACATTGTTATATGTGAAGTTATCGTGAAGTGAAAATATTATTTTATATAATATATTGAGTTTGCCCATTTCACACAATTTGGTGTGTTTGGTAAAACGAGGCTGAATTGAGAAATTATACGAATAGGAACGGGAATGGAGAAACTGGAATTGAATGGTTTTGGAATAAAACAGTAGTTTGAATTCTTTTACTTAAAATCTATTTTTAAACTTATTTTATTATATATATATATTGAAACGAGTTAAGCCTGTTTTATAATACTTGGGAAATGATTTTGGATTATAACAAGCTTGTTATAATCAATGGTTTAATCCACCGTGTCGGATATTTATTGATATTTACATCTTTGAATGAAAATTTTAATGATGTGAATAAGTATAGAAATGGTTTTGGGGTTGTCGTGATAATGTGTTATTTACATTCGTCTTTAACCCACTCGAATTATATCGATGAAGTTTGTATAATCGAATCTTCAAATGAACGTTTAAAGATAATGATAAAAAGGAACCGTTTTGGGGTTTGTTGTAAACAGTGTTTTAGCAACACTTGTTTTAGACACCAGAGATATAGAAACTGGAATTAAACTATTTAATGAGTTTGGGTATACTTAGATTTTTAAATAATGGAACTTTAAAGATAAAGACAAGTATAGCAATCTTTTTGGATAAAGATAGTGAATAAGATGTTTAACTTATAAAAGAGAAGAGGTTGTTTATTAAACAATGGTTTATCCTCTTTGATTATATTTTAAGATATCTTAGAAATGAATTATAGTTATACTTATACCGGAGGGATAAGTATATGAATATGTTTTGATGTGTTGAAGTTAGAAAGGGAACCTTGAAAATGAATTGTGATTATACTTATACCGGAGGGATAAGTATATTAATACTTTTTAGGTATTAAGATAATAAAGGAATAAGGAATTCATAGAATATATACATATGTCTTTTATACGTATAAGTTGAATATATACGCTAGTATATAAAGGAATATTAATCGGGTACGAGTTATTGATTAATAAGCGAAGTCTTCTTTGACAAATGATGTTGTATTAGTTAAAAGAAGTTTTACTAATAAAGGAATATTAATCGAGTATTAGTTATTGATTAATAAACGAAGTCTTATTGACAAATGAAATTTCATTAGATAAAAAGGAGTTTTACTAATAAAAGAGTTGTAACATCCCGGATTTTTCGGCCATTTAAATTCGAATATTTAAATCAGTTTATATATTATATTTGAAATATAATAGATTTTAATCGAATTTATTTAATTAAAATAGAGTTCGAATATAATATATTTATATATTATTTAAAACTAGAATGTAGCGTCGAGTTTGAATTCTACCATTAGAAGTCAAAAACATTGTTTAGATAAATACGATGATATTATTTTATCATTTAATTTAGCAGTTGAATTTAATTTAATTTAATTAATATTATAACAGAAGAGTGCTAAAGTACTGTAAGAGTGGAATGATTGAATATTCCATCTTCAATGCACTATTCTATTTCTGAAATGCAAGATTTTTACAAAAGTCTCTACAAGGAAAAAAAAGAAAAAAAGAAGATTGGGCTTTGCAGCGATGAAATTAGCAGTAGTTGAATGAAAAAGCTTAAAGGCCAAATTTTGACAGGTTAAGCGAGTTTAAAACTTGAGTAGTGTATTAACTGTTTAACAAGAGTAAATTAATATGGGTTTAGCGGTAGAATAGATTTTTTTAGGAGACAAGTGCTTACATAAAGTACCAATCCATATAATAGTCAGCTAGTTAGTGTTATTTGATTACACAGTCAGTTTATATGTCGGCAAATACATCAGTGTTTCCTTTTGGTTCGAAAGGGTACAATAGCAATATATATATATATATATATATATATATATATATATATATGCTAACTTTACAATGTACAATGCAAAGCAAAATTGGACAGAACAATTCATATCAAATAATCTTTGCATGCTCGTTCCTTCCCAAGATAAGTGAATTCGAATCCTTCCCATCAACTTTGATCTGCGAAAAAGAAAGAGAAAAAAACCCATTAAAAGGAAAGATCATGAACAACTAGTAAGACAAGACTGTACATAAGAATAGAAAAAAATGATATCATCAAATCTGTGCAGTCAAAATTCAATACAAAGAAAACAGATATGAACAGCAAGAAAAGAAAATTGTGATCATAAAATCTATATAGCAGAAGGACAAGACAATACATAGCAAAAGAAAACAACTAAATCTATGTATACTATTCAGATAATATGCATTGGAAATAAACAGCTAAGGAGATAAAGTAGGAGTAGCTGTGGAAACTAGGACATGAACATCAAAAGAAAAACTGAAATGTGTATATATTTTTGAAATCAAATCTTTATCAAACAGATAATGCACATGTATGAACAATAAAATCTGATCACTGTTTTTCCATATATTTTAAGATCTAAAAACAAAATCTTAAGAACAACTATGAATTGTACCAGAACAGCTAGAGACAGCACATGAAACAAACCAGTAAAGCTGACATGTATATATTTTATATGCGTCAACCGTACAACAAAAATCAAATCAGAAAAAAATCTATGTTTCAGTTCGAATCTCTGGTTTAAGTAACTAGACATAACCTATCCAAGAATCATCAAAACCCATTTCGAACAGATCAAAATGTGCTGGATATCCTATACCAAAATCTAAATTTCAGATTCGAATTCGATTGGCACAGCAATTCTCAAACCGCAACTATATATACGAATGGCGCATTCATTCCAGAACCGAACAAACCAACACCACAAACAAAAACAACCTCATTCGAAACCAGTAAATCAAAGGGAAATAATTCAGCAATAAAAAAAATCAAGTATAAGAAAACTTAGCTTAATTGTGAAGGAGGCCACTTCAATTCAGGAGGGTTGGGGTGCCTGGTGACCGTCGAACGTGTGCTGGGGAGGGGTTTAGGCCGATTGAGTTGAAGTGGGAGGAGGGAAGCTCGGAGGGAGGGGTGCGACGCCACCAAAGGACTGGAGAAAGAGGAGCCGATTACACGATTTAGGGACTAGGGTTTTCATTTTTTTCGGTTTTGGGATGAAAATGGGTGGCGGTTGTGTGAATGAAAGTATCGGTGGATGAGGGTTTAAATGGTAGACGGGTCGGGTTCGTATGGGCCAAGGGTAAGGTAAGCCCAATTTCTAATTTAAAAGAAAATTTATGTTTTAATTTAATTACTTTATAAAGTTGTTCATACGATATCTTGTACGTACGTTATCAGATTTTGACGCGGTCAGTTGCGTTGAGACCGTAGAGACGTAAACTTCGAGATGGAGCGGGTCCAGTCCAAATCTGAAGTGACTAGAATTTCTATTCGAATTAAACGTCAGTTTAATTAAAATAGACTGTTTATCAACGGATTTCAAATCAAGGTGAGTTAAACTCACTCAGCTCTTCCCATTTATATTTTAGATAAAATGGGTTCTTGTTTTGCGTGTTTTGGTTGTTAATGATTGACTGTTTGCTAGTGATATATATTTATCGTTGATTAAATTTCTGAAATTAAACAGTCGTTTAATTTCAGTGGAACACCAATCATGTTGATTTGAATCAAATAAAGAAATTTCCCTTGATTGGTCACGTTTATAACCGTGTTTGAAATTGTGTGAATTGTTTGAATTGGCTGTTGATTGATTGATGATTGTTATAGAAATTATCAGTCAAGAGATGATTGACTATTGTTGATTGTTCTACTATATTTCAACATTTATTCTGATGTTAACCAATGGATGGTATGGGTTGGTAATTGGCATCACCTGGCCTAGAAATCAATCGATTTTTAAATACGGCTTTTATCGACTGTAAATCAACCATATTAAAGTTATAAATATATTTTTAACAAAATTAGGTTTTGAAGGTTATTTCAAAAAGGGGAATAAATATTAATTAATTATTTAGTAAAGTTTATAAGAAATTATGAAATTGTTTATAAACTAAATTCTTATGTTGATGAGAATTAGAAACAAATGGGATAACCTAGCAGAGGTATTTTGATCGTGAACGTTTAAATAAGGTTATTTAAATTAATTATATTTTAATTAATTTAAAGAGGGATTAAATAGAGTTCATTAAAAAAGTAACCATGTTTGTGTCGACCATTTAAACTAAGTTAGACCTTAAATTTGTGAAATAACTTATTGAATAAGTGATTAATCTTAGTAAGAGTTTAAAAAGGAGATTTATTTTTCTATTATATAAAGGAGTTAATAATTAATGTTGAGGTAAATAATCTATTCTTAAATGTGATACATTTAAGTGACCGAATTTGAAAGGGAATATGGTCGAATGTTGAAAAGAGGCTAGGGTGAGTTTTATTATTTGAGCTCGAGTTTTATAATGAAGCAAATAAAAGGTTTAACTGAATATATAACTTAAATGAAGAGTTTTACTTAACGTTTGAGCTAAGGGAGGTGAAAGGGTTTATATTAAATTTAGAAACAAGGTTTATTAATGGAATGCGAATTAAAGCGTTGTTTATAAATTAGGAACACTTAATAATAGTATTAAGTTGAATCAATGGATTTAAAAGGGGTTCCCAAAAGGAAAAGGTAATTAGGAAAAAGGGATTTGATTTGAGCTTGGTAAACGAAGTTGGAAATAGGTATTGAAATAATGATATCGGATTTTTGAATTCCAACTCGTATTTATCTGAAGATAGGAATGTTGTTGATCAAGGTCTGAGAGGTAATTAAAATACCCCAACTTGAACGACTTCGGGACTATCCAAGGATGATACTAGTTGGTAATGGCGAGAATGTATGATAAGATTTTCGAGTAAAGGAAATGATACGAGATGATATTTTCCCTAGAAATGGAATTGAAAGGAGATTGGGCGATAAATTTTTAAAGCCAAGTGATGCTGAATACCAGACCAGTGTATCTATTTTTGTGATTTTATGGATGTTTACTTGATAGTTAAATAACCGACTATCAAGTCTGACCTTTACGATTGTTGGTATAGAAAGACCGGGATCGAATATATATTCGAAAACCATTCCAACCAACAAATACGAAATCTATAGAAGAGATCAAGCGCGATCGAGATGGAGCATGTGAAGACCATAGATCTTCATAAAGCGGAAGAACCACTGAAAATCTCTGATTTGACCCAGAGACATACTGGGGTTCTGTCGTGGTTGAAACTGTGGATTGCAAGGACTGTCGCTACTGATCTATGTGGTGATTCCTATATTGGATGCAGTAGGAGAGTACCTTCGTTTCATCCTGTTCCTGGGTGACTTGTATGGACGGATGTCTGACAGAGTAGTTCTTAAGGGTCACGTACGTTGATTTCTTCAAACGTATGTCTGTTGATGGCGGAGAAGGCCATACACCTTCTCTTAGCTAAACCGCAGAGTATTTTTGTGGACGTCAATTAATGATTTGGCGGATCTGAGGATGTGGCATTCAAAGTGTATGATGATTAGATGTGTTCTGACCTCAAGCCTCATCAACCGGGAGATGACAGAAATCGGGCAGGCAGCATGGCTATGTGGGTCGCTCCCATTAGGGTGTATAATCACCTATCTAGAGAAATTCCTTTTGTTTCGTACTTTATCGATTCTGCCCATTCGGGAAACGGTGGTTTGAGTCCAACCGTTGGTGATATACATTCGATACACTCAAGCGAAATGAGTGGTCGGTCATGTGAGGGCCGGGTGGCAAGACGTTCTTGTTAAACCCAGTGTATTCGCCTCTAGAGATACACGAGCGGCAGGTGGTCCCATACCTTGTCAAGGTCGGAATCCAATTTCCAATAAGTGCCTACGGTTTTGTCTGTATATATATACGTGGAGCGTGAGATGCAAGCGTTCCACTAGATTGATATTTACTTGTATTTAGACACTAGTATAATATCAGAAAAGATATTGGTTTCAAAAACTGGTTTGGGTTATCATAAGGTAAAAACCGTCTGTGTTTATGTGCGGGTCGGTCTTACGATTATCTTTTTCTTTCGAAAGGATTTTAACTTTAAAATCAAGTTGTGTGATACCCTAAATGCTGTGCGAGTTTTTCTCGCTCTGGTCCACCAGACTGACCCGGTGTTTTGTAAATGCTCGGGTTAGACCGGGATGTACAGGTTCAGGTCATCAGGTACTGCGAAGTCCAAAGACGAGTTGAAGATGTTCAGACGAATGATATTCCGCTGTGTGATTATATATATGAGGACAGATTATCAAAACTGTCCAGATATAGGTTGTACTCTGATATTGTAAGTATTTTCAAAAGCTCTCAATAAAGATTATTCCTGTATTATATTTTGTTCCTCTGCGATGTGAGACTCTGTGTTGGTTCTTCTTCTTCTATTCTAATATTTCTTTCTTTCTTATCTCACCCTCTAATTTCTTTCTAAAACGTTCCAGTGTTTTCGGTGCTTGGAGGATCGGCATGAGATACGATAAGGGTATTTATGTCGATTTTCGGGGACGGAAACCCATGGGTCGTTACAGTGGTATCAGAGCAGTTGGTTGAGTAGTAATCTTGGCTCTGTGGCGTAACTCAATAGAGATGGGGTTAGTAACACCCTAGATTGAGTTTGAGTGTATATATATGAGAGCGTATTTGTAAGATTTTATATACAAATATTTTGTATTAATTGACTGGTTCAAGTGTTGAGAAGCATTGAACTAGTGAATGGATACAATATTGTTTTTTTAGGTGGGTAAATGAAATAAATTTTACGCAACGTATATTTTTATATAGAAAAAAGGAAATTATTTTCTATATTGTAATAATGTGGGTTGTTTGTTTGTTCTAATTGATTTGATTTGAAATCAAATTTGAATTTTTATGTAAAGTTAAACCCATTGGAAAAACAATTTGTAAATCGAATCAGATATTAAAGTAAAACTGAACCTGGTTAAGTAAAATCAGGTTGAGAATGAATTCAAATTGAGTGAATGAAATGGGGGTTTGAAAATTTATTGGATAAATAAATGGGATTCAAATAAAGCACGTTGCCATTTGGATTTGGATTTTTCTTTTCGAAGAAGTTGAGGCCCAGAGTGGCAGTGGTAGTCGTACCGATCAAGCCATGCAAAGGAGGCGCTGGCAAAATTCTCGAAAATTTTTAGAGTTCAAATTTATTTTGAATTTAATGCGAAGATAATAATTTTAAAAATAATACGATTCAGAATATTCTTCTTACTTTACAATTTCGAGGACGAAATTATTCTAAGGGGGGAAGAATGTAACATCCCAGATTTTTCGGCCATTTAAATTCAAATATTTAAATCTATTTATATATTATATTTGAAATATAATAGATTTTATTCGAATTTATTTAATTAAAATATAGTTCGAATATAATATATTTATATAATATTTAAAACCAGAATGTAGCGTTGAGTTTGAATTCTACCATTAGAAGTTAAAAACGTTGTTTAGATAAATACGATGATATTATTTTATCATTTAATTTAGCAGTTGAATTTAATTTAATTTATATTATAACATAAGAGTGCTAAAGTACTGTAAGAGTGGAATGATTGAATATTCCATCTTCAATGCACTTTTGTATTTCTGAAATGCAAGATTTAAAGTCTCTACAAGGAAAAAAAAAGAAAAAAAGAAGATTGGGCTTTGCAGCGATGAAATTAGCAGTAGTTGAATGAAAAAGCTTAAAGGCCAAATTTTGACAGGTTAAGCGAGTTTAAAACTTGAGTAGTGTATTAACTGTTTAACAAGAGTAAATTAATATGGATTTAGCGGTAGAATAGATTTTTTTTAGGAGACAAGTGCTTACATAAAGTACCAATCCATATAACAGTCAGCTAGTTAGTGTAATTTGATTACACAGTCAGTTTATATGTTGGAAAATACATCAGTGTTTCCTTTTGGTTCGAAAGGATACAATAGCAATATATATATATATATATATATATATATGCTAACTTTACAATGTACAATGCAAAGCAAAATTGGACAGAACAATTCATATCAAATAATATTTGCATGCTCGTTCCTTCCCAAGATAAATGAATTCAAATCCTTCCCATCAACTTTGATTTGCGAAAAAGAAAGATAAAAAACCCATTAAAAGGAAAGATCATGAACAACTAGTAAGACAAGACTGTACATAAGAAAAGAAAAAAAATGATATCATCAAATCTGTGCTGTCAAAATTCAATACAAAGAAAACAGATATGAACAGCAAGAAAAGAAAAATGTGATCATAAAATCTATACAGCAGAAGGACAAGACAATAAATAGCAAAAGAAAACAACTAATTCTATGTATACTTTTCAGATAATATACATTGGAAATAAACAGCTAAGGAGATAGAGTAGGAGTAGCTGTGGAAAATAGGACATGAACAAAAAAAAAAAAACTGAAATGTGTATATTTTTTTGAAATCAAATCTTTATCAAACAGATAATGCACATGTATGAACAGTAAAATCTGATCACTGATTTTCCATATATTTTAAAATCTAAAACAAAATCTTAAGAACAACTATGAACAGCTATGAAATGTACCTGAACAGCTAGAGACAGCACATGAAACAAACCAGTAAAGCTGATATGTATATATTTTATATGCGTCAACCGTACAACAAAAATCAAATCAGAAAAAAAATCTATGTTTCAGTTCGAATCTCTGGTTTAAGTAACTAGACATAACCTATCCAAGAATCATCAAAACCCATTTCGAACAGATCAAAATGTGCTGGAAATCCTATGCCAAAATCTAAATTTCAGATTCGAATTCGATTGGCATAAAAATTCTCAAACCGCAACTATATATACGAATGGCGCATTCATTCCAGAACCGAACAAACCAACATCACAAACAAAAACAACCTCATTCAAAACCAGTAAATCAAAGGGAAATAATTCAGCAATAAAAAAAATCAAGTATAAGAAAACTTAGGTTGTGTTTGTTTAAAATGGCTGAATGCTTATGGCTGAATGCTTAATGCTGAATAGAAATGCTGAATGCTGAATGTTTTTAATGTTGTTTGATTATTTGCTTATCTAAATTCTGGGTTGTTGTGATATATTTTTGGTTGACAAATTTGTCCTTCATCTTTATTGTCCTAATACTCATTATGTATATACGTGCAATAATATTTTTTTAATAACGATGAGTTTACAAATTTATTCAGAATTCATACCCAAATAAAAAAAACACTATCCATACTTTATAGTGCAGTATAAGCTGTGTTTGTCCTATCACATGCTACGTCCTCATTACTAACCATTAATTCATCTAATTTTGTACATTCAGGTAACTGAGACTGTTCAAAAAGAAATTAAAGAAATTAAAATATACACAGTCTTCTCTAGTCTTAGGAAGTACATAAATGCCATGACCTTTGCAAATATAAAATATATACAAACATATGAATATTCTTGCAGTCACATGTTTTATGCAAAGTATACAAAAAGAAATTGAAGAAGTTATCTGCTTTGATGTATGCTCAATCGGTGAAAAGAGGTCTGCAAATGCTGTTGTAGGTAGAAAAGAACAGCTGCTTTGCTATATAAAGAAGGACAACTATAAATCAACGTATAAAAAAGGGCAGCACCGTAAATCAGCAACCAGAAGCTGAAAAAGCTCAAAGTATTCGCTTTTTACCATTCAGCAAAAAAGGCTGATTCACGGCTGAATGATTCCTCTCACCAAACACTTAAAAAATGCTGAATATATTCAGCCTTTTCGAATCAGCGTTGGAAAAGCGCTTTTTGAGAAAAACAAACATAGCCTTAGCTTAATTGTGAAGGAGGCCACTTCAATTCAGTAGGGTTGGGGTGCCTGGTGACCGTCGAACGTGTGTTGGGGAAGGGTTTAGGCCGATTGAGTTGAAGTGGGAGGAGGGAAGCTCGGAGGGAGGGGTGCGACGCCACCAAAGGACTGGAAAAAGAAGAGCCGATTACACGATTTAGGGACTAGGGTTTTCATTTTTTTCGGTTTTGGAATGAAAATGGGTGGCGGCTGTGTGAATGAAAGAAAGTATCGTGGATGAGAGTTTAAATGGTAGACGGGTCGGGTTCGTATGGGCCAAGGGTAAGGTAAGCCCAATTTTTAATTTAAAAGAAAATTTATGTTTTAATTTAATTACTTAATAAAGTTGTTCATACGATATCTTGTATATACGTTATCAGATTTTGACGCGGTCAGTTGCGTTGAGACCGTAGAGACGTAAACTTCGAGATGGAGCGGGTCTAGTCCAGATCTGAAGTGACTGGAATTTCTATTCGAATTAAACGTCAGTTTAATTAAAACAGACTGTTTATCAATGGATTTCAAATCAAGGTGAGTTAAACTCACTTAGCTCTTCCCATTTATATTTTATATAAATTGGGTTCTTGTTTTGCGCGTTTTGGTTGTTAATGATTGACTGTTTGCTAGTGATATATATTTATCGTTGATTAAATTTCTGAAATTAAACGTCGTTTAATTTCAATGGAACACCAATCATGTTGATTTGAATCAAATAAAGAAATTTGCCTTGATTGGTCATGTTTATAACCGTGTTTGAAATTGTGTGAATTGTTTGAATTGGCTGTTGATTGATTGATGATTGCTATAGAAATTATCAGTCAAGAGATGATTGACTATTGTTGATTGTTGAACTATATTTCAACATTTATTCTGATGTTAACCAGTGGATGGTATGGGTTGGTAATTGGCATCACCTGGCCTAGAAATCAATCGATTTTTAAATACGGCTTTTATCGACTGTAAATCAACCGTATTAAAGTTATAAATATATTTTAAAAAAAATTAGGTTTTGAAGGTTATTTTAAAAAGGGGAATAAATATTAATTAATTATTTAGTAAAGTTTATAAGAAATTATGAAATTGATTATAAACTAAATTCTTATGTTGATAAGAATTAGAAACAAATGGGATAACCTAGCAGAGGTATTTTGATCGTGAACGTTTACATAAGGTTATTTAAATTAATTATATTTTAATTAATTTAAAGAGGAATTAAATAGAGTTGGTTAAAAAAGTAACCATGTTTGTGTCGACCATTTAAACTAAGTTAGACCTTAAATTTGTGAAATAACTTATTGAATAAGTGATTAAGCTTAGTAAGAGTTTAAAAAGGAGATTTATTTTTCTAGTATATAAAGGAGTTAATAATTAATGTTGAGGTAAATAATCTGTTCTTAAATGTGATACATTTAAGTGACTGAATTTGAAAGGGAATATTGTTGAATGTTGAAAAGAGGCCAGGGATGAGTTTTATTATTTGAGCTCGAGTTTTATAATGAAGCAGATAAAAGGTTTAACTGAATATATAACTTAAATGAAGAGTTTTACTTAACGTTTGAGTTAAGGGAGGTGAAAGGTTTTATATTAAATTTAGAAACAAGGTTTATTAATGGAATGCAAATTAAAGCGTTGTTTTTAAATTAGGAACACTTAATAATAGTATTAAGTTGAATCAATGGATTTAAAAGGGGTTCCCAAAAGGAAAAGGTAATTGGGAAAAAGGGATTTGATTAGAGCTTGGTAAACAAAGTTGGAAATAGGTATTGAAATAATGATATCGGATTTTTGAATTCCAACTCGTATTTATCTGAAGATATGAACGTTGTTGATCAAGGTCTGAGAGGTAATTAAAATACCCCAACTTGAACGACTTCGGGACTATCCAAGGATGATACTAGTTGGTAATGGCGAGAATGTATGATAAGATTTTCGAGTAAAGGAAATGATACGAGATGATATTTTCCCTAGAAATGGAATTAAAAGGAGATTGGGCGATAAATTTTAAAAGCCAAGTGATGCTGAATACCAGACCAGTGTATCTATTTTTGTGATTTTATGGATGTTTACTTGATAGTTAAATAACCGACTATCAAGTCTGACCTTTATGATTGTTGGTATGGAAAGACCGGGATCGAATATATATTCGAAAACCATTCCGACCAACAAATACGAAATTTATAGAAGAGATCAAGCGACCATCGAGATGGAGCATTAAAGACTATAGATCTTCATAAAGCGGAAGAACCACTTAAAATCTCTGATTCGACCCGGAGATATACTGGGGTTCTGTCGTGGTTGCAACTGTGGATTGCAAGGACTGTCGCTACTGATCCATGGGGTGATTCCTATATTGGATGCAGTAGGAGAGTACCTTCGGTTCATCCTGTTCTTGGGTGACTTGTATGGACGAATGTCTGACAGAGTAGTTCTTAAGGGTCACGTACGTTGATTTCTTCAAACTTATGTCTGTTGATGACGGAGAAGGCCGTACACCTTCTCTTAGCTAATCCGCAGAGTATTTTTGTGGACGTCAATTAGTGATTTGGCGGATCTGACGATGTGGCATTCAAAGTGTATGATGATTAGATGTGTTCTGACCTCAAGCCTCATCAACTGGGAGATGGCAGAAATCGGGCAGGCAACATGGCTATGTGGGTCGCTCCCATTAGGGTGTATAATCACCTATCTAGAGAAATTCCTTTTGTTTCGTACTTTATCGATTCTGCCCATTCGGGAAACGGTGGTTTGAGTCCAACCGTTGGTGATATACATTCGATACACTCAAGCGAAATGAGTGGTCGGTCATGTGAGGGCCGGGTGGCAAGACGTTCTTGTTAAACCCAGTGTATTTGCCTCTAGAGATACACGAGCGGCAGGTGGTCCCATACCTTGTCAAGGTCGAAATCCAATTTCCAATAAGTGCCTACGGTTTTGTCTGTATATATATACGTGGAGCGTGAGATGCAAGCGTTCCACTAGATTGATATTTACTTGTATTTAGACACTAGTATAATATCAGAAAAGATATTGGTTTCAAAAACTGGTTTGGGTTACCATAAGGTAAAAACCGTCTGTGTTTATGTGCGGATCGGTCTTACGATTATCTTTTTCTTTCGAAAGGATTTTAACTTTAAAATCAAGTTGTGTGATACCCTAAATGCTGTGCGAGTTTTTCTCGCTCTGGTCCACCAGACTGACCCGGTGTTTTGTAAATGCTCGGGTTAGACCGGGGTGTACAGGTTCAAGTCATCAGGTACTGCGAAGTCCAAAGACGAGTTGAAGATGTTCAGACGAATGATATTCCGCTGTGTGATTATATATATAAGGACAGATTATCAAAACTGTCCATATGTGGGTTGTACTCTGATATTGTAAGCATTTTCAAAAGCTCTCAATAAAGATTATTCCTGTATTATATTTTGTTCCTCTGCGATGTGAGACTCTGTGTTGGTTCTTCTTCTTCTATTCTAATATTTCTTTCTTTCTTATCTCACCTTCTAATTTCTTTCTAAAACGTTCCAGTGTTTTCGGTGCTTGGAGGATCGGCATGAGATACGATAAGGGTATTTATGTCGATTTTCGGGGCCGGAAACCCCTGGGTCGTTACAAGAGTTTTTATTAAGGAAAGATTAATTAAATGGGAATGGGATTAGAAGCCGTTTATATGAGTTAATCGTGCTTCAACTTTTTATCATGCTTCATGATCTTGATAGTGCCTTGAATGTTTATTAGTTTGTTATGGAAATTAAGCAAGGCTGTTTTCCATGTACAATCGTCTATTGTATGAATTATAGTCGCTTAATTGACTATGAAACCTGACTTTAAACCTAGCGATTGGTTTTGAGGAGACCGGGAAGTGTTCTACTTATCGAAAACCACTTCAAAACTAGTATATGGGTTCTATGTTTTGGAAGCGGTTGTGAAGTGAAGGCTATATGGCGATTCGAGATCTGTTGAGATGCTCCAACACATGTAGTGATTCTAAGATCTGTGAAGGAATCTATGTGTGATTCCAAGATCTGTTGATGTATTGGAATCCATGTATGATTCCGAGATCTGTGAAGGAATCTACGTGTGATTCCAAAATCTATTGAGTTGTGGGATTCCATCTGGAAATTCTTGTTCTGGTCGAGTGGTGAAGACTTGTGTGAAAGATGCCTAACGAAACCTTGACATCGGATATGGCTAAGAACAGAGTAGGAGCACAATCTGGGGTTTTGCTAACCCGCGTCAGGATATATTGACTCCATATCTAGTGTGTGCTTATTATCGAATCGTTGGGGGAGCTCTTTGAATTTGCGCACGGGAGTTGGGTATATTTGGTTCCACGTGGTGAACTTCGGTGTTTTCGTCGTGGGTCAGTTGTGTTTACCTTATGGTATATTTTATCTAGAGATATACGACGCTCAAAGGTACTTTCTGACCCTTGTGTATGGAGTTTGGATCTGTATTGAGAGATCTCCGATGGAAAATCCAATATACGAATGTGCCTTATCGGTTTTGTTTGTACACTTAATAGTTGTTGAATGTAACCAATGTAACCATTCCTTCTATGTGAATTTATTTATATTCTACACCCTAGACATTATCTATTTACAACTATACTTCTCCTAATAAATGGTTGGATGTTATTGAGGGGATAACCATTACGGATATGCATGCGGTCTCTCATGGTATTGAGATATGTGTTACTTAAATGTTGAGTTATCTCATGCGGTTGCTAGCCTGATCTGAGTGTTATTTTGCGGTAATGCTCGGGTCAGACTGAGTATATTTGCAGATCAGATTTGGATTGCTTTGGAGCTTCAGAAGTGGAGTTGGTGACGAGACGTATACTCGTACTCTTTTATTTTATTCCATTGAGTATGTTATTATATGAATTAGCAATTGTAAGTACAGGTTGTTATTACTGTTCAGGCTTCGGGGCTGGTGCTTAGGGAATTCTTCTCCTAATCAGGTATGTTATTATATGAATTAGCAATTGCTAGTCTGATGTTGATTTCGGTCTTCGGGGCTGGTGCTTAGGGAATTCTTCTCCTAATCAGTATATATGTGACGTAGATTTCCAGCTTTGATGGGCGTAGAGTTTTTACTTGCTTCTATCATTCGACTATATCTTTAGGTAGGAACAGTTGGGTGTAAACATGTGTTTGAGACATGTTATGATTGATGGTTGCAAGTGGTTGCAAGTGGTTGCTAGTGGTTGCTTGTGGATGCATATACACGCACATTAGGCACTAGATCGGCTCAGTCACCTTTCATATTGCATATGCATGAGTGTTTACCCTTGTTTGTGGATGAAATTGGATGTGTTATCATACGGATGTTTCATATGAATGGATGTTTGTGCACACATATAGTGTTTATGTGACTAGGACTATTTGCATACATGTTGGACTCATGGCACTAAACATATTTTGCATCTAGAAGATCAACCAGGCCTGATCATTTGCATTAGATAAGGAACATATACACACACTTCTTGCATATGTTCGTACAACATTAGAAATTTCTTAAGGACAATGAATGCCTGTGATTGATGATTGAGTAGATGGTAGGACACATTCTTCTTAACTTGAAGATTTCGGGGACGAAATCCTTTAAGGAGGGGAAAATGTAACAACCTGAATTTTAATAACATATTAAAATCATAAATCAAGGCAAAATTAAATTTTAAAATAAGAATAAGGGTAACGGGTTGCGCCGTTGTGTTCGTCTCGGAATTCTGGTTGGAAACGAGTCCGAAATTTCATAAATCGGAGTCTGTATGACCAAGATATGGCCTCTAGAAGTTTCACGAAAAAACAGAAAACGAAAACAGATTTTCGAATTTCGAATTTAGCCCCAAACATACTGGGCGGGAAAATTTCCCGCCCAGCCCTAGGTCGACTGAGGAGTCGACCCCCCAGGACCAGGTCGACTGGGCAGTCGACCTGGGTGTCGACCTGAGGGTCGACCTCCTTGGTCGGACCAGGTTGGCCTGCTGCACCTGCTTGCTTCTTTGGGTCTGTTCTGTTGGCCTGTGATGAGATTGGATGGTTCGAATCTAAACTAGGGTTAATCTAAGGGCCTAAACTAGTTCTAAATCCTATATAAACCCCCTGATGCCTAAACCCTAATTCACTACAACACATCTAGCCACCATTACTCTGCTGAAATCCCTCTTGGTCATGGTCGCCGTCTCTAATCTTCTTCTTAAGCTTTCTTACGCAATCCAATGCAAAGATGAAGACTTCTACAACAATTCAAGGAGATGAATTAACAACTCTACAACGTTTCTACATCGATTTCAGTTCTTAATTCGCTAGCCATGCTATGTAAGTTCTAGTTACTTTTTAGATTAAAATACTTAATTTTAATATGGCTATGGAATAAAGTGTAATTGGATATAAGCATGTTCATCAATTCAGATCTATTCCTGTTTACCTTTGAACCTTGGGTTTTGAGACTTGTTCATCTCCATTCTTATGTCTAGTCCATGCTCTATTCAGTCGTTATAAATCAGTTTCTTGGATTCGTATTGATATTATTATCAAGATCTAATCTTTATGCCTATCATGGTGATTTATGCTGTTTTCTCTCTGATCTTGTTTTATTGTAAAATTCTACCTTTCCCCTATTTATTTTCTTTTGATGAACCTAGATCAATTTCGGATCTAGGCCTAAACCACGATTTTGTGTACGATTGAATACGGGGAAAAGTATGGGAATATTACCTATTTGGATATATGTGATTGGTGGAATTGACGGCATAACATGAAAATTGGATATATGGGTATTATTGCCATTAATATGAAATTTGATAATTGGGTATTGCCATTAAAATGGTAATTGCAAGAATTGGGATTGGCATATGTAATTTGGCTAGAACTTGATAGGTGTAAATTGGCATAAATTTGGCATACATATAAAATGGCATGAACTGAACATATGTAAATTTGGTATGAATTAGGCATATATAAAACGAACATGTAATCTAGAACTTGGGCATATGTGAATTATGTGAGATTTGTAGTCGAAACACATATGATAATTTATGTCTTGAAAAGGGGCTAATATGAACACGCCTAAGTGGGTTTTGGGTAGTTGGAATGTAATAGCCTTAAAGGAGTGATAAATATAAATTGAGGTAAGTTGCCTTTAATGGCATAAGATAAATTGTGATAAAGTTGGTATGATTTTGCATACCATTAATTGATGAACATAATTGAGTCAATTATGGACATCGTTAAATTAGGAATTAATTAATAATTTGAATAGGGAAATTATTAATATTGGGGTAAATGATTATAAGTGATAATCAATGCTTAGGACACGAGGTTGGACTCATTTGTGACGTAAAACTGCCCGGACCCGCCCGACAAATCCAGTAGTTACAAATAGTAGCCCAATGTGAGAGGTCCTAGGCCCAAATTAAAAGCGTAACAGTTGTAAAGACACGAGGTTAGACTCTTTTATGGTGTAAGACTGCCCGGACCCGCCCGGCAAATCCAGCTGCCATAAATGTCAGTCTAATGTGAGAGGTCTTTATAGGGTTACGACCTTAATGAATTAAGAAATACTTAACCAGATAAACATGTGGTGGGACATGGGGGTTAAGTGGGTGACATGTGGGTGACATATGGAAATACGAATAGTAATACTTAACCAACATAACATGGTAATTAGACCAGTAGGTAGGGTTAAGTATACTAAGAACACTTAACCAATATGGTATGAGTGGGTGGGTTAAGTAATATGATTAGGCTAATGACACTTAACCAATATGGTATGAATGGGTGGGTTAAGTAAGATGACCAGGCTAATGACACTTAACTGTTAAGACATGAATGGTTGAGTTAAGTAAATCTTAATTAATGCCTAAGTGGGAATGATAACTTATGGAATAAAGTATGTTAAGCGGAACAATAGATAAGATGAGATAACTTATGTAATAAGGAAAGATGTGCTTCATTGTAGATTAAGCAATATGTAAAGACAAGAATGAATTTACAATTGAAGGCGACATAAGTTATATTATAAAAAGGAACAAAACATTGGTTAGGTTGGATAATCCTCTGAGTATCAATCTGATGTTGATTCCGACCTTCGGGGTTGGTATTTAGGGAATTATTCTCTCTCTCTCTCTCTCCAGTGTGTTTGTAAGTTAAGGGGTACTTGGTTGTAAAGATTGAATAAGAACATGTTATTGTACCATAACAGGGGTTAATGTATGAATCATAGGAATAACATGTTGCGGGCTTATTAATGGACTTAGTATAGTTCAAGTTAAGAAGTGAATTAATAAGCAAGTTGAAGGTTAGTTTAAATGGAAATAACCAAGTTAAATGATAAGGCTGATGAGGTAGCACAAGCGCATAGTTAATGGATAGACATAGGGTCTAATGGCAGATAAAGCCAAGGCGCTTGGTTAAACCCGGACGTTGGGGGTAATATGAATGACATGTAAAATATAACCTATAAGCACTTAACCAAGATAAAGCATGTATTAAGACATGAGGATGATGTAGGGGTTAAGTGGAGGACATGGGTAACATGTAAGACATAACTGGTGTATACTTAACCAAAATTTAAGCATGTAAGTGGACATGAATAAGAAGGGGTTAAGCAAGAATTACTAGAGGGGACCAAGCGTAGGAGGGAAGCTTGCGTCGAGGAAAGGAGACCCTTTTCAGGCTAGTAGCCCATTACGTTTCTTTGTGAGCTCGACCCATGTCGAGGACGGGACACGCATACTGGGTTTGATTGTAAGAGGTCAAAACGGGTTAGCGGTAGCAACGCAAGTCCAACGGGTTTCATATGCGTGTGTGGACCCGGGCTGGTAGGTAAGACGTTGTTGCATCGTGTAGGTATAAGCCGTGCATCCTCAAGTTGTATCGGTTTGCCACTTTGGGAAATGATACACCCCACTGGGGCCAGCACGGGTATCTACGAGTTAGGAAGCCGATCGAATGGGGAAGGTAGTGGGTACGACTAGTGGAGATAGGAGCAGGTGACACCTATGACAGCAGCTAGGAGTACAACTACCATATTATGAATATTGTAATTAAAATGGGGAGGGTAGTGGGTACCACTAGTGGAGATAGGAGCAGGCGGGACCTATGACAGCAGCTAGGGGTACACGAAACTACCATTATTATTATCACTTATGTTCAGTAGGCAGGATCACCTTATTATATAACACGGGCTACTAGTTGGGACACTAGTAGGGGGTAAGGATCCTTGTTACATAGGACACTAGTTGGAGTACTAGTAAGAATACTGTAACACCCCACCTCCGCCAATGCCACTCTTGCAAGGGCACTGGCTTTGGGAGGCGTTAAACGAGGTAAACATGTATGCAGATATCACAAGACATAACATATAAGTAAAACAGAGAAGTAAAGCAGCGGATCAAACTAACATTTCAAAACCATAGTCAAGTTACATCAAAGTACTTGGTCATTATTTTCCCACAAAACAAAGTCTAGAACATAAACTGAAAACTGAAAAAAAAAACATAAAGTAACTATCCCCAAAGTAGAATAAAGCCATAGCATGCTCAAGTCCAAACCGTACATGAGCTATCCAAAAAAGCAGCTAAAGATCCAGCTAGGTACCAGTGTTCCCGCCCTTCAAACCGGGGGGGGGGGGGGAACGGAAGAAAAGAGGCGATAGAAAACGGGTCAGTCAAAAAGACTGGTAAGTCCTATCTACTATTAGTATAAAAACTAATAAAGTTAACTGGACATGTAAAGTAGAGATGAAACATAGGGTGATAACTGGCATCGTGAAAAGATAGATCAAGATAGATCAAGTGGGGCATCGCATATACAAGGTTAAGTTGCACCAAGTGTGTACTAGTAATCCATGTCAAGTATAAACAAGAAATGATCCCTTGGCCCAATCTTGGCTCAATATCCCGAGATGACCTAGATCAAGGTCCAACAACACGGTCTAGTCGATCGGCGCCCTAAAAGCCTAACTCGTCAAGTGTCGGTGTCATACGGCCCAATCACGAAGTGTAGTCAAACTGTGCTAGGTCCACCCTAAGGTGTATCAAGCCCTAGGGTGCCAACCACGGACACAAATCAAGCACGCACAGTCTAAACCTACGGGTGCCCGTGTCTGCTTTTTCAACTCCGGACTATGTGCACGACCATAGTCTGCCTGAACCTACACCGGCGCACCTACTCAGCCGTTGTTTTGGTCGCTTACATGTCAGCCCAGTAATCGTGCCCCACCCTAGCCTAGTCCCTAGGGTATCATGATACAATCAAGAGGGTTACTAGTGAAAAGGACCACGTAACTAGGGTTTCTAACGGGTTAAATGTGGTTAACCCTACCCAATCAAGTTGGTTAAGTGTACCCAAGGTTCATGACTTAACCGCTTCAACCCATCGTGTTTAATTGGTTAAGTATTCAAGTGGTCCATGACTTAACCCTATCATGTGGCATTAATTAATTTAATGCACCCAACCTCTCACATCAGACCTTGTTGTGGTTACTAGTTAAGCCGGGCGGGTCCGGGTAGATTTACACCACAACTTGGTCTAATCTCGGGTTTCAAGTGCGACATGACCAACTACTCACATTGGGTCCTATTGCTTGTAGCCACTAGTTAAGCTGGTCGGTTCCGGGTAGATTTATGCTACAAACTCAACCCAACCTCGAGTTGGCCATTCTCATGTTTTCTAGTAGTCATGTCCAAGTTCATGTTCATGTTTCAAGCATAATCACATGTCATATTTCGTGTCATCTTTTCAAGTCATATCTTTATGTCATTTTAGTTTACCCATAACGTAACCCCATCGCATGTGAGTTCGCATAAGCGAAAATAGATCTCAAAGAGGGAACTTAAAAGCATGACATAATTAATAAGGTTTGGGCCACAAGTTAAACATGGTGGCATATGAGGAAAATGCTTTCATAAACTTGCATATTACATTATAAGCCTCAAAACATGCATGATATCAACTTTAGCAAAATAGGTTAAACATGGTCATAGATGACATGAGATGATAGCAAGTGATTCGCATATAACATCATATGCAAGTTAACATAAGGGTTATGAGAGTTTCTATGTTGCTTTTATGCAATATTTCAAACCAAAGCTCATAGCTTTTTTATGCACAAAGTCAAGGTGATAGCTTTACAAACATGCATAGAATAAATCTATGCATAACATGATAGAATCAAAACTCATATCTTTCTATGCACAAAGTCAAGGTGATAGGTTTACAAACTTGCATAGAATAAATCTTATGCATAACTTGATAGAATCAAAGCACAAATCATACTTAGGCCCAAACTCAAACTTGCAACATGTCATATTTAACTTCATAGTTAGAATCTAAGAGTAGTATAGGGCTTACAATGCTATGAAGACTTATAAAATATAAATAAGATTGAGACGAAGCCACTAGCAACTCTAAAGACCCCCAAATAGCAAGCTTCAATGAAAACCCTTGAGAAATAAGAAGAAGGTCCTTGCTTTGATGAAGAAAGATTGAACTTTGGCCTTAGAAACTCTCAAACAAGCTTAGGAACTCCCATATGAATGAAGATGGAGGCTATGACAAGAGGGTGGAGGCCATGATTAAACATTTTGGCATAGTTTAGTTGTAGGATTGATTTATGATGATTTAGGCTAGGTATTAGGGTCCTTTTATAGAAGATTAGGTTAGTTTAGACCATAGGATTAACCCTAATTCAGATCTGGGCCATCAATTCACGTCACTAGCCTCCAAACATGTCTTGAGAAACAAGTCAGGTGCACCCAGGCCAGACTGGCCGACCACCCAAGTCGACAGGGGTGTCGACTGGGCAGTCGACACAGCCTGGGGTGTGTCAACTCCCAAGTCGACTCCCCAATCAACTTGGGGAGTGGCGGGATCTTTTCCCGCCTACCCAGCCCAGCTGAATTTGAAATCTGTTTTTAAATTTGAATTTTCTGAAAACTTCTATGGGCCTTAACTGGTCATACGGACTCCGATTTTCGAAAACTCAGACTCTATTTCACGTATTTTTCCGAGACGAACGCAATGGTACAGCCCGTTTCCCTTGATTCAGGTTTTATCATTTAATTATTCCTTGATTTATGTTATAACTTGTTATTCAAAATATGGGTTGTTACAAATACGGATCATTCCTTGTAAGACACTTGTGAGGATGCTAGTTAGGTAGTGCAGAGCAAATAGATATCACAGAAATCTTTTAATGGCGAAGCAGAGGAATCTTGTTATGCTTGATAGGAATCTTATGAAATTATACTTAGTTTATCTTGAATGGGAACCTTGCGATGTTACTAGACAAAAATCACATCATGTTACCCTTAGTTATCTTGCCTGTTGCTTATCTTGTCATCATGCTTATGTTTACTTTCAGTTTACTCATGTCATATTATCCTTAACTATTTTTATGCTGAAAGTCACTAGGACTTACTCAGTCTTTATGACCGACCCGTTTTGTTTCGCCTCTTTTTCTTCCGTTTTCCCCCAGGTTCGCAGGGTGGGAATACAGCTTAGTTCGGATCTTACCAAACTCCAAGGCTCTTTCATGTATGACTTGGATTTCTCTTGGCTATGGCTTGCTTTGCTTTATTGGGGAATACTACAGTTTGTTTTTATGCTTCTTTGTTTTTGACCAAGACAGATATTTTAACTATGTAATTGGGTATTGGAAGTTGATGGGCTTTTATTGTAAACATTTATATTTAATAAATGATTTTAAGTACTTCCACTTTACTTTCCGCTGTTTTATATATGTCTGTCTTGTAATATTTCTGTTCCAGTACCCATAATGCTCCATTGAAGTTAAGGCATTCCCTTTGTGAGTGACCTTAATGGACGTGGGGTGTTACAGTCATTTGGGGTAACAGCTAATACTAGCTAGTTAGCTGTTCTAAAAGGTAAAAATGTGGTCACTAAAATCACTCCTCCTAAAAGGCCTCTGAGAAGCAACATTGCAATTAAACGACGATTATGACATGGAATGTCAGGGGGATGAATACACCTTTGAGAATGGGTGATGTTTTGTCCCTTTTGGCAAAATACAAGCCAACTTTGGTTGGTTTGGTAGAGAACAAGTTAAGTAGTGTTAGTTTAGCTAAGTTTAGTAGATTGATTCCAAGGGATGGAAATTTATACCTCATGATGCCACTAAGTATTCTGGAAGGATTTTATTGTTATGGAACTCTGAAGTTTGGTCAATTTCTGTTATGTCATCTTCCTATCAACATTTATCTGTGCATGCTGTTAATAGAGGGGGATTGGCTCTTTGTTTCACTATTGTATATGCAAGTAATAGCTATTAGGAGAGACAAGTTTTGTGGCAACATATTGTGAATGAAGCAGAACAGGTTGATGAGGAATGGGTTGTAATGGGGGATTTTAATAATTCTACTTCACATTTAGATAAAAAGGTGGTCTTCCAGTGCCATTTCAACATATAAGAGCCATCAACAATTGCCTTACTTAGTCAGGTTTGATTGAAATTAAAGTTGTGGGTTTTAATTATTCCTGGAGAAGAAGTGGTATTGCAAATAATATAAATAAATTTTTTGTTAATCATATGTGTTTGCATAAGTTCACTGACATGAAAGCTATATCTTTGTCTCAACTTTCAAGTGATCATAACCCTTTGCTACTTGATTTAATTCCTACATCTAATGGTAAAGGTTTTCCATTTAGATATTCTATTGATTGGCAGTATAAAATGGGTTATCACGAGTGTATTCACAAAGGTTTGCAAACTAGAGGTTGGGGTTTTGCCAGTTATATATTTCAGCAGAAGATAAATGCTTGCAAATTAGAGCTGAAACAGTGGAATAGAATTAGACCAAAGGATAATGACTCGATTAACGAGGCAGAAACTTTTTTTAAAAGAAAGGGAAGCTGCATCAGATGTTGATCAGAGAACATAGAATTATATGAGAGTTTGATGGGGGCTAAGAAAGCATTGATGGTGCAAAAGCAGAATAAATTTTGGAGTTTTAAAGTCTAAAGTGGCATAGTTGCAAGATGGAGACACTAATTCGAAATTCTTTCATTCCAAAATGTCAACAAGGAAATTTGCAAATCATCTTAAAGCTTTGATAAATTCAGAAATGTGATCTTATTTACAAGGCTGAGGAAGTGTCTAAGAAAGCAATTGATTATTACAATGCACTATTCAATTGAGAGAAGATTAAAGAATTTCCTTTCTTTCAATCAATTTCTACAATAAACTCTCAAGGTCAGCAGGTACTTTTAAATCCCATTACATTAGATGAAGTAAAATGGGCAGTTAATTCGGTGCAAATTGATACAAGCCTAGGGCAAGATGGGTTTAATTCAAAATTTTATATCTTACATTGGGAAGTGATAAAGTTTGATTTGTTAGCAGCTATGCAGGATAAGTTTCAATTAGCAAAATTACCAAAGAATTTGAACCATACTTTCATAACATTAATTCCAAAGGTATACAAACCCACAGAGATATCACATTATAGGCCCATATCTTGTTGTAATTTGTATTATAAAATTTTTAGCAAGATTTTGTGCAGAAGGATTGAGTGTTTTTTTACCTCATATCATCTCATCAAATCAGAGTGCATTTGTACCATCAAGATCCATTGGAGAGAATATTTTGTTAGCACATGAACTGCTTAGAGACTTTAAAAAGAAAGGAGTAAGGAAACTCTGTGTTAAGGTGGATATTCATAAAGCTTATGATATGATTAGAAGAGAATTTATTTTCCATTTAATGTCTGTGATGGGATTTCCAGTTCATTTTGTTAATATAGTATATGAATGCATCTCTACTCCTACTTTCTCATTTATGATTCAAGGTGTCCCTTGTGGTTTCATTAAATCAAATAGAGGAATTCGTCAGGGTGATCCTCTATCACCATACCTCTTTATTATTGCCATGGAGTATTTTATGTTTTGTATGAATGAAGTTACTCTGCAGAAATTATTTGAGCTGGTACACAAGTTTGAGCCTTCAATGACATACTTAATATATGTTGATGATTTAGTTGTGTTTGGTAAGTGTACTCAAAGGCGTGCAAATGCTTTGAGTAGCTGTTTTGAGAAATTAAAGAGGTATAGTGGTTTGACAGTGAGGAGTTTGAAGACAAAGGTATATTTCAGTACTGATTCTTATAACATTGAAGAGATAACATCAATTTTAGGATTTCAAACAAGCCATTTGCCAGTAAAGTATCTTGTAATGCCTTTATCATCAAACTACATACATTATAATGAATGCCAAGCTTTAATAAGTAGAATTCAGAATAAGATACAAGCATGGGATGCCAAATTCCTCAGTTTTGCTGGAAGAGCTGAATTAATCCAGTCTATGATAACTCCAACAATTCTTTATTGGTTGTTTGTATACCAGTTGCCAGAATATGTACTAGACAAGTTAAATATCATGTATGCAGATTTTTTTTGGGGAGGACATGTACATGAAGTTAGCTGGAGGAAGATGTGTACTCCAAAAAGTGAAGGAGGAATTGGACTGAAGTCACTTGCTGATCTTAAAAAAGCTGCGTGCATCAAGATGATGTGGAAGTTCATTTCAGGTGCATCATTGTGGTGTAGATGGATGAAAGCAAATTACTGTTTCGGAAAACGGTTTTGGAGTATGAAGGTGGACAATAATTCATTTAGCACTAGGAAAACTATATTGAGACTGAGAAATGAAGGTAAGCATTTGTTCAATAAAGTAATTGTTAATGGATCTTCTACTCTGCCTTGTTTTGAGCCATGGGTGAACTGTAAATGTCTGGTTGACTTGGTTGGTTTATCACGATTTCAAGCTATTGCAAGATATGATGAATTGGTGGCTGGAATTATAGTTGATGGAAAAGTTGGTCCAAATAAGCATGCTGGGACAAGGGAAGTGTTTCATCAAAGTTAATGAGGTAAAAGTGAATAACAAGTTTCAGAGTGATTGCTATGAATGGTGTGAAGGGGGTGTATTTACTTTTCATAAAGGATGGGAGTTTGCAAGGGAAAAGCATGAATGCGTGCCATGGTATAAGGTGATATGGCATAATAGAAATGCTAAGAGAAAGTCATATATTGCATATTTTGTTGCGAGCAATAGACTTTATACTAAGGATAGGATGATGAAATTTGGGATGATAAATGAAGCTTGTTGTGTGTTATGTGGTAGAGAGGAGGAAATAGTAGAGCATGTATTTTTCAAATGTGAATATGCTGAACTTATTTGGAGGAGTTTAGCAAGTAAGTTGGGTATTATGATAGAGGATGATGTTTCTTTAAGAAGTGAGGCAATGAAAATTTTGAGTTTGTATAAATGCAAAGATCAAATGCTTGATATTGCATGTGGAGTTCTCGCAGCAACCGTATATCATGTATGGTTGGAAAGAAATTCAAGAATTTTTAACAGCAAAGTTGTGTCAAAACAGATGAGGCTACATATGATTGAGAGATAGGTGTTCATGCTAGTGAAGGATAATGGTTCCAGAACAAAGAGGACGAGGCAAAATGAAGTGTGGCTGAAGCAATGGGGAATTGATTTATGTGATACAGGGTGATATATGTTTATACTTTACTTTATGTTGTGTTAAGATGTGTATGAGAGCGTGAGACTTGTTGGTTATATTGTATAGTGAATATATGAATTTTATATGTACTCTTTTCCCTTATATCGCACACATTTAGGTTAGGGGGGTATAAGGTTTTGACGAGGCATATAAATGAAGTATATGATTGGTATATGAAATAAAGAGTACCAATTTTCCAAAAAAAAAAAATTTAAAGTATACAAATATTAGTGCGGTGTTTGGGTTATGTTTGCCTCTATGTGTTTTCATATATAAATTATATAAAAGAATTTGTTGTGTTGTGTCTTTGAATGGTGTAATCTTGTGTTACTTTTTGTATTTTCCGCGTGTGTTTTCTATGCTTTGGGTAGTTTGTACTTTGTGTGTTTTATTTTGGTGTGTGTTGAGTTTATTTTAATGAAGAAAGGTTTCAAAAGTTAGTTTCAAAATTCATCTGCTGCATTATTTGCTGAGAAATTTCCTCCCTTAATAAAATAGTGTGCGGCTATTCGCACCCCACTTTCCACTTCTGGCTACCTCTAAAAATTTAATAGATTGAATTATTTTTAGCCTACTTCTTACCACCAATTTCTGTTTTTTCACTCAGTCATTAACCATCGACCCCAATATTCCATTTTCGGTAGTTTGCAGCCATTTCAAATTTGTTACTTCCATTTCATTAATTTGTTCGGTTTCACACAACCGATCCAGATCCCCAATTTTGGAAATTTGCGGCCGCTTGGAAACTATTTATTCCATTTGTTTACTTTGTTCGGTTTCACACCGCTGACTACCTTTATTTGAGCATGGTGAATGGTGAACGATCGGAAAACTGCAACTTATCTACCTGCATACATGGTAAACAACTACCGACGCTCTTACACATTCTTCGATTATGAACAGTCGTTCCAACTAATTTTTAAATGTCAACTTTCAATGATTTCAGAAACCATTTCTAAGTCTGCAGCTCACATCAATTTCAAGAATAAAAAAATTATGGTTAGATTCTTAGTCGATTGAGACAACTGCTTCCCTTTCGTCATCATCGCATGCAAGTTATCAGCTTCCCTTTTGTAATTTGAGAAATATTCGAGCTTGATGAGGGATGGAGCAATGGCAGGAATACGAATGATATATCTGGGAACGAAGGAGAAATAAAAGTGAGGTGGTGGCCTGTTTAAAATTAAAGCATGTGGTGTAAATAAGCATAGATTCATAAAGAAGAGGTGGCCTTTAGTAGAGGTGGCCAGAAGTGGAAAGTGGGGTGTGAATAGCAGCACACTTAAAATATAATATATTGGGTTATTATCGAGTTTGAATCCATTTGGAGTTGTGCTTGAATGTCATTGTTCCATCCCTTATCCATTCGTTTACCGTTCTCCATTCAATGCCACGAAAGATGAGTTTATCTCACACTTGACTTACATGTTTATACATGTGAAATTCAGCGCATTTGAAATGCTATGAAATGTATAGGATTGTCGTTAGAAAATTTTATTTTATATATATATATAATATCAGTGTGCACATGTGATATGTATTACTTCTTGTACATGTTTGATTGGTTGAGTTTACTTCATGCGTATGTTTGATTTGTTGAGTTTATTGATATTGTTTATTTATTTGTTCTCACACAGTCACACTGCAAGTTCCCTATTGGTTGAAATCATACATACCCGAATCACTATATGGATTTAGGAAATGAATTGAATCGATTTGGGATGCGGGTTGAAATAGTATATATCTCGGATTGAAATTTTGAATTACGGATTGAAATGATATATATCTGTATCACTTCGCCTAGGTAAAAAGTTATATTCGGACACCGTTGGTCTATTTTGAAAATATTTTTCCAAATTCAAATGTATATTTTATTTTAACAAAGCTATTTTAAATATTTTAGTTATAATACTATTTTTAAAATTTAAATAATTTAAATTCCTTTGTAGGTAGTTTAATAAATCTTTTATTATAGTTTAGTATTATTTAAATTTTAATATAAATATACATTTTATAAAGATACAAACATTGATTTTCTTAATACTTTAAATTAAAAAAGGTTTAAAGAGAGATTTTGAATTTATTGATAATGTAATTTGTTTAATGACTTAACTGAACTTAATTTTAAAAACTAAGCTATGACTGAGTTAAGATGTGATTATGAAAATGATGAAATGAGATTTATATGAAATTTATTACAATAATGAAACTTAATAAATTGATTTGATAATAACTTATGAAATGAATGGTTTGAATCCAAATACAATTGAAGTTAATATTTAGAGTTGATTAAACTTAGAGATTTGGGTTTATCTAGATTCAAATTGTTAAAATGAGTTTTAAAGTTAATTTCGAATTAGAGAATTTGATTGAAGTAATAAATTTGAACACAACTTGAATAATATCTGAAATTATTGGATTTAGAATACACTGTTAATTTGAAGTGAATTTTGGTAATTGAATTGATTATAAGTTGAAATTGAACATATGGATATATGTTTTGGATTATATTATTATTTAAAACTAGATTGATTGAAACTAGTAATGTTTCATACAAAACTAATTTAGATTATTTTATAACTATTTATATTTAACTTGACTATTAAACATTTTATAATTATTTTCAACTTCGATTATTCTGTTTAAATATTAAACTATTACATATGTATTTTATAATCATTTTAATTAAAGTGTTTTATATAAATCTACCTATTATACTATTATATTATAGAACCTATTTTAAATAATAGTCAATTTCCGTTTCGAACTATGTAACATTTTCAAAATATATTACATATGTGACATTTTCAAAGACTTAGCTTAAATTTTCAACGTTCAGACATTTATTCGAACTGTTAAATTTAAACATCAAAATGTATTATTCCACGTTGGAACGAGCCCAAATTTGGATAGATGATAATATATACGTGAATTGAACATCTGCAAAATCTTGTTGGATTTGGATTTGTGTAACTCACGGTAAGGTAGGGGTGTTGCAAAATAGTGGTGACCCAAAATGCTCCTCGTATATATATATATATATATATATATATATATATATATATATATATATATATATACACACACACACACCCACACATGTACATATATATATAGGAAAATGTTCCGCTACACCTTTATCACCCCCTAAATTCCAACCACTCATTCTGATTTTAACATTCATTCTTTCTCTCTCCGGTTGAATTAAATAATATAGTGTATTGGAAAGAGATAGAAAGAATGAATATTAAAATCAGAATGAGTTGTTGGAATTCAGGGGGAGAAAAGGTGTAGCCTAAGAGGTGTAGCAGAACATTTCCCATACGTACGTACATATATATATATATATATATATATATAGGAAAATCTATTTGGACATAAATTTTTTAAATAATTGGTGACACAATTGATTGACATCGATGGATCGTCCCCCGAATTCTAGCCCTCCATATAGGAATAAAAAGATCCAACGGTAGGGTCTATTTAGACATAAAATTTTAAAATAATTGATGATACAATTGATTGGCATCATCGGATCGTTCCCTGAATTCCACCTATAATGACCCGAAATTTTGGAATCAGATTAATTTGTTTGAAAATACGAGTTTTGGAGACATTAAAATAACCGTGCACGGTTCTAGATATATACACTCATTTTTAAATATGATTTCAAAAAGTATAACAGTCAGTTACGTCATTTAAATTAGTTTTATCAACTTACCAGTTCAAACAATTTTTAGTACAAACAAGATTTTGGCACTATTCATTAAAATTGTAAATTTTGAGATTAGTATTTGAATACAACTTATATAAGAAGTTAGAATAAGGTTATTTGAGTTTTAAAATAATAATTAGTAAGGTTACTTTGAAAATCGATAATTCAGTACTAGTATAAAAGCTAACAAAAATGGATATTTTGCATATAGTCTTAGAATTTGATGAAACCATTTTTATTGAATCCGTAGTAGTAAATAATGGCAAGATTTCAAATTTCAAGTTAACTGGAGTTAGTGTGTGAGCGTGCGAAATATAAACGCGAGTTAGAAAAAAAAAAGTAGTTAAAATGGAATAATAACATTAACAAAGACCATTTTGCAAACGGTCTCTGAATCTGACGAGACCAAAATCATTAGAACCGTGTTTAAAAAATATAAGAGAGTTTCAAATTCCATAATTTTTGGGATTAGTATGTGGTTGTGCGAGTATTAAACACATAGGTAAATTTCAAAGAAAATTGATTTTTAAACGATTTAATTAATTAATTTTGAGCCAATAAATAATATTTAAAATGTATTAAAATTAAAGTACAGTTGTCTAATGTTATATTAAATATTTTAGAACATTAATTAATTTCCGAAAGCATCGATATGTCATTATACAACGTTAAGTAGTATAATAAGTTATAAAAGGATGAATAGTCAATTGAAGTTCGTTTTAATTAATAAAAATAATAAATAAAATATATTTTAAATTTTGTTTACAGATTCTCGAAGAGCACAAAAAATTGATTAATATGACCAGAAAATATATTTGATATCGTTTGTGTAGACATGTCAACAAGTTATACGAACATTGTAAGTTAGTTAGCTATAATATGTCAATTTGATAGCACTATTCATTTAGGAACATAAGTGTGCTTTCTTTAATGTGCCACCTTTCTAAGCAACCAAGGTGTGTTTGTTTTGAGGTGTCACTCCTACTTCTTGTATTCTGGACACCTCCTTAAACCTCTCTCCACTACTAAAACACTATTTTAAGCCTTCTACACCCAATTTTCACCTCCTACACCCCCAAAATAGCCCACACCTTCTCCTCTCGAGCCCGTCTAGCATGCACCAGCCCACTCTAGTTCCCCGTGCCCTAACTCTTCGAACCTCAAGCATAGTTCGCCTAAAAAAACCTTTTCCGTTAGCTGTTTGAACCAAAATTACACCCCGTTATGCACCGTCTTTTTTATTAAATCAAAATGCTTCGAACCCCTGCCTAATTATTTTCAAAAAACACTGATGATGCCGGAGGGCTGGCGAAATTTTCCAGGATCATTTAGAAGTAAAAATCTTGCATTTTTAAAAGATCGACGGAGTGAAAATCGATGGTGAGTAATATATACTCATGTTTGAATTATTTATTTATGTTTATAGTAGTTGATGTCATATTACTTATATGCAAGAAAAATATATGTTATGTTGTTAGGATGAAGTTTGGATATGATTTGTTGACATTGGTTCGTGATTGACATGTTAATATAAGTGATTTAGTAGTTGAAACCATAGACAAAAACTTTTGATTGAAATGAATGATAACTTGGTTGAATGTTGCATGTACATTGACATGAAAATAAATATTTGCAAGTTAGCGTTAGGTTGATAAAATATTAACTAGTTAACAATGAGATTTGGATAGTTTACCGTATCCAAAATGAAATGCATATGTGATGTATGTGGTAGTGGAAAAACGGTTACTTGAATAAGCAAGTTTATGGATGAATAGTGAACTACGTTTATTTTGATGCAACTTTTGTCAAAATAAACAGTATATGAGTACCAAACCAATTTTATATTTGAATGTGTATGTTAGTTGATGGTTGAATATGGCGGTTAATCTGTTGATTAACAAAAGCATATGAGCGTTAAACATTTAACGCTTACATGTTATGTATTGTGCCACAATATGTGTGCACTAGATGTTGAAATGATTGATAAATGTCGTTTGGGTATAAACGACATATTGAACCCATATAGGTTGAATTATATGACGGTTGGAACTTGAGATAAGTCCAAATCAATTTTGAATAAAAACAACGATAGTGGCATTAATAACCTGAAATTGGGTTTTAACGAATTGGCCTATTTTTAGATCAAAATAGGGAAAATTTATGATAATTTATAATAAATGATTTCAAAGTTATTCGAAAAAGGAATATGGAATTCCAAACTACATTTTAAGATATTTGTGTTTTCAGCCTAATTGACTAAAAACGGTAAAACAACGTTTTGAGAATTTAAGTTAATTAAATTTAAAATTGTTTGGTCTATTTAACATGACCAAGTTTTTGAAAAGTGTTAGATAAATCCTTTGATTTAGAAAAGGTTTTCCATTTTAAATCTTTACTAATAATCGGGATAGGTTTGGTGTCACACTTTTTTGGTATACACGTAAACTACCGGAAATGCCCTTTATTCGAAATTATGTCCTACATTTCCTCTATGCTGAATCAAAATTAATTGCTCTATTTCTAGAAACAGTCAATTCCTTAAATTCTAACTCATTCCTATAATATTAATTTCTCTATTTCCAAAAATAGTCAATTCCTTAAAATTCTCATATTCATTCTTATAACATCATTTGCTATATTTTATATAAATAGTCAACTTCTTAAAGTCCTCATTTTCATTTCTATCTTTATTAAAAGTTCAAAATATCACCTTAAAT
This sequence comes from Allium sativum, assembly GCA_030737875.1. Lineage (NCBI taxonomy): Eukaryota > Viridiplantae > Streptophyta > Magnoliopsida > Asparagales > Amaryllidaceae > Allium > Allium sativum. Next base: position 843,751,947 of record CM060912.1, on the reverse strand, counting down.
TTTGCAACTTGACGGTTTCTTTTCTTCTTTACGAATAATCGGAATAGGTTTGTTGTCACACTTTTGGTGTACACGCAAACTACCGAAAATGCCCTTTATTCGAAATTATGTCCTACATTTCCTCTTTGATGAATCAAAATTAATTGCTATATTCCCAGAAATAGTCAATTCCTTAAACTTCTCAGTCATATATATATATATATATATATATATATTATTTACTACAACCCACTAAAACATCGGTTCGTAGCACGTTCCGCATTAAAAAAATCAACATTTTTCTTCATTCTTCACTCCCGTCTCCGCACGCTTCCCTTTTCTTCCTATCGTCAAATTATCTTCCTCCCTGTCAACCATTTTCCAGATCAATTATTCCTCTTCTTCCTTCGTTCTTTGCTTCAGATCTGGGAGTACACCCTCCTTCGCTACTCCACCTGTACTTCATTCGACCCCCAATTCCTACTCCTCTCAACTCTTACTAACTTCACCTTCTCCAATCTAACGAGGTTTTCTGCTTCCGATCTGCTACCATGACCACTTCCACAGCAAGATCCGGCACTCCTCCTCAGTTAATTTCAGATCTACTGTCGTCGACGAAGCTTTCTTCCTACTCTAACACGGTGTCGTACATCGAATCGGTTTATCTGTCTACTTTCCACGCTTTATTTCTTCTTCCCTTCCCACAACTTACTATAATTGTTATTTTTTTATAGTTGTCTAGCAGCCGTCTTCACGTATCGCGATGGACGAACCTTTCCCCTTCGTCCTCCATATGTTTTACTAGTTTATACTTCGTTTGTTCATTACTCAGTCTAATTATTTATTTATTTTTCCTGTCGTATGCTCAGATCTACCCCTCATGTTCATCTACGGCCGTCGAACAACCTGTGTTCCTCCTCCATCACCGTGTTCTAGGTAAAATCGATTTATATTCAATTTTTTTCCTGTTCTATGTTAACATTTTTACACTTTGTTTGTTAAACATGTTATACGTGCCGAATATTGCTATATATTTCATACTGTCCTATTAATTTTGGCTCACAAAGTTTATTTCACATCAGTACTTCAGTTGCATATTTAGAATTGCCATTGCCTGTAGTTTGTTCCATTTAACAGAATATGCTGCGTGCTTCCTTAACATATACTATATGTGGATGACCATGTTTGCAGTAACATGTGTCAAAAAATTATTTATAGTCAAACATAGATATGTAGGAACATTGTAATTATAGTTCAGATGTTGGAAACAAATTTAATTGATTAGCTTTATCATTTTGAGACATATTAATCACTTGATGCTCTGTCTCAACTAAACGACTGTACTTTTGTTTTTGAAACCAAGTTATGACTTCATAATTTTCTTTCAGAAGTTTAGCAATTTGACTTCCAAAAAATTAATTGCTAACTTATTGTTACCCTTTAATGGAACAACTGGTTCTTAATTCTTCATGTTCTGTAGCACTTACTTATTTTCATCACAAATTTCCATTGTGCTAAAGCACTTAAGCACTTAGGTACACAGTTGATGCGCAAACTATGGGGTTTGTCCATTTTATGTGGATGTAATCTTACTATTTATATGTTTTTATCCCCACAATGCTTTTTGATGATATTTAAATGCCTAAAATTTTGATTAGTCATCCTTTTCTTTATTCTGCTTGGATACCACTATTATTCAATACTAAATTTACATAAATGTGTTAACACTTATTATTGATAATGGTATCATTTACTTTCTTAAAATAAATTTGTTCAATTTTACGGCGCGGTGAGAATTGTGTTTCATATCGTGACCTCGAAACATATTAAACTCTCTTTTAATGAGTTAAGTAGAATTAGTTGATAATATTTTGATGTAAGAAAGTAAATGAATGCATTTATCATAATCAGACAAATGTAGAACAATTTTTAGAAATCTATTTGTTAAACTGTACTCCAATCATCAATATTTGATAATGGTACCTAAAATATTTAGTAAATATATACTGATAGTTAACCAAAATCAAATTATTTAATAGTTGATAATATTATGCTTCTTGACTAAATTTTAAATATATGTTCATATGCATTAATTTTTGTCATTTACAAATAAGATTTAATGATCTTATAAATGGTATCGAATAAGCTTGGAAGTAATATATGTTATCGGATCCCAATTAATCCGAAAGGCTTTTATGTCAGCCTTCAATTCCATATTTAATATGAGTGGAAAGAAAATACATTTTTTTAGAAAATACTAGAAGATCAATAAAATGTCAATTATATTCTTCAATTTTCTGCAAATGTACAGTTTCTACAAAGTGAAACTACTTTGGTTATGTGTGAATGGTACATACTAGGTTCACCTCCACTTTGCTTTGTACATAATCCAGCTACGCTTCAATTGTCCACGCATTGAGTTAAACATAAGAACGATCTTTCTTTTTAATCTCATTCGCTTACAATTATATTTAGGATATAGCGGTTAAGCATTTATGTAACGACCCAGCGGATTTTCAGCCTTGAAAATCGACATAACACCTTTACCATATCTCATGTCGATCCCCCAAGCACTGAAAAACACTGGATTGTCATGAGAAAGAAATAAGAGGGTGAGAATAGAAAGAAAGAATGTTATAATAGAAGAAAGAAGAAGAAACACATCAGAATCTCACAGCGGAACGAATAAAATATAATATCAAATCTCTTTATACAAAAGAACTGTATATACATACCAATCATCAGAGTACACATATATCAGTCACAGCGGAAAAATATCTGTATATAACTAGCGGCGAAGCCCCCTGCTTCTAGCTCCTGAAACTCCAAGCGAAACCTAACCTGGAATATACTCGGCCTGACCCGAGCACAATTGATTTAAAACAAAATACACCGGGTCAATCTGGAATACTTTCAGTGATAAATTCACAGAACACACACTTGTTTAACTTTGCAAAATCCTTTATGAAATCAAAAGGTAATAGTAAGACCAGTCCACACATAAATACGGATGGTTTTTACCTTACTATAACCCAAAACAGTTTTGAAATCATAGCTTGCTCTGATATTATCATAATGTCTAAATACAAATAAATATCAATCTAGAGGGACGCTTGCATCTCACACTCCCTATATATAGTATACAATCGAAAACCGCGGGCGCTTATTGGATATTGGATTCCGACCTTGACAAGGTATGGGTCCACCTACCGATAGTGTATCTCTAGAGGCGAATACACTGGGTTCAACAAGAACGTCTTGCAACCCGGCCCTCACATGACCGACCACTCATTTCGCTTGAGTGTATCGAACGTATATCACTGACGGTTGGGATCAACAACCGCCACCCGAATAGGGTCAGCATCGAATAGATAAAGAAGCAATAGGAATTTCTCTAGATAGGTGATCATACATCCTAATGGGAGCGACCCACATAGCCATGCTCCCTGCCCGATTTTTGTCATTTCCCGGTTGATGAGGCTTGAGGCTAGAACTTGACTTTAACATATGGTCATCATACACTTTGAATGCCACATCATCAGATCCACCAGATCACACTTGATTGACGTCCACAAAAATACTCTAGTTTATTTGGCTAGAGAATAACCATTTCTCCGCCATCAACTATCGTACGTTTGGAGAAATCAACTCATGTAATTCCTTTGGAAATACTCTGTCAGACATCCGTCCATACAAGTCATCCAGGAACAGGATGAACCGAAGGTACTCTCCTACTGCATCTCATATAGGAATCACCCCATGGATCAGTAGCGAGAAGTCCTTGCAACCCGTGGATTTCAACCACGACAGAATCACAAATCAAAATAGCTCTGGCTGCAGGCCAGAGAAATTCGACAAGTAGTCCTTCCGCTTATGAAGATCCACGGTCTTCACTTGCTCCGTCTTCAATCGACGTCTTCACGTATTTGATGGTCGGAATGGGTTTCGAATATAATTCGATCCCGGACTTTCCGAACCAACAATCGTATTGGTCTGGTTTGATAGTCGGTGTTTTAACTATCAAATAACAATAGTGTGAACACAATGAGTTTTCTGATTCAGTACTTGGCACAACTCGACCTCTTTTAAAATATATTTAACCAAATTCCCTTTTGACTAACTTTAACTGATTTACTTTGATTGATTAACTCTAACTTGACTAACTCGACTTATTTAACTCGACAAACTTGACTTGATTACTCCTATTAACTAATACTCGACTTAACTCCATTCGCTCGACTCTAGCTCGCAGCGATCACAATGGTTACGCCTGATTCCCTCAGGAAACATCCGACCGCCATATGCTATCTACAGCCCTGCGAATTACGCTAGCAGTCATACGCAATGGAAACTTTTTCCTGAATAACTATGGTTTGACTAACTCTAACTATATTCGATCAATTCTAGTTGAATAACAAATGTTTAATATAATTGAAATCACTATTCTTACTTCTTTGGAAACTGATATTGCAATATTATTAAATTTACAAATCTTGCATCATACTTTGATATTTCTTGTATCAGATAAACCAATTCATCACCTTCACTCATGTCAAACTAATACCGTTCCTCGATAATAGTAAAGCCAACCAAGTTGGGGTATTTTAGTTACCTCTCAGACCTTGATTGACCCATTCTTACCTCAGAATAATATTAGTTCGTCACTTAACCATCGATATTCAAATCTCGTTTACCATCTTGTTTCAAATCTAGTTTTATAACCCTTTCCTTGTATTTGAAAATTTCGTTCGATACTCTCTTTACTTAATTCCTTTAATTAAGTAATTCTTCAATAAATGCCACTTTTAAACTTGGAACATTATTTCACTAATATCCTTGGGTTTAAATGAAAAACCCACATTCCAAAATCAATTCCCGTTTACAAATCTCGTTTTGAAAACTTGAGTTATAAATCCCTTTTTATAAAACTCTTATCGTTCTTTCAACCACTTATTGTCTTCTAATCACTTCTACTTGAATTCCAATTACAAACCATCACTTTAACTACTATTAACTAAACAATAGTAATTAACTTTACTATTAACTATATTAAGATAGTTAACTTGTTTACTTACCAAAAATAGTATAATTATCATTTGAAAAGGCTTAACAAATAAAGATCACTTTATTTACTCTAAACAATTCAATTATTTCCTTAATTTTATAGTTATCCGAGGATTAACTAATATTTTACATTATTCGTTAAACTTTAACGAATATTCAGAATAATTAAATCAATTTTTCCTTCAATTGTCCAATTTACCCAAACGGTCGGTTTTATCGACTGTACACATCAGTTAGCAGTTAACTGATTTCATTTGTCATTTCCCCTTCTTATATTACTTAAATAACTAAGCAAATTTGGAAACATCATTTAATTGTTCTAAAAACAATTAATTCCCTTTACCAAACCCGTAGGTAAATACCTTGGATTTTCATGCTTTATAACTTGTTTCCATCACACGGTTTGGCTACGCAAACCATTTAAATAATTCTTTTATAAACTTGATTAAATTATTTATTTATAAACTCCTAATTTAATTATCTATACAAAACCACTGAAAAACTTCAATTCAGTTTTAAAATAATTTATAACTTTAAAACTGCGTTAATTTCCCAAACAGTCAACTGACGTCAGAAACAACACATTCTTAGACATTCACTGTCAGTTACCAAATCAACATGGTCAATTGATTTTAACACATCACGGGTGAATATTTATTCAACCATACAACCAAGTTTTGGTGTCCGTCAGGGTGAACAACTCATATATAAGCACAACAAACAAATATACAGTTTATTTGAGGAATCCGGTCAGATCCCTCTAACCTGTACTTCTCTGCATCACAGATGTCAGTTGATAAAAATATACGAATAAAATAAATAAACAACTGCAACCAATCAGACAATAACAACCAATTGCATCCATCGCATCCAATCAACCAATTTAAACTGTTAACTGCAAAATATATTTTACTGTGAATGTACCACATCACAGGATTCCAGAAGGTGTGAGAATTAACTCACCAGAGTTTATTCTGATCGACGGTTGACGTGTTTGTTGCTTTTAATTTGGGACGACCGTTCAAAATTAGCTGAATTTTCAACAGTGTCGGATTGACTCCTAGTCAGTGCCATCAGATAGGTCTCGTCCCTACGATCCCCCAAAATTTGATTTGGACATAAAACAAAATCTACACGACAAAAATTGGATTTTTCTCTGCCATTGGAAAGATATCGTCAAACTGGTCCCGACGTTTCTTATTTCGAGGAAATCCGACTTATTTTGAATCCGGTACGACCCGTTGAAGTTCAAAACGCCAAAACGCGAACTATCGCGCCGCTGCAGCTCTTTATTTAATTAAATTAAAACCATATATATTTGAATGTCGTTTCGAGTCAAAATCGTCGCTATAACTTCAATACAGACAATAGAACTGCTTTATATTCTGCCAATTCACCAGATACTGCAATTTCAACAAATTTCCAATATTTTGGGAATTAAATATTTTTTTAATAATAAATTCCAAATATAATCGTCAAATTCGATTATTTAATTTCCAACCAATATTTTAAATAAATAAAATATTTAAAATAACCCAAATAAATAGGCAGAAAATACGGGTCGTTACATTACTTCCCCCTTAAAATAATTTCGTCCTCGAAATTGCTAAGGTAGAAGAAATGCCGTCTACTATTATCTTTGCAAAAGGAATTAATTTTTAAAACTCGAATTTATTTTCAAACTGGTCCAATTGGGTTTAAAACAAATTTATTTCAGGTAAAGAATTTTCCAAAAATTTCAAAAAATTTCTAACACCTTAAATTTTGGAAAAATTTCCGCAGAGTCTCCCCTTCACGGAGGACCATCTGCAATATCGCAGGATCAAGAAATAAATATACATCGACTCTCAAGGTCGGAAAATCAAAAATTCAAACCCAAAATCCAAACAAAATCCAAAATTTCATATTTGCGTAAGCGTACCATTTGGCGAGCGTTACTATGCGATAGTTTATATTCAACTGGCTTAATTAGCATACCTACTGGATTCAGTAAACTTTAGAATCCTCTCGCCTGGGTTTTAAAGCTGAATTTGCACTTCTACACCTGTTCTCAACTCAAATGAATTCCGTCAGTCATTAAACAAATGTTAATCATGTCCAAAATATTCATATCATCCACATCAACCCATTTCTACACACAGTTCAATCCACACGAGATCAATTATTTATTTATAATTACTTCATTTGTTTCTTTAATTATCCATTCGGATTTATTATATTTGGATTGATTTATTTGAACTTATTTATTTCATTTCAGTTTCAACCACATTGATTCAGGTTCAGGTTTATATATCAACACCCAACAGCATAATCAAAACATGCAAACAAATCAATCAATTGCCCATATTATAATTACCTTTACTTTTATTTTATTATAAAATAGATTGGGCAAAAATAATTTCAAAAATAATTTTATATTAAAATACAAATACGCGCTCTCACATATCTATACGAACTCAATCTAGGGTACTGCTGACCCCATCTCTATTGAGTCACACCACAGAGCCAAGGTTATCTCTAAACCAATAGCTCTGATACCACTATAACGACCCAGTGGATTTTCAGCCTTGAAAATCGACATAACACCTTTACCATATCTCATGTTGATCCCCCAAGCAGTGAAAAACACTGGATTGTCATGAGAAAGAAATTAGAGGGTGAGAATAGAAAGAAAGAATGTTAGAATCTCATAGAAGAACGAATAAAATATAATATCAAATCTCTTTATACAAAAGAACTGTATACACATCCCAATCATCAGAGTACACATATACCAGTCACAGCGGAAAAATATCTGTATATAACTAGCGGCGAAGCCCCCTACTTCTAGCTCCTGAAACTCCAAGCTAAACCTAACCTGGAATATACTCGGTCTGACCCGAGCACATTTGATTTAAAACAAAATACACCAGGTCAGTCTGGAATACTTTCAGTGATAAATTCACAGAACACACACTTGTTTAACTTTGCAAAATCCTTTATGAAATCAAAAGGTAATAGTAAGACCAGTCCACACATAAATACGGACGGTTTTTACCTTACTATAACCCAAAACAGTTTTGAAATCATAGCTTGCTCTGATATTATCATAATGTCTAAATACAAATAAATATCAATCTAGAGGAACGCTTGCATCTCACGCTCCCCATATATAGTATACAATCGAAAACCACAGGCGCTTATTGGATATTGGATTCCAACCTTGATAAGGTATGGGTCCACCTGCCGATAGTGTATCTCTAGAGGCGAATACACTGGGTTCAACAAGAACGTCTTGCAACCCGGCCCTCACATGACCGACCACTCATTTTGCTAGAGTGTATCAAATGTATATCACCGACGGTTGGGATCAGCAACCGCCACCCGAATAGGGTCAGCATCGAATAGATAAAGAAGCAATAGGAATTTCTCTAGATAGGTGATCATACATCCTAATGGGAGTGACCCACATAGCCATGCTGCCTGCCCGATTTTTGTAATTTCCCGGTTGATAAGGCTTGAGGCTTGAGGCTTGAGGCTAGAACTTGACTTTAACATATGGTCATCATACACTTTGAATGCCACATCGTCAGATCCGCCAGATCACACTTGATTGACGTCCACAAAAATACTCTAGTTTATTTGGCTAGAGAATAACCATTTCTCCGCCATCAACTATCGTACGTTTGGAGAAATCAACTCATGTAATTCCTTTGGAAATACTCTGTCAGACATCCGTCCATACAAGTCATCCAGGAACAGGATGAACCGAAGGTACTCTCCTACTGCATCTCATATAGGAATCACCCCATGGATCAGTAGCGAGAAGTCCTTGCAACCCGTGGATTTCAACCACCACAGAATCACAAATCAAAATAGCTCTGGCTGCAGGCCAGAGAAATTCGACAAGTAGTCCTTCCGCTTATGAAAATCCATGGTCTTCACTTGCTCCGTGTTCAATCGACGTCTTCACGTATTTGATGGTCGGAATGGGTTTCGAATATAATTCGATCCCGGACTTTCCTAACCAATAATCGTATTGGTCTGGTTTGATAGTCGGTGTTTTAACTATCAAATAACAATAGTGTGAACACAATGAGTTTTCCGATTCAGTACTTGGCACAACTCGGCCTCTTTTAAAATATATTTAACCAAATTCCCTTTTGACTAACTTTAACTGATTTACTTTGATTGATTAACTCTAACTTGACTAACTCGACTTATTTAACTCGACAAACTTGACTTGATTACTCCTATTAACTAATACTCGACTTAACTCCATTCGCTCGACTCTAGATCGCAGCGATCACAATGGTTACGCCGATTCCCTCAGGAAACATCTGACCGCCATAGGCTGTCCGCAGCCCTACGAATTACGCTAGCAGTCGTACGCAATGGAAACTTTTTCCTGAATAACTATGGTTTGACTAACTCTAACTATATTCGATCAATTCTAGTTGAATAACAAATGTTTAATATAATTGAAATCACTATTCTTACTTCTTTGGAAACTGATATTGCAATATTATTAAATTTACAAATCTTGCATCAGACTTTGATATTTCTTGTATCAGATAAACCAATTCATCACCTTCACTCACATCAAAATATACCGTTCGTCGATAATAGTAAAGCCAACCAAGTTGGGGTATTTTAGTTACCTCTCAAACCTTGATCGACCCATTCTTACCTCAGAATAATATTAGTTCGTCACTTAACCATCGATATTCAAATCTCGTTTACCATCTTGTTTCAAATCTGGTTTTATAACCCTTTCCTTGTATTTGAAAATTTCGTTCGATACTCTCTTTACTTAATTCCTTTAATTAAGTAATTCTTCAATAAACGCCACTTTTAAACTTGGAACATTATTTCACTAATACCCTTGGGTTTAAATGAAAAACCCACATTCCAAAATCAATTCCCATTTACAAATCTCGTTTTGAAAACTTGAGTTATAAATCCCTTTTTATAAAACACTTATCGTTCTTTCGACCACTTGTTGTCTTCTAATCACTTCTACTTGAATTCCAATTACAAACCATCACTTTAACTACTATTAACTAAACAATAGTAATTAACTTTACTATTAACTATATTAAGATAGTTAACTTGTTTACTTACAAAAAATAGTATAATTATCATTTGAAAAGGCTTAACAAATAAAGATAACTTTATTTACTCTAAACAATTCAATTATTTCCTTAATTTTATAGTTATCCGAGGATTAACTAATATTTTACATTATTCGTTAAACTTTAATGAATATTCAGAATAATTAAATCAATTTTTCCTTCAATTGTCCAATTTACCCAAACGGTCGGTTTTATCGACTGTACACATCAGTTAGCAGTTAACTGATTTCATTTGTCATTTCCCCTTTTTATATTACTTAAATAACAAAGCAAATTTGGAAACATCATTTAATTGTTCTAAAAACAATTAATTCCCTTTACCAAACCCATAGGTAAATACCTTGGATTTTCATGCTTTATAACTTGTTTCCATCACACGGTTTGGCTACGCAAACCATTTAAATAATTCTTTTATAAACTTGATTAAATTATTTATTTATAAACTCCTAATTTAATTATCTATACAAAACCACTGAAAAACTTCAATTCAGTTTTAAAATAATTTATAACTTTAAAACTGCGTTAATTTCCCGAACAGTCAACTGACGTTAGAAACAACACATTCTTAGACATTCACTGTCAATTACCAAATCAACATGGTCAGTTGATTTTAACACATCACGGGTGAATATTTATTCAACCATACAACCAAGTTTTGGTGTCTGTCAGGGTGAACAACTCATATATAAGCACAACAAACAAATATACAGTTTATTTGAGGAATCCGGTCGGATCCCTCCAACCTGTACTTCTCTGCATCACAGATGTCAGTTGATAAAAATATACGAGTAAAATAAATAAACAACTGCAACCAATCAGACAATAATAACCAATTGCATCCATCGCATCCAATCAACCAATTTAAACTATTAACTGCAAAATATATTTTACTGTGAATGTACCACATCACAGGATTCCAGAAGGTGTGAGAATTAACTCACCAGAGTTTATTCTGATCGACGGTTGATTCGTTTGTTGCTTTTAATTTGGGACGACCTTTCAAAATTAGCTGAATTTTCAATAGTGTCGGATTGACTCCTAGTCAGTGCCATCGGATAGGTCTCGTCCCTGCGATCCCTCAAAATTTGATTTGGACACAAAACAAAATCTACACGACGAAAATTGGATTTTTCTCTGCCATTGGAAAGATATCGTCAAACTGGTCCCGACGTTTCTTGTTTCGAGGAAATCCGACTTATTTTGAATCCGGTACGACCCGTTGAAGTTCAAAACGCCAAAACACGAACTGTCGCGCCGCTGCAGCTCGTTATTTAATTAAATTAAAACCGTATATATTTAAACGTCGTTTCGAGTCGAAATCGTCGCTATAACTTCAATACAGACAATAGAACTTCTTTATATTCTGCCAATTCACCAGATACTGCAATTTCAACAAATTTCCAATATTTTGGGAATTAAATATTTTTTTAATAATAGATTCCAAATATAATCATCAAATTCGATTATTTAATTTCCAACCAATATTTTAAATAAATAAAATTTTTAAAATAACCCAAATAAATAAGCAGAAAATACAGGTCGTTACAATTTAACTCGCGTTTTGCCAACCTATCCTTTTTTATAAATATCATGCTTCTTACTTAATTTCAAATAATTTTTTCATATTTGCATTAACTTTTGTCATTCAAATTTACTGCTTTATGAATGGAATCAAATAAGCTATAATTCATTGTACATATTCTGAGTTTTCTACAAGTGTACAGTTTCTACAAAGGGAAACTACTTGACTTATACATGAATGGCGCACATTGAGTAATGCTATAATTCGTGGTACAATGTTCCATCTAACATGAATTTACCGCGTGCTTGCTTAACATATACCATATGTGGAAGACCATGTTAGCAGTAACATGTGTCAAAAAATTACATGTACTTAAACAAAGATATGTAGAGACACTGTAAAGGAAAATTATAGTTTTGATGTTGGAAACAAATTTACTTGATTGGCTTTATCATTTTGAGAGATAATAATCACTAGATGTTCTGTTCCAACCCAACGAATGTACTTTTGTTTTTGAAACCAGGTTAGGACTTCATATTTTTCTTTCTGGAATTTAGTAATTTGACTTCCAGAAAATTAATTGCTAGCTTATTGTTACCCTTTAATGGAACAACTGTTTCTTAATAGTTGATGTTCTGTAGCAGTTACTTTTTGTCATCAAAAGTTTCCATTGTGCTAAAGCACTTAGGTATACAGTTGATGCGCAAACTATAGGGTATGTCCATTTTATGTGGATGTAATCTTACTGTTTATATGTTTTTATCCCCAAAATGCTTTTTGATGATATTTAAATGCCTAAAATTTTGATTAGTCGTCCTTTTGTTTCTTTTGCTCGGATACCACTATTACTCAATACTAAATTTACATAAATGTGTTAACATTTATTATTATTAATGGTATCATTTACTCTTTAAAAATAATTTTTTTCAATTTTACGGCGTGGTGAGAATTGTGTTTCATATCATGACCTCGAAACATATTAAACTCTCTTCTGATGAATTAAGTAGAATTATTTGATAATATTTTGGTGGAAGAAAGTAAATGAATGAATTTATTATAAAGAGACAAAAGTACGAACAATATTTAGAAATCTATTTGTTACTCCAATCAATATTTGATAATGATACCTAAAATATTTAGTAAATATAGACTAATAGTTAACCAAAATAAAATTATTTAATAGTTGATAATATTATGCTTTTTGACTAAATTTAATATACATGTTCTATATATGCATTCACTTTTGTCATTTACAAATAAAATTTAATTATCTTATAAATGGTATCGAAAAAGCCTGGAAGTAATATATGTTATCGGATCCCAATTAATCCAAATGGCTTATGTCAGCCTTAAATTCCATATTTAATGTAAGTGGAAAGAAGAAACGTTTTTTAGAAAATACTAGAAGAACAATAAAATGTTAGTTATATTCTTGAATTTTCTGCAAGTATACAGTCTTCTACAAAGTAAATCTACTTGGGTTATGTGTGAAAGGCACATACTAGGACCTCCTCTTTGCTTTATACATAATCTAGCTATACTTCGATTGTCTATGCATTGAGTTAGACATAAGAACGATCTTTCTTTTTTATCTCATTCGCTAACAATTATATTTAGAATATAGCGGTTAAGTTTGTCCTTCTACCTATTTTCCACTTTTGATATTTTCATTAACTTTTGTCATTTATAAATCACTTTTACTGCTTTGTGAATGGCATCAAATAACCTATAATTCATTGTACATATTCCCGCGTTTTCTACAAGCGTACGGTTTCTACAAAGTGAAACTACTTGACTTATACATGAATGGCACACATTGAGTAATGCTATAATTCATGGTACAAATTTAAAACATGCGACCAATCTTTTTTTTTATCTCATTCAGTTACAACTGCATTTACAGATAAATTTGTTAAGCATTTAGTTCATGTCTCTTCAACCGTTCCTTTTTATAAACATGCTTCATGAATAAATTCCAAAACATGCTTTTGCTATATGCATTAACTTTTTTCATTTATAAATCACATTTACTGTTCTAATAGATGGTACTTAATTAGCTATGAAGTAGTATATATTATCAGCTCCCAACTAGTGCCAAGGGCTGTGCTGTCAACTATACAAATTCAATATTCTATGCTGGAGAAAATTAAAAACCTACTATGTCCATGAACAATGGATTATTTCGGTTTTTACAACATTGTGGCTTATTTGTTTTAAAGTTATGTGTTTTTAAACTGTGGTGAAATTATATATTATAATTTATTGAAATTACATTTTTCTGTGAATGGATATATTTTGGAAGTTTTAGTTTTAAAAAAACCATTGGAAGGTATATAACTTATACTAAAAATTAACTATTATTGTTGTTGCTATGCAAAAAATTATTTCAATGTTGATTTTATAAATTTTGATGTTAAGGAAATAGAGGCTATTAAAAATTCTGAAAAGTAGATGACGTTTGATGTAAAAACATAAAAATTGGTATTCAACAATGAATATTTCTATATATTTCATACTGTCACGTTAATTTTTGCTTCGAATATTTTTACCTTAATTCTTGGTAGTTTATTTTACATCAAGCCAATTAGTTTTGCAGGACATTATGTACAAGCAGTGTTAATCTTAGTAATGCAACCATGTGATAAACCTTATATGTCTGTTCAACAACATTAAGATCGATAAATTTTTCTTGAATTATTCAGTTTATAACATCAAAGACTATATGTACAAGTACTGTTAATCTTAATACTGCATACACCGCATCATTTCTATCAAAAAAGAAAGTAAGAAAGCTTTTATGATACATTATATAAAACTGGAAGATCCAGTGTTTCTTTCTAAATTACGGATTGCTTTTTCGTTGGCACATAAAATGATATGAGGAAATGGATTGGTCATCCATGTGTGCAAGTAGTATTACTATGCAAGTCCGAATTACGATTCCACCTATTTTCTTTACATCTTTTGATTGACTCATTGAATATTGCTATATATTTCATACTGTCACATTAATTTTTGCTGCCAATAGTTTTACCTTAATTCCGCTTAGTTTATTTTACATTAATCCGTCAATTGTGTATTTAGAATTTCCATTGCATGTAGTTTGTTTCATCTAACATGTATATCCTGCGTACTTGCTCAACATATAGCATACGTCGAAGACCATTTTAGAAGTAACATACATCAAAATATTTATAATGACACAGACATTGTGAATTGGTTTTGTGACAATAAATGTGTTCTCTAACATGACCAGGTTTGAAGGAGTTTGCCGATTATTGATTAGTACGGACCAGGTTTGTTGCTTCACTATTCTTTCAAGTCCCACTGCTGATTTTTTTTTCATTTTAGATTTTGGTTATTAATTTATTTGGGATTTTCAATATATTTTCTATATTTGTTCATACTGAAGCTAATCCAGTTCTGAAACTCCCAAGTTTTCTCTCTTTGCATTCCTGTTATCCCATCATTCTCACTCATCTTTCACTCATGTTATGTTGTCCAATGTTATTTATGTTATCAGGTGATGGATACTGATGTGAAAATATGCGCATGCCAAAGTCATGGCGAATTCGCATAACCTCACGTAGCAAGAAAGCCATTAGGTTACAGATGAAGTGGACCAGGTTTGTTTGTTCGTTGTTTTTTAAAGTCCCACTTTTGATTATAATAGGTAGTATCTGTACATTATTTTCATAATTGAACCTGCCTTTGTTCTTGCTTCATGTTATAATATCTTACTTGCAGCTTACAGAAGCTGACAGGATCGAGGCAGAGCATCTGCCCAGACACTCAACTTAATAGTCATGCAACTTTCACCATCCTGCATTTTCCTTTCCATGATTTTCGTTCTCATTTTGCATTCTGAATTAATATGTACCGACTGTTTTTTATTTGTATTTGAAATAAAAATACATTGCATTATTTTCTGTTTACCTATTACTTTACAAATTTCTTGCAATTTAAATAAAATGCATGTGCAGATTTGTGATCCAACTTTGATCCATTTCTATGTCATTTATGTTCCTATTTTCTCTCCCTATTTTTTCCCTGCGGAACTACATAGGTTGTTGACTATATACGTTGTTTTCTGGACACGACTATATACGTTGTTTACTGTACACGTTGTTCACTGTTTACTGCACTCTCCTGCTTATGCCATACGCTGTTTTGTTTGTATTATTTTGTTCTCCCGAGCAGTAACAAACATGCAACTGAACGATACCTAAATTTGCACACACAATTAGCCTTACGACTGTCCACTATAAACTTCATTTTTAGCTTTGGTCAAATTCGTTTATGCACACGCTCATCGGACGTGCGTGTGTACTGGTTCCTATAGTATTAATTTCTCTATTTCCAAAAATAGTCAATTCCTTAAAATTCTCATATTCATTTCTATAATATTAATTGTTCTATATATATAAACAGTCAATTTCTTAAAGTTCTCATATCCATTCATATCTTTATTAAAAGTTCAAAATATCACCTTAAATTATGCAACTTGACGGTTTCTTATTTTTAAATGCTCTTTTGTAGCATTTACTGCATTTCCGATAAGCATTGAATCAGCCAAAATTCGGTTATCCGTGCATGAAATATCACCTTAAATTTTGCAATTGGATGATTTCTTATTTTTAAATGCTTTAACTCTATAAATATCGCTTAAGATTCTCCACCATTTCTCCACTCCACCATTACTCCTACTGTTCTCCACAGTTTCTCTTTGTAATAATAAAAAAGTGCTTTGTAAAATTTTATGGCATTTTACATCGGTTTACACTGCAGCAAAGAAGACAAACGTGTGTTGAGGAGGATGACGCCATTAACAGTTGAGAATCCACTTGCAAACATGTTTTGATAAATTAGGATGTTCTGTCTTTTGCTTTTTCTCTTTACTGCACTTATTGTTTGAGCGATGCTAAGAAAAGTTGGTGTTTTCAGACAACTTTTCTACACTAATAAATATAATTAAACTTGAAATATTTGATTTCTTTATTAATTTGATGAAGCTTCTCATTTTCTAACATGACTGGAAGGATTTTGGTTGGAGTCGCGGCTAAGAAGTTTGATGATAGCAGGGAAGATTTGTTTCATGTGTACGTTGTAGTAATTTTGATGAGGTGGATTCATTCAAGATGTGGTCGTCTGTGCTGGTAAAGGAGGCCATAGTAACGATTTTGGGGCGGTCAGTGGCAAGGAAGTTGATGATTATCTCGGTGACATTTTAACGTTTGCAGATGGGGAAGAGGATCCGGTAGAAGGCTTAAATGTTGGAGGAGCTATGGCAGCACACGTGGACGTTAGCAAGGGCAGTGGAGAGCCAGATCTGGTGGCTGACGGAGGTGCGGGTGTGCGAGGGAGGGATGGTGGAGAGGGTGCAATGTGCTTAGATAAGAAAGTTTAAAACAACTAGGCTTTGAGAGTACTCTATGTTTGGTAGTATTTTTATACATGCCTTTACTTCGTAAGCCAGATCAATTTTTTATTGTATATCTTTACATTTGTTGTATAATTTTTTTAATATTATTAAGCTGCTTATTCCTGCATCCGTTCCACTCCTTTAGTCTGCTTTTAATTGTTTTGAGCACAGGCCCCACTTGGTAAAAATTGAATCCTTCTATCTATTCATGCATTTCCATATTTACTGCATTATGCCAATTATTGGCATAGCGGAAAAACTCTTTTTTCTTTAATTTTTTGTCTTTTTCAATCAAAGAAATATGCCATGGATTATGCTTATCTATAGAAGTATTTAAAATATTGACTTTGATATTTTAAAATAATAATCCACGTGCGAAGCGCGTGCCATGACCACGCGCGAAGCACGTGCCGTGACGCTCATAAAAAAATTTGGATTTGGATAGGAGTAATCTTTGGATATTTGGTATTGGTTACCGTAGGTAGACGTTTATTACAGATGGAATTTGGAAGATGTTATCGTTGTTATTCGCTTTGTAGTATTCATTGATTTTGGAAATTGGTATTGAATATAAGTTGTTACAACTCTGTTTGAATTCTTATATTTTATATAAATTAGTTTAGGGTTTGTCGTGAATAGTGTTTTAAATGACACTGTTCTTTAACCCAGTCAAAAGAGAAGATGATTTCTCAAGATTAGTTGAAAGAAAATCTTTACTTAAATTTGATTATAAAGATTAAAGTAAAAGAATATTCCTAAAATGGAATAAGGCTTAGGAAATATTGTGTATCTTAATTGATTTGAAAAGATGCGATAGTTATTCGGAATGAGCGGGTTTTGACCCATTGTTAATAACTAAAACGATGTAATGAAAACATGGCGGACTTTGTGTTGTACGCTTCCCTATGAACTAGAAAAACGCGATTTATGAAATAATACTGCAAGCGCATAGATCGTGTAGTATGCAGGTCGAATCATAGGGAGGCAAATTAAAAATTATTATTTATATAATTTCGTGGGCGAGTTAGACAAAGTTTGAAGATCGGTTAAAGTTGAAATCACAATTTAGTTCAGAACAAATCTAATTGAACCGATAACTAAATTTGTAATTATCAAAAAAAACAAGAAAAATTACAATTTAATCAATTACAGATTTGAATCTAATCAAATCTATAACCAATTCAAGGATTAAAAATGAAACAGAGTACTGAAGTAAAAATTGCAGAAAGAAAATAAACAAACAGAAATAGAAATTAGGATTACCGTTGAATCTAATCAACAGTCAATCACTAATGAGAAAAGTAGTTGCAATAGCAATTGTGTTCTAGTAAATCTAATTGACTAGACAACACAAATTGCCATGAAAATAAAAGAATGCAAAAAATAAAAGAGACTTTATTAATGGAGAAAAGAAGTACAGAATAATCGATATCTTTACAATGGATACAAGGTGTATTTATAGGATTGTAGTCCCCTTTCCATGAGAATAATTAGGCCAAGAATGATATAAATTCTTTCCAAAGATAAAGGAATATTCCTTTCATTTTGCTTGATTTGAACATTTGTAATCAATGCATTCCTTTTGATGTATGGCACGGTCAGCGGGAAGATAAGCATATGCTTAATTGTAGATTTGTAATCAAAGCCTTCCCTTTCTCTTTGCATGGAAATTAAATGTGATTGATATAGTGAAGTAGCTTTTTCTTTGAAATTGGCCTTTAATTGAAATAAATGAGGCATGTATTGATAACCTGTGAAAATATACCAAAAATACCAAAAGTAATATTTATTTATTTACAAAAGATAAAATATAAGAGCATAAAATAAACACGTTTCTATGTTAATCAAATACCCCCACACTTAACTTTTACTCATCCTCGAGTAAACAAAAATGAAAAACTAAACTAGATTGGTCACACTTTCGTAGGAAACACGATTGCATTGAGCGTATGCAACAAGCCGTTAAACCTCTAGGTGTCCCTAGTAGGACGAGTGGTGTCTCGTGGGAGTTTTCAGCGGACACCACCCACAAAATCCAAATGCAGCATGTTATGGTTCTAATGCAACTACATGAATGAAACAGACATATGCAAATGGAAATAAAAATGAAAACACGACTTATTTCGGGAAAGTGGTACAACAAATTAAGTTAACAATTTCTAGTCAGTTGATTTTATTTTAGATACCTCAGTTTGTCACAAATTTTCAATATAATTCAAGTTTTCAAATGTTAAATTCCAGTTTGGCCAGTTGGTTCGGTCGATAACATAGTGCATCCATGAAATAAATTCTTAGTTTGCTTGTCACAGTTTGTTAAGTGGTATTCTAATTTCCTTGTGTATGGCTAGTCGAATCAATAAGGTCAAGAAATGTTTGGGCATCATCGCTTATTCTCTATCTCTATAAAAGTTAAAATTTATGATTAATTACATACACCTAGCTTAAAAGACCAAGATATACCACCGATACACTGCCTTGCGGACTGACGGAGAGTTGGGACAGAGCTTGGCGGATTGTGCAGACCGGCGCTGACTTTGTCAACAACATGTCGGTAATCCTTAGGTGTCCAATCTCATAAAATGAGACCAAGATATTCCAACACTGACTTTGTCAACAACATGTCGGATAGAGCTTGGCGGGTTTGCACACCAACGCTAGATATACAAGCAATGTTGGATACCCTTGGATTACTATTATTATTATTGAAAATATAAGCACAAAAGAGAGTTACACGAATTCAACTTAACACAACTTAGTTTTAAAGATTCGAAAAGCCAATATAAGTATTTTAAGTCCTCCACTTATTTAAACAAAGACTACAATATAGAATAGATTTCATTGGCATCACCTAAGAATCTCCCTATGTACCAGTTATACTATTATCCCTCAAAATTCAACTTTTCATTATATTTCTTATTCGATCTAAGTTGAGAGAAAAAAATACTATCAACTGATTAACAATCGTTAACTTATCTTGTTGTATCAATTTAATATGAGTCATAAAAAAAATGGCATGTTACTACAATCTAAAATGCATGATGGTCCTATTTAAATGGCTGAAAATGAAAAGAAAGAAAAATAAAGAAAAATACAAAAATGAATGAAATGCGGACTCCCCCCACACTTGGACAAAACAGTGTCCACACTGTAGCACGTTTCCTAAATTTGAATGATAAAACCCATAGATGGATTAGATGCAAAATGATTTGCAGAATGAAATGCAGCCTAACTATATGTAAGAATGGATCATATGTATAATGATATATGTGTTTAGATGCATGCGATGCAAAGAATGCCACCAACTTTCCCCCCCACACTTGGTTCTAGCCCGATGAATTCTGTTCCCACTGTGTCTAGGAAAGTTTTCTAATAAACAAAGGTTTTTGAAAACCATTTCATCTTTATACCTAGATTTGTAGTCCAGCAAATAAATGTCCAGGGTCATCCTAACATGAAGTTTTTCAACTAAGCCAGCATTCCAAAGATAATTCATGTGTTCAATAAATTTATCAGTGTAATTGTTCAAAAATTCGTGATCGTATGTAAACTCAGTTGCAATCGTGAATTTTAAATTCTGAGTGTTGTTCAAAACTATGTGATCACATTTCTCAATTTCATTCATTGACAATGTATTTTCAACACTGACAACTTCAAATTCGTCAGAAGTTTCCTCATTTGGCAACTCATCCTCATACAATCCAAAAAATTCGAGTTCATTAAAATCCTTTTCCACTTATGAGTTTTTGAAAAATTCAATATCTTGATTTTGTTCAATTTCTCGGATTTCAAATTTTTTGCAGCCTGAAAGAGGAAGATCTAAATTTGTGCTTAAATCTTTTTTCTGAAAAGAATCCAAGTTCAAATCATTTACTGAATTGTGAACAACTTCATTTAAATGGTTATTCTCAATTTCCAAAGTTGTAATCTGAAAATTTTCACTATCAATAAAGAGTGGATTATTTTCCGATTCATCGCTTGTTTGAATTTGATTTTGTTGCTCTCGTTGTTCTTTCAAAGATGTCATTAAACAAAGAAGTTCATCCATCTTTCTATCTTTTTCATCAAGCTGTCTATCTTGCTTTTCTACCCTCTCTCTAAGAATGTTAAGATGATATTCTTCAAAATCGTTGATTTGAGAGCTCTCGTTTTGGATTTCTTGATTCTCAAAATTATAGTCTACATCAATGTGGTGGTTGTTTGAATTTTCAAAAAAATGACAGTGATATTGGAAATCATTTTGATTGTAAAAATTATGTTCGTAACCCAAACTGTTGGAATTTGAGGGAAAATTGAAATTTTGGCCATTTTCAAGATGTTGATATGGGCTATAACTTTGGAAATTTTGGTTCACAACTCCATATTGATGTTGACCAAAGCGAAATTGGGATTCAAAGCTGTTTTGATGAGGGTGTGGCTCATAGTCGAAATCATTGAAATTTGAGTTGAAGTCGTCATTTCGATCATATCTATGATTTTGAAAATGTTGGTGATTTGAATTTTTTTGAAAATTGTTGACATTGGACTCATGAAATTTTGGAAAATTTTGCATCATGAGTTGTAATTCATAGTCATATTCTTCAAGAGGACGTCTACTCCGATTATTATCCCACATTTCTCTCAATGATTTTTTTGAATCGGACATTTTAAAGAAGTCAACAGAAGATAGAAATTATTCTTAGTTCAGAACAATATAAAAGAATTAGTTGTGCTCTATTAACTAACTGACTCAATTGGAAGGGGGAAGAGGGCCTTATGGCCGTTCACGTATAGTATAAATACTAAGGGATACGACCAATGTTTTACGGGTAGTATGCAACCTCTTTTGCTAATAGTTCAATAAATTGAACTACTATATATCCGCGATCCAATTATACGAGACAGTCAACTACATAAAGCACCACTTTTCAATTATATTATTTTGCAATGTCTATTTTTATTGTTGAAAACAATGCTAGTGAAGATTTCAGTTATGAAAATATGTTCCTCACCAAATTAATCAGAATTTTCAGTCATAGAACAATCACAGAATTAAAAAAATTGTACAAGCAAGTCGCTGCCCCTGCAGGAGATTTTTACAAGCAATTTCTATATTTTTTAGCAACTGCAGCACCTGTAGAGTTCAGAAAATTTTACAGTGGTGGTATGGCAGTCCGTCCAGAGAAATTGAATAGCTTGAACTATGGATCCTTGCGCGCTTTGCTTGAAATCTTTCTTCCTTTGATTTGTTTTTGAATGGTGCCTCTTTTTTTCTTTTCTTTCTTTCTTTTTTTTTGAGAGAGAGAGAAGAAAAAATAAAACAAACAACAATGAAAAATAAAGTTGAAAAAAACTAAATCAGAAGCAGAAGGAAAAAAAACTAACAACTGACTTGACTAAAAAAAAATATAAACCAAACTAACTAACTTAGCTAGAAGAATAAAATAGAAGTTTAGCCTACAAAAAAAGTAAAAAAACTCACTTTTTTTGTTTTTCTTTTTTTTTAAGCAAGGAAATAAATGGATTGCAAAATAAAAATAAGAAAAGAAAATAAATAAGGAAAACAACTAAATCAGATACGAGCTCAACAAGAGAAAACGAATAGTAAACAGGAAACAAAATCTCAAAGATATACTAGGCCAAAACTATACGCTTCACTCAAATTGCCAAGCCATCGTTCAAAATGACATGCCAAATTCCCAGAACATGCCCAAAAAAAATTCACGGCTCTTTTCTTTGAAGAACAATTCACCCCAACCCTTATAAATGTGGAAACAATTTCAACTCCCAATATGATTCATGCTTCTCCCTTTTTTTTTTTTTTTCTTCTTTTCTATTCAGCTTCTCATATAGTCAAAAACCCGCAAAGAAAAAAAATCGAAATCCTTTCCTTTTTTTTCGAAATTGAGATTTAATGACAGTGGTGCGATCTGAAACGGTGGTGGAGGGGTGATCCGTGGCACTGTGCGATGAACTGGGGTTGTAGAGCTTTGGGGGTAAGAATGTGGTTTGCGAATAGAATAGGAAGAAGACGTGAAGATGGTCTGGGTTTTGAAGTTGTGGTGAAAGAGGATGAATGCGTGAGCGTTTTTTTGGGTATTGGACTGTGATGGACGGTGATGGTGATGATTTTTCTGTGTGGTTCTATTGAGGAAGTACGGTTGCGGACTACAATGGAGATGAGGCTGCGCTGAATTACTAGGGGAGGACTGTGGTGGAAAGTTGCGGTATTCCAAGATGGAGGTGGACGTTGCGTGAAGATGATTCATGCAGTAGAAGGTTGCTGAATTTGATTGCTGTGAGGATGTAGATGAACGTGAAACATGGCGGACAATAGTGGGTTGAGAGGTTGGTGACAAAAAGAGAATTTGTGGCAGCAATATAGGAAAAAGGTTTAGAAAAAGGGAATTTTTGTAAAAAAAATTATTGCAAAAGAGGAAAGGAATTGTACAAAGAAGGAAGGAAATCAATGGGAAAATAGGAAACAAAAAGGAAAAGAAATAACAAAATGGCAAGATTTTTTTTGTGCATGGAGGATGAGGATTTAAGGCAGAGTACACAAAAGAGGAAAGTAAAGGAAACAAAAAAAAATATTGGTTTTTTTTACAAGACTTGGAAAAGAAGAAAGTATGTAATGGATTAGAAAGAAAATGCAAGGAAAGAAATTGAAGAAAATTGGAAGTTTTTTGTTTTGTTTTGTTTTTTTTAAGAGAAAAGAAAAGAGAGCAAATGTATTGAAAAGAGGAAAGGAGATTGAAATAAGGAAGGTAATAAAAGAGAAGACAAAAACAGAAAGATTTTTTTTAATTGTTGTAAAATTAGAAGAGAGAGAGAAAAAAGGAAAAAGGAAAAAAATTAAAAAGGGGAAAGAATTAAATGAAAGGAAAAGGAAATAAAATCAAGGAATTTTTAAGAAGCGTTTTTTTTTTCTCTTGTTATGGAGATTACAGTATCAATATATAATACCAAATAACACCACTCAAGATTTTTAAAAAAAATATATATATATAGGAAATCAAAAGAAAAAAAATAAAATAAAAACTAACACGAATTAGAAATTAAATAAATAATAAAATTTAATTGTTGCCTCCCCGGCAACGGCGTCAAAAACTTGTTCGACGCTTCCCTATGAACTAGAAAAACGCGATTTATGAAATAATACTGCAAGCGCACAGATCGTGTAGTATGCAGGTCGAATCATAGGGAGGCAAATTAAAAATTATTATTTATATAATTTCGTGGGCAAGTTAGACGAAGTTTGAAGATCGGTTAAAGTTGAAATCACAATTTAGTTAAGAACAAATCTAATTGAACCGATAACTAAATTTGTAATTATCAATAAAAACAAGAAAAATTGCAATTTAATCAATTACAGATTTGAATCTAATCAAATTTATAACCAATTCAAGGATTAAAAATGAAACAGAGTACTGAAGTAAAAATTGCAGAAAGAAAATAAACAAACAGAAATAGAAATTAGGATTACCGTTGAATCTAATCAATAGTCAATCACTAATGAGAAAAGTAGTTGCAATAGCAATTGTGTTCTAGCAAATCTAATTGACTAGACAACACAAATTGCCATGAAAATAAAAGAATGCAAAAAATAAAAGAGACTTTATTAATGGAGAAAAGAAGTACAGAATAATATATATCTTTACAATGGATACAAGGTGTATTTATAGGATTGTAGTCCCCTTTCTATGAGAATAATTAGGCTAAGAATGATATAAATTCTTTCCAAAGATAAAGGAATATTCCTTTCATTTTGCTTGATTTGAAAATTTGTAATCAATGCATTCCTTTTGATGTATGGCACGGTCAGCGGGAAGATAAGCATATGCTTAATTGGAGATTTGTACTCAAAGCCATCCCTTTCTCTTTGCATGACAATTAAATGTAAATGATATAGTGAAGTAGCTTTTTCTTTGAAATTGGCCTTTAATTGAAATAAATGAGGCATGTATTGATAACCTGTGAAAATATACCAAAAATACCAAAAGTAATATTTATTTATTTAGAAATGATAAAATATAAGAGCATAAAATAAACACATTTCTATGTTAATCACTTTGATAAAAAGACCGGAGACCTTCACATCAGAAGGATTGCTCGTTGGTGCCTCGGGTTGTTCCACCATTATGAGGTTATGTTGTGATGGTGATCCAACCATACTTGAAGTGATTCAGGTTGCAAGGGCTTCCACACCCAGGTGGGGTCGTGGAATAAAGCGCCTTCGGTTTCATTCGAAACCAAGAATGGACTTGTAAATGGATGTGTGTCTGGCGCTGTATTTGACAACATAAACGATTGGATTCTATTAATGTTATATCAGTTGGTGGCGGAGAAATCATTCTTTTTTCTTAACAAACTCTTTTGAGACTTCGGTATTCAGAGGGCTATATATTATTCGACACCGATCACATGTCGTGAATTGACAAAGTGACATGCTAACTGCTGAGCTGATCAAAGTTTTATGGAAAAACATAATTTTGTGGATTATGATCAAAGCATGGCTGAAAAAAACATAGCTTTATGTTGAAACGTGGCCTTAGAACTTCACAACCCGTGAATAGCCAAAAATAGGATGTTGGATTGCATAGATACGGGCTAGCGTTCCCTTCTAGCTGAAAAGTGATGCCATGGTATGGAGCCCAAGCAGGTTTACTTATGTGGATGTTGGAGAGATGCCTCGTGTGACGATCAAATAAGACCGGGGGAACATTATATTTAGGAAAGAATCTAATCAGCCGCGTTTAGTGATGGCTGGCTCTGCCATCCGAAGGACTCAATGATTGACTCACTACAGGAAAAATACCCTATTGCAACTAGCTATTTGCAACAGGAAACACATGACAGTTGCAGTAAATGATATTTAGCAACAGACCTATTATAGCAGTGACAATAGATGAGATTTAGCAGCAGACCTTTTCTTTCGGTTGCGAAATGCATATTTTTAGCATCTATGTTTCCCTTCTTGTTGCAAAATCATATGTTTTAGCAACCGCGCTTCCACAAACATTGCAAAAAAACATGTAATTTGCAACTGCACTTCCAAGCCAATTGCGAATAAATATCTTTAGCAACTATTTTCGCCGCTTGCAATAGTTGTGTTTTTTACAATTGGTAAAGTTAGCTGCGAAAAATATACTATTACAAACATATATATTTTCCCGACCTTTGGTAAACATAATTACTATTAAATACAAAATTACGAAGTAGTATGTAATATTTAGTTACAATATAATAAGTATTAAGTAATAATCAATAATTAATATGAATTAATACTTTATAATTTATCATGGTTAGTTATTAATAATATGTAAATTATATTTACCAATAATTTTAAATAACAATTAATGTTCAATTATAATTAAGAAGTAATAAACAACTGCTTATAATTATCATTAATAAATAAGTAGTAGTTTTTTATAATTGACTTTTAATAATTAATATTAAATAATTACTATTAAATAAACTATTAGTAATTATATAATAATTAAGACAATAATTTAATATAATTATTAATAATAAATTTTAGTTATTATAAAGTGATATTAACAGTTAATAATCCAATATTAAATAATAATCAAAAATTAAGAAATAATTAAAATTAATGTCTAATAATTAATTTACACTTAATTTGATGCATTAATAATGATTATTTAAGTAATTTAATTTATTAGCAACTAATATTTATCATAGTTTAATAACTAATTTAGTAGTTAATTTACTATTTAGTAACTTTTGTTATGTGACCTTTGCAAATATAATTTATAACTTACTTTCAGATGCTTAGCAAAGGTCCAAGGTACAAAATTCAAATAACGTTTTTTCTTCGTCTGCAAAAGTTTAAAAGTATACAAATTTTAAACCGCTATTTTTGATAAAAAAATTCAAGGGTTTACCAAATTTTGTTCTGGTTAATAATGTAAGGCGGGCTCCAAAAATCAAAAGCGGGATATCAAAAAATTTAGGACCGCTTCGCGCTAATATTTCATACCCGCTTTTCCCATCTCTTCATTCTAAATCTAATTTGAAGCCCTAAATTCTCTTGCTCAGCTAAAATAACCCATGATAAAATTAGAAAAACATTCAATGCAACTTGGTAGGAGGAAAAGAGGAGAGAGGGATACATGCAAGAAGTGGTTGCGGGTTAGAATCCGAAGTACGATCTGTGATAGGCACATTCAGGTTCGCGCTACGTTCTTGATGGCGCAAGCACGTTCAGACGAAGCGCTGACGAAGGGGAGGAGGCGACTTCGTGGCATTCAGGGACATCAAGCTTGTGCTCGATTGGAAGACGTGAAGCAAAAGTGTTGACCGCGAGTGCAGTTAGGGCGAACAACAAGGAGGTAGCTTGGTGGAGTGACGTGATGGAATTGTTGACTTGTCAGCGTGAATTGAGGGGAAGAGTATGCGCATCCTTTGGGGTTGAACTGATCAGAACAGGGTGAAGGTAAGGGCATTATTTTATTCGGGATATTGAGGTTACTGTTTTCTTGAGGCACTAGAGAGCGATGAGCAGTTATGGATATGTTGATTTTATCCGGTGAGGTCTAGCAGCGTTGTAGTCGTAAATTAAATGGTTCAAGCGTCTTTCAGGTGAGTAACCCTCACTCACATCTGCGTCTTTTTCCATAATAGTTACATATATTTGCATATTATTATTTGATTGGTTTGAATTGCTTGGATGATTGGATGGTTGAATTTAAATTGTAATCAATGATTGAATTGGTTGTTGGATGCTTTTGGTATTTGATGTTGGGATTTTGGGTGGAATGAATGGTTGAATTTTTCTGTAACTGGTGGCATGTCCTTAGAGATTCATTGTGTAAGTCATCTGCATTTTAATATATTATCTCATTCAATAAAACCTTTTGTGAATCCATTTTTTGTAATTGGTGGCCTGCTTGTCTATTAAGGTAGTACACCCAAAAATGGATCAAGTTTTTCAGTTGGTTTAACAATGTGTAAAAACTCATGCTGCACATAATATACTTATAACCATAAGACAAAATTTAATTAAGTGGATTGGTTCTCTCTCTCTCTCTCTCTCTATATATATATATATATATATATATATATGGGTTGTTATTGTCTTAAATCTGTTACATATGTGGAGGTAGCGGGCGCCTGAATGTTCTGCATATGTATGTGCATATACGACTGAGTGATTTTTACAAAACTGGGAACACGATATGCTTGGTGGTTTGAAGAAACGGTGTTTACCCTTTGTGGACATTGCTTCGCAGTCCTACAATGGTTTGATGCATGGATGCATGTCTAAGTGGATGAATATTGAATAAGTAAAATTGTGTTTCCAGTTAGCAACCTACTGCATATGTTATGGGAATTTCAAACACGTGTGTTTTGAATAATAGGTTTCCTGCAACAATTATTTTTGGCAATGCATTGTTTGATAGGCATCATGTATTATGCCTATATATATATAGTTTAGATATGTGAACTTGAATATATGTAGAGTTAAGCAAACAAATTTCAAGCTTTTAATAAAAAATGATTTTTTTTATATACTAGCTTTTTATATGCATAATTTACGAATACAATATTTCAATAAAAAATTAATACACACTTCAATGCAATCAAGTTAAACAAATTTGTGCAAATATAGAATTATATTCCAGATTTTCAATACGATGGGTCCTTGCCCATACGTATACACATACTTCATAGACTAAGCTCTTTTTAAAGGATGAAGGGTTTCATGTGTCCGTGATATCGAAAATGATTCGGTTATAAATTTTATTTTTTAACTTTTCGTGTATTGGTTGGTAACAAAGATGTTGTAACTTCAGCATATGTTCATTTTATGTATATGTGATTGGCCATTTTAGTGTGTGTCAATTTGAAAATCTATACTCGAATTTAACTGAACTTACTATTCAAAAATTGTAAATTTATTTAACAGTGCAGATTTCATTTTGTTGTAACTTTCAAATATCTTGTGCGATTTTGACGATTTTACACATTTCAGAAAACTAAAAATGTAGGCTATAACTTTCTTTTGAAATGTTTTCTGAAATTTTAACGTCTAGTAGGCTGAAAACCTCATCATATGGGCAGCCCGGTCAATGTAACTGTCGAACCAGTTTTGAAAACCTGTGTTGATATGGTCATAATTTTTGATTGTATTGTTCGTTTTTTAACGATTTTGGACATTCTGGAAAGCTAAGAGTTTAAGCTATAACTTCCATTTTAAAAGTTTTACCAAATTTTGTCATCTGCTTGGCTAAAAATACAGATTTTATCGTTGTCCTGAAAAATAAACTGGGCTACGGCGTTTGCAGACATGTTTTTGCAACCCAAAAGATGTTTTAAAGAGTTAGCACACTAGACAACAAATTATTTTTAGAAGATATGCCTTGATTGGGGAAATAGGGAAGGTGAATGATGGTAAGAATACAGGTAACATATAAATGTTGAATTACTTTTGCGATATATGCAACATCCTGTAATTTAAAAGAACATTATTGACTTAAAACAAAAGAATACATAATTAAATGTTAGGAATTAAGTGAAACAGATCATATCATTGCATTCGTCTCGGAATTTTGGTTTAGATAGACTCTGAATTTGCGTAAAGCAGACATCGTATGAGGAAGATAAAAAGGTTAGAAGTTCGTATACATATAAGTAGGATATATGTGAATACAAAGCAAAACAGTCCGAAATGAATCAAAACGAACGAAGCAGGAAATGAAGGTGGCAAGGGCGGGAACTGGACCTGTTGTTGGCCGACCACGCCTAGTCTAGGTCGACCCAAGGTCAGGTGGGTCGACCCAGGTGGGGGGGGGGGGGGGGGGAGGGGTCGACCCACATACGATCTGGCGACATTCATTTTACGTTTCTGGACTGTTTTGTTAACCAGGTTCATTATTTTACTGAACGGATTGGACTTAAAAGCAGGGATCTGACGGTTAAGGATTGTCTTGTAAATTCTATATAAAGGCATGCACTCCTATCAAATCAATTACATTTCTTAATACTTCTTCCTTAAACCTCTGTTCATAAAATTTAAGATGAAAATAAGGAAATGTTGCCGAAACTTGAATTGAATCAAGACAATTCTTAGCTGAATTATACAAGAATCCCTTCGGCAACATCAACATATTATCCTCTGTTCTTTAAATCCAATCTCTGTGAGTTCATGTTACATTTAGATATAAAAATCTAACAATAACCTTGACATGTTAATAACCTGGATCTGAGCCTATGCCTATTAATGAACTGATTCATTTCTAAACAGTTTTACGTAATTACAAGTATTTTTCCGTACCCCTATTCAGTTGTTATTATATGCCTATTTTTGTTCTTCTCCCTCTCTCTTTCCCTTTTTATTTTATAATCCTAGGCTACCTTGGAGCCTAGGCCAAACCCGTAAGAGACATACGTATGAACCAAATTGGGACAATTGGGGAATGGAAATAAAAGAGGGAAATTTAGGGAATATCTTGTAATGTGGAATATGACTGGAAATTTGTGATTGTATGAACATGTAAATCTATAGGCTTAATTCAAAGATTAAGTGGAACATGTTAATGAAACTGTAAGTAACCCATCGAATCTATGGGGTTAAGTAAATCCGTTAAAACTATGAGGTTAAGTAAACCTGTTTAATTTGTTGGGGTTATATGAACCTATTAATCTGTAAGACTTAACCTGTTACATCTGTTGCGGTTATATGAACCTGTTAACCTGTAAAACTTAACCCGTTAAACCTATGTGGGGATTATACGAAGCTGTTAATTTGTAACCTGTTAATTCTGTGGGGGTTATGCTGCAAGACTTAACCTGTTAAAATCCGAGTTAATTGGGGAATCAAATTTAGGGGTTTGACTTATGTCATCTACTGCGTGGGACCCATATCAGTTAGTAACCCATTCTGGTATTAAATGGGAACCTCGCACTAGGTAGAGGTTAGGGCACACATATTGAACCGATAGTTAGAGGTTCATCTGAAAGGGGGTGTATACGGGCGCGTTCCAACAAAGTCCTGAGCATGCATGGGTCCGATCTATAGGGGAAAATAAGCCGTGTTGTAGCACCAGTAAATAGGTTTATCTCCTTCTGTAGGTTGCCACTTTAGAAAGTAATACACCCTACTGTGGGGCCGACACAGGTATTTACACATTAGGGAGCCGATCACTTGGGGGTAGTAATTAGGTACATCTAGACCTGCCTGTTCCTATTGAGGTACTTGTTATTTCTGTTTGGGGGTAACACCCGTTATTTCTGTTGAGGTACTTGTTATTTCTGTTTGGGGTAAAATCCGTTATGAAACTAAAGTACACCTAAAGCTTCCATTATGTTTCAGTTGAGATCATTATGTTTCTGTTATATTAGGGAGCACCTAACCCTGTCATAAATCATGTATACTAGTATTGGTGCAGAGAAAAGTAGTTGAGAAGCATAGTTTACCCTATTCATTTTTCTTATCTTGTTCATCATGCTTATACCTGTTATATGTTATTGTTATCTCTCATCCAGTTTATTTACCTGTCTTGATACTTTTACTTCTTTATATGCTAAAAGTCACTGGACTCGCCAGACTTTATGTCTGACTTTTTTGTTTCCCTTTCTCTCTTTCCTTCCCCCTTCCCAGGTTCTCAGGGTGGGAATACTCAGTCGTGATTAGGACTCTCTCTATGTTTCTGCTTGGATCTGGATCTGCTTTGATGTATCGCTACGACTACTTGTCTACTTTGTTACAGCTACTAATGGGTGTATTTTGATGGTTTTTAGCGCAAGATAGATGTTTTGGTTTGATTTATTTGGTTTCAGTATTTTAGCCTGATGTTGTAACTGGTTTTGAGACTACGATGTTTTCTGCTGAATAATGAAGTTTTAAATTTTCATTGCTATTTTTATATCTGTCTTGTGAGATTCTATTTCTGTTTACCTATAACGCTTCACAGAACTTAATGCATTCTGGTAAAGAGTTTATTAACGGACGTGAGGTGTTACAATATATGATTATAAAGTTACCATATTACTTTTTATGTGTGACTAACATTCAAATTGAGATAAGCATCGATACAAGAAGTTGCTATGGATTAAATTTTTGGGGCATACACGCTATTGCTCGCTGAAATGTCTATGCAAATTGCTTAAACGCAAATTCTAAGGTACGGTGTTAAATGCCACGAAATATTTCCATTTGTGTTATTGGTTTGTTTCCCCGTGTTCCAGGATGCCAAGTTCGATCTAGAAAAGGGTTGCCAACTTATGATCTCATTTGCAAACAATGGCAGACCTGCGCTCACGGAAGAAAAATATATATAAGATTTCTATTTTCTAGTGCAAATTCATGTCTAATTTAAAAGCTAGAATTTTGCCAACTTTCTGTCTTTTAGCTTGATCTTAACTCAATTACTTTTTTTCTATTCCTTATTGATCTTACATAAAGTATGTTTTTTCTAGCGCCACAAGCTTTAAACTAGCGTATTTGATACTGCTTCAAATATCAATATTTAATAGCTTAAAATGGCCTAATGTATGTTGTTCTAATGCTTGGTAGCTTAAAGAGTGAACTTTCTTGCATATTAAGTAGTGAGCAACTTGACCGCTTCGCTGGCTAGAAACAATGTATTTGTTAAATTTTTGTTAGTGGAGTTCACTGGTGTGCACCTCATAACTATTATATGTGTCATTCTCATATCTTCATGCTCATCGTGGGCTGAAGCCTCTCAAAAACAACTTGTGAGTTCACTGTAGCACCGTTCTTTGCTGCATAAATGAAATTCAAGGTCACTTTATTTTCATTTGAAAATTAAGCACATGTACCACCAAATTAAAATGTGCATTTTTGTTCCATGTTATCTATTGCTACAATGCCTCCAAAAAAAAGAGCAAGCACTGTGTAAACCGTAAACTGAGTCACTTCGGTTATTCTCTCTTTTATAGAATTTTCATAGAATTTTTCATAGAATTTTTATGGTTGGGTTATTCTCACTTTTATATCTGCATTATGCAAACCGAGTTTGCTGCATTGCAAACACAATGCAAACTGCAAACTGAGTTACTTACTGTGCTTCCAATGCAAACTGACTTTGCACTCAACTTTCAGTTTGCGAACCCAGTACAAAATAAACACTTAAATTCAATTTATATTAAGTTAATTTAATATTGAAGTGCTTTTTCACTCAAATCTTAGTAGTAGAATTCAGACTCCCTTTTTGCTTCTCTATACAGCAGTGAAGTTTAGCTGTTAACTGAACATCTATTTTTGCATTGCAAACTCGTCTAAATGTTAGTGGATGCCACATGAAATTATTCCAACCACTTAATTTCTCTGTTGAAGTATATGATATTTTATATTAAAAGAAAACTTGTTAATTTTTCCCCCGGTAGGTTTACAGGCACAAAACCTGATCCGGATGGCTTGCAGTGCAAGCTAAACAATGAACATTGCAATGCTAAATAGATCCATTTCCGTCAAGGTAGCCTCCTTATTTGTATAATTTTAAGCCCTTATGTAATTTTCTCTAGTCACAATAAGTGCCACATTGCAGGTTTTTGAAATGGGATGCATGAGAGAAACAAAATGTTATAAATTCACATCACCATACAAATATAAGTTATTTCTTTCTCATTTTACCAAATCTTACTTGTCCTATTTGTTTGTATGTTTGCTTTTTTTTCCCACTAAGATGCATGAGAGAAACAAAATCTTATAAATTCACATTACTATACAAATGTAAGTTATTTCTTTCTCATTTTATCAAATCTTACCTGTCTTATTTGTTTGATTCCTGGTAAAATATATGATTTGTATTTTGAAACTTATACATTTAGGATCATTCATATAAAACATGTAACAAAATTACTTATTTAACTGTAAATATCGTTACATTAGCTATTTTCTTTTGACCATACAAAATATAACATTAACTAGTAAAATATGTTGACTATGTAGAAATTTTGCTTATATCCATATTCAAGTTTAAGCTTGTATGTAATAACAATTATTGTTAATTGTAATGTAGTGGAATTTTCATCAATTCTTATGAGTTTTAACCAAGTACTATACTGTTTTGCATTCACGTATTTTCGAAAACTGTTTTTTCCATGCAATTTAATAAAGAAGTAAAGAAAGTTTATTAGTAAGGTTATTACAGATTGTTGCTATAAATTGTTCTATGTTTCTGCTAACAACCCTTTACATCTTTAATTAACTTAAACGATACATTCTAAATTACTTAAAAAAAGGTGATATGGTCATTATTGATTTTAATCCAAAACTACAGAAAAATAAGTATTTGTAAATGATAGCCAGTTGGTTTGTTTTCAGTATAATTTATTATTTTGTTATTAAAATGCATATGTTGATGCAAATAAAAGTTAGATCATTAAGTTCATCAAACCGACCGTTAGGGAGGTTTCCCTACTGTAAGAGCCAAAATCAATTTGTCTGAGCCAATAAATTTCGGCCAGTATCTGACTTTCCCATAAATGTCCTCCTTCTCGCTATCCCACTCTTCCTCCTCTTTTTCCTCAGTTTTTTCATTGTTTTCTATGCTTTTCTTTCTCGTCCGACTTTCCTCCCAATATTTCAATCCCTAAAATCGATTGCCACCTGCTCTCAAATCGATCGTCATCTTCTCTCAAATCGACCGTCGCTTCACTTCAGATCGACCGTCGCCTCCTTCTCTGTTCCTCGTCTCTCTAAATGATTCAGAAAAACCCTAAATATGCGATCTAGTTCTACAAGGTATACTTTTTACTGATCCTATTTCTTCTGCTTTCTAAAATTAAATGGAATCCGTATTAGTTCTGAAATTAGTTATTGGGGTTATGTTGAATCAACGTTTTTAGTACTTTTATTTTGGCCAATTCGACCATTCTTGCCAATTTCTATCAATTGATTTTATCCAGTATCGTTAGAATGTTAGCAGCCTTATGCTGTAAGTTATGTTAGCTTCATTTTGGGTGTTCATTTCATTATTGTTTTTGGTCCTGTAAATTCTCCTAATAATTTTAAGAAAGACAAGCCATTGATCTCTTAAAAGATAAATAAGCTCTTCAAAGACGAGCAGAGACAGCCGAGAAAGTGAAAATGAAATTATCATCCCTAATACCAATTAATATCAGGTGCTTAACCTGGGATCTACTTTATATACTTGTACATTTTCATGTTGTGTTTCATTTTATTTTTAAAAGCATAAGGTAATGTGTTATTTTTTCCTGTGAATTTGCAACGACTGATGATTTTATATTCTTACAGCTTACCATTAATCACTGTAGCTGCTGACAGCCTTAAACACATTGGGGCGACAATAGCAAGAACCAAATTTGAAGAACTATGTTCGGATCTTCCTAACAAGTATTCTTTTCGTGTAGCCCATTGTTGGTCATGTATGGTTTTCAATGTTTCTGCAATTCATTTGCTATGTAAGTATATATGTATCTCCTATTGTATCACAATCCAAGTCACTGCAAACAACTTAATCAAGTTTTACACTAAATATTATAATCAGATTAGACACAATGAACAATTTGAACGAGCAAAATGCTATTCTAGCTTATAGATATAAAATGTATTTCCATTTCTTCTGACCGCCTTTATTTCAAACCTTCTTAAAACACTGAATATGTTCACATTTTAATTGCGTATAGTATGTATGCTATATTTTCTAATATGTCTACATTTTATTTTTTTAATCTGAAGCTTGATTTACATTGCTTCATGGACATAATTAATGATGCAGTAGATAAAGATGTTATCGAATACGTACTTGTATTTTATTTCTAAATCCGTCGACATATATTAAGTGGGTTGATATGTATTAGGCCCAAGTTGTTAACTGGAAGCAAGAATTATCCAAGTAAACATACATACAAAGGAACATTCAGTTATAAAGCCCTTTGTCCCTTAGCTTTTGTGAAACCATAAGCGATTTCAACTGTGTTCCCATCAAAGTAATACCCTTAGCTATGGATCATGGGGAAAAACAAGCAGACTTAGAAAGTAATATTCTTTCCCTGTTTTGTATTTTATTTTGACATATATTACAGAACTAGTCTGCTTATAAGACTTATTGAGATGGCTTTTTTAATCAAAATCTTAATCTAATTGGACAAAACCAATTGTGAGTACAATATTGTCAATTTACATTAAAAATATTGTCAATTTATAAGTCTAAGAACATGACCAGAGGACTGTAAAAGAATGTGTGTGCGTGTTATATATATATATATATATATATATATATATATATATATATATATATATATATATATATATAGGAGGGTTCCGCTACACCTCTTATATTGCACATGAACTCTCCCCCTTGATCTCCACCACCCATTTCCCCACTCATTCTCTCTCTTCCCACTAAGAAATAATATTGAAATGGGAAGAGAGAGAATGAGTGGGAAAATATGTGGTGGAGATCAAGTGGGAGAGTTCACGTGCAATATAAGAGGTGTAGCGGAACCCTCCTCATATATATATATATATATTTCATATATATATATATATATATATATATAATGTAGCTAGACAATTTAATGTAATCAATAAGTCTTATGCTAGCTGGAATGCAAGAGTTAAAGATATAACCTTAAATGGAAGATGGAAGTTGATATTGCAGTGTGTCTTAGGCTAGCTGCAAAGTGACTTGGTTAGATTTTGCCCCAGTTGAAATTGTTGAATGGCCCTACCTCAAGTCTTAGGCTATTCTATCTATGTTCTCTTAAGCTTAACATTCATAAATTTTGTGTTGTCTGCTCCAGCAAAATCCTTGAAGGAACAAGTTATTTTCATTAAGGCATATTCAAAAGAAGGTGTTGTTTTTTACTATTATAATATGTATTTCCTTCACTTCTCAACTTACCACCTTTGTATTGTATATTCTTTTTAGGTCAATATTCATTTTCTTAATTTGTATTCTTCTCGGTTTAATTCTATATTCATTTTCATAAGTAGAATTTATATAATTATAATTGGATATGGCTATATATGTCATTGCTTAGTTAATGACGTGTTTATCTAGGAGCTTAGTTTAGTAATAAGTAGACATTTTTCCACTGTAGTAATGGTGTTTTGGATCCTAAAATTGTATACTAATACAAAATATCATATAATGCTAAACAAAGTAACTCCAATTCATAGTTTGAATTTGATAATGTGGAAAAACTGAATTGGATGAAATAAACTACAACGGAAGTAAATATCATATCATGTACCTCAAAGTTGTTTTATATAAACTTTGATGCATGATCATATATTTTATATTCATTGTACTAGTGATAGCATTAGTCCTCGATGTCCATTGCAGTACTTTAACTATTGTAACACCCCACCTCCGCCAGGGCCATTCACGAGAGAATGCACTAGCTTTGGAGGGGTGTTGTCTAGGTAAACATGCACAGAGATATCACAAGACAGAACATAGATAAATAAATAAGTAAAGCAGCAGTAGAAGTTTAAAAACCATCATTTCAAAACCAAATAGTCAACTTACATCAAAGTACTTAGTCATTATTTTCCAACTACCACAAGTCTAGAAAACATAAACTGAAAATAACATAAAGTAAACTATCCCCAAGATAGATGTGGTGAAGCCATAGCAAGCTCAAGTCCAAACCGTACATGAGCTGTCAAGAAAGCAAGCCAAACGTCCAAGCTAAGCACTAGTATTCCCTCCCTGAGAACCACCGGGGGGGGGGGAACGGAAGAAAAGAGGCAAAAGAAAAAGGGCCAGTCATAAAGACTGGTAAGTCCTACCTACTATTAGTATAAAAACTACTGAAGTTAACTAAACATGAGAAACTGAGATGAAACATAAAGATGGTAACTAACTGGCATGATAAATAGATAACAAGGTAGATCAAGTGTGGCATCGCATATACAAGGTTTAGTTTTGCACCAAAAGTACTAGTATTCTAGCCCATGTCAAGTATAAACAAGAAATGATCCCTTGGCCCAATATCATGAGATGACCCAAATCAAGGTCCAACTACACGGTCTAGTCGATCGGCTCCCTATAATCCTAACTCATCGAGTGTCGGTGTCATACGGCCCAATCACGAAATGTAGTCAACTCTGCTAGGTCCACCTTAGGGTGTATCAAGTCCTAAGGTGCCAACC
The DNA here is from genome assembly GCA_030737875.1 of Allium sativum. Taxonomy (NCBI): domain Eukaryota; kingdom Viridiplantae; phylum Streptophyta; class Magnoliopsida; order Asparagales; family Amaryllidaceae; genus Allium; species Allium sativum. The sequence continues at coordinate 843,713,755 of CM060912.1, read as the reverse complement.
ACTGACACAAATCAAGCACGCACAGTCTGAACCTACTGGTGCCCGTGTCTGCTTTTTCAACTTCGGACTATGTGCACGACCATAGTCCACCTGAACTTACACCGGCGCACCAACTCAGCCGTCGTTCTGGTCGCTTACAATCAGCCCAGTAATCGTGCCCCACCCTAGCCTAGTCTCTAGGGTATCGTGATACAACCAAGAGGGTTACTGCTGAAAAGGACCATGTAACTTGGGTTTCTAACGGGTTAAGTGTGGTTAACCCTATCCAATCATGTATCAAGTGGGTTAAGTGTATCCAAGTGGTTCATGACTTAACCCTAACATGTGGCATTAATTAATTTAATGCACCCAACCTCTCACATTAGACTTTGTTGTGGTTACTGGATATGCCGGGCGGGTCCGGGCAGCTTTACACCACAACCTAGTCTAACCTCGGGTTTCAAGCGTGATATGACCAACTTCTCACATTGGGTCCTATTGTTTGTAGCCACTGGATTTGCCGGGCGGTTTCGGGCAGATTTACGCTACAAACTCAACCCAACCTCGAGTTGGCCACTTTATGGTTTTCTACATGTCATGACCACATTCACGTTTCAAACATAATCAAGTTTCATGTCATATTTTCAAGTCATGTTTTTCATGTTATTTCAAGTTTGCCTAACTACCCATAACGTATTCCCATTCGCACGTAAATTCGCATCAACACAAGTGAATCAAGGAACATAAAAATATGACCAAGATGGGCATAAGGTGGTAAAGTTGGTCATAAGTTAAACATGATGATATTTGAGGAAAAGGTGTTCATCACAACTAGCAAATAGGATTATTGGCCTCAAAACATGTATGACATCAAACTTAGCAAATAAACTTGTGGGTAGCATGTAGTTCAACATCATAGGCAAAGGGGATAACATGATAATAGTTGACATAGAGTGATAAACTTGTGGGTATCATGTAGTTCAACATCATAGGCAAGTTAACATCAAGGTTATGAGGGGTTCTATGTTGCATTATGCATAATCCCCAAATAAAGCTCATAGCTTTCTACCCAAAAATCAAAGTGAACGGTACTAGGTTCATGATAGTTCCACAATCATAGATCAAAAGAGCCATAAATGGATCTATGCATACAAATATAGCCCCAAGACAAGTATCACACCAAAAATCCCATTTCAACTTGCTACATGTTCATATTAACTTCATAGTTTAAATCTAAGAGTAGAGTGGGGCTTACAAAGCGTGGCTATGAGAACTAGAACCAAATAGAACAAGATAGAGACGTTGTAGAAGCTCTAGGAATGATGTAGCAACACTAAAAGCCTTGAGAATAAGTAGCTCCTTTGATTTGATGAAGAAAGATTGCTCCTTTTTGCCTTAGAAGCTCTCAAGATGAAGATGGAGGCCATGATTAGGGAGCATTTTGGCAGAATTTAGTTGTCAGGATGATTTGTGATGGTTTAGGCTAGGTATTAGGGTGTTTTTATAGGTGTAGAGACTAGTTTAGGCCATAGGATTAACCCTAGTTTAGATTTGAACCATCAAATCCCGTCTCAGGTCAAGTAAATAGACCAAAGGAGCAAATTGGTGCACCAGACCAATAGGGTCCGACCAGGGAGGTCGACCCCAGGTCGACTCCCCAGTCGACCTGGGCGGGGGGGGGGGGGGGGGGGGGGCAGGTCGACTCCCTAGTCGACCTGGGGCTGGGCGGGAAATTTTCCCGCCCAATCTGCTTCTGACTGAATTTTGAATTTTTCTGAAATCTTCTATGGGCCATATCTTGGTCATACGGACTCCGATTTACGAAATTTCGGACTCGTTTTCAAGCAAAATTTCGAGACGAACGCAATGGCGTAACCCGTTCCCATTGATTCTTAACTTAGAATTTAATTCTGCCCTGATTTCTTGTTTTAACATGTTATAAAAATTCGGGTTGTTACAACATGATTTGACTTTATATCGTCTATAATACAAAAATTTGCTAAATTTATTAATAATGAATTGTTGGTTAATAGAAGATGTACATGCCAGTATGCCACATATGTAAAGTGAAATGCATATTAAGGTTACTTAGATGCTCATATCATTGATTAATTAGTGGATTAACTGACATCTAATGTTAATTCATCCATCCCAGTAAGTACTTTTGTATATATTACGCATCTCTAGATTTTGAAATAAAGATCCCAGCACTGGCAGAACTAAGATGTCATAATTTTGGCGTGTATTCATTAAAAAACTATCTTCGATCTATAAATTTTCGATCTGCATGTTCGAAAGAAATGAGAGTATTATGGCTTGATGTGTTCCTTTTCTATCCACTCTTGAATGGCACTGCTTATTTTTCATCATATATTTTCTTGCATGGCCATTGGAGCAACTAACTATCTTAATCCATGCCCATGCACACCAGAAAGGGTTCTACCACACTAACCCTATTAATTCCCAACTATCTGCATTTTATGAATTATATAAAAGTTGTAATATGGATGATTAAATTATGCATGTAGAAATTAAAAAAAATGAATGCTTATTGGCATTTCAGGTTTTGAAATGTAACACCCCACTCCCGCTATGATCACTCACTAAGGGAATGCCATAGCATCGGTGGAGTATTTTAGTGAATATAGAACAGAAAAATTACAACAAGACAGATATAAATAGTACTTGAAATTTTTAAAACATCATCTCATAATAGCGGAAGTAAAACATGTCTGGTTACATCATAAAACCACAATAAAGGTCAAGTACAATATCCATCAAAATAAAGAAGTACATAATCCCACTCTCATACAATAGCCAAACAAAAGAAAAGATAACTGGATAACTGGAGCTTTACATCTATCCAAGCTCCTAAAGACTGGAACAGCAATCCAATCAAGCTCCACTACTGCTAGGATCCACCGTAGGACCTGAGGGTTGGGAAAAAGATAAAAACAACAGGGTCAGACATAAGTCTGAGCGAGTCCTATAACTTTAACAATACAATCGTTAAAGTAACCAGAGAAGACATAAACTGATATACGGTAACATATAGGGATGAATGGCTACCCTAAGCAGTCAACTAAACGAAGATAAAGGATAAAGACGCATCTACCCTCCCTAAGGTAAATTACTAAACTGCACCACACCAGTCGTTCCTAACTTAAAGGTTGATCCCACCCAAGGACTTATAAAATTTACTAATTAGTACCTGCGTACCCCTAGGTGACCAAGTAGGCGCCACGGGGCCCTACAATCCACTAGGTGTACACACTACTTCCCATTCGATCGGCTCCCTAACGTAGATACCCGTGCTGGCCCCACCGTGGGATGTATCATTCCCCAATGTGGCAACCTGATGAAACTAAAGGTGCACGGCTTATATCTACTCGATGCAACAACGGCTTACCTACCAGCCCGGGCCCACTCACGCATATGAAGCCCGTTGGACTTGCGTTGCCACCGCTAACCCGTTTGCCTCTTACAGTCAAGCCCAGTATGCGTGTCCCGTCCTCGACATGGGTCGAGCCCACAAAGATACGTATGGGTTACTGGTTGAAATGGGCCTCCACAAGCTACCCACCTAAGCTTGTCCCTTTTTCTAGTATATCCCACTTAACCCTTTAATCATGTTTTAATTACATGTTCTATTTTGGTTAAGTATTCTAATCGTATTTTCTATTGCCACCCAAGGCAACCACTAGATTTTCTCATGCCACCCGAGGCACCCACTTAACCCCTCATGTCCCTCTATATGCTAATGTGGTTAAGTGTTTCTTAATTAATTAATTAAGAACGTAACCTTTGTAAAGACCTCTCACATTAGACTGTCTTTTATGACCGCTGGTTAAGCCGGTTGGGTCCGGGCAGCCTTATGTCATAACAGAGTCTAACCTCGTGTCTTTACATTAATTACGTATTTAGTTTGTGCCTAAGACCTCTCACATTGGGCTAACATTTGTAGCAACTGGTTAAGCCGGTTGGGTCCGGGCAGTTTTACGCTACAACTGAGTCCAACCTCGTGTCTTAGTCAATTAATTACACCTAATTAATCACCCTCATAATTTTATATTAATTATCCCTAATTAATCAAGTTTTCTTAACATGGGTAGACCTAACTTAATAGGTAAATTCCCATGGGGTAGACCTAACTCAATAGGTAAATTCCCAACACATAGTATGGGTACACCTAACCAAATAGGCAAATTCCCATACTATGTTTATTTATTTTGTGTTATGCATAATTATATTAATTTCACACAATCTTATTAACTTATGCATTTAATTACCCCATCGTTCCCACGTAATTTCGTTCATGATATAACACATATAAAAGGTGTCAACTTGCATATGAATGAACATGTTTCAAAGGTGCCATCTTGCATATTAACAAACACATAACTTGCATATGAACTTGCATAACATGTCACATAACTTGCATATAATATGTCACATAACTTACATATTCATTTTGCATAACAAACTTGCATATTAGCTTATAGACTTGCATAATGTGTCATCATGAACTTGCATATTAATAAACATGTAACTTGCATATTTACATACATGTAACTCGCATATTAACAAACATGTAACTTGCATATAAAGAAACATGTAACTTGCATATTTACATACATGTAACTTGCATATTAACAAACATGTAACTTGCATATTAACAAACATGTAACTTGCATATTTACATACATGTAACTTGCATATTAACAAACATGTAACTTGCATATTAACAAACATGTAACTTGCATATTTACATACATGTAACTTGCATATTAACAAACATGTAACTTGCATATTAACAAACATGTAACTTGCATAGCATATTACCATGAACTTGCATAACATGCATATGATTACATAGCCCACAACTTGCATATTTAGCATCATGCAAACATAACATACATCATATTAAACTTGCATAAGCTTACATACTCAACATGCATAAACATAAGATTAATGCTAACATCATATCATATGATTCAAAGCTCATTAACCCACATACAAAACCATAAATCTCATCACATCTCATCTAATTAGTTTACCAAAAGATCATCAAAGTGATAGAAACTCACAACTAGCAACTTTGAACACCAAATGAAGAAGATTAAGATGCTAAGAAGGGATTAGAAGTTGATTAGAGAGTGATTAGTATGCAACCCTCTTCATAAAATTAGTGGAGGCCATGAGAGCTAGCATTTTGCCATAGTTTAGTCACTAGGTTTAATTATGAATGAATTAGGGTAGGTTAGGGTCTTATTTATAGATTAGGCAAGTGTTTTAGGCCATAGGATTAACCCTAGATTCAATCCAAACCATCAAAGCATGTCTTGGGGAAGAAGTCAAGTGTAGGAACCATCTAGGGCCTTTAGATTAAAGATGGACCATGAGAACCATTCAAATGCAAAATCTGCACTTGAGCGAATCGGCCCACGGGTTGACAGCCAAACACCCTGGATTAACCCCTAGTCGACCCAGCGGGCTCGGGTCGACTTCAAAAATCGGCCGGTTCGGTTATTCCCCTCTCCCAATTCGCTGTTTTGAGCATTTTTGCATATTTATTTATTAAATTTTCAATTATATATATATATATATATCAATATATATATATATATATATATCTACACAACCCATTTCACTTAATTAAGTATACTTTAATTTGGGAATTTTCGTGAAACTTCGCGAGGCCATATCTTGGTCATACGGACTCCGATTTTCGAAAACTCGGACTCTATTTCGCGTATTTTTCCGAGACGAACACAATGGCATAGCCCGTTTCCCTTGATTCCCATTTTAGAATTAAATTCTGCCTCGATTTATGTTATTACAGGTTATTGAAAATACGGGTTGTTACATTCTCCCCTCCTTAAAGGATTTCGTCCCCGAAATCTTCAAGTTAGGAAGAACGTATCCTACCATCCAATCATCCATCTACTCAAAGCATCATCCACGAGCAATCATTGTCCTTACAAGATTCTAAATGCTGGATGGATATATGCAAAAGTGTGTGTATATGTACTTACCTAATGCGAAAATCAGGCGGTTACTGATACAGTAAACCTCCTTAATGCAAACCATGATAGTGCCATGCATCCAATATGTATGCGAAACCCTATTGACACATACAAATTTCTACATGCGTGCACAACCATACACAAAAATGCATCATCCATATGATAACACAGCCATGATACATCCATCAATCTAACTACCACATCCATTTATGCAATATGCAACATGAAGTGACTGAGCCGATCTAGTGCCTAATGTGTGTGTATATGCATCCACGAGCAACCACTAGCAAACAATTGCATCCATATGCATCCATCAACCATAACATGTTTCAAACACATGTCTCAACCATAGGTTTTACCCTATCTAAAGGTCATAGGTATTAGCGAGAGGATATACTAAAGATAAGATAAGTACTAGACAAGCAATAAAGGAGAAGTTAAAAGACATACTCTCAAAAAGAAATGGATACAAAGAACGCATCTTTGCTTCCGTCTCCCAAGTAGCATTGCTTTCGTCATCTCCCCATTGCACTTTAACTAGCTGAACTTCTCTGTTCCTCAACTTCCTAGTTTCTGACCCAAGGATGCGAGTAGGAGCTCGTCGAATCGTCGCATCACGCTCTACCTCTACATCTCTAAGCAAGCTCGGCTCTACCACCTCCGCGGTCTCATGTAAGCACTTCCTCAAATGTGATACATGGAATACATCATGAACACCACTAAGTCTGTCGGGCAACTCCACCCTATATGCCATCCGTCCAATCCTTTCCTTAATAGGAAACGGCCCAACAAATCTCGGTGCTAACTTCCCTACGGACCCAAAGCGAACAACATTTCTCAATGGAGATACTTTGACAAAAACCATGTCCCCAACCTCAAACTCAAGATCCGTCCTTCTCCGATCCGCATAAGATTTCTGTCTATCTTGCGCTGCTTTCATCCTTTTTCGAATTAAATCAATCTTCTCTGAAGTCTCTCTAACCATATCCGGCCCAAGCAAGATCTTATCCGTAGATTCCCACCAACATGTAGGAGATCGACAAGGCCTTCCATAAAGAGCTTTGAAAGGAGCCATACCAATACTGGACTGAAAGCTGTTATTATATGCGAACTCCACCAAAGGAAGATGTTCTTCCCATGTACCTCCAAAATCCAAGATACAAAGCCTCAAAAGATCTTCTAAGATACGGTTCACCCTCTCGGTCTGACCGTCCGTCTGAGGATGATATGCGGTGCTCAAACACAACTGAGTCCCTACCGCCTCTTGCAAACTTCTCCAAAACTCACTAGTGAAAATAGGATCTCGATCACTCACAATGCTGGATGGTACGCCATGCAATCTAACAATCTCTCTAACATAGACTGAAGCAAGCCATGGAGCGGTCCTCTTACTCTTTACGGGTATAAAATGGGCACTCTTTGTAAGTCTGTCTACCACAACCCAAATTCCCGTATTGCCCTTCCTCGATCTCGGTAACCCGTCGATGAAATCCATCGAGACACTATCCCACTTCCACTGTGGAACTTCCAATGGGTGTAGCAACCCACCGGGTTTCCTTTGCTCCACTTTAACTTGTTGGCACACTAAGCATCTAGCCACATACTCGGCCACATCTTTCTTCATACCGGCCCAAAAGAAAACTCTCTTCATGTCTTGGTACATTTTGTCTCCACCGGGATGAATAGTCATTCTTGAACGATGTGCATCATCCAAAATAGCCTTCTTCAAACCCTCATCTTGCGGTACACAAAGTCTACCGTCTCTATGCAACCATCCCTTATCATCTATGGTGTATCTACCCAAATGGCTGGACGACTCCCCTCTTATAAGCTTCTCTACCAACACAACCAACTGTGGGTCGTCTCGCTGAGCCTCGCCAATCCGTCTCAAAAGAGTAGGTCTAACCTCCAAGGATGCCAACAAACCAGGTACAAAATCAACAGAAGGTCTGAAGTCAAACAAAGAAAGAAACTCCAAGCTTCGTCGTTCCACGAACAATGGACTCAAAGATAGCCTTTTTCTACTTAAGGCGTCTGCCACCACGTTACCCTTACCAGGGGTATACGCTATCTCGAAATCATAGGATGCTAAGAACTCCATCCACCTTTGCTGTCTTAAGTTTAAATCCTTCTGAGAGAATAAGTACTTCAATGATTTATGGTCGGTGAACAACTCGAATCTCTCACCAAGAAGATAATGGCGCCAAGACTTAAGTGCGAAAACAATCGCGGCCAACTCTAGATCATGGGTAGGGTAATTCTTCTCATGCACTCTCAATTGTCTCCCTCCATAGGCTATTACCCTTCCCTCCTGCATCAAGACTGCGCCTAATCCTGTTCCACAAGCATCGGTATAAACAACAAACGGCTTACTCCCATCTGGAAGCACTAAAACTGGAGCGGTGGTCAAAGCTCTCTTTAACCGTCGGAAAGCATCATCACAATCTACATCCCATGAGAAAACCAGATTCTTCTTCGTCAAGCGGGTTAATGGGGCTGATATCTTCGCGAAGTCTTTGATGAACTTCCTATAATATCCTGCCAACCCCAAGAAACTTCTTACCTCGGTAGCATTTCTAGGAACTTTCCAATCCTGGATAGATACTATCTTTGCGGGATCCACAGCTATCCCTTCCTTAGAGACCACATGCCCTAAGAATCGCACTTCTCTTCTCCAAAAATGGCATTTAGAGAATTTAGCTTTAAGACTATGCGCTCGAAGAGTCTCCAACACTTCCTTGAGATGTAAGGCATGCTCTTCTTCATTCTTGGAAAAGACCAAGATGTCATCCACAAAAACTACTACAAACTTATTCAGATACTCTCTGAACACTCTACTCATGAGATCAACAAAGTATGCGGGGGCGTTTGTCAACCCAAATGGCATCACTAGCCACTCATAAAAACCATCCGGAGTCCGGAAAGCAGTCTTCTCTATACTGTCCTCCGCCACTCTTAACTGATGAAACCCTGTAGCTAAGTCCATCTGCGAAAATACTGACGCGCCAACCAACTGATCAAAGAGATCATCTATCCTCGGTAATGGGTGTCTATTCTTCTTCGTGAGCTTATTAAGTTCCCGATAATCCACACAAAGTCTGAGGGACCCATCCGCCTTCGTGGCAAACACTACTGGAGCTCCCCACTCCGATATACTTCGCCTTATGAACCCCTTCTCAAGCAACTCCCCTACTTGCTTATGAAGTTCTCTTCTCTCACGAGGAGCCATGTGGCGTACTGGCAAAGACACTGGTTTGGCATTATCCACCAAATAAATTCGGAAATCTATCTCCCGCTTCGGAGGCAAACCCTTTACTTCTTCAAACACATCCGGATATTCCCGGACTACTCTGACAGAACACAAACTTTCGACCGAAGCATCGAGCGATTCAAGATAACTTAGCAAAACAGATTCCATGGGATTGCAAGAGATCTCGAGAGTGTTACCCAAGCGGGTCATGAGCCTGACAACTCTCCTTTCGCAATCAAGAACGGCACCATTACTGGATAACCAGTCCATGCCCAAGATCAACCCATAGCCCGTGAAGCCTAATACAAAAGCATCACATCTAAACTCAACGCTAAGTATAGAAATCTTCAAACCCAAACATATCATAGACAGATATATGGAGCCCCCAATTGGGTTTGAGACAACCAAGGGATCATCAACTAGACTGGTGTCTAAGTGCAGTGACTCAACTAATGATGATGAGATAAAAGAATGCGATGCGCCAGAGTCAAACAAAGTACGAACTGGATGATCAAACAGAAAAACCAGACTTTCAACGGAAATAGTTCTACCTCTCTGCTGAATCGGTGGAACTGAGAGAACCTGAACTTGCCCCCCTGACTGAGGTGGTGCTATAAGAGCTTGCACCTGGCCTCCTGAGGTAGACCCCGTCTTCTGCCCCTTCTTTGGGCAGTTTTTCACAAGATGCCCTGCTTCACCACAATGAAAGCAACCGGTCTTCTTCTTTTTGCGACAATCCTTACTGAGGTGTCCTGGTGTTCCACAATTGAAGCACTTCTTCTTCGTCTTCTTTTTGTCACCATTGCCTTTTCCGCCCTTGCCTTGTTGTTGCTGTTGCGGTTTCTTCTGATCCCCCTTTTTCTCTGGTGCCTTAGAATTCTTATCATCCTCATGCATAAGTGCCATGTAGACAAGCTTCTCAAAAGTGGCCCCCATAGGAATGTGAGTCATAGCTATTCCTTGCAATGGTTCGTTCAAGCCTCTAACGAACCTCAAAGCCTTCTTCTCCGGTGTATTCACCAACTCTATGCCAAACCTTGCTAATTGATTGAATTTGTTGACATATTCTTTCACCGTGAGATTCCCTTGCTTCAAATTCAAGAACTTCTCCATAAACAGATTCTCTTCCGCCCTTGAGAGAAACTTAGCCCCAAACCTTTGCTTAAAATCTGCCCAAGAGTCAACAGGGCGTTCTCCATTAGTGACCTCCCACCAGAATGAGGCCTCTCCCTTCATTAACCAAGCCGCCAACTTGACTTTCTTTCCCTCTTCCACTTCAAAGATATCTAGCAACTCTTCCACTTCCTTAAGCCAATCTCTAGCCTCTACGAAAGTCTCTGAACCAAGAAAAGGTTTTCCTCCTATAGCCTTGAACTCCTTGCAAACCTTAGCAAAATTATCCACTCTAGGCTGAGGAGGAGGAGCGGTTGTCTCTGGTGTAGTAGCATTGGCCGGACCCGCAGCCGCGGCCCTAGCCTCTTGCAACCTCCTATACCATAGTGGTATAACTAAACCCTCCGGGATGTTAAGATCTTCAGCCATGCTGAAACGAAAGAGGAAAGATTCAAAAAGGAGATTCCGAAAGATAAAGATATGGCTATTGGGGATTATGCTTTTCTTTTTCAAAAACTTTTTCTCTTAGAAGACATGCTTTTAAAAATACTTTCTTCGAAAATACTCTTAGAAAGTAGTTTTTCTCAAAAATTTTATCTGTTCTGGTAACCTTAAGCTCTGATACCACGTGTAACACCCCACTCCCGCTATGATCACTCACTAAGGGAATGCCATAGCATCGGTGGAGTATTTTAGTGAATATAGAACAGAAAAATTACAACAAGACAGATATAAATAGTACTTGAAATTTTTAAAACATCATCTCATAATAGCGGAAGTAAAACATGTCTGGTTACATCATAAAACCACAATAAAGGTCAAGTACAATATCCATCAAAATAAAGAAGTACATAATCCCACTCTCATACAATAGCCAAACAAAAGAAAAGATAACTGGATAACTGGAGCTTTACATCTATCCAAGCTCCTAAAGACTGGAACAGCAATCCAATCAAGCTCCACTACTGCTAGGATCCACCGTAGGACCTGAGGGTTGGGAAAAAGATAAAAACAACAGGGTCAGACATAAGTCTGAGCGAGTCCTATAACTTTAACAATACAATCGTTAAAGTAACCAGAGAAGACATAAACTGATATACGGTAACATATAGGGATGAATGGCTACCCTAAGCAGTCAACTAAACGAAGATAAAGGATAAAGACGCATCTACCCTCCCTAAGGTAAATTACTAAACTGCACCACACCAGTCGTTCCTAACTTAAAGGTTGATCCCACCCAAGGACTTATAAAATTTACTAATTAGTACCTGCGTACCCCTAGGTGACCAAGTAGGCGCCACGGGGCCCTACAATCCACTAGGTGTACACACTACTTCCCATTCGATCGGCTCCCTAACGTAGATACCCGTGCTGGCCCCACCGTGGGATGTATCATTCCCCAATGTGGCAACCTGATGAAACTAAAGGTGCACGGCTTATATCTACTCGATGCAACAACGGCTTACCTACCAGCCCGGGCCCACTCACGCATATGAAGCCCGTTGGACTTGCGTTGCCACCGCTAACCCGTTTGCCTCTTACAGTCAAGCCCAGTATGCGTGTCCCGTCCTCGACATGGGTCGAGCCCACAAAGATACGTATGGGTTACTGGTTGAAATGGGCCTCCACAAGCTACCCACCTAAGCTTGTCCCTTTTTCTAGTATATCCCACTTAACCCTTTAATCATGTTTTAATTACATGTTCTATTTTGGTTAAGTATTCTAATCGTATTTTCTATTGCCACCCAAGGCAACCACTAGATTTTCTCATGCCACCCGAGGCACCCACTTAACCCCTCATGTCCCTCTACATGCTAATGTGGTTAAGTGTTTCTTAATTAATTAATTAAGAACGTAACCTTTGTAAAGACCTCTCACATTAGACTGTCTTTTATGACCGCTGGTTAAGCCGGTTGGGTCCGGGCAGCCTTATGTCATAACAGAGTCTAACCTCGTGTCTTTACATTAATTACGTATTTAGTTTGTGCCTAAGACCTCTCACATTGGGCTAACATTTGTAGCAACTGGTTAAGCCGGTTGGGTCCGGGCAGTTTTACGCTACAACTGAGTCCAACCTCGTGTCTTAGTCAATTAATTACACCTAATTAATCACCCTCATAATTTTATATTAATTATCCCTAATTAATCAAGTTTTCTTAACATGGGTAGACCTAACTTAATAGGTAAATTCCCATGGGGTAGACCTAACTCAATAGGTAAATTCCCAACACATAGTATGGGTACACCTAACCAAATAGGCAAATTCCCATACTATGTTTATTTATTTTGTGTTATGCATAATTATATTAATTTCACACAATCTTATTAACTTATGCATTTAATTACCCCATCGTTCCCACGTAATTTCGTTCATGATATAACACATATAAAAGGTGTCAACTTGCATATGAATGAACATGTTTCAAAGGTGCCATCTTGCATATTAACAAACACATAACTTGCATATGAACTTGCATAACATGTCACATAACTTGCATATAATATGTCACATAACTTACATATTCATTTTGCATAACAAACTTGCATATTAGCTTATAGACTTGCATAATGTGTCATCATGAACTTGCATATTAATAAACATGTAACTTGCATATTTACATACATGTAACTCGCATATTAACAAACATGTAACTTGCATATAAAGAAACATGTAACTTGCATATTTACATACATGTAACTTGCATATTAACAAACATGTAACTTGCATATTAACAAACATGTAACTTGCATATTTACATACATGTAACTTGCATATTAACAAACATGTAACTTGCATATTAACAAACATGTAACTTGCATATTTACATACATGTAACTTGCATATTAACAAACATGTAACTTGCATATTAACAAACATGTAACTTGCATAGCATATTACCATGAACTTGCATAACATGCATATGATTACATAGCCCACAACTTGCATATTTAGCATCATGCAAACATAACATACATCATATTAAACTTGCATAAGCTTACATACTCAACATGCATAAACATAAGATTAATGCTAACATCATATCATATGATTCAAAGCTCATTAACCCACATACAAAACCATAAATCTCATCACATCTCATCTAATTAGTTTACCAAAAGATCATCAAAGTGATAGAAACTCACAACTAGCAACTTTGAACACCAAATGAAGAAGATTAAGATGCTAAGAAGGGATTAGAAGTTGATTAGAGAGTGATTAGTATGCAACCCTCTTCCTAAAATTAGTGGAGGCCATGAGAGCTAGCATTTTGCCATAGTTTAGTCACTAGGTTTAATTATGAATGAATTAGGGTAGGTTAGGGTCTTATTTATAGATTAGGCAAGTGTTTTAGGCCATAGGATTAACCCTAGATTCAATCCAAACCATCAAAGCATGTCTTGGGGAAGAAGTCAAGTGTAGGAACCATCTAGGGCCTTTAGATTAAAGATGGACCATGAGAACCATTCAAATGCAAAATCTGCACTTGAGCGAATCGGCCCACGGGTTGACAGCCAAACACCCTGGATTAACCCCTAGTCGACCCAGCGGGCTCGGGTCGACTTCAAAAATCGGCCGGTTCGGTTATTCCCCTCTCCCAATTCGCTGTTTTGAGCATTTTTGCATATTTATTTATTAAATTTTCAATTATATATATATATATATATATATCAATATATATATATATATATATATATCTACACAACCCATTTCACTTAATTAAGTATACTTTAATTTGGGAATTTTCGTGAAACTTCGCGAGGCCATATCTTGGTCATACGGACTCCGATTTTCGAAAACTCGGACTCTATTTCGCGTATTTTTCCGAGACGAACACAATGGCATAGCCCGTTTCCCTTGATTCCCATTTTAGAATTAAATTCTGCCTCGATTTATGTTATTACAGGTTATTGAAAATACGGGTTGTTACATGAAACATAAGTTTTAATGCTTAATTATATGTTTTCTCATTGTACTGTTTACTGTAAGATGAACTACTAATTATGTTCTTAATTTTTGTTCAAGTTAGCAATAAAGTTTGCTGTAATCTTGCTGGTTTAGTCTGCCCATGTGCAAGTTTCCACGGAAATTGCTTTGCATTTTTGAACTATTTGCTTTCATGGTTTTTATATACTTGTATGTACATACACTATAATTTAGTAACTAATCATTATGGAGCTATCGCTTTTGTATGATGAGAAAGAAAAAACGAACCTGGAAGGTTTGGGAATAACCTGTATTATTAGGTGTGGAGTTTAAGTTCATTTCATAGATCCAGAAACCTTCCCAAGTGATGTCTGCAACCTCCCAAGTGATTAAGCTCATTTCATAACATGTATTACAAGACCTATCCCGGCTGATTAAGCTTGTAGAAAGAGGAGTCTTCAACCTTTCAAGTGATGTCTGTAGGAAATGCAAATTCAAAGAGGAAAAAAGTGCTTAAGATATTTACAAAGGTAAATTTATTAGTTGAACGGTTGTTATAAAGCTGTGTTTTTCTGATTTTTGTATAACTTGAATGCTTGGTACAAATGAGATATTCTATGGATTGTAATATTTGTTTTGGTCCAGATGCAAAGAACATGTAAGACTTAGGTATGATTGTTCTTCATGAATATGCATGCGTGCTTGTTTTGTTATGCTTGGGGCAGTACTATGCTAGCATGTACCGTGTATGTGATCAATACAATATGTTTATTTAATCTGATACTTTAATATTTGATATGTTATCTTAATGTTTTTGAAAGAAAATGTATTTTTGCCAACTTATGTTGCTTTGCGATCAACCTAAGATTAATATGTTTATAATGATATTGTGAGTTTAATATGCAGTTCCATATAAGATTATGAAATGTTTTAAAATGCAAATTTTGTACGGTCGGTTTTTCCACTGTTGTACAGTTATACTAGTGTATTTTATTGTTTTGATGATTATTTTATCATATACAGGAATAATAATATTCTTTAACATCTATGGTGAATATTATGAAGACTGAGGAGATAAAGACTTCATTTCGCTATAGTAGTATGTGCATTTTTAGCTTTATGGTTTTGTGTTGTATTGTATTTTGGAATCGTCACTACAATATGCGTTTAGGTTATATGTATGGATTACATGTTTTAATATGGTAGAACTTTGAATGTAACTTCAACTGACCTTTTGAAATATTTGTTAGAATATAGTGAATCTGATTTTATCTTGTTTGTGCCTATTGGAAATGTATGTTTACTTATTTCTTGGTAATATATGCTTTCATTATTACATTATTAAATGCTGATGATGGTGAATTATAGTCAACAAATGGGTTTTCTGAATTTTGCAATGGACATGTAGTGTTGCAAATAATCAAATTGCAACTGTCCTAAATAGTTGTAGTTGAGTCATTTGCAACTGTTAGAAATAGTTTTAGTATTTCACTTTTCCAACGTCTATTCCGGCTTTGCAATTGGCATTTGTTGTTGCAAAAGGATCAGTTGCAACAACAAAGGCCAGTTGCAAAAAGTCTGCCACAACTTCTTATTCCAACTGGCAAAAACTATTGCAAAAAAAACCGAACTATTACAAGTCCGGCTATATAGATGGGCACAGGTCTGTTGCAATAGGCCTAGTGCAATAATATTGCCTATTGCGAAAAGAGCTTTCTGTTGTAGTGACTCCTGGTACACTTGCTAGATTGTTCCGAATGCGGTTAAGGAAGATCCTTTGCCTTGGTCATTGTTGGAATCCAATCTTTGATACGAGACTTCGTGTTTTAATTGTATACTATATTGCCAACATAATGGGATGGCGCATTATGCAAGCTAAGATTAATACATTTAATTTCAAAAAAAAATCCATACCTAGACATTAATGATAATCAAATGATTTGTTTTTAAGAATATCATGCATGTTTGGTTATTATAAGATAAAACTCTACCCTCTGGTTTGCGTTGCATTGTGCGATGAGACTTGAAGCTTATATTAGCTTCATTTGTTCAAAAGCATGAATTTCGAAACTGCTAGGTTTGACTCTACTTATGCGTTTACTAGAGGATCGTGGGTCATTGGATCAACCAGATCTAATCTTGAATTGTCATGTCACATCTAAAATCTGACCATTAATCTCAAATCTCTACGCTCAGGATTTTAAGTTGTCAGATCAATTTTCTTATTATATACTTGGCCAGAAAATTGGCCAAGTACAAGCCTTGTTCGGCGCTTCTACCCTTGGGCGACCGACTTCCACGGTCGACCCCCTTTGAGAGCTGTCGACCTAGTTATTTATTTATTTTACTTATAAATTCTAATTTTAGTTTTTCCTTCGTAATTTTTTCATTCTAACTCGAATCGTGACAAATTTTGTATGAAAATTGTCCAAAAGATGGTTAATGGCTCAATGGCGAAACTTCCATAGTCAAATTCAGACATTTGTATTGTATAAGTTTATTTTTTATTTACTTAATTTTTTAATTAGTCTTTATTGTTAAATAATCGAGGTGTTATTGTAATTTCATTATTTTAATTCTTTCATTTTGAATTCGTTTGTTATCCGTATGGTTTGAACTCGAACAAAAATCTCCAAATACGAAAGTTGTCCAGAATTTTACCACGAACACAACGGTGCAAGTTTAAGGATCAATTTCCATAGTTTGAAAAATGGCTCTTTGAAGGCAAATTAACTAACTGCGAACATGGGCAGCAGAAACTAATGGGCCTGGTAAAGCATTTTAGGGTGCGTTCTTAACCAACGCGAGCGGGACATTTGAGCGGGGTATTTGAGCGTGGTAATGTAGCGAACGGGGAATGTGTTTTTAGCGGCGAACGAGGTATTTGAGCGGGGTATTTGAGCGTGATATTTTTAAAATAAGATATAAATAGATTGGATTAGACAAATACGACTACAAATACAGATACAGTTTCTAATACAAATACAAGTACAAGTACAGTTACAGATACAAAGACAAATTAGCGCAGACCAGCAGAAACCAACCGATCTCTAATGTTATCTTGAACTAATGTCATTTCTTGGTTTCCATCTGGGTGTACACGTTCAGTGCCTCTATTCGTCGTATTTCTCATACTGTAATATTCCGCCATGTAGTGATCGGGGATTAATTCAGGATTATCATCAAACGCCATAAAATCAGGGTCACCGCTATTATATTTGCGTATGAAATTGTGTAAGGCCATTGTAGATACGACAACTTTCACTTGAGTATTGAACTGAAACGTAGGCATCTTGTTGAGAATGGTAAATTTCTTTTTCCAAATGCCAAATGTTCTTTCGACGGCCATCCGTAGACTCGAATGGCAGTAATTAAACACTTCATTGGCTGACTTTGGTTGATTCGTGGTATCACGGAAATGCGGAATATGGTACCGCATATTTCGGTATGGCGGTAAATATCCAGTCTGAAGTGGATAGCCCAAATCAACCAAATAATACTGTCCAGTTGGAGGGCTAGGAAAGTTAGAGCTTCTATCGTTTGTAACAGCATTAAAAATTCTACTATCATGTGTAGTCCCTTCCCAACCCGCCATAATATACGTAAACTGTAAATCGAAATCACAAACCGCTAATATATTTTGAGTTGCAAAACCCTTTCTTCCGATATAAGGGATAATTTGATCAGCGGGTAAATGTGCAGATACGTGTGTACCGTCTATAGCGCCAATACAGTTTCTGAAATACGGATAATACCGGGTTGAATTTCTGATGTGAGGTGGAACAGTAGTAAATTGTTGTTCTCCTGGCTTTATTACATCCGCAGCGAGTATTTGAAAAGCGTTTAGGACATCATGAAAACAAATGGAAATTGTGCTACTTGATCGTTGAAATCTTTCTTAAAGTTGTCTATTTGAAAGCCCAGTAGCCATTGTATAAATGAAAATTCCAACCATTTCGACGACACAAATTTCTGGTCTGGAAGCGAGACCATGATGTTGCAGTTTTTCACATAATGCGTGAAAGTAAAGTCTTTTCATCCGGTAATTATTTTGACATCGATTTTGATGACCATTCAAAATTTCGTTGATCCAAGATAAGCCAGTGAACTCTGAAGTATTAATCCGCGTCATATGATTTCTCGTTTCAGCCCGAATCAAATATACCCCGTAGAAATCAATCATATCGTCGTAATCGGAGGATGAATTGGAGTTAGACATTAATCGAAAAAGTAGAAAGAGTTGAAGAAGTTGTTGAAAGAGTATTGTGAAAGGTGTTAAGGGTAGAGGAGGTGATTTATAGAGAGGAAGGGGAGTTGAAAATTAAGCTGTTGGCGTCCGACGCGTCGGACGCCAACGGCTTGATTTTCAACTTCCAGTCAGCATTCCATTTGGCAGTGGAAATTAATGCTTGCGTCGGACGCGACAAAAATTTCCACCGTTCCTACAATTGACTGCGATCGCACCCTTAGAAGATTATGACCAGCCCACAAGTGGCGTCAAAAGCTCTTCAATCCTATAAACTCAGGTGCTACTGCATAGTGCATACGATTGTATATTTTCGGTTGCAAAATTAGGGCTTCTCGTCCTCAAAGTTCCCCCATAGTTTTTCAGATTATTTATTTATTTAGAAATTCCGTTCAGTTTTACTAGAGTGCGTATCAGATTTTGCCCAGACGCAAATCGATCGTCGCCCTAGGAAAAGATCCAGATGGGATGTCGATCCTTTGGTAATTTCCTGGTTTATTGATTCTTAATTAATTTGTTAATTGAAATTTGTTTGTTGTTATCTATATATCATGCGATAAACATGCGATGAGTTGTCCGCACATGAGATCTATTGTAGTTTGCTTTGTTCGTAAATGTAAAGGTAAATGATTTTTCTAATCTGTATTCGATAACTCGGTCCGCTATCTTGAGTATTGCATTTTGTTCTCCAAAATATCAGATCATGGAGGATTAGTTTATCATACGGTTACCTTTACTTATGATTTGTTTTTAATTACAGATGGAGTTAGGTTTTGCTCTTAAAATCTTGATTAGGCTTTGATCTATAATGTTAATTTTAGTATGATTAATTCTTGATATACACACCTATCTGTTTCTATTAAGTTGCATGTAAGGTATCACATTTAGCGTTGATCAGTTATTAGTTTCTGTTAAATGAGACAGATTTTATTATTTTAACTGTATTGATCACAAGTTGTATGATGAAAAAACTGTGTTCTCAAAGCACTGGTTGCATCACCAGTTTTAATCAAGCAAAATTTTATTTAGGAGTGAAGTTTCTTTAAATTTACAGCAGAAATTGGAATAAATGTTTTGTTCCTTTTACATAAGGTTTAATTTCTTTACTAACTTAGTTATTAACTTGTTTTTTATATGAAATAATGGCTTCATGTAGGCTCAGATAGGGATGTTTTCTGAAAAGGAATCCCTTGGAGACTTAACAAACTTTGTATCATCAATTTTACCTTTATATGATCTCAAAGTGATTCAAAAGGCCTTCACCCCGAGGAGGGAGGATGATAAGGATGGTCACTACTTGTTTAAGATTGGAGATGACTTTACACCTTGATGTAAGTGCATTGCCTCTTATTTATGTAACTTTCAAATAAATTGGTCATTATTCATTATCATTGTCCAATGATTGCAAATGAATTTCACATAATTGACATCAAAACATGGCTTGCATTTCTTCATTGTTTCTTAATCAATCCTTGTTTACATATTTGCAGATAAAATATACCGAAAGATGGGAGAAGGTGAGAATTAAATACTCTCATGATGGTGGATGAAGCTGGTTATTGTTTCGTATGTTATTCTATGTTATTGATTGATGTATCTGCCAGGCACGTTTGGTCAAGTATTGGAGTGTTGGGACTGGGAAAGTAAAGAAATGGTAGCCATAAAAATTGTCCGAGCTGTAGATAAGTATCGTGAGGATGCTATGATCGAGATTAACGTGCTTCAACAGCTTAAGCAGCATAGCAGTTCTTCTGTTTGGTTAGTTCTTTATACCCGTCACTTTTGTTTGCTCAATTTATTGTTGTATTGTTCGGAATAAACTATATCTCTATGCTGCTTATTTTTGCAGTTGTGTGCAAATACGGAACTGGTTTGATTATTGTAATCATATTTGTATTGTAAGTTCATAATTGATTCATGATATTATTCCTGCACCTGTAATTGAAAAAATTGGGATTCTGAGTGTGTTTGGTTTACCGATTAATATTCACAGGTATTTGAGAAGCTTGGACCAAGTTTGTATGATTTTCTAAAGAAAAATGATTATCGACCATTTCCCATTGATTTAGTTCGTGAGCTTGGCAAACAACTATTGGAATCAATAGCATGTGTGTAGACATTACTCTTAAACTTATTATTTTGATATATATCATATTGGTTATTTCATTGTTTGCTCATCTTTAAGTTTTATATCTAGTCTCTACGACTATAATAGTGGAAAATTGTTTTCTTAACCATTTTGCATTTGTTGACTTAGATTTAATGATAAAGTCAGAAAGTTGTATGAGCTTCCAGAAATTAGTGTTTTTGAAAGAGCACGTAGTACCAAAATTTTGTTTTGGAAGGGGTGTAAAACATCAATTTAATTGCATATCATTGTAGAGGGCTATCAAAAAAAAAGTCATTTTTAAAGATTCTTTACTTGGATTTGAGAAAGTTTTTGTGATCAGTGTAACATATTTTCATGCCATATTTTCGAATCCTCTTCTTGTTTTTTCGTGT
The DNA here is from genome assembly GCA_030737875.1 of Allium sativum. Classification (NCBI taxonomy): domain Eukaryota; kingdom Viridiplantae; phylum Streptophyta; class Magnoliopsida; order Asparagales; family Amaryllidaceae; genus Allium; species Allium sativum. Next base: position 843,692,714 of record CM060912.1, on the reverse strand, counting down.
TGTGCTCGTGCGCGTGAGATAGCGAGTAAAATGTTGTTTTTTTTGTGATCAGTGTAACATATTTTCATGCCATATTTTCGAATCCTCTTCTTCTTTTTTCGTGTTGTGCTCGTGCGCGTGAGATAGCGAGTAAAATGTTGTTTTTGGGTGGTCAGGACGTACACCACATAGAAGCTGATAGTCCTAAAACGGCACTAGAGTTCTGTATTTGTGTTTTTGTGTGTGTGTGTGTGTGTGTGTGTGTGTGTGTGTGTGTGTGTTAGCTCGGTGGTTTCATGTTTGTGTGGCATGTTGCATCTGCATGTCTTGCTTGATGCTTCTCTCTTAACATCTGATGTTCACAACTTGTTAACTGTACTTTTTTTTTCTGCCTCTCGCATCTTGCAGTTATGCATGATTTGAATCTTATTCATACTGATCTGAAGCCTGAAAACATTCTTTTCGTGTCTCCTGAGTACATGAAAGTATCAGATCCCTGATACCTAATTGAGTCGATCTATAATAATGTTATAATGCTAACCGACAGAAATGTCGTTTGCTACAACATTTCTTCATTGAGCCACGAAAGTATTTCAATTAGAATGATTAGATTTAATTTTACTGATTGTATGGTTATTGATTATTCATCAAGGCTGGATCCTGCTCTCTAAGATTACCGAAATCTAGCACTATCAAAGTAATAGATTTTGGCAGCACAACAAATGATAGGCAAGATCATAGTTATGTTATATCAACAAGACATTGTCGTGCTCCTGAAGTTATTTTGGGTAGGAGTTCGATGCCTGTGCTTTTATATATACCCCTCTCTCACCCGTTTTCTGCATCCATCTATTTAATAATGTCGTATTTTAATGTTTTTGCGATGAATAACAATCGACTCAATCACACATGTTATTATCAGGTGTGGATGGAGCTATCCGTGTGACATCTGGAGTGTTGGTTGCATAATCGCAGAACTTTGCACCGTAAGACATTTTGATTTGTTAGTCCCCGATCGATTGAGTTGATATCTATGAAAAAGTTATGAAAACAGGGGGAAGCATTGTTTCAAACCCATGAAGATTTAGAACACTTGGCTATGATGGAAAAAACATTAGGTCCTTTGCCCCAGCATGTGCTTCGGAGGGCTGAGTATGTGATATAATTTTTTAGTGTTTAGGGCAATTGGTTGCAATGGCATGGTTTTATTTTTGGTTTTTTTCCCCAGTCGACATGCCGAAAAATATATTAGGAGAGGCCGGTTGAACTGGCCTGAGGGTGCTGCTTCAAGGGACAGTATAAAAGCAGTATCTAAATTGCGTCGCCTTGAGGTATTATATCGTGTTGTGATTTTCGTTTTATGGTAACGCTGTTTTGGGTGATGTATGTAATTTTGAATATGATCAGACCCAAGTATTGCAACATGTCTATCACTCAATTGGTGACCTTATGGATCTGTTAGAAGGCCTACTTGAATATGAACCATCAAGGCGGTTGACTGCACCTGTAGCTCTGAGGCATCCTTTCTTCACAAAGAGATATCGCTCAAGGTCTTAAAGTGGACGTTTTGCTTCTTAACTTGATATCAAACAAAGTTATTTTTTATAGCCTGCTTTACAAAATGAACAGATATATTTATTGCTGACCCTGGAGGAGTGAGTGTACATATTATTGAGTTGAAATGTTTTACTGCATAGGTACAACAATGCAATCTAGTTTACCTATATGGAATCATCAAATGAAATGACAACTTATCATTTCTACTTTTTCATCCATTTTCTGTAAAAATATATATATTTGTATATATATTTATAAAAGTTCTCGAGTTATTTTTGGTGGCTATGTGTGTGCATGCCCGCACGCCCGTGTGAGTGTTGTGTGCGTGCGTGCACGCTTTTAATATTGGTAGAATCGATAAATCGAGATACGAATGTAAAAAAATTAGTGTAACGTACGTTATGATTATAAATCAAGATACAAATGTAAAACATTTAGTGTAACGTACATTTCGATCTCGTTTATATCGTTTTTTGCGTAAACGTTGAAGATGAATAAATTAATTTTATAATATTGAAGTGTTAATACATGCGTATAATTAGACCTGGCAATCGTGTCGTTTCGTGTACTTTCGTTTCGTGTACTTTCATGTTTTCGTGTATTCAGAGCTAAAACCGAAAACGACCCGAAATCATTTCGTGTACTTGTTTACCCGATCCGAACACGAAACGAAATAATTCGTGTAAACACGAAACGACACAAAAAGTACACGAAATTAATTTCGTGTACTTTTGTGTACTTCCTGTTCGTGTACTTTCGTGTACTTTTGTGTACACGAAAAGTACACGAAATTAATATATTATATGATATATAAAAAATAAAAATTATATATAAAATATTTCGTGTACTTTCGTGTATTGAAAGTGAAAACCCATATCCGACACGAAATTTATCGTGTAATTTCATGTTCGTGTACTTTCGTGTTTCGTATACCAAAAATCAAAACCCATAACCGTTTATTTCGTGTCGTTTCGTTTCGTGTTAGCGTGTCACGTGTCAAACTGCCAGGCCTACGTATAATATATGGTTTTAACTTCATAAAACAATAAATACAGCAGGTTGTGTTTAAATATGCATAATTTTAAACTATGCTCGAACAAAGCTAGAATTTTTTAAATGTGTATGTTGTATCTCCATCTTCGTACTTATGTTTGGATATTAAAGGTATCTCGTCTTTTCAAATATATAGAATTCGAATATAAATTGACAGCCTATGCACGATTAATTTTAGCGTCAACCATCTGTGTATCATGAACACAGCTGACATTCCATGCATCAATATTAACACCGGATGTAGATATATTCAATGTTCGAAAAATGATTTTGGATGCAGGCACAGATAGAACATTGGCCAATTCTATTTGAACACGGAAAATTACTTAGTAGCCCCCTCTTTAAAAAAAAAAAGGTATACCCATTCATATACTGAGTAGCCCCCCTCCATAATATTACTTTTCCATTCGGGCCCTTTATCTTACAAAACATAATCTTACGATCTCTTTGCTCAGGCTCTCAACGATCTTCGATCTTCTTTTCTCACGCGATTACTTCAATCTGGAATTCAAGTTCTCAACGATCTCAGGAACTCTACATTCAAGAACATCCTCAGGCTCTCAACGATCTCAGAAACCCTAGGTTGAAGAAAACGTAAGTTTTTTTATTTTTCTTCTGCTGGAATCGGTTTTTTATTATCAATTTGAGTCTAATGTGGTTTACAATTGGAAGAAGAAGTAAGATTGTGGCAAGAGAGATTGATTTTTGATGGATTTGGAGGTGAACTTTCAGGGACCGACTGAGAAATGGGTCAACGAGAAAACAGGTTACCACGTATAAGTAGTACGTGGAAAAAATGGTAACCACGAAAAGAGAGTACGTGGAACAAATGGAAACCACGTAAAACAAATACGTGGTTTCCATTTTTCCACGTACTCTCTTTACGTGGTTACCATTTTTTCCACGTACTTCTTATACGTGGTAACCTGAAACTTCAAAAAAATTAACTTGTTTTACTTTGATTTAGTTGAATCATTTTCGTGCCTCATTCCACTATATGCTTTGAATCATTTTGTCGATTGTCTGATTGTTGTAATTAAACCATTTGTCTCGAGTGTTACATGTAGCATGATGTTGTCATGTAGTAATTTGAAGTGTAATATGAATTCTGATTTTTATTTGTTAATTTTAGATGGGTCCTCGAAAAGCAATGACAGCTTCGGAAAGAAAACGGAGAGCGGAGGAAAGAGCAAGGCAGGGTGTGGGTTCCTCTGGTGGAAACGAGGATTATGTAATTGCTCCGCATAATCCATCTCAAGATGACGAAGATCATGGAAGTCAGCAAGAGTAAGAAGCTGATGATGTGTCAAAATCAACGGAGAAAGAAGGAGACGGATTACAATCATTAAATGAGGAGGGAGAAGAGTCCGACGAGGAGGGAGAAGAGGGCAACGAGGAGGGAGAAGAGGGCGACGAGGAGGGAGAAGAGTCGGACGATGAGGGGGAAGAAGAGGAAGAGGGTGTAGAAGAAGAAGGTGGGCCAAAAGTTTTGGATGTCATTAAGGAATTCGATAGTCATGTTGCATATGATATATGGAAGGGCCAGGTAATTTATTTTTTAATTTTGTTTTTTTGAAGTTTCTTAGAGCTACTATGTTGTAATATTTTTTAGAGTTACTATCCTGTAATGTTGTAATTATTTTAGAGTTACTATCCTGTAATGTGTAATTTTTTGTCTTATCATATTTGTAGGAACGATCACCGCTCACATGCGTCAATCATGCACACAAGATAGCGGAATGGTCGATTCCAAATAATGCCACCAGATTTAGAAACATTGTAGAAGCGTCTGGATTATTTCCTATTATTAGCTGCTGTTATAGGAGTGTGAACAAGAATTTGATATCTGCTTTTGTCGAACGATGGTATCCAGAGACTAATACATTTCATTTGCCATTTGGTGAGATGACGATTACTCTTGATGACATAGCTTCTCTATTGCATATTCCAGTGGAAGGTACACCTATACAGAGCATGACTTTCGATATAGAAGAAGCGGTTACGTTTGTTTACAAATATACAGGCATAAGTAGGGAAGAGGCACGGATGGAAATGAATGATAGGGTGGGATACAAAATTAGTTTGTCGAAATTGGTCGAGCAGTTTCAGAACGTAAGTGATGATTGGACTGATCGGGCCATTAGACGTGCAGCTCGTTGTTATCTTCTGTTTTTGATTGGTAGCACGTTGTTTGCGGACAAAAGTAAGACTCATGTTCACATACCATTGTTGAATCCATTAAAAAATTTAGGCAACATCAGTAATTACTCTTGGGGTTCAGCGACGCTTGCGTTTCTATATAGACAGCTAGGCTTAGCGACTCGTAGTGGTGTGAAACAGATTGCAGGGTTTCTGTGTTTATTAGAAGCGTGGATATTCGAGCATTTCCCTTGCTTCCATCCCTCAACAAATCTATACTATGAGAATTTTCCTCGTGCTGCTAGATGTAATCCTTCTACCGATAGTTCTTCGTCGGTCTTAGAGCTACGCATATTCCTTGATAACATTCAAATTGGACAGGTAATTCTCCTTCTTTTTTTTAAATAGAAAACATTTGAGTGGTCAAAATAGATTACATTTGTCGTTACACACACAAACATATGATGAACGCACGTAGACACAATAAAATATCTACATAAAAGCACGCATATTTACACACACAAACGTATTAATATATTTTTGAATATGACAAAATTAATTTGATTATAGGTTATATTTGATCCTTACATCTTCGCACGTCACTATCATCCTTTTCATGAGATATCTTGGTATAGCGGTTGTATCCTCTGCCTTAACGTTGTAGAGCCGTATCATCCAGACAAAGTTATGAGGCAATTTGGTAGAGTACAAAAAATACCAATGGCTCCTATTCCTCCAGTTAGTACCCATACAAAACGAGGAAAAACTTCAACTACGTATACTCGTGTTCGGTATCATTTTTTAGAAAGCATATGGCAGAATTGGATTCATCATGTCATTGCAGAGGGACATCGCTCAATACCACTGAGTCAGTCTTTACTTAGTTGCACGGATGATTATGTTGATTGGTATAGTGATCACTGCGTTTTACGAGTTCAAAATCCTGCCAACTTGCCTGCTAATATAGTGGTTGGAGCGTCTCATTTTCAACCTACCTACGATCAGTTGTATTCTGTTAGTCTATTTTTTAAACCTATTATTCGCTTCAAAAATTTCAGTGATTTTTCCATTACATTCCTCACATTTTCCATATACTTTGTTTTTTGTTGACATGTACTTTTGATTAAAGACTCTGCATGATGTACATGGACTGCTCGACGAAGCTAACACTCAAGTTGCTGCTGCTAGGACTGCTAGTGGACGCTTTATATACCATCCTTAACTTGGAATATGTATTTTATGTGAACTTATGTATTTTGCTCTAGACGTTAAGCTTATGTATTGTATGTGAACTTGGATGTCACGCCGTTGTATTTTGGGGCAGCGCTTGTTATTTTGTGCGTGCCATGGGTATGTGGTTGTATGTTGATTTGGTTTGTTAACTCATGACGCTAATGTACTGGTTTGTTTTGGTAATGATATGGTGATGGTTTCATGTACTGGTATGTTGTTGTGTGCTAAACTCATGAAGTTTTGGTCTGTGAATTGGTTTGTGGGTCTGTGAATTGGTCTGTGAATTGGTTTGTTAACTCATGAAGTTTTGAATATTTTTTTTTTTCAATTTTTACAGTTACCACGTAGACGACCAACGTGAGTTAGAAAGTAATCACGTAGAGACGCTCCGTGTATTATATAGTAATCACGAAGTGATAAAACGTGGATAGAGTATTTACCACGTAGTCTATATACGTTGTAAATAATTTTTCCACGTACTGTCAGTGCGTAACAGGGTTGATACTAAATAAACTGCAGTAGCGTATAAGACATACGTGTATTATACACTAATCACGGGGGGCTGATACGTGGATATCGTAATTTTCACGTACTCGCTCTGCGTTGTAATTAATTATTCCACGTACTGTCAGTTCGTAACCGGTTGCACTAAATAAATTACAGTAGCGTATACCACCTACGTTGATTCTAAAAAAACCACGCAAAACTGGACCAGATTAATATACATTCCACGGAAAGCTCGTTCGTGAATTTTGTTTTTTTCCTCGTTTAGGCTTTACGTGATTACTATTTTTTCCTCGTATACGCAGTACGTGGTGACCTGAAATTTCAAAAAAATGCATACTTGTTTTCAAGAATCTGAAGTATGAAAATTGAACTATGAAATATGAAGTATGAAAATTGAATATGATGCACCATATAACAAGTAATAGTAGAGACAACACCAACATGCAAATCAATACGAAAGTGCCAATCCATTTTTCCATTCAACACCAACATACAAGCAATACAAGGATTTAATGTCATTCAAGCAAACAATCATAATTCAAATAAAGAAACAAACAAGCAACTAATTCCATTAGGCAATTTGGTTTCTTTCATCCCAAGCTTGTCTCCGGTCATTGAAAATAGATTCCCATTTACATGCGTCGCCAACACAACACTTGAACCATTTTGTATAAATAGGTGGCACCGGGTGTTTTGGCTCTAGTTTAACCTACATATAATAAAGACATTACTATATGATGGAAAAATAAAATAAATAATTGTCGGTACTAAATGCACAAACCTGAACAAAATGACTTTTGTCCACAAAAGCTATACTAATTTCAGTTCGATGAATTGGTGGTGGCACTGCTCCTCTAAGTGGAGGTATGGTCAATGTAAGTCTCTCACTAATACTAAATACCACCACGTTGTATCTAGTTGCAATAATAAAACCAATTTCTGGCATTGTCATCCACTTGTCAAAAGGTGCGAATTCGTCTCCTTCGTAGTCTAGGCTGTTAAAGAGAATTGCGCTTCTACCATTTTCTACGAGTACACGGTCATATAAATCTTGATGTTCATACAATTCGTCATGCAATTCTCTTCGAACTTGAGACCAGTTCGATTCTCCAAAACCAAGCAACGCCGCCACACATCTATATCCGCAGTTACCATCCGGTTTTACATCAATAATATCTCTAACAAATGGCTGCACGTCCTCCGGTATTTGATGTAAATAATTTCTCATACCAACACATAGTTGATCCACCTATGAATAAATTGCAACAAAAATTACTTGCTTTGCTACTAGTATTTATTGAAACACAAATTCAACAACAGGTACCTTGATTGGTTTTCGGATTGGAAGTTTATCGATGCGACGTTTTTTTCCATTAACACTTTCTTCCATAGAGGGACTTTGTGATGCTAAACTTGGAACTAACTCAAATGAAGAAAGCATTCGTTTTGTGGACGACTGAGCACTTTGTTTACTTTCTCTTCCACGAGTTTTGGTTTTGCATTATGGAGAAGCCAAGTTTGATGTTTGTGGCTGAACAACTTCCAACATTTTTTTATAAATTTGCAATTGGTATGGTGTATCCATTTTTCTGACATCATTCAAAAGCAATTCCATTTTTCAAGTACCCCTGGTTCGTTTTTCTTTTCATCCTTTCTTTCAATGAGATGAAGACGTGTCCAGTGAACATCAACCATTGCAAGAGGTATTGGCAAATTGGAACCAAGACATGCTAACTCATGAGCGCACGGAAGTCCATGTGTTTTACGGATCACACATCCGCATAGCGCTTCATCATCTCTAACGGCTTGTATTCGAACAATTTCAGAATGAATCAAATCTAGTGCTTTCGTAGAAACAACTCCCCGCAAATTTTTGAACTCTTTTATGTGAAATACATGCTTCACTTTTGTTAAACTTTGTTCAAAAGATGCTTTAAGCTCCGTAAATGAGATCTCTAATAAAGAATGCATTTTAAACCAAGCTTGCTCAAAATTACACAGCGAACTATCCAAATGCTTCTTCAACTTCGAATGTGCAGACTCGGCTCTGCGATTAAAATGCATACGTCAACAGTTAAGAAAAAAATTGAAAGAAATAAAATATTTTTGCAAAAATAAAATACATACCTATTCGAAGTGTAGTTTCCAAAGTGCATATACTCATTGGTCCATGCATGCACAAATCTATCCTTATATACATCCAACCATTGTTCTTGAACATACTTCAATAATGATGTATTCTTCGCGTATCTTTCATGCAAAACTTGCAAATTTTCACGATATGTTATTTCATTTAAAGAACATATAAGTTCATTCCAATCACTTAAAAATGCTTTCTTCTCTTCAACTTCCATTCCTTTGACTTTTCTTTGCATATACGTGAGAATGTTATTTTTTATATGCCATGTACATAACATATGTGCAGCTTGTGGAAAAACAAACTCGATAGCATTAACCAATGCTAACTCCCTATCGGTAATAAATACTTTAGGAAACTCAACTCCACAATCATCCAATATCGACTTCAAACGTTCTAAAGCCCATGTATAGTTTTCTTCGTTTTCTGCAACCAAGTATGCAATACCCACACAAAAAGTAAGGTCCGTACATGTGACACCCACAATCTCAAGCAAAGGCATCCGATATCTATTAGTCTTGTACGTGCAATCCAATATGAGGACGCGAGGAAATGTCCGTAAGAAATCAAGACTAGTGGGATGAACCCAAAATATATCTTTAATAATGTCTGTTCTATCTAAAGTTTTTCGATGCCATTCATAATAACCAAATTCTTTCAATTTGCTAAGCAAATATTGCACTTGAGATCTACCCGCCCACTCGATTGAATTTTGGGCTTGTATAACGTTGTATATAGTTTTGATAGTGGTACTATTTGTAGAATCTTGTCTCTCAAGCGTATGCAAAATTTCCTTGGCTTTAACCATATTTCTATGCATCTCAATCACTAACTTTGTTTCTTCTTTACTTAGTCGTCCTACATATGAATGACCTTCGCTATTTTTTAACTCCGAATGATTATGAACTCCATTCACTACATGCAAACGCCAATCATCTAACGTAGCAAGTTTTTCACCCTTTAATCTAAATGGACAATTGCATTTTTTTGTACCTGTCATTCGTGGGTTCGTCGGATTTTTTCCTTTTTTCTTTTTATATGCACCACTTCTTTCACAACCAAACGTAATTCTAGGTTTTTTGGTAGAAGCAACAGTATCTGACTTTAATATTATAATTACAAACCCAAGCCTTTTTCCCGTACTTCGAACCCAATCTACCAGTTTTTCTCTAGAAGGGTATATCTGCAACATAAAATTACCAAAAGTTAAAAAAAAATTGTCAATATGATGAATCATTATAATACACTTACATCGTATGTCGTAAACTCGTTTGAGTAGTCTAACACGACTTCATTTCCATTTTCTTAATCATTGGAATATGGCGCAATCTGCATTTATAAATAGAAAAAAAAAACAGATTACTGTACTATCATCGAAGGAGAAATACGTGGATTATATCTTTTCCACGCACTTGTGGCCCGGCAATTTTAGTAAACCACGTATAGCCTTTACGTGATTATGTAACTTTTCGAGGGTTCGTGTTTCTGTATTTTTGATAAATCAAGTAGCTGCCCTCCGTGGTTCGCATCAAATTACCCCAATTTCTGCTTCGCGAGTAGAATATTGAAATCTAAAAAAAAATATTATAAAAAAAACATTATACCTCAAGGGATCGTGTTAGGAACTCATTCTCCTCTTCAGAATCCATTGGATTGAAATTAAATTTTGAAATTTTCCTTACAGTAATTGAAATTAGGGTTTGAGGTATGAGCTGCTGAATGGTAGAGAAAAACAACGTAGAAAGAGAAGCTTTTTGTCTGATAGATAGTACATTAACCTCTAAGGGCATTTTGGTCTATAAAATTTCATTAATTTTAGGAGGATTCTGGTGGGGGGGGGGGGCTACTAAGTAATTATTAGGGTTTAAATAGAATTTGCCTAGAACATTATATGACACTATTCGTATTTGATTTTATCTGTTGTTGGGGCTAGTTGTGTGCAAAATAATAGCGCTAAAGCTATGCAAAGTGATGATCTTTGAGGTGGGTTTCAGTCATTTGAGTAATTAAATGATGATGAATGCGATGATGATACAATTTATTCTTGATGACAAATCATTCTTCTTTTTTCTTGGATCAAACCTACGGAAATAGTAAATTTGTTCAATAACAAATCGTTTGGATTCAATTTTTAAGATTATAGCATCACCTCATCTATAAATAAATATTGACTTCATTAGCATAAAACTTAAACGTTGAAGATGAGCATGAATTTTTTGCTTTGTTGTTGAATGAGCTGTACTTTTACACTATGTGAAAATGATAATTGTACAATGCTTTATACCATACTCCCTCTCTTTCTATTTTCGAAATAAGCTATTTTCTCCTTTAGGGCACATATTTTGATGCATTCGAAGTCTGAAGCCATGACCTCGAGAACCGTAGTTTGAGATGTTATATCATAGTCTAAAATGTTATATTACCCCTTCATTTTATATAATCACAAATTCTCATCAATATTTAAGTGCGTTTTGCTTGTAATAGAACAAAATATATATCAAAAACAATTTTTTTTGTGCAATTAAAGATAAATTCTTTTTTAGTTATATCATGTATATTTTGCATCATTATACAAGCTTTGCATCATGTCCAACAAATGTAAATGCAAATACACATTTGTTATCATCAAACAAAATCATTTATTTTCACACTTCACAATTCAACTCTTTTGATGAAAACAAATCACGCAATTACGATTTGGAAAAACATATCAAATGAATATTTTGTGTATGTATTCGAAGTCAATATGTATAACAATGTAAACAAAATGTCTTTATATATTTGCACATCTCTTATTTATATTCCTCTCTACATATGCGGCTTATTTTTCTCAAAAATAAAATATTTGACTATTATATATCTTAAAGATCAGCAAAGATTTCATAATACCACCAGATCTTAATCTCCTCCATTTTTGTTAAAAATATAAAATTACCATCAATATAGTTGTGAATAAGTATTATGAAACATAATAAACATATAACAACAATAAATAAGTCATTAACTCCAAATAAGTTGGCGTTGGCAGATATGAAATTCAAAACAAAATAACATTCAATTTAATAATAATAACAATTACAAGAAATTTAAACGTGAATTTCACGTAAATAATGACAAAATAAAACAACCTATTTCCAGTACACAGATAAAATTGTAAAGCTTTGCAACTTTGAGTCGTCTTCCTCAAAACTCCAATGGCTTCCAATTCTGCCTTGCTTTGCAACTTTGAGTCGTCTTCCTCAAAACTCCAATGGCTCCTAATTTACAATCTTCTTCTTTTAAAGAAAATCCTCTTGATACTGGTAAATCTGGCTTTCTTAGAAATAGAAAAAGATTTTAGACTGCAAAGTTATAAAAATCTACAGAGTCTTATAGGGTTCTACCTCATAAGGGTCCTCACCTAAATAAGAAAAGTGTTAACCAAAGATCTGCTGATCTGAGAATTTTGAATTAAACTATCTAAAGCCATTATGCAGAGTTCAAACCTACAGATAGGTCAAAGATCATCAACTTATGCAGATCTTCTTAAAATGGTGAGGTCCAGTCCTCTTTTGACCTCGATGTAACATCCCAGATTTTTAACCATTTAATATTGAACATTTAAATTAGTTTTAAATGATGAATTAGAAATATAAATGGATTTTTATATTGAATTTATCGATTAAATAATCGATATACAATTTAATATCAAATATATTTAATTATTGTAATATGAAACAGTATCAATCGAATTCAGATTTAAAACTGAATCAAAACTATACAGTTGATTAATATAATTTCCATGTTGAATTAGAACAATAATGATAATTTATTTTTGATAAATTTAATTGTTTGAAATCGATTTATACTTTAAATCGAATTTAATTTAAATTGTTAATTTAAATTGTTATTTCTTCTATATAGTCGAATTAAATTTCATAATCGGTTCCATTGAGTCTAGAATATCGTTATAACTGGTAACGTCGGTCGTTAAGTTAAAATAGGGGTTCGTGGTTGAAGTTAAGGTACTACGAGATGTCTTGGTTATATAATTAAAAGAAAAGTCAAATAGAATTGTTAAACACTAAAAAATCCATACGCACATTGAATAGAAAGTATCAGGGCCGGTCGTGCGAAAGGTTATCCGAAGCGCTTAAATGGCTCACAACGGATGGAGTGCGACTGCACAAAGCAAGATGCGGACGTCAAGCCTAAGACAAGTCAAATTCCGCCATCATAACTGATGATGGTGACACAAAATGATTACAAGAAGTACGACTTAACAAAGGGAAGGATCAAATATCCCACGAAGTCGCTTCGCCCACCAGGAATGCTCGACCTAGCATCAAAGCTCGGTCACGCATATCGGGACGGAAATCCAGCTCACATATATGTATATATCTGAACAACTTCCCATTGATGACAACACCTGTCGCTCGATACTCAAACCAAAGGCCTACTGATCGGCCGTACATCAGTCTTTGGAAGAAGCGCCTGTACATCTTAGAGTCGCAACCCCGGTTAGTCATAACACTATCACTCGCTCACCAAATCAAACATAACCATGCTAAGGTGTCATGGTGGACTTGTTCCCGCGTTTCGCCATCAAACAAGTCGACTGTTCAACATAAGCAAGAGCGACCTCTAAACATAGCTGCGAAGCCAAACAACATCATACAAAGGCAACACGAAGACGAGTGCCCTTGGACTGAGAAGGACGGTCGCACAAGGGGCAGAGGAGGCTCAACTCCAAACCCGCATCCCACTCTTACAGAATCTCTCGAGGCGCTCATAGGACGCTTGCTTACATGGATCCGCTCAGCTATTCAAGATACTCGTTCCAACAAGCCGCCCGCACATGATAACTGGACACAGCCACGGACAGCTGGCTACAGCTAGCCAGTGGTATGGTCGTAATTAACAGAATGAACGATCATGGGTTGGATAAAGGGATTCCAAATCATTTACCAAAGGGGGTTTCACCTTTAAATACACCATGGCTACCAACGTGAAGGGGAGGAGAAAAGAGACCACGAAATGCCGCCGAACTTCATCCTCAACCACAAATTCTGCCATGGCGACAAATACGATCTGATGAAGAGGGAAGACGAAGACATCCTTCTTCTCAGTCATTAATCCATCCTCCTTCTTCTTAAATTCTGCTATTCTCTTGTATGATTCCTTAGATTGAAATACATAGACAAGGTATATTGAGTGAATATCGAGATGTATGAAAAGAGAGAGAGCTGATGTGTTCTGTAATTCTCATTATAAGTCAGGAAATCACCTTCATAGTGGACGTAGGCCTCATTAACAGCTGAACCACTCTAAATCTCGTTTCTACTTTACTTTTTTTTTCTTCACATTTTTCATTTTTTATTGCTAATTAAATACGGCTCCATTTATTTCTTATCGAATTGGTGAAGTGTAGTTTAGTACCTTGGGTGTTTAGACCAATTTTGGTGTAAACATTTTGGCGCCCACCGTGGGGCCGTGTTTTGCCTTTTTCCATTTCAGATCTGACGAGATTGTCTGGGAGGCACTGTACTTACGATCATGAGCACGCTAAGGAGAATCACTGATGAAGCCAACAACCCTAACGACGACATCAACATCGTCACATCGCTAAATAGCGACTCCGAGGAAGGGAAGCTGCCAAAAATTACGGAAATTGTAACCAGGGAAAAACTGGAGGAAGCGGTGACAGGATTAACGAGTCAAATAGCTATTGCAAGCAGCGCAATGATGAAGAAGCTCGAATCGATACTCTCCATTCAAGCCGCTACCGCAAAAGCCTCTCTAAGCGCCACTTATTCCTCGCTGGCTCAAACGAATCGCGAGTCAAAAACAGAGCTCCCAGCTCCAAACTCAAGACAGCAGGGTTCCACCCCGAGAGTTGCGCGTCGCATCAATCCAAACCATGAAAGGGCCATGGCACCTATGCACGATTACTCTGATGATGCGATTGCGGGGCGGGACGACCGCCCTACTACCAACAAGACGACCCCGCCGAAGAGATGCCCAACTTCCTTATCCCCGGTCCATGAAGACGCATCTAGATCGAGGGTTGATGGTAAAAGAAATGATCAACCCATGGGTCCAGCTAAAGAACAAAAATACATCTTGGAAATGGCGCAAGCAATTGTGGAAAAAAGCCTGAAGAGGAAGGATGATCAGAGAGAATGGGAGTCCTTCCCAGCTAAAACCCCACTTACCAAGAGGATTAAGGAAACTGTACATCAACAAAGATTCGAGCCTCCGTCATTGCAGCCTTATGATGGGGCAAGCTACCCTAGTATATTTCTATGTAAATATGACCAGTACATGAATGGGTCATGCACTACTGATGAAATCAAATGCTTGTATTTCCCAACTTAACTAGAAGGAGTGGCTTATCTTTGGTTCACAAAGCTGCCACCACGGTCTGTAGATGATTTCGTGACCATGGCTAAGTTATTCAATGAGCAGTTCAGATCCCAGGCGTTCAAAACTCGAGATGCTACAGAGCTAAGCGGACTACGACAAAGACCAGGGGAGCCTCTCAAAGCCTTTCCCACTCGTTTTGATATGGCACAGGCTAAAGTCAAGAATCTCGAACCCAGCTTGATCTTAATGGCTCTTAAAGGGAGCATATGCAAGAAAACCAAGTTAGGGCGATGGATCAGGAAAAAGAAACCAAGTACACTCGAACGGTTACTTAGTAAAGCCGAAAAATATGCAAATATTGAAGAAAGAAATGCATGGGCAGAAAAGAATGGAAAGTTGCAAAGCAACTTAGATAATCAAAAAAGGAGCAACGAAGAGGAGGACGATCGAGCAAGAAAGAAGCTATGCTTTTTCAAGAACTCCGAATTCACTTCCCTCAACGATTCCGTGGGAAATACCTTCACGGCAACTAAAGGCACTGAGAGATATCTGGTTTTGAAACAAAGGCACGTCAAAAATGCCGTTATGAGGTCAAGAAAGTTTTGCCAGTTCCACAAACAGCCGGGACACGATACCGATGAATGCAAGCACTTGAAGTCAGTGATCGAAGGGTTGATCAGGAAGAACCGATTGCAACAGTATATACAAAACCATAAGGATCATCCTGACTCTTCTCGAACAAGGGCCAATACACCCTAAAAGGGAAGGGGCTCAAACCAATTCAAGGAGGACGCTCATCAGAGGGACCAACCGCTGATATTTCAATAATGGAGCATTAAGCTAAAGCTCTTATAACTTTACCTTGTTCCCCTGATTTTATCTTGCTGTTAAAGCTTTTTTAACTTGCTTTATTATTCACTGTGTCCATGTTAAGCAATGGTTTAATTACAAAAAAAAACTGTGTGTATCAGAAATTAATTACATGCCTACTTGAATAACATACTTGTTGGTCCATGCTAAAAGGAAAATAATCTCTTGGAATATAGGTATAGCAAAAGCAATCTGCCATACACAGCAAGGGGTGTAACGAGAAATCCCAGAGCATACACCAAACGAAACAGTTTGGGAATCGCAGACATCAAGCAAGACCAAACGGGAGCAATTGACTCATCGCCTCACTAGGAACAAGCTGTTCTAAGGAAAACAGCAAGACGAAGGAATGCATCTCCCATTATGAAGTATGATGAATGCTTGGCAAACACTCGTTCAAAAGACCGTTATCAGACCTCATTGAAGATACAG
Organism: Allium sativum; assembly: GCA_030737875.1. NCBI lineage: Eukaryota > Viridiplantae > Streptophyta > Magnoliopsida > Asparagales > Amaryllidaceae > Allium > Allium sativum. The sequence goes on along the minus strand of CM060912.1, from coordinate 843,676,462 downwards.
AAATATCATCGAAAAGTCCCACAGTTAAAATTTCTAAGCCCACCGAAGAAGCACCTTCTTAGGTGACCTTCCTAGGTGCTGGACACAAGTTTTCCAACTTGGGGAAAAAAAACTCAATGAGGAAAATCAATGTCTGTGTCCTAAGGTAAGGCAAAAAGTCGGAAAAACGACATGTCCCGAAACGGAAAAATTGCCAATCATGTGGGGGCACCTTGTTAGGTGGAGGGCACAAAGTCTATCTCTTTCGAGTCAAGGCTCGATGAGATGAATTAGTGTCCACTCCTCGGGATGAATCATAAAATGGGGAAGGATCAAACATGCTGGAAGGATCAACACAAAACAAAAACCCTACCAAAAGGAGGTGGCCATCCTTGTTCTTTGTTGTTAACCAAGTCAAACTGAGCCAAGGATGGATTACAACAACAACAATCCTAGTCGAAAGAGGGTATCAGAAATCCTAGCCATTTGGGGGTATCCAACAAGGTCTTTCAGTCCTAGAAAAATCAGGATTGACGGGATCAAAATTGGGTCGAAATTGAAACCTAAGACCTCCCATGGGGGCACCCAAAAGAAAACACATAATAACCACAGGTTGCTTCTGAGAAATCATAAATTAACCAAATTACGATGCGGAATCAACAGAATTTATGAAAACAAAAAAGGCTTTGGTATGGGGACATAACCATTGTGTAAATAATCACCAATGCCCATTCAAAACATACCATAGCCTAGTTATAACCTCATTGCGAGAACTGTTTGAACGATAAGATTTGCGCGAACAACAAACTAAAAGTACGACAACTCATAAGAAGTAAAATAATAAAACTATGATAGCCCCTAAGCGATACAAACGTAAGTCCGCAAATGTAAGATATTAAACGAGGACCGGCACTTGCGCAAACAACCGGTCTAAGTACGTGATAAAAAATAATAATAAACTGAAGTCGAACCTTAAAAGTCACAAATTAAGACGTACGAGAATAAGCGAGGCTGGCTCCCGCATACACAAGCCAGACTAAAGAGAACTACCCAAAATCAAAACCAAAATAACTGAACAGGAAAAGCATTGGCAGTCCGCAATACTCAGATGAGGTGAGAAATGATTCTCTCCCTAGATTCCAGGGCCTCGACAAGTTTGCGCCTATCTTCTTCCAGCGCATGAAGTCGTTCAATATTCTCTCTGTTCGACTCCTGAAGATCTTCGACCAAGGAAAGCCAGCCACCCATTTGCTTCATAATATAGTATCTGACTATTGTAATAAGGCCTTCAACCAGATGCAGACGTGGTTCCAACTGATCGAATTCGGCCAATATTTTGTCCTTCATAGCATCCATCTTTCCTGCGATAATCCATATGTTGAGTGGATCTATGTACACACCAGAACACGAGCTAACTGGACAATGAGCCACAAAGTCCTCGGCGAGTGCAGGATGGCAAGGGTTGGGAACAGGAAGAGGCTCTGGTACGGCTGCAGGATCTAACGTGATGGATGAAGAGACCATACGACTAACAGCGGTCTGAATATCTGAGTCAGAGAGTCCATTCAGCGAACAATGACTGTGAGTATCATTCACACTTGAGACCTCCTTACCCGGGGCGACTTTTTGCTACCAGCCCTCCTCGCCGATTTCTTACTGAGCTTTTTGGACATAAGAAATTCCATCCTTGGGCGATTTGCTTCGAATGGACCAGTAAGGGAACAAACGACAACCATGGAAAGGAGAACAACCTAGTCGAGTTCAAGCATAGACAAAAAATATTTCAACTAAAGAAGCCTGGGGCATTTCACCAAACAATTTATGAACAAATACCAAACATCGATGTTCCAAAGAAAACCACCAGATGGTTCATGTTCTGCAAAGATAAATACAGAAACGGAATTCATGCTGTACAAAAATCTTACCCAGAAAAATCATGGCACCTTGAATAAAATTGCTCAAGACAAACAGATGCTACTACAAATAAAAGGCAAAGTGATGGAATGAGGAAGCCAGAACCTTTCAAAAAAAAAATCAAGGCAGAAATTTCAGACATAAGTTACCTGAGTAAGCCCTCAAGGAAGCGCCGCTGTGACCAAAGAATTTTTTGGAAAATTTGTAAAAACGAAGTGAAGCAAGTTAAAGATGAATAAGAAGGACTAAAAGGCATTCATCCAGAGAATTCTCGCCACGTCAGCCTAGCGCCTGACTATACGAAAGTGTCTCATCAAATCCCAGCTGGCATCTCGAAATTCTGCTATTCACACAGTAATCAAAAAGATACATCGGGCCTCTCGCACACAAGAAAAGACAATACCGCTCAGCAACGATGAAGTAACCTTAATATTTGGCATAACCGAGCCCTCAACAAGTCAGAACAAAACCCATCAGTCAATGTGCGATCAAATATATCGAAACCAGTGATTCCTTACTAAAAAGAAATCATGGACTTCGAGGGGCAAGTGTTAATCCCTAAAAAATCCATACACATATTGAATAGAAAGTATCAGGGCCGGTCGTGCGAAAGGTTATCCGAAGCGCTTAAATGGCTCACAACGGATGGAGTGCGACTGCACAAAGCAAGATGCAGACGCCAAGCCTAATACAAGTCAAATTCCACCATCATAACCGATGATGGTGACACGATATGATTACAAGAAGTACGACTTAACAAAGGGAAGAATCGAATATCCCATGAAGTCGCTTCGCCCAGCAGGAATGCTCGACCTAGCATCAAAGCTCGGTCACACATATCGGGACGGAAATCCAGGTCGCATATATGTATATATCTGAACAACTGCCCATAGATGACAACACCTGTCGCTCGATACTCAAACCAAAGGCCTACTGATCAGCCGTACACCAGTCTTCGGAAGAAGCGCCTGTACATCTTAGAGTCGCAGCCCTGGTCAGTCATAACACTGTCACTCGCTCACCAAATCAAACATAACCACGCTAAGGTATCATGGCCGACCTGTTCCCTCATTTCGCCATCAAACAAGTCGCCTGTTCAACATAAGCAAGTGCGACCTCATAACATAGCTGCGAAGCCAAACAACATCATACAATGGCAACACGAAGACGAGTGCCCTTGGACTGAGAAGGATGGTCGCATAAGGGCAGGGGAGGCTCAACTCCAAACCCGCATCCCACTCTTATAGAATCTCTCGAGACGCTCATAGGACGCTTGCTTACATGGATCCGCTCAGCTATTCAAGATACTCGTTCCAATGAGCTGCCCGCACATGATAACTGGACACAGCCACGGACAGCTGGCTACAGCAAGCTAGTGGCATGGTCGTAATTAACAAAATAAACGATCATGGCCCTGATAAAGGGATTCCAAATCATTTACCAAAGGGGGTTTCACCTATAAATACACCATGGCTACCAACGTGAAGGGAGAGGAGAAAAGAGACCACGAAGTGCCGCCGAACTTCATCCTCAACCACAGATTCTGCCATGGCGACAAATACGATCTGATGAAGAGGGAAGACGAAGACATCCTTCTTCTCAATCATTAATCCATCCTCCTTCTTCTTAAATTATGCTATTCTCTTGTATGATTCCTTAGATTGAAATACATAGACAAGGTATATTGAGTGAATATCGAGATGTATGAAAAGAGAGAGAGCTGATGTGTTCTGTAATTCTCATTATAAGACAGGAAATCACCTTCATAGTGGACGTAGGCCTCATTAACGGCTGAACCACTCTAAATCTCGTCTCTACTTTACTTTTTTTTCGTATTTTTCACTTTTATTGCTAATTAAACACGGCTCCATTTATTTCTTATCGAATTGGTGAAGTATAGTTTAGTACCTTGGGTGTTTAGACCATTTTTGGTGTAAACAAGAATTTAATAAAAACATCTATTCGAGCCACCCTAAATCCTTTACAGCCGACCTAAAAAAATTTACCCTACGAAGTTGTCCTAAACTTTAATTACGCAGATCTATTTTGCATCGAGCTATAGAATTTGTTTCCTCCTTTGTTAGCAAAGTAAAGCAGAGAAATTTAATGGTTTTGTACTGTTGTTCCCCCCTTCGCACTTATATAACCAAGCCCCTCACATTCGATTCTCCCATTCTAAAATCAAACAAAAACAAATCCAAGTCCTTTCCATTTACTCCTTCCGATCTTTTTCTCACAACTCAAATCGAAACCACCGATTAAAAGAAAATAAATAAATCAATCAAAACCGAAGTCGTCCAATTTCCTTCAAACTTGATTCCAGATCACGATCTAAAATCGCGTCCTATCTGAAGCTCGTCGAGGTTCTGGAGATGTTGAAAGGAGTGCGATAAAGGGTGCGCATCATTATGGAGCTCGACACTACCGGGTTTTTGAAATTTGATCGATCGCCCGAAGCGCTCGCGATTTTGGAAAAGGGGATGCGACAGCAAGTCGAATGGGATTTTGGTCATGGTTTTTGTGAGATGCCGATTTGGTGGGAGAGAGGCACCTCGATGTCAGAGCGACCTGGATTTTTAGACTATAGATGTTGAATGAGGTTGCCTGGAGGAGATGTTTGGAAAAGGAGCGGCTGTATTATTATTTGATGAAGAACCAAGGAAGTGTGGAAATGGGATTCAGTAGTTCAACGATCGGTTGAGTTAGGGATTGGCAGTGTGCTAAATGGGGATAGAGCAATGTCTGGTAGGAGAACGAGGATTTTTAGGGAGAGTACCATGTAAGGTTGAGGCATTGCAAGGGTGTAGGTATTGCAGTAATGTTGAGATAAAGTGGGATGGTGCAGTGGTAGCAGGAATTAACTGTGGTGATAGGAAGAATTGGAAGTTAACTGCAAGATGTCTGATGAATTGTCGAATTGGGGATAGTCAGTTTTGGTGTTGTTCCAAGAATTGGTCGAGTGGTTTGCAAAGATCGTAAGGTGTACGTTTATTTATGAAAATTTAAAATACATAGAAGGATTATTTGTTTATGTTAGTAGTTAGTTAAATAAATAAGCGTTTAATCAATAAATAAAATAAAATCATCGTAGGTAAAAAGGTAATTTATTCGAGACAATTTGTTGCCGACAATATGAATATTAACGGGATTTTCGGTAAAGGGAAATCGAGGTGAGTGAATCTCACTTAGATTTTTATATTTAAATTTATTTTTAATCGTTAAAAATAAATTGTTGGTTGTTTGGATGCATTTAGTTGATTGTGGTTATTATATATACTGTATATTTCCCGCAGTACCACTAGTAGATGCCCACAGTATCATTAGCGGTTGACCCTATGCGCTCCACAATATATTATAGTGGATGACCTTCATACCGCGATATCCTGTCTTGAAGCGAGATTGGTATTATTTGTGTTGCTTAACATCTGTGGATGTAGGGAAAACAGGTTGGAGGTATCCAACTGGATTCCTCAAATTTATTTATTGTTGTTTATGTATTTATATGTGTATGATGTGTTGAATTTGGATTAATGATTTTTTGGATGATTAAATATCACTGGCCCTAGGTGTTGATATATAAAAATATCATAAAGAGGGATTTTAGATTTAAAACAGAAAAGTTTATTTTTTCGAAATGGAAATTTGATTTCAAATGGAATTTAAAATAGAAATTTGTTTTAATATTTAAAACAAGAAATGTAATTTTTAAATGATGTTTTTAAATGGAAGTGGATAATTATCATCGTATAATTTGATTATTTAAATTCAAATATGAATTTAAAAAGGAGAATTGGGATTTGTTTCAGAAGAAACGATAAAATCATTTCCGATGATCAGAATAAAGATAAAATTTGAATAAATCCATACGGATTTATGATTTGAATTCGACTATGTCGAATTTATATAAAAATATATTTCGAGAAAGAATATTGGAATTAGTTTTAGAGAAAAACTAAAATATAATATTAAATAGAAAAATGGATGTTACGTATATATATACATTATGAAAATAAAATATTCCAAATAGGAATTGAATTTAAAAATGGAAAGGAAAATTGTCATTTGATATTATTAAATTTTAAATTCAAGTCCGAAATTAAAAGGGAAAAACTATTTTCCAAAAGGGGAATTGGATTTCAAATGAAATTTTAAATCAAAAACTTTTTTTAGTATTTAAAACAAGAAATGAAATTATAAATGATATTTATAAATAAAGAAAAATAACTATTATTAGATTAATTGAAATTTTAATCCAAGTATGAATTTTTAAAGAGGAACTAAAAATCGGTTCAAAAAGGGGACGTTAGATTTTATTTTGAAACCCAGAATATATATATTGAATTAGTATAAATCCAGGGGATTAAAAGTAGAGTTCGATTTTGTCGAATTTTATAAAATAATGTAGTTCCAAAGAAATTGGAAATTAATATAGAGAATCGAGTTGAAAACGAATTTGTAACTAAGTTATAAATTTTGAACGAAGTAATCGACGATGTGGGATACTCTAAAATTTAAAGCTAGATTTATAAAAGTAGTATTAGTATAGAAATGGAATGAAAGGCAAGATTTAAATTGAGTTTTTGTATTACAAGATTTTATCTATCTCAAGATAAGAATGTTGTCGGTCAAGGTCTGAGAGGTAAATAAAATACCCCAACTTGAACGACTTCACTATTATCAAAGGGTGATATTAGTTTGTAATGGTGAAGGGTGTTGAATAAATTAATTTTTCCTATAAAGGAAAATTATAATTGGAAATTCGATTATATCGATATTTGTAAATAATATAATTTTATAAGAATTGGAATTGAATATGGAAATTTGAGTTTTATTCATAACCGAGATATGAATATGGAATAAAATAATCGACAAGTTAGATAATCTGAATTGTTAAGTTAGTTTTGGATAACGGGTTCAATTTATTGAAAATGGAGTTGAAGTTATTTTATAAAAGAAGTTTTTAACGTTTATATTTAATTTAATTAAAACGAACTCGCTGTAGTACGGTAGTTTGTGATTGGACGTTTCGAACTTCAATTGAGTATACAGAACATAATATAAGTCGGAATTCGACGAAACAAGAAACGCCCGGACCTTTGAATGATAGTTTTCTAATGAAAGTGAAAATCATGATTTCATCTTCTCGATTTTGAATTATGTCAAAATCAAATTTTCAGAAAAACAGCGCCATAATCGTTTTAAACCATAATGGTTTGTTATATAAAATAAAAGGATTTTGAGTAAATAAAAATCTGAATTTGCAATTAGAAAAATCCAGAGTTGAGTTATAAAATAAATTCGAACTCATGCGGAGTAAGTGAATTGGTTTTCCAAATAAAAATCAAATTTTTAATTACATAATGATGTTAACTAATGTCAAAAGAAATTAGTTAATAACGTTGGAATCGAACTTAACTTGGTTTGGAAAGGGATGTAAATTGTTAATTGGAATTGGAAAATCGAATATGAAACTCGAGTTAGTAATAGAATTCAATTTGTGCATTAGTGAATTAAAAATATATTCGAATATGATTTGTTCAAATAGAAGGTGTATTAGGCAAAAGAGCGAATTAAAGAGGCGGTTAGCATATTTTTTTAAAAGGGAATGGATTGATTAAACTGAATTAGAAATGGCCGTGTATATTTTAAATAGTGGAAAAAAGGGAGAAGGCCAAACTTATGAATTTTTTTGGCCAAAAGTATGCTAAGTTTGGAATTTGGCCAAAAGGCCTACTTTTAGTGCAAAATGGAAAATGCGGTGGGTCCCCCGAAATCCACCTTTGCACTAAAAAGTGGACTTTTGGCCAAATAGCAAACTTTGCATACTTTTGGCCAAAAAAATATATGCAAAGCTTGCCCTTCTCCCTAAAATCCTCTTTTAAACAGGTATGGGATGAAGATAATGAAGATGTTAATTTAAGTGCCCGACAAAAAGGTACATATTTAAATTTCCATATGAAATTTTATGAGTCTACTGGGCAAGCCGCTTGGTTTTTTGATTTTCTTTTTGAATGGAAAGGGCCTGGAGAGGCGAGTTGGGGTTTGAACTACTGACTGGTACAAAGAAGGTGTTGGCAAAATTTTCTGACAATTTAAGGAGTTAGAATATTTTTTAGAAGTTTGATAACCAGAAATCGATGTACCGATATATATAGGATTCGGTAAGGAAACAAACATATAAGTCAAATATTAGAAAGGGCAAGTACTTGTTTGATGGATGCTTGTTTTCCTTTGATAGTTAAATCACCGGCATTCAAATTTTTTTTTGACCGTCGTTGTCAATATGGAGAGACCCGTTGGATTTATTATCCGAAAACCACTCCATATTGACATAGGCGTTGTGTATTAGATTATTTGAAGGTAAATCGAAGATGGAGTATATTACAAGGGTTTTTCTAATTTTTCAGTCCTAGGACAACTTGTAAGGACGAATGTATGATAGAGTATTCCTAACTGATCACATAAGATGATCTTTTCAAGATATTATGTCTAGTGATGGAGAAATTTGTTTCTCTTAGTTTTTTATACCCGTAATATTTTTGGGAAGATCAACTAGTGATTTGACGGGTTTGACGATGTGGCATTCAAAGTGAATGGTGGCCAGATGTCCTAATAAGATAAGCGTAGCCTCAAGCCTCACAACTAGGAAATGACAAAAATCGGGCAGGTAGCATGGCTAGGTGGGTCATACCCAAGTAGGGTATATTTGTCACCGATCTAGAGAAAATTCATTATTTATTCTTTTTTCGATTCTGTATCTTACAGATTACAGTTGGACGGCCGACAACCGTAGGTGACAATATATTCGCTACACTCAAGCTAAATGAGCGGGCAGCCATGTGTGGCCGGGTTGCAAGATGTTCTTATTGAACCCAGTGCATACCCTCTAAACTACCCTGATCGGGGGGTGGTCCTATACCTTGTCATAGTTGGAATCCAATCTCCAATAAGCGGCCTGCGGTTTTTGATTTTATACCGTATATGTAGAGCGTGAGATGCAAGCATTCTACTATTTGGTTATTTATTTGATTAGGCATTATTATAATATCACTGGATTTTGATATCAAAATATTTTGGGTTATAGTAAGGCAAAAACTGTCCATGTTTATGTGTGGGTTGGTCTTACTATTATCATTTTCTTTAAAAAAGGGTTTCAAAGTTAAACAATATGGTTGGAGTTTACTTACACTGACCCTGAGTTTATTTTGTTTATTTTTCTCTAAACTCTTAGGTGCCCAAATTTGTACGGACAATCAAGTGTTTCAGGCTTTTACAGATACACTTGGAGGCGCTTGAAGCAGGAGGCTTCACCGTTAGTTATTTTAGAATTATTTTCCACTGTATCAAATGTTGTATTGTATTCTAATGATGGTATGCATATATGATACTAAATTTTGTATTTCAAAGATTATGTTGTATAATATATTTTTTTCGTTCCACTGTGAGATTCTGTATTGTTATTTCTGTTCTATCTTCTATCTGTTTCTATTTATTTAACCATAATGACTCGTAATTCTATGTTATTTGGGTCAACTCAGATAGTACGGATTTGCGGGCCATCACATTTGGTATCAGAGCTTAGGTTGAGCGAACACCTAGGCTTTGGTGGGGGTTTACTGTTGAGTCAACGGTTTCAATGCTTATTTTGATTAATGACAAGAAGGAGCTTCATGATCGACAAAAAGAAGACTCAATATTTTATAGGTTAGAAGATGGTTATTTAGAGTTATTTATGTTAAAATCTATCCTCAAATAATCATACTTCTTATTCTCTTCAAAAATATACATGAAAACTCATTTTTTATGTATGTTGACAAAAACCTATCAACCTGTTAAATTTAACAGGTCAACAGCTTTTTAAACTTAATAGGTCAACCTGTTAAAATTAACAGGTCAACAGCTTTTTAAACTTAACAGGTCAACATGTTAAAATTAACAGGTCAACAGCTTTTTAAACTTAACAGGTCAACCTGTTAAAATTAACAGGTCAATAGTGTTTTTGAAATAACGATCAAAAACCTGTCAACCTATTAATTTTTCCTGTCGACCTATTTTTGAATTTCATGAAGAGTCGTCTTCTTTCTTGAAAAGTTGTGTCCATTTCTCTTCATTTAAATCATTTCTTTTGATTGTAACTTTTCACCAACAATTGCAACTTCTCAATTACTATAAATACATCAGTTTTTCAATCAATCAAATTACCGAATTTTCTCTCCATTCTCTGATCTATATTGTATTATTCTTAGCATTCTAAAAGCACTCAAAAGCATTCAATTATCGTTTGAATCTCCAAGCATATTTAACACACTTGTGATTCAACTCGATAATCCACTTCCAAATCTTTGCAAACATCAATATATATATTTGAGGATAAGATTATAGGAAGTTTGTACTCAATCATTGACTAATCAGTGTTGAAGAAAGAACACATTCAAGGTCCAACTCTTGTAATCGTCTTGTGGGTAAGCTTGTAGCCCGTGAAATCAAGTAGGTAAACTTGTAGCCCGTGAAATCAAGTGGGTAAACTTGTAGCCCGCAAATCAAGTAGTGTTGTGAACCTGTTCCTCCGGGTGAAGAGAGGGTGTTGTTTAGTGAAAAAGCCGAAGAGGAGCTTCGGGACTGGACGTAGGACGGGAAGTCCGAACCAGTATAAAAATCCTGGTGTCGTTACTCTACTTTATCTACAACATTTATATTTGTTAGTGATATATTTCTTGTTTGCGAATTTTTACCTGCATAGCTATTTAATAGTTTAGATTATTTCATACGTTCTGCATAGCCATATTAAGTGATCCTGCATAGGTCGCATACCCCTACACACCGACTTTTCAATTGGAATCAGAGCAAGGTCATCATATAACCGTAACACAGTTATTTGATATATTCTAGTAATATGGCAAATAACGCAAGTACGAGTAACACGACTTACACTGAAGGTCAATCGACACAAAGACCTCCTTTCTTTAATGGCCTAAACTATAGCTATTGGGCAGCACGTATGGCCTTTTATATGCAATCAACAAGTTATGACGCTTGGAATGCTACTCAGAAAGAAATAGTTAATCCAACAACTGAGTATGCAGAATGGACTCCTGCTGAGAAAACAACAACAACTGTAAATGCAAAAGCAATAAATATGTTGTTTTGTGCATTAGACCAAAATGAGTATAACCGTGTTAGTATCTGTACCACTGCTTATCAAATTTGGCAAACACTAAAGACCACTCATGAAGGTACTAACAAGGTTAAACAAGCAAAAATAGCTTTGTTGAAAAGTCAATTTCAAAATTTTAAAATGAAGCCGAATGAAACAATAAATAAAATGTATTCACGATTTCAAACTATTCATCATGCTCTTATTGGTCTAGGACAAAAATATTCCAATTTTGATGTTGTTTCAACAATCCTACATTCTCTGACGAATGAATGGGAAGGAAAAGTATTAGCAATAGAAGAAGCTAATGATCTTTCCACCATGAAGCTAGATGAATTGTTAGGAAATCTAATGTCCTATGAAGCTAACTTGCAGGCTAGAAGAGAACAAAGAGAAGAAAAGAAAAATGTTGCTTTTCATGTTGAAAGAGATGAAGACATCTCAGATTCTGAAGATGAAGATTTAGCATTCATTGCAAAAGGATTCAAGAAATTCTTAAAGCAACGAAAAGCTAGTCGTTATAACAGAAAGAAGTTCGAATCAAATAAACCATCATCATCGAATTTGGAATGCTTTAATTGTCACAAAAAGGGACATACGCAAAAAGATTGTCCGGAGCAAAAGAGGAAATCCGAAAAATTCAAGAAGGACAAATCAAAGAAAAGAGCATTCTTAGTAACATGGGATGATTCAGACTCATCTTCATCCGATAGTGAAAGTGACTCAGACAACGAACAAGCAAATGTATGTTTCATGGCAGCAGAAGATGAGGTACAAATTCCTACTTTTGAAGAAGTTCTTGATATAAATGTTGAATTAATATTTAAGTTCAAAGATATGAAACGACAATGCAAACAAGCTCAAGCTGATTTAAGTAGAGTAGAATTTGAACGAGATATGTTAAAAGATGAAAAGAAAATATTAGAAGAGGAACTTGAAAAGGCTCAAGAATCATCATCTAATATTGACTCTCAACTATCTCTTTTGACTCAAGAAATTGAAGTTCAAAAAGAGAAGAATGATACTCTTACTACTGAGAATCATGAGCTTAAAGCAAAAGTTAAATCTCTAGATCTTGAAAAAGCTAGTTTACAAACAATGTTAGACGATATTACTAAAAATGTTTCTAACTTTAACAAAGGTCGAGAAAATTTGACAAAAATTATTGAGAGTTCACAATCAGCTACAAATAAGCAAGGGTTGGGATATAAGAAACAAGTTATCAAGAAACATCTTGGTAAAATAAAAAGGAAAAATAAGGTAGTACAAGAAACTGAAGCTAAGAAAAATCTTAGTTTGTTATATTCCAAACCAAAACCGATTGTGAAATTTCAAAAGAAGAATGTCAAAACTATAAAAATATGGGTTCCTAAAACAAATAACAATTTGATTAGGAACAAGTATATTCAAAATTTTTTGAGTACTGTGCATCATAATCCTAATTTTTTGTATAAAGGGGATACCGGACCCGTATGGGTTTGGACTCGTAAGACCTAACTCTTAGGCCCCTATAAAAAGTGGGTACCATGGACTTAATTTTATTTCTTACAGGTCCCACTTAAGAAAAGAGGAAAGTGGATACTGGACAGTGGTTGCTCAAAGCATATGACTGGAGACAAGAGCTTATTAACAAATATCACATATTCGGATGGTGGTTCAGTCACTTTTGGAGATAATTCAAAAGGCTATATCATTGGCAAAGGCGATGTGAGCAATTTTGGTACATCTAACTTACCTCTTATTACAAATGTCATGTTAGTTAAGAATTTGAAACATAATTTATTAAGTATCAGTCAATTGTGCGACAAAGGTTTTACCGTTTCTTTTTCGAATAATAAATGTAGTATTTTAGATAAAGATCAAAATATAGCTTTTGAAGGACATAGAGATAGAAACATCTATATTCTGAATATGAATATCAATCATAATTCAGATATGTGTCTTGTAGCAAATGTTAATGATCCATGGCTATGGCACAAACGTTTCTGTCATATAAACTTCAGAACTATTGACAAGCTAGCCAAGAACGAACTAGTTAAAGGTTTACCCAAACTTAGCTTTAAAATTGACAATCTTTGTGACGCATGCCAAGTAGGAAAATTGACAAAATCATCATTTAAATCTAAGAAGGTAATATCAACATTACAACCACTTGAGTTATTGCATATGGATTTATTTGGACCTACTCAGATACAATCCATAAATCATAGTCGATATGTGTTTGTAATTGTTGATGACTATTCTTGTTATACATAGGTGATTTTCTTGAAAAATAAAAGTGACACGTTTACTCATTTCAAATCCTTCGTCAAGAAAATTCAAAAGTCAAAAGGACTTAAGGTTAAGAATATAAGAAGTGATCATGGCGGAGAGTTCGAAAATAATGAATTTGAACATTTTTGTACAAAGAAAGGTATTAATCATAATTTTTCGTTTCCTCGAACTCCACAACAAATGAGACGACCCGAACTTCCCCGTGAAGGAAAGAACGGATAGAATTGGGGACAAGACAAAATAGAACGCAAACAGAAGAACATTTCATTGTTATTACAACAATTCCATCAGATACAAGAATATACAGAGTATAAATGATTAAATTACATTCGACAAATATCAGAGATTACAATAAATTACATAGCAGCGGAAAAATATACAAAACACAACTAGAAGTGATACACGGATACAGAGCTTTCCGAGCATCGTTCCAGCTGTAAATCAGGACCCTGTGAATATAAATCTGCAAAACCAAAACTACTAGCTGCCCGTGTGGAAAATAGAGGCACCCAGAGTTTAGGTTAAAACAATAAACTCCAAGTCAGTCATGGGACTGGTGTGAGAACTAAAACAGTTATAATTCTTTATTTTAAAGTTCGGTAAATCAAGGGACCACGCCGTATAACACGGAACGGGTTTCCTCCCAAGGATACCAGTGCATAGAACAAACAATGCAATGCTAAATAAAGAAAAATGAAGCTGTTATAAGACCCAGGTCCCATCACACAATGCAACTCAAGCCGGAGGATAGTGTTTTTACCTTATAACAGCCAAAGCATGCTTGATACGTTTAAAACACATTATTTGATACTATTATAGGTGTATAGTGTCAAAATAATTTCAATCATAAATATCAATCATAGGCGGCATGAATGACCCATACCACTATGTCGCCATACTGGGTTCTACAAATAAAACTGAAACACACGTATTGGAAATTGGATTCCATCATGAGTCGAGGCAAGGGGCAAGCTCCTCTCCGCGTTCGAGACACTCTAGCAAATGCCTTAGGACCCCACTATGATCCTTGGATCTTCAGGGCCGGCCCTCTCTTACTTTTGAGGATTAGTTATTCCTGAACACACGTTTCCCGGTCCTTACAGACCTATATCCGAGGCGCCTGGCATTCCAACAACCACACAGGTGAAAAGTATATAAATGTCAGGGCTGGTAGGTCACTGACACCACCCTAGCTAGAAAGAAACGTCGTGCTCTCCCTGCAGTCACTATCCCGTTTTTGACTCATACCGAGGTGTGAGGCTCTCGAATTCACGTTATACACAAAGCTATGCCACACAGGCCGTGCTTTGATCATCAACCACAAGACTTTGCTTTTCAACAGAAGCCTTGATCAATTGCCACTTACGCGTGCCACACTAGCAATTCACTCCATGCGACTGATGTCCATCTATATACAACCTCTGAGCTCGTACGTCTCAGAGAAGGGCGTTAAGCAAGAGAATAAATTCTCCGCCGCCAAACAGATGTATATTTAATAGAGATCACTCAACACAGAATAAAATCCAATGTCAGACACACAATCCATTTACAAGTTCATTCTGGGTCTGAACGAAACCGGAGGCACTTTCCTCGCATATCCATCCATCTCCAGGTACGTCTGGACGATCACCAACTGATTCCCTCATCCTGGGTGTACAGCCCAATCAAGATCATCAGTAATCACCCAAACGATGTGAAGACTTCTGGTCTTCAACCACCGTCTTCATCTTCGACATCTCGTCGAATCGGTTATTCAGAATGAGTATAACCCGGCCTTTCTGAATAACCCACGTATATAATAAACAAATGTTACACAAACACAATGAACACCTCATTCCAATTCAGAATATTCTTTTATTCACAAAATCACATTCTTAGGGAAAGGTTCCCATTAATTTTATCCAAGATAAATTCTTCTAAATTTATTCTTTGATCTTCCTTTGGATATCATTTCTAACTAGTCGGGATTAGCGAACCACACCGAAGTAATTATTTGTTTTATTTCCCAATCCCAACCTATATATCCCATGGAGAAAAATTGGTGATACTCCATATCTAACACCACGGTGTTATCGGTGAAATTAATTACCATTTCACGTTCAAATCTAATTAAAGATTTAACTATCGCTTTGGAGCAAAAGTGGTGATACTCCACTCTCGATCACTTTTCAGATTTGATAATTTAAATTATCAATTCACTTTTTAATCTAATTAAAGATTCATTAAAACTCCATTTAGTTTTAATCTTCTCAAAAATCAATATTATGT
Organism: Allium sativum; assembly: GCA_030737875.1. Classification (NCBI taxonomy): domain Eukaryota; kingdom Viridiplantae; phylum Streptophyta; class Magnoliopsida; order Asparagales; family Amaryllidaceae; genus Allium; species Allium sativum. The sequence goes on along the minus strand of CM060912.1, from coordinate 843,660,873 downwards.
CTTTAACTGGGTTAAAGAACCAATGTCTTCTAAAACACGATTCACGACAAACCCAAATCACATTTGATATTAAACACAAGGCTCTGAATAGAAAATATATCGGCTTATATTCAATATCAAATTCTGAAACCAACATATATCGTATTGGAAATAACGATATAAAATATATCTTTCAAATTCCCATAACAATATCTGTATAGTCACGAAATCCAACATCGAAATATCCCGAAGATAATTTCGATTGAACTCCAGTCCAATCCACGTATTGGGAATATTGATTATTTTTAAAATCACTTTCATATTCAATTTATTTATTTCACAAATAAATTGATTTTAATTCTAGTTCAAAACTAGTTCATTTCGACAAAAATCTATTTTTATCTTTTCAAATGTGGAGTTCTTCACCCCAGTTCTTTCCAATTCACCTATTATGATTTTACACAAATTATTAATATTTTTAATAATTTTATCAAGGCCCGTACAGTCGATTTCGAACAACGGCCATCGAACCGCACTCACAGCGACCTTTTTCGAATTTGATTTGGACATAATTCCAAATCCAACCGTTAGATTTCAAATTTATAATATTCATTGGAAATCTCTTTTCGATACGAACCCAACGGTTCCGGTTTTAGGAGAATCCAACGGTCGGATCTCCCGCAACGTCAATTCGAAGTCAATGGTTGAAATTCACGAACTGCCGCGGCGCGGCGCGCTCTATTCAGGCCATTATATATAATATATATATATATATTATATATATTCTGTCGATTTCCTTTTTAAAACGTATTTTATAAATCGTTTTAAATTCGTTTTCAAAACCATTTCAACACTATTTCAATTTCTAATCAAAACTGAATATTTCTTATCATTACTATATAAATGATAATATTTTCAAAATGTTATATTTTGAAATCACTTCTTTTCTATATTCATTATAAAAACGAATATAATCGATATAAATATCGTTCACGTCAAAATAGCGCAACTCTAATCAACACGGCTTTATATATTTCAATAAATCCGTTATTCTATTCAACAAATGAATATTTATTCCATTCAACACATGAATCTATATTTCTTCCAACACCTGACTAATCTCAACACATGAGTACTGTCAACACATCACTATTTTTGTTATGTAAAATATTTTATAAAACTATGGTATCTATCGTTTGATTTTCAATTAGACTTCAACCGTAAAGTAGTTCTAATTTTAAATATGATAAAGATGTAAATTTCATTGTATAAAATATTTCACTCAACACATGAACATCGTCAACACATGACTATTTTTATATTCAACGCATGAATTTTCTTTTATAATATTCATTATTTTCCCGATTGGAATGAGGCCCAATCAATCACCATATAATGTTAATTATATGGATTTCCATACAACACATGTATATAATAACATTGAAAATAATCAACCATCAACCAAAGTGCACTACACTGTATAAGCATCAAATATAGATATCTAACGCTTATAACAGCCTATCAATCAATCGATCGACATATTTAATCAATCAGGATGAGTGAACATCAAATTTCATCCCGACACCCGTGTGGGGTTTCAAACAATCAAACACAAATTTTAGTTGTGCAGTTGGGCGACGTGTAAAATTTATCGACCCAATCAATATCAGTCAAATCAGTGTATATAAACAAATCGACCGATTTGTTTATAAATATTTTTTTATTCACTTTCACGTTAAAAATTATATTTTAACGATGAAACACTTTATTTTAACACATGAATTTCTATTCAGTTCATTTATTCAATAAAATGATAATTTTATTTTTCTAACATATTTTAGAAAATTTCGGCGGCATAACGGCACGATACTAGAAACGGGACGAGGCCTAGCCTTATCCCCGGTCTAGTGAAGGCCCACGCCATTCACACATCAATCAAATCAATTCATTTCACCAAACAACTCAAATTTCAATCAAATAATCTAACCAACTACTCAACCAAACAATTTAACAAGCAAGCCATCCATGGTCTGTGGATGACGGGTGTCGGGTGCTACTAAGCACCGTCTGCATCCTAGTATATATATATATATATATATATATATATATATATATATATAAATATAACTAGAAAAAGAGAATTTAGAGTGAGAAGTTCTCACCAATAGCTAAACCAAATGCCACGACTCTTCTTATGTAGAAATCTTCGTTGTGCTCGCCTTTTGTCACTTTCACCGCCCGTAGTCACTACATATATAAAAATCACATTTTTATATTGTTGCCATGTATATAAAAATCACATTTTTATACTACTATTATATAGATAAAAATTCTATTTTTACAACGGTGTTCATATAATAAAGATTATATTTTTATATCGCCACTTATATAAAAATCACATTTTTGCTCCTTTTACATAATAAAGATCAAATCTTTAATACTTCTATAATGTAAAAATCATATTTTTATCATCTCTATAACATAAAAATCATATTTTTATTAACTTCATATGTCAAAAATCATAGAAGCTTTAAAGCGGAGAAAACTCACTTTTTTTCTAACGCCTTTTCTGAACTGCTGAATTGTTGTTCGAGCTCCAGACTTCGCAGACAAACTCAAATCTTCAATCCATCTTTTTTTCTAGCACAAGCACGGCATTCTGAACAACTTTTGCCTAAGGGACTTTTTGCCGAAAATGCTCCAATTCGCCAGAATTCGCGAAATTACACGAATTTTACCGCTTTTGAACAGCAGACTTCGAACGCGTTTTATGAGCAGCTCCGAACTCCAAAACATGACTTCCATATAGCCAAATCGAAGAGAATTTCGTGCTCTACAACTTTGATTTTGAGGGACTTTGGCCAAAAGTACACGGTTTGGGAGTTATTGACGAAAAACGGTCAGGGACTTTTATGCAAAAACGGGATTTTTGGTGAAAAGGGGGATATTGGCCATGTGGGGCCCACGGTCGGAATTGGGGGAGGGAAAGGGGGGTGTGGGGCCTGAGGTGGCGTGGGGAGGCGGCTAGGGGGCGGCGGCGGTGGAGGTGGGGTCCGCGGTGGCCGATTTGGGTGTAGGGTTTTGATTTTGGAGAGGGAAAGAGGAGGAGAGAGAGAGGAGGAGGAGGGGAAGAGGAGGAGGTGGTGGTGGTGGAGGCCGACGGCCAGCGGAGGGAAGGGGGAGGGGTGCGGCAGTGAAGGGGAAGGAGGAGGAGGCCATTTTTGAGGAAAAATGTAAAAAGAGAGGAAGAGAGAAAGTGAGATAGAAAAGGAAGGAAAAGTGATTATATGCTAGTTTCCCGTCTATCGTCCGAACGCCGACGATCTTCAATTGCTGCGGATTTCGAACACGAGATAGTAGACGTGAAGTCGAGTCCAACGAAACAAGTTTCGTCGAATTCCGAGTTCGTTTGACCGTCCGTTAAAAATCACAAAAATGCTCAGATAAGCTCTAAAAATGCGATTTTGGCGCACCTTTTCTTCTCACACGCTCACATGCTAACTCAAAAAATCAAGCCCTCTTGGATTTAACCATTATTAGATGATACGAATCTAGAAAAAAAAGTAGAATTGAATTCCGAGGTCGTATCAATAATGTTCCTTTGTAAAATGACTGCTCGTTTTGCCTTGAACTGTTTCAGCTCGCACGGCCACATACTAACTCCGTTCGGCGCGCCATTTGGAACTCAACAATGATTTGTCATTGTGAATCCATAAAAATTTATCTCGTCGAATTCTGAGCTCGTATGCAAAATTTCACTTTTTAAGGGCTATGTATTGTTAACCGAACAACTCCAGCCCATAGCCACTATTCCGGATATCGGAATATATCGAAACTTATACTTTTCGGAGTTCTAAATGGCATTTTAAACTCAATGGAAGTGGTTTCGAGTCCAAATTTATCCGTATGCAAAATATGACTTTTTGGCGCCGTATGCAATTTACATAACGACTATTCTGAATTTTCAACTGGGCATTACTTTAGATTCCCGCTATGAAATTTCAATTTTTCGGATTCGTTGGAAAGATATTATCAATTAGATTCTAATATTTTTGGTTTCACTAAAATCCGGATTGTTTTGCACCCGGTACATTCAATTGAATTTTGAAATCGAATTATCGAACTACCGCGCCATATTCAATTCTATTTATAATTATATATTAATATTTATATTCTAACGACGACGCGTATAAATATATACGTCGAATTCTATTCAAAATAAATTTCTCGTCGATATTATTTAAAATAATTCATTTTAAATGATCAAAATTTGCTAAAATTGCCAAAATAAAAATTTTAAACTGGCCCAGATTTTCCGGGTTATTACAACAAAATGGAGTTGTAGAACGGAAAAATCGAACATTACAAGAATGTGCAATGACATTATTAAATGGAAAGTACTTTACCAAAACATTTTTGGGTAGAAGCTGTAGCAACTGCGTGTTATGTTTTGAATCGTGTATCCATTCGACCTCTTACTAAAAATACACCTTATGAATTATTTAATGAAAGAAAGCCAAATATTTCATACTTCAAAGTTTTTGGTTCAAAATGTTTTATTTTAAACACGAAAGATCATCTTGGTAAATTTGATTCAAAAGCTGATGAAAGAATCTTTATTGGTTATTCGGATCGAAGCAAGGCTTATCGTGTATTCAATAAGAGAACTAAAACTATTGAAGAATCACTTCATGTATCTTTTGACGAATTCTATAAACCGTCTCATAATATATCGGATGACGAAGAAACTATAGTCACTGATAATCCTACCATCACAAATAATGATTCTGACTTAGAAATTATTGAGAATATTCCTCAACCTGTTATTGTACCTTCTCCACCAAGATTTAGATCTCCTCCGAGAATTCTAAGAGATCATCCAGTTCAAAATGTTATTGGAGAAGTAACATCACAAATTAGAATAAGGAGTCAACTTAATCAAATGGGTCATGTTGCGTTTATCTCAAATATCGAACCTAAAAATCCTAAGGAAGCTGCTACTGATGAATACTGGATCATTGCCATGCAAGAAGAACTAAACCAGTTCTAGCGCAGTGATGTATGGGAACTTGTTCCAAGGCCGACTGATCAATCAGTTATAGGAACTAAATGGGTATATAAAAATAAAGCAGATGAACAAGGGAACATTACTAGAAATAAAGCAAGATTAGTAGCACAAGGATATAATCAGGAAGAAGGTATCGATTATGAAGAAACCTTTGCTCCCGTAGCTCGATTAGAAGCTATTCGAATCTTTTTATCCTTTGCTTGTCATCATGATTTCAAACTTTATCAAATGGATGTCAAAAGTGCTTTTTAAAATGGGTTTATCAAAGAGAATGTATATGTCGAACAACCTCCTTTGTTCGTACATGAGAAATATCCGGATCATGTATATAAACTTAAGAAAGCTTAATATGGATTGAAACAAGCACCTCGTGCTTGGTATGAACGATTAAGAAGCTATCTCATAGATTCTGGATTTCAAATTGGAAAAGTTGATCAGACTTTATTCATTAAACATTCTCGAAAAGATATATTAGTTATCCAAATATATGTAGACGACATTATCTTTGGTTCAACAAACGATGAACTTTGCAAAGAATTTGCAAATATTATGACCAAAAAATTTGAAATGTCACATATGGGAGAACTATCATATTTCCTCGGTCATCAAATCAAACAGCTTTCAAATGGTATGTTTATCAATCAAGAAAATTATTGCGGAAATCTAGTTAAACGCTTCGGACTAGAAAATACCTCTGGTAAACCAACTCCTATGAGTACGACCACACATCTTGAAAAAGATGAATTTGGAAAGAATGTTGACCAGAAGTTATATCGAAGCATGATCGGTTCTCTCCTGTATCTTACGGCAAGTCGTCCTGATATTATGATGAGTGTTTGTTTATGTGCAAGGTTTCAAGCTAATCCTAAAGAATCACATTTACGAGCTGTGAAACGTATTATACGATATCTTAATAAAACCAAAGATTTTGGTCTTTTCTACCCTAAAGATTTTTCATTTGAATTAGCGTCATATAGCGATGCTGATTTTGGTGGCTCTCGCACGGATAGAAAGAGTACAAGTGGTACGTGCCATTTTATTGGAAAATCACTTGTCTCTTGGTTTAGTAAGAAACAAAATTGCGTTTCGCTTTCAACATGTGAAGCTAAATACATATCAACAGCACTAGCTTGTACTCAAGTCTTATATATGCAACAAACACTTCGAGACTTTAATATTCATTTATCAAACTCCGTCATATATTGTGATAACACATGTGCAATAAATTTATCGAAAAACCCAGTCAATCATTCCTGAACAAAGCACATTGACATTCGACATCATTTCTTACGAGACAATATTGAAAAAGGAACAATATGTCTTGAATATATCCCAACTGACAACCAGTTAGCAGACATTTTCACCAAGCCTCTACTCGAATCTAGTTTTATTTCTTTACGAAGAGAGCTCGGCTTGATTTCTAGAAACGAACTGGGTGTATAAAAGTATATACTGTTGGGTTTCTAGTCGATACATTCATTTGTTTTTAAAACTAAGCTAATTAATAGTCTTTTACTATTATTAGCAATTCATTTTGAGTGGTTCTTATTTCTGAATGCTTTTCATCCACTAATTTCTATCTCAATAAATCCTGTATATATACATACTCTTTCTAAATGTTATTTTTCTACATCTTTTTCTAAGAATCTCGCTCAACATTCATATATTCCTCTATAATGGAACACATTTGTGATAAATGCGCTCAACGATCTCATATTTTGATCACTAGCTCCGAGCCAGAAGAGTACTATTCCCCGAAAACACCACAACATCCACCTGGATTCCATCCAAATTCTCGTACACCGGGAACCACACCAACTCCTAAACGAAGCAAGAAAGCACTTTTTTGCTCTCCACGTACAAAGGATAAGATTAATGAAATACATCATTATCAATAAAGAGATGTACTATGAGCAAAAATTAACTTCCTCTCATTTGACGTATCTCGAGCAAATAGCTTCACTCTTTTGTAGTTCCAACAAGCATAATGTTCATGAGCCAATACATATACCATCATCATCGAGAGCACCCAACTCATGGGATAGGAATTTCAACAAAAATGAAGGTGCTAGTGGGAAATACTCTCCGTGGGAACCAAGAAAATGAGTTCTTTATATCGGATCAAAGGAGATGCTTTATAATGTTTTTTAATAATAATGTTTTTATTTCTTACTTCATGTATTTGTTATATATTTTTATAATAATACTTTGTTTGGCTTTGAATTCGATCAACAAAAGGCTGAAAATTCATTTCAATCAAAAAATGGTCGACCGGTAGATAATTTTAGGTTGACCGGTTTGTACACTTTTAATTTCCAGAGAAATATCTAGGTCGACTGATTGAAAAAAAAGATGTCGACCGGTCTCTTGAAACACGAACAGGTCAACCGGTAATAAATTTTGGTCGACCGATTTTATGACACAAAAATTTCCAGAGAGTTTTCACGGTCGACCGGTCACAAATTTTATGTCGACTGAAAAAGTTTCAGCAAAATATGAAAAAAAAGTGTCGACCGAAATTTTTGCACAGGTCGACCGGTCTTTTAAAGTTTTGAAATTCAAAACCATAGAATCCGGTCGACCGGTTACAATTTTATGTCGACCGATTTTAGCATTTTTTCTTCGATTTCAAACCAGAAACTAATTAGGTCGACCGGTATACTATTTTAGGTCGACCGTTTTCAGATTATACTGTTTTTAAACATCCAATAGTCGGTTCAACCTCCTATATCAACACACTATTTCGTTTATAACCTCTTCATTACTCAAAACAACACTTTTCTTCAAACCCTAACTCCTTAAATTCCATCACCTTCTCTTCAATGGCTCCAAAATCAAAGAAATCAAAAACTTCTTCTTCTACTTCTCAACAACAACCCATAGATGCTCAAATCAAACATTGGCTTAAGGATCCGATTGCTATAACAAGATGGAATAAGATGAAAGATTATACCATTCATGAAGGGATGTTTATCAAATACTTCGATTTTCTCCTCTATGATATTAAAGAAATTGCAACCAAAGCAAAAATAGCATCTCTTCTTAGTTTTGAGGACAATAATGTTGAGATTAATCACATTATGATAAAATTATTCTATGCTAATCTAAATTTGGAGAAGTACAAGCCAGCAAATTCATCAAATTGCTTATGGTCAGTTGTATGTGATCAACAAGTATTCATCTCCAAGTCCCGAATGGAAGAAGTTCTTAAATATTCAAATAATATACGAAATTTTCTTCTGATTTCTGTCCCATTCATATTAGAGACAAAATTAGTCATTTATTCATTGAAGATCACAAGTCAAGTGCTAAAGGAATAAATTTGAGACCTATGGCTAGAATTCTCCATCATTGTATTGCTCATTCTCTCTTGCCACGAACCAGTAATTTTGATGCCATCTTCAAAGAAAATTTTAAGGCATTATATGCTATATATGGTGATATCAATATCAACTGGATAGATATGATTTTTGATGAGATATCGTTGGTAAATAAACGTTCTCGCAAACATTTATTTTACAATGAATATTTAATGTGTCTCCTCATGAATTGCAGAATAAAATCTCCGGAATCCAAGATTTCAACACCTAAGTGTATTGATAAAGTATCAAAGAAGAGAATGAAACTTCCGGATCCATGCTTAACCATTATTCCATTTGAGCAATATAAACATAGAGGTTCTCCTGAAGCATCTTCATCATAAGCTCCTACTCCAAGACCTGAAGACGTTAAGATTCCTTCGCCAAATTCTACAATAAAGGATTCTCTTGAACAAATAGCAAGAAATCAATTTCTTTTAGAAGCTAGACTCAAGCGAACCAATACCAAGCTTGATCAGTTAGACACCAAAATGGATAAACGTTTTAACAAGCTTAAGTCTTTCTTTGGCATTCTTTGGGATATAATTTCTTGCGGAGCTTCATCTTCAACCACACATGTTCAAAATCCAGGAAAACGACCAATGCCACCTACTTTCACATGGTCTACTTCGGAGGAAAACACCAGTTCTGGAGAAAGTACTCACCATAGTCGTGGTTATGGAGTTTCATTTGTTGAACATGGTAGGCATGAGGGAGAAGAATATCAAGTTGATGATGATCAAGAAGAAGAAGGAGAAAAAGAAGGAACGGATAAAGATCAGGAAGTAGAAGGAGATGAGGAAGAGGAATCCTCAGAAGAAGAAAAAGATGAGGATAAAGGATCATTAGAAGAAGAAGGAGACGAAACTGACTCTAATACACCTCCTCAGTAGTTATTTCTATCTATAGTTATGATATTACGTCTTTAAAACATCTCTTTAAAACTTGGTTCATCTTGTATGTTTTTGGTATGGTTTGTAATGTATAATATACTCTAGATGTGATGTCCTATGTTATTTAATCGCTCTCTTGTTTATTATACCCTTTTTGTCGATGACAAAGGGGGAGAAAGTTACTAACATCTCTTCTTGCAGAAACTTAGTTATATTTTTCAGGGAGATCATATATACAGGGGGAGATAGAACTTATATACAGGGGGAGATAGCAACAAAGATTAAAATATCAAGCTATATTGTCATCAATCAAAAAGGGGGAGAATGTTGAGTCAACGGTTTCAATGCTTATTTTGATTAATGACAAGAAGGAGCTTCATGATCGACAAAAAGAAGACTCAATGTTTTATAGGTTAGAAGATGGTTATTTAGAGTTATTTATGTTAAAATCTACCCTCAAATAATCATACTTCTTATTCTCTTCAAAAATATACATGAAAACTCATTTTTTATGTATGTTAACAAAAACCTGTCAACCTGTTAAATTTAACAGGTCAACAGCTTTTTAAACTTAATAGGTCAACCTGTTAAAATTAACAGGTCAACAGCTTTTTAAACTTAACAGGTCAACCTGTTAAAATTAACAGGTCAACAGCTTTTTAAACTTAACAGGTCAACCTGTTAAAATTAACAGGTCAACAGTTTTTTTGAAATAACGGTCAAAAACCTGTCAACCTATTAATTTTTCCTGTCGACCTATTTTTGAATTTCATGAAGAGTCATCTTCTTTCTTGAAAAGTTGCATCCATTTCTCTTCATTTAAATCATTTCTTTTGATTGTAACTTTTCACCAACAATTGCAACTTCTCAATTACTATAAGTACATCAGTTTTTCAATCATTCAAATTACCGAATTTTCTCTCCGTTCTCTGATCTATATTGTATTATTCTTAGCATTCTAAAAGCACTCAAAAGCATTCAATTGTCGTTTGAATCTCCAAGCATATTTAACACACTTGTGATTCAACTCGATAATCCACTTCCAAATCTTTGCAAACATCAATATATATATTTGAGGATAAGATTATAGGACGGTTGTACTCAATCATTGACTAATCAGTGTTGAAGAAAGAACACATTCAAGGTCAAACTCTTGTAATCGTCTTGTGGGTATGCTTGTAGCCCATGAAATCAAGTGGGTAAACTTGTAGCCCGTGAAATCAAGTGGGTAAACTTGTAGCCCGCAAATCAAGTAGTGTTGTGAACCTGTTCCTCCGGGTGAAGAGAGGGTGTTGTTTAGTGAAAAAGCCGAAGAGGAGCTTCGGGACTGGACGTAGGACGGGAAGTCCGAACCAGTATAAAAATCCTGGTGTCGTTACTCTACTTTACTTTATCTACAGCATTTATATTTGTTAGCGATATATTTCTTGTTTGCGAATTTTTACCTGCGTAGCTATTGAATAGTTTAGATTATTTCATACATTCCGCATAGCCATATTAAGTGATCCTGCATAGGTCGCATACCCCTGCACACCGACTTTTCATTTACTCATTAGAGATAGGGTCAGTAGTACCCTAGAATGAGTTGAGTGTATATATATGAGAGAGCTTATTTGTAAGTTGATATAAAAATTATTTTATATTGTGTTGGCTTGTCTATTGAGTGGTTATGAATTCTGGTCGAATTATGGGACGCCACGACGTCAATAGGAATTTCTGAACACTTGAACAGAAGAATCGACATAATATTGTTTTAAAGTGGGTAAATGAAATAATTTTTCCCAAAATTTATTTTTGATATAAAAGTGAATAATTTTCCAAATTTATTTATATATGGATGAGTTGTTGCTATTATGAGATTATAAAATTGAAATGGATATGTATAATCAAATAAAATTTGTATATGAACAATATACAAATGAGATGAAATTGAATTGGATTCAAACCGAAATTGGAATTTAAATCCTGGAAAGTTGGAAAATAGTTTTTGTATTATATTAAAAATAATATAGCTTTGTTTTGGAAGGATTTTTGAATAAAAATCATACTGAATGGATTTTGAAAGTGATAAAGCACTGAAATCACTTCAGTCGCAGGAAAATAATTATGATGATGACTGCAACATTGTCATTGTTCATTTTCGAGTTCTAAGTGATGGATAGCTACCTTAGGGAAAAAAAATCAGTGGAGATTTGTTTGAAAGAAAACCAGTTGTTTTGAAAAATTCAGATGTTTTGAATTTGAGATGGTTATAAATATATAGGTATATATATATATGTATGTATGATTACATTTGAAAAAAACCCATATATTTGAGTCCGAGAATTTAAAATTTAACTTCTTAATTAAATTGAATTGGTAAAAGTGAAGCTGAAGAATTGATTTGAAACCAATTAAAATTAGCCAAAAAAGGTGGTTATTATACTAACCAGAAAATATCAAATATACACAGAAATTTTTACGTTGTCATAAACGAAATAAATAAATTGATTAGAATTAATCTGGAAAAAAAAATTGAATGAATATAAGCATATATTATATGCAATATGAATGAAATAAGGGATAAACTAAATATTGGAACTTGCATAAGCAAGCAAGTAGTAAGTTCACTTGATATGACTTGTTTGGATTTGAATTCGTGTGTTTAATTAATTAAATAATTGAAAGCTATTGAAATCTCACTTTTATAAGACTGATGAGTTTAAATTGAGTAAGTACAGGTACATGGAGCTGCCTGACTTAGATATGGGTGCATGGCTTGCATAAACGCTAAGCATGTTCGCATAGTAAACGCTTATATAAGGTACGTCTACACAAAAATATCAAATTAGGATATATGAACTGTTTTCCGACCAATGAGGGTCGAAGTATACTTTTTTTTTAATCTCTTTTGATATATTGCAAAAGCTCCTCCGTACATGGGAGACTATGCCAAAAATTTTCCAAAATTTAGAGAGTTGGAATTTTTTTCAAAAGCTTTGAAAATCTTTATAAAGATAAAAGAGGTGATTTTCATATTGAATTCAATTTGCAGGTTTTTGAATGGGAAATAAGAAATTAAATATTTCCATGAAAAATTAAAATTTATATGGGACTTGAGTTATGAAATACTGAGTTATTACAAAGTGGGCTTTTGAAAATTTAACGGGTCTGTAGCATTTCTTCTGCCCTAGTAATTTCGGGGACGAAATTCTTTTAAGGGGGAAGGAATGTAACGTCCCGGACTTTTAACCATTTAATATTGAACATTTAAATTAGTTTTAAATGTTGAATTAGAAATATAAATGGATTTTTATAATGAATTTATTGATTAAATAATCGGTATACGATTTAATATCGAATATTTTTAATTATTGTAATATGAAACGGTATCAATCAAATTCAGATTTAAAACTGAATCTAAACTATAGTGTGACAAGTTGAGTTTCGCTCGGTCCGAATCAATCAATAAACCGACCAAGATCGTTCGAAACCCGAATTGCTTTGAGAACAACACACATCAAAACACAAACAGAAGAACATTTCATTGCTTGTTACAACAATTCATCAGAATACAAGCATATACAGAGTATGAATGAATAAAATACATTCAATAAATATCAAAGGTTTAAATTTCATTACATAGCAGCGAAAAAATAATACAATACACAACTGAAAGAGATATAGGGATACAGAGCTTTCCGGATATCGTTCCAGCTGTAAATCAGGATCCTGCGAATATAAATCTGCAAAACCAAAACTACTAGCTGCCCGTGTCAAAATAAGGGCACCCAAAGTTTAGGTTAAAACAATAAACTCCAGGTCAGTTATGTGACTGGTGTGAGAACTAAAACAATTATTTCAAACTTTTCTTTAAATCAGATATATCAAGGGACCACGCTGTATAACACAGAACGGATTTCCTCCCAAGAATACCGGCGCATATAACAAAATAGTGCAATGCTTTTTGGAAAAATGAAGCTATTATAAGACCCTGGTCCCATCACGTAATGCAACATAAGCCAGAGGATAGGGTTTTCCCTTATAATAGCCAAACCTGCTTGGTACGTTAAAAACAAATCATTTGATACTATTATTAGTGCATAGTGTATAAAACAACTTCGAATATAAATGTATCAGTCCTAGACGGCATGGATACCATATATCATGTCGCCATACAAGGCTCTATAATCAAAACCGCAAAGTCAAGTATTTGGAAATTGGATTTCCATCTGTGAACCAAGGAAAAAGATAGTCCTTACCGATTCCAGAGCCTCTAGTCCGCTCTTCTGGCAAGTACTCAATCAAGCCTTTGGATCGTCAGGGCCGGTCCACCGATGTGGATTAAAATGCCTGAACACTGCGTTTCCCCGCCCTTTGGGGCGGAAATGAGTCCAATGACTCCATCGGCTCCACACAGTCACCAATATATCCAAGGCGCCTCGCAACCCAACAACCATATAAGTCAAACTCGTCAGGGTGTGTCAAACCACTGACGCCACTTCTAACTAGAAAGAAACGCATGTCCTCCCTGATGTCCTCTCCCGTTTCTGGTTCACAACCGGGGTGTGAGGCTCGCGAATCAACGCTACTCAAAGCTGTGCCACACAGGCTGTGCTTTGATCATCAACCACAAGACTCTGCTTTTCAACAGAAATCTTGATCATTTGCATCTTAGCATGCCACACAGGAAGACCACTCCATGCAATCGATATCCATCAATCACACAGAATGATATCCAATGTCAGACACACAGTCCATTTACAAGTCCGTTTTGGGTCTGAACGAAACAGGAGGCACCTTGTACCTCGCATATCCATCGATCTCCAAGTACGTCTGGACGACCACTAACTGATTCCCTGCTCTTGGGTGTACGACCCAATCAAGATCATCAGTAATCACCCAAATGACGTGAAGAACTCCGGTCTTTAACCACCGTCTTCACCTTCGTCTTATCGTCGCATCAGTTATTCAAAATGGGATAAACCCGGTCTTTCCGAATAACTCGCGTATATAATAAACAAGTGTTACATAAACACAACATACGCCTCATTCCAATTCATCAGTCACTAACCGTAAATTAGTAAGGGAACAATTCCCCAAATATTAACCCCGAAGGCCGAAACCAACATCTGATTAATACTCAGGAAACCATTCATCTTAACTAATCTTTAGTTAGTTGCTAAATTTCACATTCTTAGGGAGAGGTTCCCATTAATTTTATCAAAGATAAATTCCTTAAATTTATTCTTTAATCTTCTTTTGAATATCAATTCAAACCAAATTATGGTTTATCCAAACTAGCCGGGATTAACGAACCTTACTGAAGTAATCATTTGTTTTAATTTCCCAATCCCAACCTATTCATCCCATGAAGTAAAACTGGTAATACTTCATATCTAACACCACGGTGTTATCGATAAATTCAATTACCATTTCACGTTCAAATCTAATTAAAGATTTAACTATCGCCTGGAGCAAAATTGTTGATACTCCATTCTCAATCATTTCAATTTAATTAAAGATTCATTAAAACTCCACTTGGTTTTAATCTTCCTAAAAATCAATTTTAATGATTATTTAACTTAGGAAAACATATCCTGCCTTTAACTGGGTTAAAGAACCAATGTCATTAAAAACACGGTTCACGATAAACCCAAAATCACATTCTATTCCATCAGCCTTTAACCGTAAATTAGCAAGTGAATAATTCCCTAAGTGTTAACCCCGAAGGCCGAAACCAACATTAGATCAATACCCAAGAAACCATTCAACTTAACTAATCTCTAGTTAGTTTCTGATTTTCTTAACTCCGTTGGGTCTAAGAACAGTAGTATTAAAGACACCATTCACGACAACCCAAATCCCATTTGATATTAAATAGAGGCTCTGAATAGAAATTATATCAGCTTATATTCAATATCCAATTCTACGACCAACAAATATCGTATTGGAAATAACGATATAAATATATTTTTCAAATTTCCATAACAATATTTGCATAATCACGATATCCAACATCGAAATATTCCAAAGACAATTTCGATTCAAATCCATTTCCATTTTATATATTGGAAATTCTAGTTATTTTCAAAACCATTTCAAATCCACTTTATTTATTTTAAAAATAAATAGGATTATAATTCTAGTTCAAAACTAGTTCATTTCGATAAAAATCTATTTTTATCTTTTCAAATTTGAATTTTTTCATCCCAATTCTTCACAAATCATTTCTTATGATTTTACACAAATTACTACTATTTTTAATAATTTTATTAAGGCCCGTACAGTCGATTTCCACCAATGGCCATCGAACTGCACTTATATCGACCTTTTTCAAATTTGATTTGGACATAATTCCAAATCCAACCGTTAGATTTCAAATCTCTAATATTCGTTAGAAAGCTCTTTTTGATACGAACCCAACGGTTCTGGTTTTAGGAGAATCCGACGGTCGGATCTCCCGTAAAGTCCATTCGAAGTCAATGGTCGAAATTCGCGAACTGCCGCAGCGCGGCGCGTTCTATTCAGGCCATTATATATATATATATATATATATATATATATATATATATATATATATTTCGTCGATTTCCTTTCGAAATGTATTTTATAAATCGTTTTAAATTCGTTTTCGAAACGATTTCAACTTCATATTCAATTTCGAATCAAAATTGAATATTCCACATCATCGATATACAAATGATAATATTTTCGAAACGTTATATTTTGAAATCACTTCCTTTTCGCTATTCAATATAAAACGAATATAATCGATATAAATATCGTTCGCGTCAAAATGGCGCATATCTAATCAACACGGCTTTATATATTTCAATAACTTCGTTATTCTATTCAACAAATGAATATTTATTCTATTCAACACATGAATCTATATTTCTTTCAACACATGAATATTCTCAACACATGAGTATCGTCAATACATGATAATTTTTATTATTTAATATATTTATAAAGTTGTGATTTCTATCGTTTAATTCTTAATCAAACTCCAACCGTAAATTAGTAAGAGAACGATTCCCTAAGTATTAACCCCGAAGGCCGAAACCAACATCAGATCAATACCCAGGAAAGCACTCATCTTAACTAATTTCCAGCTAGTTTCTAATTTTATATCTAATAAAAATGTAATTTTTATTGTTAAAATATTTCGTTCTACACATGATAAGTTTCAATAGATGAATATTCTCAACATGAATATCGTCAACACATGACTATTTATTCCATTCAACACATGAATCTTTATTTTATAATATTCTTTATTTTCCAAATTGGAATGAGGCCCAATCAATTACTATATAATGTTAATTATATGGATTCCATACAACACATGTATATAATAGCAACGACAAATAATCAACCATCATCCAAAGTGCACCACACAACTACATAAGCATTAAATATAAATAATTAACGCTTACACAGTCTGTCAACCTATCGATTGACATACAACTAAACAATTGAGATTAGTGT
Source organism: Allium sativum (assembly GCA_030737875.1). NCBI lineage: Eukaryota > Viridiplantae > Streptophyta > Magnoliopsida > Asparagales > Amaryllidaceae > Allium > Allium sativum. The sequence goes on along the minus strand of CM060912.1, from coordinate 843,644,101 downwards.
ACGCCAAATATCATCCCAACACCCGTGTGGGGTTTCAATCCACAAACACTGAATATTATTTATGCAGTTGGGCGACGTGTAAAATTTATTGTCCCAATCAATATCCTTCAAATAGGTGTAGATAAACAAACCGTCCGGTTTGTAAATGAATATTTATTTTATTCACATACACGTTAAAAATTATATTTTTAACGATAATTAATTTATTTCACACATGAATATTTATTCTCATTCATTCGACATCACAATCAATTTTCACAACACAACAAAATCAAACAAGTCGTCCATGGTCTGTGGACAACGGGTGTCGGGTGCTGCTAAGCACCGTCTGCATCCTAGTATATATTTCAAACTAGAAATTAAAATAAAAGTGAGGAGTTCTCACCGAGAAGCTAAACCAAATGCTGCGACTCTTCATATCTAGGAAATCTTCGCCGTGCTTGCCTTTTGCCACTTTCGTTATCCGTATTGACTACACATATAAAAATCACATAATTTTACTTCGTTTTCAAGATGATAAAAATAGCATCTTTAACACGATATTTTCATTATAAAGATTATATTTTTATTCTAATACATATATAAAAATTATATTTTTATTTTATATATTCTATAAAAATTCTATTTTCAATCTGCTACACGTATAAAAATCAAATTTTTATTTCGCTACAACATATATCAAAATCGTATTTTTATATTCTTTGTCTTATAAAAATCATATTTTTATAATCTCTACTTTACATAAATCATTTTTTTATAATCTCTATTATATAAAAATCATATTTTTATAATCTCTATAATATAAAAATCATATATTTATAATATCACTTCATGTATAAAAATTATATTTTTATATCCCTCTTTTCATAATAAAAATCATATTTTTATTATACTATGGTATAAATAAAAATCACACCTTTACATCGCTATTATATATAAAAATCTCATCTTTGTCCATGATAAAAATCTAAAGTTTCTTTATATTAAATAAAAATCTCACCTTCATAATCAAAATCTCGCCTTTACTATAATAAAGATCTCGCCTTTATAATTATAAAAAGTGTACCTTTAGCTAATTAAAAATTGAATCTTTATCATATAAAAAATCTAATCTTTATTTTTAATTCGTTATCTCATATATAAAAAGTATATATAATTATATTTTTTATAAATAACATAGAAAATCACATTCTTTCTAACATGAAAAATCGCAATTTTCTTACATGAAAATTCCTATTTTTTTTACATGAGAAAACCATACTTTTCTTACATGAAAAACCATACTTTTCTTATCATAATAAACCAGAATTTCTAAACTTTCTATAAATAAATATCCTACCTTTATATAAATTAAAAATCAAAATTTTATATAAACAAAAAAATTTGAAAACTCACTGTTTTATATTTTCATAGCGGAGGTGTGCTGCACTCATGGTGGCTGCGCAATGGGGCCCGCTGTTCCAGGTGGGAGGTGGTGATGTCAGCTCACCGGTGGCAAAGCGCGCCCCTGATGGTCGATGTCTTCTGGTGCTTCCGTTTGGGTTCGACAGAGGAGGTGTGGCCATCGGCGCCCACGGTGGTTGGGGACCTGATGAACGGCGACGCAGCTGATGGCGCGACGGAGTGGGCAGCTTTCGTCTAAGGCGGCGGCGCTCAAGATCGACAGGGGAGGGTTTGGGGTAATGACGGGTTTCGTGAATTTTTGGGGGCTCGATTTTCTCACGGGTAGACCACTGAATGGATTAAGTTAGGTTTGACTAGGATTCTAGGTTTACATAGTTTATTTTATTATTATTTTATCCATTTAATTCATTTATAACTCATTCAACACCGTGAACTCCAAATTGACACCAACGACTGTCGTCCCTAGCCAATTACCCATATTTCGAACACAATGGGATATGTTTCGTAAGCTGATTCGATAGTTTCGATCAGTTTTCGTCAAAATCAAAATATAAATCTATATATCGAATTGGAATGCGTATTTCAATTTACCGGGGTCACATACAGACTCTAAAAATTCCCAAAATATATTTTCTAGCTTCGTATTGACGATATGGTTCTAATAAAACAAATTTCATCAAATTCCGAGACCGTTAGAAAAATGGTCATTTTATGGTCGATCGAAATTGACTGAAACTGTCAAAACACGTTTTCCTATGCCACTCTCACATATTGATTCAGAAAATTAAGAATTTTGGAATCTAGCAATAACTTGACATCCCGGATCCAACAAAAGTGGTTTCGTCGAAAACCGAGGTCGTTTGCAAAATTTCCATTTTTAAGGGCCAGAATTCCATAGCGACTATTCTGAAATTTCAACTGGGCATAACTTTTTATCCCCGCTATGAAATTTAAATTTTTCGGATTCGTTGGAAAGATATTCTCAAATGGATTCAAATATTTTTGGTTTCGCTAAAATCTGATTTATTTTGAATCCTGTACATTCATTTGAATTTTGAAATCGAATTTTCAAATTACCGCGCCGTAATCATTTCCTTTTATAATTATGAATAATTATTTATATTCTAACGACGATTGAAATAAATATATACGTTCGAATTCTATTCAAAATAAATTTCTCATCGTTATTATTTAAAATAAATCATTTTAAATATTCAAAATTCACTAAAATTGCTAAAATAAAAAATTTAAATTGGCTCGGATTTCCGGGTTATTACAATCTCCCCCACTTAAAACTTTTCATCCCCAAAAAGGAACGAAGCTGAAAGTTGTTTTACAAATCAACTCAACTTCCATTATTTTCATTACGTCTTAAGTTCTTCAACTTTTCAGTTTCTAAGAACTTTTCAAATTTTCAAAAAATTTGGCTAACACCCTAAATTTTCGAAAAATTTCGCCATAACTTCCCCTGCACCGGGAGCTTCGAGATATTTCAAATAGCCTCCCATGGCCCTCACCAATCCAAAAAGAAAAAGAAACTGCCAAGCGGCTAGCCAATCGACTCATAAGATCATCAAAAACCCAAGAAATACAATAAACATGTACCTATTTGTCGGGCAAACAATTTTATTCCTCTGCTCTAGCCTCCTTGCTATTACCTGTTCAATGTAAGTACATGTATATGCATGCAAATGCGACTAATTTTCAATGCAATTCACTATTTGGTTCTATTTGGCTAAAGGTTCAACATTTAATTAATCGAACAATAATCAAACAACGCAATCTGCAATCAATTAGTAGATTAATGTTTCAAATTCATAATTTTGATACATATACAGAAAATCATGTTTTTGATGCCAAATCACAACAATAAGCCCTATCTAATTTTGGTTCTCACACCAGTCAACTGGAAATATATAGAAATCCCACTTTCGTCACTCGAACATAAATTCTGATGATGAAGCTTCAATCATCAGAACCATCTTCGGGCTACTAGAGCGTGATTCTATATCTATCCAGTATATTAAAACATCGAATACCCGTGGATCAGACGTATACGCAAAATCTTTATATACTGGACTGTCCAAATTCAATACAAAATAAATAATCAAATACGAATAATTGATTTAAATTTTCAAAAAAAAATTGTTTTCATTTTAAAAATATACTCTTCACACTCGTTCTAGGATACTACTGATCCCATCTCTAACGAGTCATTCCCATTGAGTATTACTAATCCAATCTCTGATGAATTCTTTCGTTCGGTTCTAATGTGTCTTGTTCTCCGAGCTCTGTAAACCAAAGCTCTGATACCACAATGTGACAATTCGGGTTTCGAACGGTCTTGGTCGGTTTATCGGTCGATTCGGACCGAGCGAAATTCGACTTGTCAGACTAGTATCGTCAGGGCCGGTCCACTGATGTCGATTAAAATGCCTGAACACTGCGTTTCCCCGCCCTTTGGGGCGTAAATGAGTCCAATGACTCCATCGGCTCCACACAGTCACCGATATATCCGAGGCGCCTCGCAACCCAACAACCACATAAGTCAAACTCGTCAGGGCGTGTCAAACCACTGACACCACTTCTAACTAGAAAGAAACGCATATCCTCCTTGATGTCCTCTCCCGTTTTTTGTTCACAACCGGGGTGTGAGGCTCGCCAATCAACGCTACACAAAGCTGTGCCACACAGGCTGTGCTTTGATCATCAGCCACAAGACTCTGCTTTTCAACAGAAGTCTTGATCATTTGCATCTTAGCATGCCACACAGGTAGACCACTCCATGCAATCGATATCCATCAATCACACAGAATGATATCCAATGTCAGACACACAGTCCATTTACAAGTCCGTTCTGGGTCTGAACGAAACAGGAGGCACCTTGTACCTCGCATATCCATCGATCTCCAAGTACGTCTGGACGACCACTAACTGATTCCCTCCTCTTGGGTGTACGACCCAATCAAGATCATCAGTAATCACCCAAACGACGTGAAGACCTCCGGTCTTCAACCACCATCTTCACCTTCGACTTATCGTCGTATCAGTTATTCAAAATGGGATAAACCAGGTCTTTCCGAATAACTCGCGTATATAATAAACAAGTGTTACATAAACACAACATACGCCTCATTCCAATTCATCAGTCACTAACCGTAAATTAGTAAGGGAATAATTCCCCAAATATTAACCCCGAAGGCCGAAACCAACATCAGATTAATACTCAGGAAACCATTCATCTTAACTAATCTTCAGTTAGTTGCTAAATTTCACATTCTTAGGGAGAGGTTCCCATTAATTTTATCAAAGATAAATTCCTTAAATTTATTCTTTAATCTTCTTTTGAATATCAATTCAAACCAAATTATGGTTTATCCAAACTAGCCGGGATTAACGAACCTTACCGAATTAATCATTTGTTTTAATTTTCCAATCCCAACTTATTCATCCCATGAAGTAAAATTGGTAATACTTCATATCTAACACCATGGTGTTATCGGTAAATTCAATTACCATTTCACGTTCAAATCTAATTAAAGATTTAACTATCGCCTGGAGCAAAACTGATGATACTCCATTCTCGATCATTTCAATCTAATTAAAGATTCATTAAAACTCCACTTGGTTATAATCTTCCCAAAAAACAATTTTAATGATTATTTAACTTGGGAAAACATATCCTGCCTTTAACTGGGTTAAAGAACCAATGTCATTTAAAACACGGTTCACGATAAACCCAAAATCACATTCTATTCCATCAGCCTTTAACCGTAAATTAGCAAGTGAATAATTCCCTAAGTGTTAACCCCGAAGGCCGAAACCAACATCAGATCAGTACCCAAGAAACCATTCAACTTAATTAATCTCCAGTTAGTTTCTGATTTTTTTAACTCCATTGGGTCTAAGAACAGTATTATTAAAGATACCATTCACGACAACCAAATCCCATTTGATATTAAATACAAGGCTCTGAATAGAAAATATATCGGCTTATATTCAATATCAAATTCTATGACCAACAAATATCGTATTGGAAATAATGATATAAATATATCTTTCAAATTTCCATAACGATATCTGTATAATCACGAAATCCAACATCGAAATATTCCAAAGACAATTTCGATTCAAATCCATTTCCACTTTATATATTGGAAATTCTATTTATTTTCAAAACCATTTCAAATCCACTTTATTTATTTTAAAAATAAATAGGATTATAATTCTAGTTCAAAACTAGTTCATTTCGATAAAAATCTATTTTTTTCTTTTCAAATTTGGAATTTTTCATCCTAATTCTTCACAAATCATTTCTTATGATTTTACACAAATTATTACTATTTTTAATAATTTTATCAAGGCCCGTACAGTCGATTTCCCCCAACGGCCATCGAACTACACTTACATCGACCTTTTCCAAATTTGATTTAGAAATAATTCCAAATCCAACCGTTAGATTTCAATTCTCTAATATTCGTTAGAAAGTTCCTTTCGATACGAACCCAACGGTTCCAGTTTTAGGAGAATCTGACGTTCTGATCTCCCGTAACTTCCATTCGAAGTCAATGGTCGAAATTTGCGAACTGCCGCAGCGCGGCGCGTTCTATTCAAGCCATTATATATATAATATGTATATATATTATATATTTCGTCGATTTCCTTTCAAAACGTATTTTATAAATCGTTTTAAATTCGTTTTCGAAACGATTTCAACTTCATATACAATTTCGAATTAAAATTGAATATTCCACATCATCGATATACAAATGATAATATTTTCAAAACGTTATATTTTGAACTTCCTTTTCGCTATTCATTATAAAACGAATATAATTGATATAAATATCGTTCGCGTCAAAATGGCGCATATCTAATCAACACGGCTTTATATATTTCAATAACTTCGTTATTCTATTCAACAAATAAATATTTATTCTATTCAACACATGAATCTATATTTCTTTCAACATATGAATATTCTCAACACATGAGTGTCGTCAACACATGACTATTTTTATTATTTAATATATTTTATAAAATTATGATTTCTATCATTTAATTCTTAATCAGACTCCAACCGTAAATTAGTAAGAGAACGATTCTCTAAGTATTAACCCCGAAGGCCGAAACCAACATCAGATCAATACCCAAGAAACCACTCATCTTAACTAATTTCCATCTAGTTTCTAATTTTATAATAAAAATGTAAACTTAATTGTTAAAATATTTCGTTCAACACATGATAAGTTTCAACACATGAATATTCTCAACACATGAGTATCGTCAACACATGACTATTTATTCTTTTCAACACATGAATCTTTATTTTATAATATTCTTTATTTTCCAAATTGGAATGAGGCCCAATCAATTACCATGTAATGTTAATTATATGGATTCCATACAACACATGTATATAATAGCAACGACAAATAATCAACCATCATCCAAAGTGCACCACACAACTGCATAAGCATTAAATATAAATAATTAACGCTTACATAGTCTATCAACCTATCGATTGACATACAACTAAACAATTGGGATTAGTGTACGCCAAATATCATCCCAACACCCATGTGGGGTTTCAATCCACAAACACTGAATATTATTTGTGCAGTTGGGCGACGTGTAAAATTTATCGTCCCAATCAATATCCTTCAAATAGGTGTACATAAACAAACCGTCCGGTTTGTAAATGAATATTTATTTTATTCACATACACGTTAAAAATTATATTTTTAACGATAATTAGTTTATTTCACACATGAATATTTATTCTCATTCATTCCACATCACAATCAGTTTTCACAACACAACAAAATCAAACAAGTCGTCCATGGTCTGTGGACAACGGGTGTCGGGTGCTGCTCAGCACCGTCTGCATCCTAGTATATATTTCAAACTAGAAATTAAAATAAAAGTGAGGAGTTCTCACCGAGAAGCAAAACCAAACGCCGCGACTCTTCATATCTAGGAAATCTTCGCCGTGCTCGCCTTTTGCCGCTTTCGTTATCCATATTGACTACACATATAAAAATCGCATACTTTTACTTCGTTTCCAAGATGATAAAAATATCGTCTTTAACACGATGTTTTCATTATAAAGATTATATTTTTATTCTAATACATATATAAAAATTATATTTTTATATTCTATATTATATAAAAATCATATTTTCAATCTGCTACACATATAAAAATCGAATTTTTATTTCGCTACAACATATATCAAAATCGTATTTTTATATTCTTTGTCTTATAAAAATCATATTTTTATAATCTCTACTATATAAAAATCATATTTTTATAATCTCTATTATATAAAAATCATATTTTTATAATCTCTATACTATAAAAATCATATTTTTATAATATCACTTCATGTATAAAAATTATATTTTTATATCGCTCTTTTCATAATAAAAATCATATTTTTATTATGCTATGGTATAAATTAAAAATCACACATTTACATCGCTATTATATAAATAAAAATCTCATCTTTCTTCATGATAAAAATCTAAACTTTCTTTATATTAAATAAAAATCTCACCTTCATAATCAAAATCTCGCATTTACTATAATAAAGATCTCGCCTTTATAATTATCAAAATCGTACCTTTAGCTAATTAAAAATCGAATCTTTATCATATAAAAAATCTAATCTTTATTTTTAATTCGTTATCTCATATATAAAAAGTATATATAATTATATTTTTTTATATATAACATAGAAAATAACATTCTTTCTAACATGAAAAATCGCATTTTTCTTACATGAAAAATCCTCTTTTTCTTACATGAGAAAACCATACTTTTCTTACATGAAAAGCCATACTTTTCTCATCATAATAAACCAGAATTTCTAAACTTTCTATAAATAAATATCCTACCTTTATATAAATTAAAAATCAGAATTTTATATAAACAAAAAAATTGAAAACTCACTGTTTTAGATTTTCGCAGCGGAGGTGTGCTGCACTCATGGTGCCTGCGCAATGGGGCCCGCTGTTCTAGGTGGGAGGTGGCGATGTCAGCTCACTGGTGGCGAAGCGCGCCCCTGATAGTCGATGTCTTCTGGTGCTTCCGTTTGGTTTCGACAGAGGAGGTGTGGCCATCGGCGCCCATGGTGGCTGGGGACCTGATGAATGGCGACGCAGCTGATGGCGCGACGGAGTGGGCAGCTTCCGTCTGAGGCGGCGGCGCTCAAGATCGACAGGGGAGGGTGTGGGGTAATGACGTGTTTCATGAATTTTTGGGGGCTCGATTTTCTCACGGGTTGACCACTAAATGGATTAAGTTAGGTTTGACTAGGATTCTAGGTTTACATAGTTTATTTTATTACTATTTTATCCATTTAATTCATTTATAACTCGTTCAACACCGCGAACTCCAAATTGACTCCAACGACTGACGTCCCTAGCCAATTACCCTCATTCCGAACACAATGGGATATGTTTGTAAGCTGATTCGATCGTTTCGATCAGTTTTCGTCAAAATCAAAATATAAATCTATATATCGAATTTGAACGCGCATTTCAATTTACCGGGGTCACATACAGACTCTAAAAATTCCCGAAAAATATTTTCTAGCTTCGTATTGACGACACGGTTCTAACAAAACTAATTTCGTCAAATTCCGAGACTGTTAGAAAAATGGCCATTTTCTAGTCGATCGAAATTGACTGAAACTGTCAAAACACGTTTTCCTCTGCCACTCTCACATATTGATTCAGAAAATTAAGAATTTTGGAATCTAGCAATAACTTGACATCCTGGATCCAACAAAAGTGGTTTCATTGAAAACCGAGGACGTTTGCAAAATTTCCATTTTTAAGGGCTAGAATTCCATAGCGACTATTCTGAAATTTCAATTGGGCATAAATTTTTATGCCCGCTATGAAATTTCAATTTTTCGGATTCGTTGGAAAGATATTCTCAAATGGATTCAAATATTTTTGGTTTCACTAATATCCGGTTTATTTTGAATCCTGTACATTCATTTGAATTTTGAAATCGAATTTTCAAATTACCGCGCCATAATCAATTCCTTTTGTAATTATAAATAATTATTTATATTATAACGACGATTCAAATAAATATATATGTTCGAGTTCTATTCAAAATAAATTTCTCGTCTTTATTATTTAAAATAAATCATTTTAAATATTCATAATTCACTAAAATTGCCAAAATAAAATTTTTAAATTGGCTCGGATTTCTGGGTTATTACATATAGAGTTGATTAATATAAATTCGATTTTGAATTAGAACAATAATGATATTTTGTTTTTGATAAATTTAATTGTTTGAAACCAATTTATATTTTAAATCGAAATTAATTTAATATTTAAATTGTTATTTCTTCTATATAGTTGAATTAGATTTCAGAATCGGTTCCACTGAGTCTAGAATATCGTTAGAACTGGTAACGTCGGTCGTTAAGTTGAAATAGGGGTTCGTGTCGAATTTAAGGTACAACGAGATGTCTTGGTTATTTAATAAAAGCAAAATCAAATAGAATTTAATAAAAACATCAGTTCGAGCCACCCTAAATCCTTTACAGCCACCTAACAAAATTTACCCTACGAAGTCGTCCTAAAGTTTAATTACGCAGACTATTTTGCATCGAGCTGTAGAATTTGTTTCCTTCTTCATTATCAAAGTAAAGTATAGAAATTTAATGGTTTTGTACTGTTGTTTCCCCCTTTACGCTTATATAACCAAGCCCCTCACATTTGATTCTCCAATTCTAAATTCAAGCAAAAACAAATCCGAGTCTTTTCCATTTGTTCCTTTCATTCTTTTTCACACAACTCAAATCGAAACCGCCGATTAAAAGAAAATAAATAAATCAAAACCGAAGTCATCCAATTTTCTTCAACCTTGATTCCAGATTGCGATCTTAAATTGCTTCCTATCTGAAGCTCGTCGAGGTTTTGGAGATGTTGAAAGGAGTGTGATGGAGGGTGCACAACATTATGGAGCTCGACACCACCGGGTTTCTGAAATTTGATCGATCGCCTGAAGCGTTCGCGGTTTTGGGAGAGGGGATGCAACAGCAAGTCGAATGGGATTTTGGTCGTGGTTTTTGTGAGATGCTGATTTGGTGGGAGAGAGGCACCTCGATGTCAGGGCGGCGTGAATTTTCTGACTATAGATGTTGAACAAGGTTGCCTAGAGGAGATGTTTGGACAAGGAGCGACTGTATTATTATTTTATGAAGAACTAAGTGTAACACCTCGTAATTTTATAACATTAAAATTCACAAATTAAAGTATACTTAATTTTTAGAAAAGAATTAAGTGAAATGGGTTGCGCAGAGAAATATATATTGATATACATATATATATATATATATATATAAATTAAAAATTAAATAAATAAATATACGAAAAAGTTCAAAATAGCGAATTGGGAGGGGGAATGACCGAACCGGCCCATTTTTGAGGTCGACCCGAGCTTTGCTGGGTCGACTAGGGGTTAATCCAGGGTGTTTGGCTGTCAACCCGTGGGCCGATTCGCTCAAATGCAGATTTTGCATTTGGTTGGTTCTCATGGTTTTGGGTTAAACTAATGGTCCTAAATAACTTCCTACACCTATAAATACATCCTAATGCTAACCCTAAACCTAATTAAAATTTAAACTAAAGCCGTTATGCCGTCGCCATGGAACTCATTGTAGCCGCCGCCAACTAAAGAGGAAGATAGCTAATCAATTCAACCTAATTCAAGCTTAGAGCTTCAACAACGAATCAACTAACGTCGCTACAACAATTCTGCATCAAGTTTGATCAATTGTTCATAATTCTTTAACCACGAAAGGCAAGTTCGATTTCTCTAATCAAGATAATTATTAAATTAAGTAAGATTAGATATAATTGTGGATTATATGGATATGATGTGAATTATTGACCGTATGATATGATTATGTTGTTAAATTGTGATGTTATCATACATGTTGTAAAGTTATGATCTATTTTGTAATTCTATGATTGGCTTATGTATAATCAAATCATCATGTTGTTTAAATGCTAGTTTGGTTATGTTGATTCATATGATAGATCATATGTATGTATGCAAGTTTAGATGTTGATTTAGACATAAATCACATGCAAGTTAGTAAAGATTATGACATCTATTTTAGATCAAAAGTTAGGCTATGACATGTATGAGTTATATGCTAAATCTTTACATGCTAGTTTATATGTTTAGAGGTAAATTTACACCATTGTTATGTTGCATAAATCACATATGCAAGTTTATATAAAAATATGAGTTTGGAATATGAATCATGTTATGCAAGTTTGTGGTTATTGCCTATGTAAATTTTGTGATGAAAATCTTATTCATAACATGCAGGTTCATACCTTTTAGGCCTATGTTTAGATCTATGATTTTATGAAAGTTATGTGGTAAATTCTCATATGCAAGTTAGGCCTATTTTGTATGTTATGTGAATATGTGGTGTTTTTTCCTTTTTCATGTGTTAGACTATTTCTTAGTCTATCATATATTCTATGCGAACGGACGCCGCGGGGGTTATGGGAAAAATATTGATTATGTAATAAATGTGAATTGGCATGTAATAGCCTTAAAAGAGGCATATATGTAAATTGAGATATTAATTGGCAAAGTGCTATATGGACATAATTAATGTGAATTATGGTCATAAAGATAATTGGAATTTTATTAACATATTTGATTAGGAATAATTAATCCAAATATGGGATGAAAATATTGATTACGTTAATAAATGTGAATTGGCATGTAAATAAGGCATATAACGAATTTGAGATATTAATTAAGGTGAATTGCCTTAAAAGGCGAAAAATTTAATGAAGGCATTAATTGGAAAATTAATGTGTAGTAATGGACATAGTTTAATTATGGACATAGATTAATTTGAATTTGAATAGGGATATTAAATATTGGGAATTGGCACAAATGCCTAAAAAGGCATGAAATTATTTTGAGATGTAAATTGGTACAATTTATGTACCATAAATAGTGGACATAATTAAGGTGACATATTTATACATAAATAAATATGGAAATGATTTGTAATTTGAATAGGGAAAGTAATTCAAATATTGAGGGAAATTAATTATGTATAATTAATTGCCTAAGACACGAGGCTGGACTCATTTGTGGTGTAAGACTGCCCGGACCCGCCCGGCAAATCCAGCAGCCACAAATGGTAGCCCAATGTGAGAGTTCAAAGGCCCAAACTAAATGCGTAACAATTGTATGGACACGAGGTTAGGCTCGTTTGTGGTGTAAGACTGCCCGGACCCGCCCGGCGAATCCAGCAGCCACAAATGTCAGTCTAATGTGAGAGGTCCTACAGGGGTTACGATAGTAATAAATTAAGAAACACTTAACCAAAGTAAATATGTAGTGGGACATGAGGGGGTTAAGTGGGTGCCTTGGGTGGCATGAGGAATCTAGTGGGTGACATGAGGATGTCATGAGAAATACGATTAGAAAAATGGAGTAATTTGAATATAAACAATTATGACATGTAATTCAAATTATTGGATAAAATAGGTTTAGACACCTATGAAGGGAAAGGTTTTAATTAATTGATTAATTAATTAAAAATGGACATGGTAAATGAAATGGACTACTTAACCAAATCTGATCCCTAGGGATTGTAAGAACTTAAGTTTAAGTTGGGGGTTAAGTAAACTGGGTTATACGAAATGAGTGGGTTAAGTAAATCTTGGGTAGGTGGGTAATATTAGTACATATAGGCCCACAAACTTAACCGTAAATTAATATGTCTGAACCAGTGAGAGGGTTAAGTAAATCTTGGGTAGGTGGGTAATATTTGTGTATATAGGCCCACAGACTTAACCAATACAACCTGTTAATTAAACAAAAGGGTGAGACTAGGTTTAATTAGAAAACACTTAACCAAATTTATACATGTAAGTGGACATGGGGTTAAGTGGGATGCATTAGAGGGGACCAAGCCTAGGTGGGAAGCTTGGTGGGGGCCCTTTTCAGTCCAGTAGCCCATTAAGTATCTTTGTGAGCTCGACCCAAGTCGAGGACGGGACACGCCTACTGGGCCTGATTGTTAGAGGCCAAAATGGGTTAGAGATGGCAACGCATGTCCAACGGGGTCATGTGCGTGCGTGGGCCCGGGCTGGTAGGTAAGACGTTGCATTGTGTAGGTATAAGCCGTGCATCCTTAAGTTGTATTGGGTTGCCACTTTAGGGGAGTGATACACCCCACTGTGGGACCAGCACGGGTATCTACGAGTTAGGGAGCCGATCGAATGGGGCAGGGTAGTGGGTACATCTAGTGGAGATAGGAGCAGACGGCACCTATGTAGTCAGCTAGGGGTACACGAAGCTACCATTATTAATTAATCATTAAAGGGGTACACCTAGTGGAGATAGGAGCAGGCGGCACCTATGACGTCAGCTATGAGTACATGGAATTACCATTGAAGGGGTACATCTAGTGGGGATAGTGGGTACATCTAGTAGTACACGAACTATCATCATTCTATTTAGTCAAGAGGGATCAAGTTTCTAGAGTGACTAGTATGGGTGCAGTTAGTGTTAGTACGGTACAGTATAGTAATTACCCTATATTGATTAGGAAGCGCCTTTAACGTTATCTTTGCTCATCCTATTATTTTTGGTTGCTTGGTCTTGCCATTAATTCACAGTCATTTCCTTATTTACCAAGCTTATGTCTTATCCTAGTTACTTTGATAATTATATTGTTGGAGTTATCGGACTTGCCAGACTTTACGTCTGACCCCCTTTGTTTCCACCTCTTTTCTTCCTTCCCCCCCCCACCCCAGGTTCTTAGGGTGGGAAGCTTGATTTGGATCTCTTTGGGAGCACTTGGATTTGGATTGCTGAAGTAAAGCTCAACCTATCTCTTTTATGGCTATTTATGGGATTATACTTTTTATATTATGTACTCTGATTTTGTCAAGATGGATATTATGTACTTGACTTTAGTCTTTGGGTTTTGGTGATGTAACCAAACATATTTACCTTTCATTGCAATAAATAAAGTTTTAAATTTTCAAGTACTATTTCATATCTGTCTTGTTGTGATTTTCTGTTCTATATTCACTTAAAACGTTCCATAGAAGTTAATGCATTCCCTTTTGTGAGTGACATTAATGGACATGGGGTGTTACACGTGGTATCAGAGTTGAAGGTTACCAGAACAGATAAGATATTTTGAGAAACTATTTTTCAAAATCATTTTTATAAAGAATACTTTCAAAAATATGTTTGTAGAAGAGTATTTTTGAAAGAAAGGTTTGTTTTAAAAAACATAATCCCAAGAGCCATATATCCTTCCTTCGACTCTCCGTTTTGAATCTCTTCCTCTTTCCCTTTTTTGGATTTCCCCTCCGCGTATAGATGCTTTTTCTAAGATAAATAGGGACTTCCATACGAAGGACGAAAAACCACTTCAAGGGACTTAGACGTTTGACGAGCTAGAACTTAGTTCAAGGAAGTGGAGGGCTTGTTGATACTTTTAAGGTAGATGATGGGAGGAAGGTTCAAATAGCTGTTGGTTAATGAAGGACGAAACCTCATCTTGGTGGAAGGTCACGAATGGGGAATGTGAACAAGAAGGCAAGTAGTTATCCTTTTGGAGAAATAGGACACCTTATTAGGATTGTCCAAAGAGACAAGGGCAAAGTACAGGATCTTCTGGAGGGTAGTTATATTCCCTCACGGCTGGTATACCTGATAGGGGTAGGACCGTCCAGGTAGAAATTTGGTTTCCTTTATCATCCTGTTCGAACTTTGTTTGATTCTGGCGCTTCATACTCGTTAGTATCTGCTTCGTTAGTTGAAAACACTGCACCTAAATACTAGTCTAGTTAAGTATCCCATCCTAGTCTCAAATCTTTTTGGTGGTTCGGCTCATCCTTCAATGGTTTGTCGGGATTTGAGAGTGTCTATCTTGGACGTTGGATTTGAATGCAACGCCTTTGTCCTTGGTTTCACAGGCTATAGTTTGATTCTAGGGGTGGATTGGCTACCCAGGCGGGGTGCCATCCTAGATAGTGAAAGGAGGGTAGTTAGACTATTGATTCATTATGGAAAGACCCACATATTTCTTGTGACCCTAGGGGTTCAGTGACGTTTAGCTGTCTCGAATCTCTTGACGTATCCAAGGGTGATTTGGAATCTTTTCGTGTGGTCCGTGAGTATAGTGACGTCTTCGATGAAGTGCGGGGTTTACCTAGAGGCACGAGGTATTCGTGTGTGCCTAGGGGATAATGCGAAGTCAATTAGGTGATTAGTGATGGTTTTGAAGCAAGACTGGCGAGGACAGCCAGAATCGGTTAAGTGCCCAATTATTTGTTTTTCTAGTATCATCTCACATAGACTGTCTGAAATCGGAGGAGGTATTCCTTAGGTCCTTGTCTGATATTGGTTTAGGCCTTTGGGGCTTGTTCTTGGGGGATATCGAGTTCGAATAGGACGGCTTGCGTGGGAGATGGATAGTTGCGATGAGTTCACATGGATAGTATCTCGATAGATTTTGTTGACGGATTACCAAGATCGAGGAAGGTAATACGGGGATTTGGGTTATAGTAAATAGACTTACTAAGAGCGCCCATTTTATTCCCGTGAAGAGTAAGAGGACTGCTCCATGGTTAGCTTCTGTATACGTCCGAGAGATAGTTCGTTTGCATGGTGTTCCTTCTAGCATAGTAAGCGACTGCGATCCTATCTTCACTAGCGAATTTTGGAGGAGCTTACAAGAAGCGGTAGGGACTCGGTTATGTTTGAGCACCGCATATCATCCTCAGACGGACGACCAAACCGAGAGGGTGAATCGTATTCTAGAGGACCTTTTGTGGCTATGTATCCTAGACATTGGGGGTACATGGGAAGAGCATCTTCCATTGGTGGAGTTCGCATATAATAATAGCTTTCAGTCTAGCATTGGCATGGCACCTTTTGAAGCTCTTTATGGACGACCTTGTCGTTCACCTACACGTTGGTGGGAATCTACGGATAAGATCTTACTTGGGCCCGATAAGATTAGAGAGATTTTGGAGAAGATTGATTTGATTCGAAGAAGGATGAAGGCAGCGCAAGATAGGCAAAAATCTTATGCGGATAAGAGGAGTTGCCTGAGAGACTTAGTGTGTACATGACGTATTCCATGTATCACATTTGAGGAAGTGCTTACACGAGACCGCGGAGCTAGTGGAGCCGAGCTTGCTTAGAGAGGTGGAAATAGAGCGTGATGCGACGATTCGACGAGCTCCTACATGCATTCTTGGGTCGGAGATCAAGAAGTTGAGAAATCGAGAGGTTAGACTAGTCAAAGTACAATGGGGAGACGATGAGAGTAACGCTACTTGGGAGACGGAAGAGAAGATGTGTTCATTTTACCCTTTTCTTTTCGAGGGTATGTCTTTTAATTTCTCCTTTATCGCTTAGCTTGTGCTTATCTCATTTTTAGTATGTCCTCTCGCTAGTATCTTTGATCTTCAGTTAGGGAAATCCTATGGTTGAAACATGTGTTTGAGACATGTTATGTATGATGGATGCAAAGTGGATGCAAGTGTTCGCTAGTGGTTGCTCGTGGATGCATATACACACACTATTAGACACCAGATCGGCTCAGTCACTTCATATTGCATATTGCATATATATGGATGTATTTAGTAAATGGATGTATAATGGTTGTATTATCATACGGTTGCTGCATTCGGGTGGATGGTTGTGCACGCATATAGAATTAATATGTATCATTAGGAATCTTTTGCATACATATTGGACGCATGGCACTATCATGAATTGCACTAAGGAGGTTGACTGAATCAGTAGACCGCCTAATTTTGCATTAGATATGGACATATACACACACTGTGCAAATAAACATTAAAGCATTAGAAGTCTTTTAAGGATAATGGATGTTGGTGTTTGATGGTTGAGTAGATGGACGATTAGATGGTAGGATATACATACTTCTTGACTTGGAAATTTCGGGGACGAAATCCTTTAAGGAGGGGAGAATGTAACACCCCGTAATTTTATAACATTAAAATTCACAAATTAAAGTATACTTAATTTTTAGAAAAGAATTAAGTGAAATGGGTTGCGCAGAGAAATATATATATTGATATATATATAAATTAAAAATTAAATAAATAAATATGCGAAAAAGTTCAAAACAGCGAATTGGGAGGGGGAATGACCGAACCGGCCCATTTTTGAGGTCGACCTGAGCTTCGCTGGGTCGACTAGGGGTTAATCCAGGGTGTTTGGCTGTCAACCCATGGGCCGATTCGCTCAAATGCAGATTTTGCATTTGGTTGGTTCTCATGGTTCAGGGTTAATCTAATGGTCCTAAATAACTTCCTACACCTATAAATACATCCTAATGCTAACCCTAAACCTAATTAAATTTTAAACTAAAGCCGTTATGCCGTCGCCATGGAACTCAGTGTAGCCGCCGCCAACTAAAGAGGAAGATAGCTAATCAATTCAACCTAATTCAAGCTTAGAGCTTCAACAACGAATCAACTAACGCCGCTACAACAATTATGCATCAAGTTTGATCAATTGTTCATAATTCTTTAACCACGAAAGGCAAGTTCGATTTCTCTAATCAAGATAATTATTAAATTAAGTAAGATTAGATATAATTGTGGATTATATGGATATGATGTGAATTATTGACCGTATGATATGATTATGTTGTTAAATTGTGATGTTATCATACATGTTGTAAAGTTATGATCTATGTTGTAATTCTATGATTGGCTTATGTATAATCAAATCATCATGTTGTTTAAATGCTAGTTTGGTTATGTTGATTCATATGATAGATCATATGTATGTATGCAAGTTTAGATGTTGATTTAGACATAAATCACATGCAAGTTAGTAAAGATTATGACATCTATTTTAGATCAAAAGTTAGGCTATGACATGTGTGAGTTATATGCTAAATCTTTACATGCTAGTTTATATGTTTAGAGGTAAATTTACACCATTGTTATGTTGCATAAATCACATATGCAAGTTTATATAAAAATATGAGTTTGGAATATGAATCATGTTATGCAAGTTTGTGGTTATTGCCTATGTAAATTTTGTGATGAAAATCTTATTCATAACATGCAGGTTCATACCTTTTAGGCCTATGTTTAGATCTATGATTTTATGCAAGTTATGTGGTAAATTCTCATATGCAAGTTAGGCCTATTTTGTATGTTATGTGAATATGTGGTGTTTTCCCCTTTTTCATGTGTTAGACTATTTCTTAGTCTATCATATATTCTATGCGAACGGACGCCGCGGGGGTTATGGGAAAAATATTGATTATGTTAATAAATGTGAATTGGCATGTAATAGCCTTAAAAGAGGCATATATGTAAATTGAGATATTAATTGGCAAAGTGCTATATGGACATAATTAATGTGAATTATGGTCATAAAGATAATTGGAATTTTATTAACATATTTGATTAGGAATAATTAATCCAAACATGGGATGAAAATATTGACTATGTTAATAAATGTGATTTGGCATGTAAATGAGGCATATAACGAATTTGAGATATTAATTAAGGTGAATTGCCTTAAAAGGCAAAAAATTTAATGAAGACATTAATTGGAAAATTAATGTGTAGTAATGGACATAGTTTAATTATGGACATGGATTAATTCGAATTTGAATAGGGATATTAAATATTGGGAATTGGCACAAATGCCTAAAAAGGCATGAAATTAATTTAAGATGTAAATTGGTACAATTTATGTACCATAAATAGTGGACATAATTAAGGTGACATATTTATACATAAATAAATATGGAAATGATTTGTAATTTGAATAGGGAAAGTAATTCAAATATTGGGGGAAATTAATTATGTATAATTAATTGCCTAAGACACGAGGTTGGACTCATTTGTGGTGTAAGACTGCTCGGACCCGCCCGACAAATCCAGCAGCCACAAATGGTAGCCCAATGTGAGAGGTCAAAGGCCCAAACTAAATGCGTAACAATTGTATGGACACGAGGTTAGGCTCGTTTGTGGTGTAAGACTGCCCGGACCCGCCCGGCGAATCCAGCAGCCACAAATGTCAGTCTAATGTGAGAGGTCCTACAGGGGTTACGATAGTAATAAATTAAGAAACACTTAACCAAAGTAAATATGTAGTGGGACATGAGGGGGTTAAGTGGGTGCCTTGGGTGGCATGAGGAATCTAGTGGGTGACATGAGGATGTCATGAGAAATACGATTAGAAAAATGGAGTAATTTGAATATAAACAATTATGACATGTAATTCAAATTATTGGATAAAATAGGTATTGACACCTATGAAGGGAAAGGTTTTAATTAATTGATTAATTAATTAAAAATGGGCATGGTAAATGAAATGGACTACTTAACCAAATATGATCCCTAGGGATTGTAAGAACTTAAGTTTAAGTTGGGGGTTAAGTAAACTGGGTTATACGGAATGAGTGGGTTAAGTAAATCTTGGGTAGGTGGGTAATATTAGTACATATAGGCCCACAAACTTAACCGTAAATTAATATGTCTGAGAGGGTTAAGTAAATCTTGGGTAGGTGGGTGATATTTGTATATATAGGCCCACAGACTTAACCAATACAACCTGTTAATTAAACAAAAGGGTGAGACTAGGTTAAATTAGAAAACACTTAACCAAATTTATGTAAGTGGACATGGGGTTAAGTGGGATGTATTAGAGGGGACCAAGCCTAGGTGGGAAGCCTGGTGGGGGCCCTTTTCAGTCCAGTAGCCCATTAAGTACCTTTGTGAGCTCGACCCAAGTCGAGGACGGGACACGCCTACCAGGCCTGATTATTAGAGGCCAAAATGGGTTAGCGGTGGCAACACAAGTCCAACGGGGTCATGTGTGTGCGTGGGCCCGGGCTGGTAGGTAAGACGTTGTTGCATCGTGTAGGTATAAGCCGTGCATCCTTAAGTTGTATTGGGTTGCCACTTTAGGGGAGCGATACACCCCACTGTGGGACCAGCACGGGTATCTACGAGTTAGGGAGCCGATCGAATGGGGCAGGGTAGTGGGTACATCTAGTGGAGATAGGAGCAGACGGCACCTATGTAGTCAGCTAGGGGTACACGAAGCTACAATTATTAATTAATCATTAAAGGGGTACACCTAGTGGAGATAGGAGCAGGCGGCACCTATGACGTCAGCTAGGAGTACATGGAATTACCATTGAAGGGGTACATCTAGTGGGGATAGTGGGTACATCTAGTAGTACACGAAGCTATCATCATTCTATTTAGTCAAGAGGGATCAAGTTTCTAGAGTGACTAGTATGGGTGCAGTTAGTGTTAGTACAGTACAGTACAGTACGGTACAGTACAGTACGGTAGAGTATAGTAATTACCCTATATTGATTAGGAAGCGCCTTTAACATTATCTTTGCTCATCCTATTATTTTTGGTTGCTTGGTCTTGCCATTA
This sequence comes from Allium sativum, assembly GCA_030737875.1. Lineage (NCBI taxonomy): Eukaryota > Viridiplantae > Streptophyta > Magnoliopsida > Asparagales > Amaryllidaceae > Allium > Allium sativum. Next base: position 843,623,210 of record CM060912.1, on the reverse strand, counting down.
ATTCACAGTCATTTCCTTATTTACCAAGCTTATGTCTTATCCTAGTTACTTTGATAATTATATTGTTGGAGTTATCGGACTTGCCAGACTTTATGTCTGACCCCCTTTGTTCCCACCTCTTTTCTTCCTTCCCCCCAGGTTCTTAGGGTGGGAAGCTTGATTTGGATCTCTTTGGGAGCACTTGGATTTGGATTGCTGAAGTAAAGCTCAACCTATCTCTTTTATGGCTATTTATGGGATTATGCTTTTTATATTATGTACTCTGATTTTGTCAAGATGGATATTATGTACTTGACTTTAGTCTTTGGGTTTTGGTGATGTAACCAAACATATTTACCTTCCGTTGCAATAAATAAAGTTTTAAATTTTCAAGTACTATTTCATATCTGTCTTGTTGTGATTTTCTGTTCTATATTCAGTTAAAACGCTCCATAGAAGTTAATGCATTCCCTTTTGTGAGTGACATTAATGGACATGGGGTGTTACACTAAGAAAGTGTGGAAATGGGATTCAATGGTTCACTTCACCAATGGGTTGAGTTAGGGATTGGCAGTTGTTAAATGGGGATGGAGGAATGTCTGGAAGGAGAACAAGGGTTTTTGGGGAGAGTAACTGTAAGGTTGAGGCATTGCAAGGGTGTAGGTATTGCAGTAATGCTGAGATGAAGTGGGATGGTGCAGTGGTAGCAGGAATTAACTGTGGTGATAGGAAGAATTGGAAGTTAACCGCAAGATGTCAGATGAATTGTCGAAATGGAGGAAGTCAGTTTTGGTGCTGTTCCGAGAATTAGTCGAGTGGTTTGCAAAGATAGTAAGGTATATGTTTATTTATGAAAATTTAAAATACATAGAAGGTTTATTTGTTCATGTTGTTAGTTAGTTAAATAAATAATCGTTTAATCAATAAATAAAATAAAATCTTCGTACGTAAAAAGATAATTTATTCGAGATGATTCGTTTCCGACAATATGAAAATTAATAGGATTTTCGGCAAAGGGAAATCGAGGTGAGTAAATCTCACTTAGATTTTTATGTTTAAATTTATTTTTAATCATTAAAAATAAATTGTTTGTTGTTTGGATGCATGCATGAATTACTGAATTATTGTGGTTATATATATATATATATTAGCTATTTAGTCTTGGTGATTGTGGTTATTATATATATTGGATATTTCTCGCAGTATCGTTAGTGGACGCCTACAGTATCATTAGCGGATGACCCATGCGCCCCACAATATATTATAGTGGATGACCTTCATACCGCGATATCCTGCCTTGAAGTAGGATTGGTATTATTTATGTTGCTTAACATATATGGATGTAGGGAAAGCAGGTTGGAGGGATCCAACTGGATTCCTCAAATTTATTAATTGTTGTTTATTTATTTATATGTGTGTGATGTGTTGAATTTGGATTAATGATTTTTTGGATGATTAAATATCACTGGACTTAGGTGTTGATATATAAAATATCATAAAAAGGGATTTTAGATTTAGAAAGGAAAAGTTTATTTTTTCGAAATGGAAATTTGATTTCAAATGGAATTTTAAATAGAAATTTGTTTTAATATTTAAAACAAGAAATGTAATTTTTAAATGGATGTGGACAATTATCATGGTATAATTTGATAATTTAAATTCAAATATGAATTTAAAAGGGAGAATTGGGATTCGTTTCAGAAGAAACGATAAAATCATTTCCGATGATTAGAATATAGATAAAATTTGAATAAATGCATACGGATTTATGATTTGAATTCGACTATGTTGAATTTATAAAAAAGTAAATTATTTTGAGAAAGAATATTGGAATTAGTTTTAGAGAAAAGCTAAAATATAATATTAAATAGGAAAATGGATGTTACATTTATATATATATATATATATATAATTTATGAAAATAAAATATTCCAAATAGGAATTGAATTTAATAATGGAAAGGAAAATTATCATTTGATAATATTAAATTTTAAATTCAAGTTTGAATTTAAAAGGGAAAAATTATTTTCCAAAACGGGAGTTGGATTTCAAATGAAATTTGAAATCGAAAACTTGTTTTAGTATTTAAAATAAGAAATGAAATTATAAACGATATTTATAAATAAAGAAAAATAACTAATATTAGATAAATTAAAATTTTAATCCAAGTATGAATTTAAAAAGAGGAACTAAAAATCGTTTCAAAAAGGGAACGTTAGATTTTATTCTGAAACCTGGGATATATATATTGCATTAGTATAAATCCAAGGGATTAAAAGTAGAACTCGATTTTGTCGAATTTTGTAAAATAATTTAATTCCAAAGAAATTGGAAATTAATATAGAGAATCGAGTTGAAAATGAATTTGTAACTAAGTTATAAATTTTAAACGAAGTAATAGACGATGTGGGATACTCTAAAATTTAAAGCTAGATTTATAAAATTAGTATTAGGATAGAAATGGAATGAAAGGCAAGATTTAAATTGTAACGACCCAGCGGATTTTCAGCCTTGAAAATCGACATAAAATCACCATGTCGACTAATCAAGCATCGAAATCTCTGGATTGTCATGAGAAAGAAATTAGAGGATGAGGATAGAAAGAAAGAAGTATTAGAATAGAAGAAAGAAGAAGAACACATCAGAATCTCACAGCGGAACAGATAAAATATAATATCAAATATCTTTATACAAAAGGATTGTATAACATACCAATCATCAGAGTCTAACATATACTGCACAGCGGAATTAACTTTATAAAAACTAGCGGTGAAGCCACCTGCTTCCAGCTCTTGGAATTCCAAGCGAACCTAACCTGTAAATATGCTTGGTCTGACCCGAGCACATTTGATTTAAAACAAAATACACCGGGTCAGTCTGGAATACTATCAGTGATAAATTCACAGCACACACAACTTGTTTAAATTTGGAAAATCCTTTATGAAATCAAAGGATAATAGTAAGACCGGTCCACACATAAACATGGACGGTTTTTACCTTACTATAACCCAAACCATCTTTGAAATCAATATCTTTCTCTGATATTATCATAATGTCTAAATACAAATAAATATCAATCTAGAGGAACGCTTGCATCTCACGCTTCCCATATATAGTATACAATCGAAAAACCGCGGGCGCTTATTGGATATTGGATTCCAACCTTGACAAGGTATGGGACCACCTTCCGCACGTGTATCTCTAGAGGCGAATACACTGGGTTCAACAAGAACGTCTTGCAACCCGGCCCTCACATGACCGACCACTCATTTCGCTTGAGTGTATCGAATGTATATCACCGACGGTTGGGATCAGCAACCGCCACCCGAATAGGGTCAGCATCGATAGATTTAAGAAGCAAAAGGAATTTCTCTAGATAGGTGATCATATATCCTAATGGGAGCGACCCACATAGCCATGCTGCCTGCCCGATTTTTGTCATTTCCCGGTTGATGAGGCTTGAGGCTAGAATTTTATCTCTAGAACATCTGGTCATCATTCACTTTGAATGCCACATCATCAGATCCGCCAGATCACACTTGATTGACGTCCACAAAAATACTCTAGTTTATTTGGCTAGAGAATAATCATTTCTCCGCCATCAACTATGGTATGTTTGGAGAAATCAACTCATGTAATTCCTTTGGAAATACTCTGTCAGACATCCGTCCATACAAGTCATCCAGGAACAGGATGAACCGAAGGTACTCTCCTACTGCATCTCATATAGGAATCACCCCATGGATCAGTAGCGAGAAGTCCTTGCAACCCGTGGATTTCAACCACGACAGAATCACAAATCAAAATAACTCCAGTTGCAAGCCAGAGAAATTTGACAAGTAGTTCCTCCGCTTATGAAGATCCACGGTCTTCACACGCTCCGTCTTCAATCGACGTCTTCACGTATTTGTTGGTCAGAGTGGTATTCGAATATAAATTCGATCCCAGTCTTTCTGTACCAACAAGCGTATTGGTCTGGTTTGATAGTCGGTGTTTTAACTATCAAATAACAATAGTGCGAACATAATGAGTTTTCTGATTCAGTACTTGGCACAACTCGACCTCTTTTAAAATATATTTAACCAAATTCCCTTTTTGACTAACTTTAACTGATTTACTTTGATTGATTAACTCTAACTTGACTAACTCAACTTATTTAACTCGACAAACTTGACTTGATTACTTCTATTAACTAATACTCGACTTAACTCCATTTCGCTCGACTCTAGATCGCTGCGGTCGCAATGGTTGCGCCTGATTCCCTCAGGAAACATCTGACCGCCATAGGCTATCTACAGCCCTGCGAATTTCGCTAGCAGTCGTACGCAATGGAAACTTTTCCTAGATAACTTTGTTTGACTAACTCTAACTATATTCGATCAAATCTAATTGAATAACAAATGTTTAATATAATTGAAATCACTATTCTTACTTCTTTTGAAACTGATATTGCAATATTATTAAATTTACAAATCTTGCATCAGAGTTTGATATTTCTTGTATCAGATAAACCAATCTATCACCTTCACTCATGTCAAACTAATACCGTTCCTCGATAATAGTGAAGCCAACCAAGTTGGGGTATTTTAGTTACCTCTCAGACCTTGATCGACAACGTTCTTATCCCAGAAAAATATTCGTTTAACCATTAATATCAATTTCTCATTTCCCTTTTTGGTTCCAAATCTGGGTCTTTCACCATCCCTTATATTTAAGTCCTCGATTAACCATCTCTTTACTTAACTCCTTTAATTGAGTAAATATTCATTAAACCATAACTTTTAATTTCAGCATTTTCTGTTATGACATTGATTTATAATATAAATCCTTCGTCAATTATTTTGACTCTATTTATTTGAGCATTTGTAAACCAAAACTTTCACTTTGGATTTTCCAACTAAAACCCACTCACCCTTACTTTAAGTCAAAACACTTCTAATTGAGATTCTTTTATTTACAATTATCCACTCACCAATCTTATTTGAAGCCTGGGTTAAATATCCCTTTGTAACACCTTTATTCGGCTTTAATCATATTCATCATCATCTATTTGTTCTTAACTGAACTCCAACTAAAATCATCTCTTATATTTATTAACAAAATAATTAACTTCAATATTAACTACACCGAGGTAGTTAACGATGCTATTTACCCAAAATAGAATCACTATCATTTTTGAAAATTTAATAAGTAATAATTTACCTTCATTTACTTTAATAAATTTGATCCCTTTCTTTAATCATAGTTAATCAGGGATTAACTAGTATTTAACACCATATCATTAAATAATTCCCTTAATTTACGGCTAATCAAAGATTATTCCTTTTAATCAATATTAACTAACAATGGTTGATTCTGCCAACCGTACATGCCCGTCAATAGTTAACTGAATTGCATTTGTCATTTCCCCTTCTAAATTAGTTTAAATAACTTAATTGATTTAAATCGCTATTTAATTGTTTAAAACAATTATTTAAATTTACCAACCCGTAGGTAGGGTTTTTCCTCTGCTTTCAAACTGGTATAATCCTTTTAAATAATCCCTTTAGACTCGATTAAAATATATCTATTTATAAATTCCCATTTAAATCCTTATATAATATAATTTAAACTTAAACCCAGTTTTAAAATAATTAAAAATTTTAAAACTGCGTCAATTCACCAAAAGGTCAACTGACGTCTGACACAACACAATTTGGCCATTCACTGTCAATTTTCCAATCAACACTGTCGGTTGATTTTAAACACAACACAGGCGCATATCTATTCAACCATCATCATACAGACAGGTTTTGGCGTTAGTCAAGGTGAACAATTCATATCTATGCATAACAAATAAAAATACAGTTAATTTGAGGAATCCGGTTGGATCCCTCCAACCTGTCCTTCTTTGCATCACAGATGTCAGTCGATAAAAATATATGAATTAAATAATTGATGGATTATAAATAACTGCAATCAATCAATAATAGCAACCAATTTGCATCCATCGCATCCAATCAACCAATTTAGACTATTAACTATAAAATATATTTTACTGTGAATGTACCACATCATAGGATTCCAGAAGGTGTGAGAATTAACTCACCAGAGTTTGTTCTGGTCGATGGTGGACGCGTTTTTTTTGCATCTAATTTGGGACGACTATTCAAAAATAGCTGAATTTTCAACAGCGTCAGATTGACTCCTAATCAGTGCCATCAGATAGGTCTCGTCCCTGCGATCCCAACGGATCCAGTTTCGTCAGTTTTCGTTATCGTATGAAGAAGTTACACTGGTTCGAAGTTTGAATAAGTTATACGATATTAATTAACTAATTAATTATTTAATTTAATTAAAAATTTAAACTAATTACCCTGGGATGCCACGTCATTCTCGTCCATACTGTAGCACGCATTTTCTTCCCTTCCTTCTGAAATCCCGATCTCCCTTGTACTCCAACACTCAGCCCCATCTGCTCCACTCGCTGAGACCATCACCACCACGCCTCCGATCAACCTGGGTCCCCTCTGATTTGCCTACCGACATCTCCCCTCCACCAGGCCTACACGGAAGCGACCCCCCTACGATTTAATGCCCCAGTTCACCTCGTTTCCATCCCTCATCTTCTGCCTTGCCTCTCCAGCGTTCATCATTCATCACCGCACAACGTTAGCTGCTTCTCTTCAAACTCAGTCCACACGCATGGCCTCAACTCCACCCTTCCTCCAACAGTAACGCCTATTGTCACTTTCAAAACACCCTCCACCCTTTTCTCGTTTTTGCTGCATGCCTCCATGTACTTGAATACCCATTCCCATACACAAAAATGTGCGCCCTCACCATACAAAAATTTCGAACCCAGTCCCTGTTTCACGCACTGACCGGAAAAGCACACGAGCACCCCTGTTGACTTCAAGAACACACCACGCCTCCTTCATATACTCTCCACTCGGAAAACTGGCGCTTCCCATTCTTTGATTTATCTCACAGTATTCTTTTTTTTTGGCTTGCCTCGGTTTCAGAAACAAAGACGAGAAGAAAGGAAAATGAAGGAGAAACACTATTTGGTTTTGGGTGCAGAAGAGCTGTGGTATATATATAGAAGAGGAACACGTGGGAAGCAAGTTGTCTAAAATAGGTATAGGTGTGCTGACTGCTGAACATAGGTTTGCAGAACTTGGTTGGCACGGTTTCCTGATGTCGCTTTCATTTGCACAACTTGGTCGGCAAGGCTGTATAACTGAAATGAAATCACATGAGGTAGCACAGGCAAACTTGTACGAATGAGTTTTTATACACTAAGCCATGTTCAGATGGCATGTGAAATTATATGTATTGGCAAGATCTGTCTGTAGCATCTCAGCAGCTTGCACACAGGCACGGTAATCTTGCATAATAAAGAACGCACATAACTTATTACTACGACTACAGTTTACACAAGTTATTTGGCGGGACTGTTAGACACCCCGATTATCTAAGAGGGTGAATCGGTCGAAAGGTTAGAGCGATTGAACAGAGCGGTTGAACACTGGGATATATGAAACAGAAATTTATAAGAGAAATCATTCAGTATATTGCCATATTGGATAATACAAAATGCCATCACGTTAAAATGTTTTGTATCCAATATCGCTTTACATCTTCAAAGACTTTAAACCCATAGGCTTGAAATTCATAGTTGAAAAGGATGGGTAAGTTTCAGAAGGATGTAGATGTATGCGTGTAGAGATAGGGTAGTATATTTTCTATTTTGCGATCACCATTAATTGATCGTTTAATACGCACCGACGTCTTACACAATCTCAAAAAAATACCGAAAATTACGAACTGCTGCGACATTTCGAACTCCTTTTAATTCTATTATAAATTATATATATTCAAACTCCATTTTAAATAAATAAATTCGATATAAAATTCATTATAATTCTAATATAATATATAAACAGATTTAAATATTCCAATTTAAATGATAGAAAAATCCGAGATGTTACATTCTTCCCCCCTTAAAAGAATTTCGTCCCCGAAATTACAAGGTAAGAAGGATGCTTCGAACTGAGTTATTTTAAAATGATTATTTCTGAATTATCAACAAAATAAATTCAAATTCTTTAAAATTTACGAAAATTTCGTCAGCATCTCCTCTGCATGGCTCGATCAGAACAACCGCAACTGCCACTTCGGACCTTACTTCTCCAGAAGAAATCAAAAACCAAATGACTAACCCAACTTGGGGGTAAAATCAATCACTCCAATTATTATATATTAAGGTTTACCTATTTGTCGGGCAACACAATCTTTGATTTCGAAGCACATCAATTACTGCTTTTCGTTTGTACTTCCAGCCTGCATGACCAAATCATCACCACATCCTTCTGAAATCTGCACTAAACTCTACCCACAACACAAATGACAGTCCAAGGTTAAAATAACTCGATTCATTCCATGACCGATTTTATTTCCAATTTATTATATTGGAATTTAATTTTTGATCTATTCAACTCCTTATCGACTCATTGGATTTGATTAAACCAACTAAAATTCAATAAATCAAACAGTTCACAATCAAACCAACTTATATTATATTTACAGGTCTGCATTCACTTTGGTTTATCATACATTAATATCAATCGATTAATATTCAATCAATTTCCATTATTATCCATTCAATTTCCAAATCCAAATTTATTTAATTCCATTTGAATTCCATCTTAAGTTAATTCACTTAACCGGGTTAAATTCCAATTTCATATCCAATTCAATTTGAATTTCAATCAAAACAACCAAACAACCAATATAACCATATTTATAGAAAATTATTTCCTTTTTCTATAAAAATATAATTTGGGCAAAATTATTTCATTTACCCTCTTTATAAAACCATATTGTGTCAATTCTCAGTTCAGTACGATTTCCCAACACTTGAATCGATAAAATAACACAATATAAAACATTTTATATAAAATACACAAATACGCTCTCTCGTATATACACTCAAACTGAATCTAGGGTGTTACTAACCCCATCTCTATCGAGTCACACCACAGAGCCAAGGTTATCACTAAACCAATAGCTCTGATACCACTGTAACGACCCAGCGGATTTTCAGCCTTGAAAATCGACATAAAATCACCATGTCGACTAATCAAGCATCAAAATCTCTGGATTGTCATGAGAAAGAAATTAGAGGGTGAGGATAGAAAGAAAGAAGTATTAGAATAGAAGAAAGAAGAAGAACACATCAGAATCTCACAGCGGAACAGATAAAATATAATATCAAATATCTTTATACAAAAGGATTGTATAACATACCAATCATCAGAGTCTAACATATACTGCACAGCGGAATTAACTTTATAAAAACTAGCGGTGAAGCCACCTGCTTCCAGCTCTTGGAATTCCAAGCGAACCTAACCTGTAAATATGCTTGGTCTGACCCGAGCACATTTGATTTAAAACAAAATACACCGGGTCAGTATGGAATACTATCAGTGATAAATTCACAGCACACACAACTTATTTAACTTTGGAAAATCCTTTATGAAATCAAAGAATAATAGTAAGACCGGTCCACACATAAACATGGACGGTTTTTACCTTACTATAACCCAAACCAACTTTGAAATCAATATCTTTCTCTGATATTATCATAATGTCTAAATACAAATAAATATCAATCTAGAGGAACGCTTGCATCTCACGCTTCCCATATATAGTATACAATCGAAAAACCGCGGGCGCTTATTGGATATTGGATTCCAACCTTGACAAGGTATGGGACCACCTTCCGCACGTGTATCTCTAGAGGCGAATACACTGGGTTCAACAAGAACGTCTTGCAACCCGGCCCTCACATGACCGACCACTCATTTCGCTTGAGTGTATCGAATGTATATCACCGACGGTTGGGATCAGCAACCGCCACCCGAATAGGGTCAGCATCGATAGATTTAAGAAGCAAAAGGAATTTCTCTAGATAGGTGATCATATATCCTAATGGGAGCGACCCACATAGCCATGCTGCCTGCCCGATTTTTGTCATTTCCCGGTTGATGAGGCTTGAGGCTAGAATTTTATCTCTAGAACATCTGGTCATCATTCACTTTGAATGCCACATCATCAGATCCGCCAGATCACACTTGATTGACGTCCACAAAAATACTCTAGTTTATTTGGCTAGAGAATAATCATTTCTCCGCCATCAACTATGGTATGTTTGGAGAAATCAACTCATGTAATTCCTTTGGAAATACTCTGTCAGGCATCCGTCCATACAAGTCATCCAGGAACAGGATGAACCGAAGGTACTCTCCTACTGCATCTCATATAGGAATCACCCCATGGATCAGTAGCGAGAAGTCCTTGCAACCCGTGGATTTCAACCACGACAGAATCACAAATCAAAATAACTCCAGTTGCAAGCCAGAGAAATTTGACAAGTAGTTCCTCCGCTTATGAAGATCCACGGTCTTCACACGCTCCGTCTTCAATCGACGTCTTCACGTATTTGTTGGTCAGAGTGGTATTCGAATATAAATTCGATCCCAGTCTTTCCGTACCAACAAGCGTATTGGTCTGGTTTGATAGTCGGTGTTTTAACTATCAAATAACAATAGTGCGAACATAATGAGTTTTCTGATTCAGTACTTGGCACAACTCGACCTCTTTTAAAATATATTTAACCAAATTCCCTTTTTGACTAACTTTAACTGATTTACTTTGATTGATTAACTCTAACTTGACTAACTCGACTTATTTAACTTGACAAACTTGACTTGATTACTTCTATTAACTAATACTCGACTTAACTCCATTTCGCTCGACTCTAGATCGCTGCGGTCACAATGGTTGCGCCTGATTCCCTCAGGAAACATCCGACCGCCATAGGCTATCTACAGCCTTGCGAATTTCGCTAGCAGTCGTACGCAGTGGAAACTTTTCCTAGATAACTTTGTTTGACTAACTCTAACTATATTCGATCAAATCTAATTGAATAACAAATGTTTAATATAATTGAAATCACTATTCTTACTTCTTTTGAAACTGATATTGCAATATTATTAAATTTACAAATCTTGCATCAGAGTTTGATATTTCTTGTATTTGATAAACCAATTTATCACCTTCACTCATGTCAAACTAATACCGTTCCTCGATAATGGTGAAGCCAACCAAGTTGGGGTATTTTAGTTACCTCTCAGACCTTGATCGACAACGTTCTTATCCTAGAAAAATATTCGTTTAACCATTAATATCATTTTCTCATTTCCCTTTTTGGTTCCAAATCTGGGTCTTTCACCATCCCTTATATTTAAGTCCTCGATTAACCATCCCTTTACTTAACTCCTTTAATTGAGTAAATATTCATTAAACCATAACTTTTAATTTCAACATTTTCTGTTATGACATTGATTTATAATATAAATCCTTCGTCAATTATTTTGACTCTATTTATTTGAGCATTTGTAAACCAAAACTTTCACTTTGGATTTTCTAACTAAAACCCACTCACCCTTACTTTAAGTCAAAACACTTCTAATTGAGATTCTTTTATTTACAATTATCCACTCACCAATCTTATTTGAAACCTAGGTTAAATATCCCTTTGTAACACCTTTATTCGGCTTTAATCATATTCATCATCATCTATTTGTTCTTAACTGAACTCCAACTAAAATCATCTCTTATATTTATTAACAAAATAATTAACTTCAATATTAACTACACCGAGGTAGTTAACGATGCTATTTACCCAAAATAGAATCACTATCATTTTTGAAAATTTAATAAGTAATAATTTACCTTCATTTACTTTAATAAATTTGATCCCTTTCTTTAATCATAGTTAATCAGGGATTAACTAGTATTTAACACCATACCATTAAATAATTTCCTTAATTTACGGCTAATCAAAGATTATTCCTTTTAATCAATATTAACTAACAATGGTTGATTCTGCCAACCGTACATGTCCGTCAATAGTTAACTGAATTGCATTTGTCATTTCCCCTTCTAAATTAGTTTAAATAACTTAATTGATTTAAATCGCTATTTAATTGTTTAAAACAATTATATAAATTTACCAACCCGTAGGTAGGGTTTTTCCTCTGCTTTCAAACTGGTATAATCCTTTTAAATAATCCCTTTAGACTCGATTAAAATATATCTATTTATAAATTCCCATTTAAATCCTTATATAATATAATTTAAACTTAAACCCAGTTTTAAAATAATTAAAAATTTTAAAACTGCGTCAATTCACCAAATGGTCAACTGACGTCTGACACAACACAATTTGGCCATTCACTGTCAATTTTCCAATCAACACTGTCGGTTGATTTTAAACACAACACAGGCGCATATCTATTCAACCATCATCATACAGACAGGTTTTGGCGTCAGTCAAGGTGAACAATTCATATCTATGCATAACAAATAAAAATACAGTTAATTTGAGGAATCCGGTTGGATCCCTCCAACCTGTCCTTCTTTGCATCACAGATGTCAGTCGATAAAAATATATGAATTAAATAATTGATGGATTATAAATAACTGCAATCAATCAATAATAGCAACCAATTTGCATCCATCGCATCCAATCAACCAATTTAGACTATTAACTATAAAATATATTTTACTGTGAATGTACCACATCATAGGATTCCAGAAGGTGTGAGAATTAACTCACCAGAGTTTGTTCTGGTCGATGGTGGACGCGTTTTTTTTGCATCTAATTTGGGACGACTGTTCAAAAATAGCTGAATTTTCAATAGCGTCAGATTGACTCCTAGTCAGTGCCATCAGATAGGTCTCGTCCCTGCGATCCCAACGGATCCAGTTTCGTCAGTTTTCGTAATCGTATGAAGAAGTTACACTGGTTCGAAGTTTGAATAAGTTATACGATATTAATTAACTAATTAATTATTTAATTTAATTAAAAATTTAAACTAATTACCCTGGGATGCCACATCATTCTCGTCCATACTGTAGCACGCATTTTCTTCCCTTCCTTCTGAAATCCCGATCTCCCTTGTACTCCAACACTCAGCCCCATCTGCTCCACTCGCTGCGACCATCACCGCCACGCCTCCGATCAACCTGGGTCCCCTCTGATTTGCCTACCGACATCGCCCCTCCACCAGGCCTACACGGAAGCGACCCCCCTACGATTTGATGCCCCAGTTCACCTCGTTTCCATCCCTCATCTTCTGCCTTGCCTCTCCAGCGTTCATTATTCATCACCGCACAACGTTAGCTGCTTCTCTTCAAACTCAGTCCACACGCATGGCCTCAACTCCACCCTTCCTCCAACAGTAACGCCTATTGTCACTTTCAAAACACCCTCCACCCTTTTCTCGTTTTTGCTGCATGCCTCCATGTACTTGAATACCCATTCCCATACACAAAAATGTGCGCCTTCACCATACAAAAATTTCGAACCCAGTCCCTGTTTCACGCACTGACCGGAAAAGCACACGAGCACCCCTGTTGACTTCAAGAACACACCACGCCTCCTTCATATACTCTCCACTCAGAAAACTGGCGCTTCCCATTCTTTGATTTATCTCACAGTATTCTTTTTTTTTTTTGGCTTGCCTCGGTTTCAGAAACAAAGACGAGAAGAAAGGAAAATGAAGGAGAAACACTATTTGGTTTTGGGTGCAGAAGAGCTATGGTATATATATAGAAGAGGAACACGTGGGAAGCAAGTTGTCTAAAATAGGTATAGGTGTGCTGACTGCTGAACATAGGTTTGCAGAACTTGGTTGGCACGGTTTCCTGATGTCGCTTTCATTTGCACAACTTGGTCGGCAAGGCTGTATAACTGAAATGAAATCACATGAGGTAGCACAGGCAAACTTGTACGAATGAGTTTTTATACACTAAGCCATGTTCAGATGGCATGTGAAATTATATGTATTGGCAAGATCTGTCTGTAGCATCTCAGCAGCTTGCACACAGGCACGCTAATCTTGCATAATAAAGAACGCACATAACTTATTACTACGACTACAGTTTACACAAGTTATTTGGCGGGACTGTTAGACACCCCGATTATCTAAGAGGGTGAATTGGTCGAAAGGTTAGAGCGATTGAACAGAGCGGTTGAACACTGGGATATATGAAACAGAAATTTATAAGAGAAATCATTCAGTATATTGCCATATTGGATAATACAAAATGCCATCACGTTAAAATGTTTTGTATCCAATATCGCTTTACATCTTCAAAGACTTTAAACCCATAGGCCTGAAATTCATAGTTGAAAAGGATGGGTAAGTTTCAGAAGGATGTAGATGTATGCGTGTAGAGATAGGGTAGTATATTTTCTATTTTGCGATCACCATTAATTGATCGTTTAATACGCACCGACGTCTTACACAATCTCAAAAAAATACCGAAAATTACGAACTGCTACGACATTTCGAACTCCTTTTAATTCTATTATAAATTATATATATTCAAACTCCATTTTAAATAAATAAATTCGATATAAAATTCATTATAATTCTAATATAATATATAAACAGATTTAAATATTCCAATTTAAATGATAGAAAAATCCGAGATGTTACATAAATTGAGTTTTTATATTACAAGATTGTATCTATCTCAAGATAAGAACGTTGTTGGTCAAGCTCTGAGAGGTAAAAAAAATATCCCAACTTGAACGACTTCACTATTATCAAAGGATGTTATTAGTTCGTAATGGTGAAGGGTGTTGAATAAATTAATTTTCCCCATAAAGGAAAATTATAATTGGGAATTTGATTACATCGATATTTTATAAATAATATAATTTTATAAGAATTGGAATTGAATATGGAAATTTGAGCTTTATCCATAATTGAGATATGAATATGGAATAAAATAATCGATGAGTTCGGTAATCTGAATTGTTAAGTTAGTTTTAGATAACGGGTTTAATTTATTGAAAATGGAGTTGAAGTTATTTTATAAAAGAAGTTTTTAACGTTTATATTCAATTTAATTAAAACTAACTCGCAGCGGTGCAGTAGTTCGTGATTGGACGTTTCGAACTTCAATTGAGTATACAGAACATAATATAAGTCGGAATTCAATGAAACAAGAAAAGACCGGACCTTTTGAATGACAGTTTTCTAATGAAAGAGAAAAATCTTGATTTTGTCTTCTAGATTTTGAGTTATGTCAAAGTCAGATTTTCAGAAAAACAGAGCCATAATCGTTTTAAACCATAACGGTTTATTAAATGAAATAAAAGGATTTTGAGTAAATAAAAATCTGAATTTGCAATTAGAAAAATTCAGATTTGAGTTATAAAATAAATTCGAACTCAAGTGGAGTAAGTGAATTGGTTTTCCAAATAAAAATAAGATTTTTAATTACCTAATGATGTTAATTAATCTCAAAAAAAATTAGTTAATAGCGTTGGAATCGAACTTAACTTGGTTTGGAAAGGGATGTAATATGTTAATTGAAATTAAAAAATCGAATATGAAACTCAAGTTAGTAATAGAATTCGATTTGTATATTAGCGAATTAAAAATATATTCGAATATGATATGTTCAAATAGAAGGTGCATTAGGCAAAAGAGTGAATTAAAGAGGCGGTTAGCAGATTTTGTTAAAAAGGGAATAGATTGATTAAAATGAATTGGAAATGACCGTGTATATTTTAAACAGGTATGGGATGAAGATAATGAAGATTTTAATTTAAGTGCCCGACAAAAAAGTACATGTTTAAATTTCCATGTGATATTTTATGAGTCTACTAGGCATGCCGCTTGGCTTTTTGATTTTCTTTTTGAATAGAAAGGGCCTAGAGAGGCGAGTTGGGGTTTGAACTATTGACTGGTACAAAGAAGGTGTTGGCGAAATTTTCCGACTATTTAAAGAGTTAGAATATTTTTTAGAAGTTTGATAACCAGAAATCAATATACTAATATATATAGGATTCGATAATGAAATGAATGTATAAATGAAATATTAGAAAGGGCCAGTGTTTGTTTTATTGTTTGATGGATGCTTGTTTTCCTTCGATAGTTAAATCACCGGTTATCAAAGATTTTTTTTGACCATCATTGTCAATACGGAGAGACCGATAGGATTTATTATCCGAAAACCACTCCGTATAGACATTGGCATTTCGTATTAGATTATTTGAAGGTAAATCGAAGATGGAGTAAATTGCAAGGGCTTTTCTGTTTGTCCAGTCCTAGGACAACTTGTAAGGACAAATGTCTCACAGAGTATTCCTAACTGATCACATAAGACGAACTTTTCGAGATATTACGTCTGGTGGCGGAGAAATTTGTTTCTCTTAGCTTTTTATACCCATAATATTTTTGGGAAGATCAAATAGTGATTTGACGGGTTTGACGATGTGGCATTCAAAGTGAATGGTGGCCAGATGTCCTAATAAGATAAGCGTAGCCTCAAGCCTGACAACTGGGAAATGACAAAAATTGGGCAGGTTGCATGGCTAGGTGGGTCATACTCAAGTATGGTATATTTGTCACCGATCTAGAGAAAATTCATTATTTATTCTTCTTTCAATTCTGTATCTTTCGGATTACGGTTGGACGGCCGACAACGGTGGGTGGCAATATATTCGCTACACTCAAGCTAAATGAGTGGGCGGCCATGTATGGCCGGGTTGCAAGATGTTCTTGTTGAACCCCTGTGTATCCCCTCTAGAGTACACTGATCGGGGGGTGGTCCCATACCTTGTCATAGTTGGAATCCAATCTCTAATAAGCACCCTGCGGTTTTTGATTTTATATAGTATATGTAGAGCGTGAGATGCAAGCGTTTTACTGTTTGGTTATTTATTTGATTGGACATTATTATAATATCATTGAATTTTGATATCAAAATATTTTGGGTTATATTAAGGCAAGAAACGTCCATGTTTATGTGTGGATTGGTCTTACTATTATCTTTTTCTTTAAAATGGGTTTTCAAAGTTAAACAATATGGTTGAAGTTTACTCACACCAGTCCCAAGACTGACCCAAAGTTTATTTTGTTTGTTTTTCCCTAAACTCTTGGGTGCCCAAATTTGTACGGGCAGTCAAGTGTTTCAGGCTTATATAGATACACTTGGAGGAGCATGAAGCAGGAGGCTTCACTGTTAGTTATTTTTGAGTTATTTTCCGCTGTATCAAATGTTGTATTGTATTCTGATGATGGCATGCATATATGGTACAAGATTGTATTTCAAAGATTATGTTATATAATATATTTTATTCGTCCCTCTGTGAGATTCTGTGTTGTTATTTCTGTTCTATCTTCTATCTGTTTCTATTTCTTTAACCATAATGACTCGTAATTTTGTGTTATTTGGGTTAGACATGTGTTGTTTTAGTCAACTCAGATAGTACGGATTTACGGGCCATCACACTTGACTACATATCTCATACTCAATTAGGTGAAAAATATTGTGGTTATCAAATAAGTTGTTGCAAAAAGAACAGAAGAAAAATAGATTGTTTTGTTTTTTTGTTTTTGCTTATATTTTTGGCCCTGGACCATACTATCACTATCTTACGGCTTTTGTTGTCAAAACTTGGGACCCTACAGCAAAATTTGAGGTATACACTAGGGATAATATGACTTCATTATTGTTAGAATTTCTAAACCAGAAGATTGCAACAAGTGATTAATGGCGTCCCTTACTTCATCAATGGCAAACTTATTATTCTTAAAAGGTGGATAAAAGAATTGAATCTTGACAAAGACTTACTTTCAACTATTCCTATCTTGATAAGACTGTCTGAATTGAATCTGAAGTTGTGGAATAGAGAGGCGCGACTTTAGTTCCATTGCCAGTGTTGCAGGAATATCTGTTAAGTTAGATGTACCAACAATTATCGGGCCTAGACGCGATTATATGAGAATTTTGGTTGAAATAAAGGCATATTCTGATATGCCTAATGAAGCCTACATTATTATGTATGATAGTGAAAGCATAGTTCAGAAAATTATCTATGAATGGGTGTCTTCGAAATGTTTGAAATGTCAATGCTTTGGGTATATGACTGAAGCTTACTTATCAAAACAAATCTGGAGGGAAAATGCAGTTCAAAACCCAGTTACAAATCCAGTGAATTTCCAAGAGTCTGAATGGCTATTTAAAAATGATAAGGAAAAAGCTATTCCAATCACTAAAGATCAAGCAAATGCAAATCTATACAGTAAAGTATGCCAAGAAAGCATTTCACAAAACATAGAAAAGGACATTGCTAAAATAAAATTCATTTTTCGAATGTATTGGTTTTGATCCTATCTTGAATAAAAATTAAGATGATTCAGAAATTAACAGATAGAAAAGCAAGCTTCAGATGCTAAAACCCAAGCAAACTTGCGTGATAATTCAATTGATATAGCACTATCACTAACCAGAGAAGGAAATCTGAAGCCTCCACTGGTTTAACAACGAACAAGGCGATGCTGATAATATTTCTAATCCATTAAAACGTTCAAATTATATGCAGATATGTTCAGGAGCTAATAGTGAACAGTTCTTTATTCAACCCACTACAGGAAGAATCTGAATTATTTACAATTTACAATTTTGAATTCAAATTCTAATATTGGCAACAAAATAAGTCTAAGTGAAGTAAAAATGGATAATCAGGGGTTGAATAATGCTTGATAATGCAATTCTGATCAACTGATTGAAAATGCTACACTTCTCCTCTCTTCTTCATCTTTAACGATTAGCAACAAGAAGAAAAGCATGCAAGATATACTGGAAAAAGTATCCTTGAAAGAGGCAACAAAAGCTTTGAAGATAGTTATATTGTTAAAAATTAAAAATGGGAGGAAAATCTCAAAATTCATGAAAAAACAATTACAAAAGAGGATGTGGTAAAAATTCAGAGAATTTGGATGTGGATAACAATATATTCTCAATTAAGCAGTAGATGATATATCTTATGTATCCTTTATAAAATAATTTATTTTAATTAGCGATGATCATCTCATGGAATGTTAGGGAATTAAACTCTACAGCAAGAAAATTGGACCTCTCCAATTTACTTTCTTCAAATCAACTATTATCGGTTTATTAGAACACAAGTTTAATAACAAAGGCATGACCATATTTCTTCGTATATTTTTCTAAAAAAACTGGAAATTAATCAACAATAATTGCGTAGGAGGTAATGGTAGAATTGTTGTATTATGGGATTCTCATATTTGGGATTTAAACCAATATTTTATTGATCTTCAATATATATATTGCAAATTTTTAATAAAGATGGCCTTTAAGTAGATATAAGTTTTATATATGCCTCTAATTTTGAAAAAGAGAGATGTTTATTTTTAAATCATTTGGAGTTTATTAGTAATAAATCCACCAATCCTTGGATTATCATTGATGACTTTAACAGTGTTATGCCCTCATCTGTTAAAAGGGGAGGCATCCATATTTATTCAAAAAGTTAGATTTTTTTCCCAATTTTTTTAATAAAACTGGGTTGATTGAACCTTTTATCAATATAAATTTACTTGGAAATCAGGGGAATTTAGAAATATTCATTGCAAATTATATACAATTTTAATTAATTAATTTTTTTAAAATTCTTTTTCCAATTCTAATTTTTTTCTTTTACTCAAGCTATAAGCAATCATACCCCCCTTCAGTTAATTCTTTCTGATAATTGTGACACCCTACGTTCATTAATGTCACTCATAAGAGAATGCATTAAGTTTCATGAAGCGCAATAGGTAAATATTGCAAAAATTCACAAGACAAAAATAAAACAAGCAGCCAAAAATTTCAACTTCATTATTAAAATGAAACGTAGTCTCAAAACCAGTTACATCAAATCTGTCTCATAAAAGATCTCACAAAACAAAGATGTAGAGCACATAAAATCATATCCCTTGCCATAAGCCATAATATAATAGGGTGCAATTCAAACGATACATCTCAAGAAATCCAAGTCAAAGCTGTAAGAGAAATCCTAGTCACTATTGAGTGCTTCCACTCTAAGGACCTTAGGGGGGGGGGGGGGAGAAAGAGGCGAAAGAAAAAGGGTCAGACATAAAGTCATGTAAGTTCCAATGATTTTCAAATATGCATAAAATAGAAGTGCCAAGACAGGTAAATAAGACTGGATGAGAAAGATACAGTGTCATATAAGATAACAAATAAACTAAATAGAACAACAGGATAGACATGAATAACAGGAATAGACTATGATCGATTAATGCTTCACATTTATATCCTAAAACAGGTATGTCTGCACCAATACTAGTATAACAAGTTTAACTGGATTAGATTATCAACCTAATTACGTATCAGCAGGATTAATAGTGGAATAAAACAGTAGGAGTATGCGTACCCTAATTACATAACCAGATTAGCTGTTAACCTAATTACACAACAGCAGGATTAGGTGTACCCTATATCCATGCGATTGGCTCCCTACTACGTAAATACCCTATGTTAGCTCCGGTAGTAGGGTGTATCACTCTCCAACCCAGCAACTATGTAAAACAGACCTATCTACTGTGTTACAATGTCTTATCTTTCCTATTCGGACCCATGCACACTCATGACTCCACTGGAACGCGCCCATACCCACCCCCATGTGAACTTCTTACTATCCAGTTCAGTAAAGCGTGCCCTGGCCCCTACCTAGTGCGAGCCCCCCTCTAATAAGATATCAATAGGGATACTGACTGACATGAGTTCCAAACAACAGATTGACACAAGCCAAACCCCTTAAGCTTGTGCCCCCAAAACTAGGAATTAAGAGTCCCCAAAACCCGATACAACAACAGAACGAGGGACCTCTTAGCTTATTAATATTTCATGTTTTAACCTACCAGGTTTAGGTTTACTAATAAGCGTTGTTGTAATATTACATGTCATTATGTGTGTACAACCCTTCACCAAAACACCTGCCCAGATGTATACAATTCCCATAACATTTTAGTTTATTAACATACAGCTGGTACTTACCATATTCTTAACATGTCATTTACTTAATGTCTGTTTTAAGTCAAATCTAACATGTCCAATTCATATGCATATAATTCATCGGCCATGTTCCCAATTTACAACATATACAGGTTTATGCATATTATCCATTTACAACAAGTATATACACATTATCCTTTTTTATCAGTTTACAACAAGTCTAAACATGTGTATATTATCCCTTTCCTAAACTATAGTTAAACATTCCCAATCTAATTACATGCCCAAATTCCTCTTTTTGTGTCATTCATTATTGCCCTAATTATACGCACTCTAACTGGATATAGCCTAGGCTTCCAAATGCCTAGGCTTGGCGTAAATAAAAGGGGAAAACAGAGGAAGGAGAATATTACTAACACTGTATTTCCTAACCCAATTTTATTTACTGTCATGTTTATAGTCTAAGAAATCAGAACGGAAAATGATAGGGAACTCACGGTGGGTTTTGGTGAAGAAGAGATTAAATCTCTTATATATATAACTCTATGCCATAGAAAAGTCCAATCCAATCCTTATACTTATATGTATGCAAGTCCCGTTGTTGTCTCTGTTGATCTAGGCCTCAGCAGCATTCCCCCATGTATGTGTATATTTTAATAATAATTTACAATTGCAGAAGGTATGAAGAAATGGTGTAAATCAGAATGGGAGAAGCCACCTATTTATTGATTCATAGAGTCAGCCTCAGCCTTTAGATTCTAGGGTTTTAATCCAAACCGTACACATAGCACTGAGTTATCAACGAACATAGTCCGCAAAACAGTCTAGATTCGCAAAACAAATCCACCCAGATCTGTAGTGGGTCGACCCAGCCGACCTTAGGTCGACCTATAAGTCGACCTAGGCCATTTGTGGGTCATCCGACAACGGTCTGGTTTGCCTCCATTTTTCCCGCCTCATTTCCTTTGAATCTTCTGGAATTATTATATTATATTTATACATAAGCTCCTTATACGTATACAAACTTCTTATGCACATAACATCTTCATACGTTTTCCGTTTATGCAAACTTCAGGTCTATTTGAGCTAGAATTCCGAGTTGAACGCAACGGTATTGCCAGTTTCACTTAATTCTGAATATTTATTTAAGTTATTCCTAATTTATTATCTTTACAGTATAATTATAATGTATTAAGTTTAGGGTGCTACTGTAACAACCCGGAAAATCAGAACCAAATAAAAATTTGTATTTTAGCAATTTTAATGAATTTTGAATATTTAAAATGATTTATTTTAAATAATAACGATTTAAAATTTATCTAAATTGAATTTAGAGTGTATATATTTATTTTAATTATCTAACGAGCCTGAAATGGCGTGGTAGTTTGAAAATTTGATTTCAATTTTCAAATGAATGTACAGATTCAAAATAAATCGGATTTCAGTAAAATTAGAAATATTTGAATCTGTTTAATAATATCTATCTAACGAATGTGAAAAATCCAGATTTCATAGCGGGAATAAAAAGTTATGTCCAGATTAAAATTCAAAATAGTCGCTATGGAATTTAATATAATATATAGCCCTTAAAAATAGCCATTTTGCAAACGACCTCCATTTTCGATGAAACCACTTTAGTTAGATTCGGAATGTCAATTTATTGCTAGGTTTAAAATTCCACCATTTTTGGAATTAATATGTGGGCGTAGTAAATTAAAACGCGTTTGGTAATTTCAGTTTAAATTGGATCAACCAGAAAAAGAAATTTTTTCAAACGGTCTCCAAATTCGACGAAATTAATTTTGTTGGGACCGTATCGTCCCAACATAGCTAGATTTATTTTTCTGGAATTGTTGAAATCTGTATGTGCCTCAGTAAATTAAAATGTACGTCAAATCTAAAATTGAATGTTCAATATTTTAATTTGAAGAAAAACTGACTAAAACAGTCGAATGGGCTTACGAAACATATTCCATTTTGTCCAAAATAGGGGTATTTAGCTGGGGGCGACACTCGTTGGGTTTGATTTGGAGTTCGGATAAGAAAATACTAATTTTCGAATAAATATATAAACCGGCCAATCACAATATTCCATTCATTACTTTTATTTTCTAAAAATCGAAAAAAACCTATAACCCCTAGTATCGAATGACGGCTACCCATTTCACCTTCTCTCTTCGATTCTGTCCAAACCACGCTATAAAATCGAATGCTCTAATTGAGGATTTTGTACATCTTCTTGTCCTCTTCAAATCCATACCAGCCACGCCCTCCCTCGCTTCGTGTATCTCGAGAATCGAACCCCCAAGCTTCCACCGCGTCGCCCTGTTTTCCAACCGCCACGTCAGTTCGAGTTCATCGCGGTTGGTACCCCTAGGCGCGATTTTCCTAGCACTACGTCATGGTGCAAGCCGATCGTCCTATAGCTACGCAGATTGGAAGCAAATTGAAGACCTAGTTTTGAACGATTTGCTGAGAGGTACGGGTTTTATATTTTGAACCATTTACGACATATAAAAGCATTGCGAAATTGGTTAATCATATAAAAATCATATCATATCTTTTTCGTATGTTGTCGAAATCCAGTGAAACAAGAGACATTGGGACCGTGACATCGTACACTACATTCTAGAAGTGACTAGAAATTTTTTAGGAGCTATCTACAATTTTAGAAGGAGTGGAACCCAATGTGAGTAATCTAAATTCAAAAATAAATGAATAAAAATATATAGGATGCAGACGGAGCTTGGTAGCTTCTAATATCATCGTCCACAAACCATGGACAATTTGTTTGATAGAATTGTGTTGTAGAAATTGATTGTGGTTGTGAATGATTGATTGTGGTTGCAACAAAATTGATTGTGTTTGTGGAAAATTCATTATATTGTGAAAATGAATTGTATTGTGGAAACGAAAGTATTGTAATGCTGCAAGGCCTAGGATAGTAGAGGAGCTGTGCTGGACACGGTGCCGGTGCTACCTGCCTTGCCGTTGTAATGCCAAAATTTTCTGAAATGACTGTATAAAATAGTTGTTGTGTTGAAATAAATTGTTTAAACAATAAAAATCACATTTTTATTGTATATACGAAGTATTAAAAATATTCGTATGTTGAATAAATAGTTTGAACAATAAAAATCACATTTTTATCGTATATACGAAGTGTTAAAAATATTCGTATGTTGAATAAATAGTTTAAACAATAAAAATCACATTTTTATTGTATATACGAAGTGTTAAAAATATTCGTATGTTGAATAAATAGTTTGAACAGTAAAAATCACATTTTTATTGTATATACGAAGTGTTAAAAATATTCGTATGTTGAATAAGTAGTTCGAACAGTAAAAATCACATTTTTATTGTATATATGAAGTGTTAAAAATATTCATATGTTGAATAAATAGTTTGAACAATAAAAATCACATTTTTATTGTATATACGAAGTGTTAAAAATATTTGTATGTTGAATAAATAGTTTGAACAATAAAAATCACATTTTTATTGTATATACGAAGTGTTGAAAATATTCGTATGTTGAATAAATAGTTTGAACAATAAAAATCACATTTTTATTGT
Organism: Allium sativum; assembly: GCA_030737875.1. Taxonomy (NCBI): domain Eukaryota; kingdom Viridiplantae; phylum Streptophyta; class Magnoliopsida; order Asparagales; family Amaryllidaceae; genus Allium; species Allium sativum. The sequence continues at coordinate 843,598,757 of CM060912.1, read as the reverse complement.
ATATACAAAGTGTTAAAAATCACATTTTTATTGTATATATGAGCGTTAAAAATAGTCATGAGTTGAAATATATTTTTGTTCGCTAAAAGTATTATTTTTATCACGTATATGAAGTGTTAAAAATGACCGTGTGTTGAAATAAATATTTTTTTGCTATAAATATTATTTTTAACCTGTATATGAGCTAAATAAAATAGTCATGAGTTGAAATATATTTTTGTACGCCAAAAATATTATTTTTATCATGTATATGAAGTGTTAAAAATAACCACAGGTTGAAATAAATGTTTGTCCATTAGAAATATTATTTTTAACATGTATATGAAGTGTTAAAAATAACCATGTATGGAAATAATTATTTATTCGCTAAAAATATTATTTTTAGCATAGATATGCACATATATAGATATGTTGAATAGGAAAACGGATTAGCTGTTGAGTAAAGAATTTTTTTGCGTGCCCGACAACTAGGTAAGCCTTAATGAGTTGGCTGCGAAATTTTATTTATTATATAAACTCCTGTGAATGCCATTGGATGTGGTGTGCTGGTTGTTCTGTGTGAGATTATAAACAACACCATAGAATAGCAACAATTAATTTTGAACTACACTGCATGGCACACTTCGTGAAGGTAACATACTCTATCATATACCACATAAGCATTTGGAGCTTATGTTACGAGGTTTGAATTACCATACAAGCGAGATGCTTGTATGGAGATGACTGTATTTCAGGTTGAACCGAAGACGAACTATTGATGTCATAACATATCATATTCCATATAACCATTTAGAGCTTATGTGACGAGTTGGGATTACCATACGGGCAAGACGCTCGTATGATGATAACTGAATTACAGGTTGAACTGAGGACTGATATGGACTAAATAAAACATACCGGTAAATTGCCAGATTTAATAAAATCCCCACATGGGTCTGGAGTTGACAATAATCTCGTCTCTCTATTTATTAGATACGGCACATGGATTATTTATTTCCAACACTGGACAAGGTTATGAGATTTATCTCTGGGGTTATTGTACACACTCCCTTAGGCATAGATAGGTCACTAAAAATTGTGTGTGCTTATTCTGGATTTATTGGGTACCTAATACTTCCCAATAAATTTCCAAACCCCTCTCCGTACAAAGGAGGTTATGCCGAAATTTTTCTAAATTTAAAGGCATTAGCCAAATTTTTGAAGTGAAAATAGTTTGGAAATCGTCGAATGAATTATATATATATAATAAAATAAAACGAATAACGATGCTGCAGTTCGCGTTTTGAAATCGTAATTTTAAACGATTATTACTGGAGATCCGACTGTCGGATTTCCCCGAAACCAGAACTGTTGGGTTCGCTTTGGAAAGATCTTTCCAATGATATAAAATTCGTTAAGATCCAACGGTTAGATTTTCTTAAATGTTAAATTCAAATTTGGATGAGAGTAGCGCCAGGGCCATCGAATGACCTGAAACGTTGTTCGATGAAAATGGACTATATATATATAATAGTGAAAAATCGTTATAAAATATTATAAATGATATGGAATGGAAATAAACCGATTTTACTTGGTTTATTGGATATTCTGATGGTTAGATGTACTTGACATGAAATTATTATATTGATTTGAAACGTGAATGTCGAATAATTTAACCATGGAAAAAAATTGATTTGAATTCAATGTACACGTGAATTATTTGGAAAGGCCGAGTTAATTCTCATTTCAAATAATTGATCGACGATTAAAAGTCGAAGATATGAAGACGGTGCAAGATCGATGATCTTCACATTGAATGGATTACAACTGATGCCCTGGATCGGTTAGCTCCCATGAGGGTTTACAGTGGTAGTAGTCCGGACGTATTTGTTGATTGTCTGAATGTGCGAGGGCCTCTCTCATGTATTGGGCATATGGGACGAGGAATAAGGTGCCTCCGGTTTCATTCAGACCCAGAGCGAATTAGTAAATGGATGTATGTCTGACATTGGATTTTATTCTGTGCTGATTGATTTCTATAAAATATATATCTGTTTGGTGGCGGAGAATTTATTCTCTTGCTTAACACCCTTCTCTATGACGTACGAGCTTAGAGATTATATATCAATAGATATCAGTCGCATGGCGTGGAATGTCAATGTGACATGCTGAGATGCAAGTGAGCAAGGCTTTTGTTGAAAACAGAGCCTTGTGGTTGATGACCAAAGCACGACTTTAAATAGCATAGCTTTGTGTATAGCGTTAATTCGCGAGCCTCACACCCCGGTATGAACCAGAAACGGGAGAGGACTACAGGGAGGACATGCGTTTCTTTCTAGCTAGGAGTGGTGTCATGGTATGGAGCCCAGACATTTTTACTTAGGTGGATGATGGAAAGCGAGGCGCCTCGGATATATCGGTCACTATGGGGCCGATGGATTATATGGTCGACATACTGACTAGATTTACACCCGATAGGGCGGGGAAACGTATTGTTCAGGAATTACTAATCCTCAAACGTAAGAGAGGACCGGCCCTGAAGATCCAATGTGCAGTTGCGACTGATCCTGAGATATGGGCTAGATTGTCTCAAATTCGGTAAGGACGATCCCTTGCCTTGGTTCATGGTGGAAATCCAACTTCCAATACGACATTGTGCAGTTTTGATTGTAAACCTATATATGGCGGCATAGTGGCATAGGACGCTCATGTCGTCTATGATTGATACATTATGATTGAAATTGTTTTGAAACATATATGCACTAGTAATAATATCAAATGATTTTGATTTATATGCATCAAGCATATTTTGGCCATTATAAGGTAAAACTCTATACTCTAGCTTGCGTTGCATTGTGTGATGGGACCTGAGTCTTATAATGGCTTCAATTTTGTAAAAAGCATTGCGTTGTTTAAAGATTTACTTTATGATATGCATTGGGAATCCAATGGAGTAAACCCGTTCCGTGTTAGCAGCTTGGTCCTGTGATTAGCCTTGTTATAAAATAAGTTAAGTAGATTTCTCATACCAGTCCCATGACTGACTCGTAGTTTGTTTCACTTTGCAAACTCGGGTGCTCCTATTTTCTACATGGGCAGCCTTGTATTCAGGTTTTGGCTTGGTTCATTTTGGCTGCGGAAGCTGATGATGGTCCTTTATCATTTTTATTGTACTGTTTCAGACACTATTATGTATATTATGTTTGATTCCGCTGTAGACATTTTATATTATGCTGAACTATATTTTGTACTAAGTACGATCCTGTTATCCTGTGTAACTCTGATGATTATATTTGTTCCAGTGTAATTTGATGTACATTATCTGATGTAATTCTATATTTCTATTGTGCGATTATTGTTTGTGTGTTATACTCCAATGATTATCCTTGCTTCCGTGGCACGGGGGTTTGGGGTTATCACAGTTACAATAATATTATTCAAAAAAACCAATTTCCTATTTAGATTTAAAAATGGGTGGGCTTATGGGGAAGACTATAAAGATATTGTTAAAAAGACTTTTGATCTTAATGTTCATGACATTGTTCAGTTTAAATGTAGAAAAATTCTTCAAGTTACTAAATCTAGTCTCAAGCATTGGAATAATAGTAAAAGTAAGAAAAATATAGATATTACCAAATAAGACTATGAGAAAATTCAAAATCTTATTGATTTTGATAATTCTGATGATATGAAAATTGATAATTTCCTTAGACTGTGGAAAAGTTTACTAATAAGCTGTTAGAAAGGGGAAATAATATAACTACAAGTATGAAAACTACAGTATAGTACTGAAAAAATCGCTGCGATTTTTCGAAACAAATTAAAGAAATGAGATTTTGAGGCTTTCCTTAAAAAAATATTTGCAAAGTTTCCCAAAATAAAGTAGAATTTCTGCACGAGATTGTAATGAGTATGTAAACTCTGTGATTTATATTAGAGGCAGCAGTGATAATGAAGAAGAGAGAAGAAGGAAGAAGACAAAAAAATCGAATTGAGAATGTGATTAGTATTCTCCCGATTTATATTTTCTTTCGCACCCCTTTGGACAGTAGCGTCCGCTCTGACAGGTCACACTCATCCGCCTTTATCCGCTGCAGTTCGACAAAAGACGTACTAGCCCGCCTTTTCCCGTTGTTGTTCGTTAAACAATGCACCCGCCTGCCTGCTATCTTAATGGGTCTCGCCCGCATTTGTTCGCCAAGAGACGCGCCTCCTCCCACTATTGTTCACTAAAGGGTGTGACTGTTACAGTCACTTCTGCTTGCCTAAAACTATTCAAAACTGGCCCCCTTTTTTGCTGCAAAAATAGGATCATATTAGACCCAAACCCGAGCCCGACCCGGTTCGGTTCGATCGGATGGCGGCGGCAGTGGCTCACGTGTGTGGTGGTGATGCATGACTTCCCTTCTCACAACAAAACACATGTTTGGGAGCCCCAAGGCCCTAACCTCCTCATGAGGAGACTATTCATATACTTGAATCTTGTCATACATTTTAGCAATGTGGGACTATATATTTTTCCATTCAACATATTATTTCAACAATCCTCCACATGAATGATAATATACCTTTCCCCCCACAAAAAATGGAATATCACAGAGTACATAGGGAATAATGTTTTATCGCGGATAAGTAGATATTTCACTTTGAACTTTCTCTAGTTAAAACTTATCAGATCTACTTGGTTAATTCGTGAATTAATTCTTCTTGACCCATTAGCCTTTATTGTATATGAAGACAATAAGCTTTACTAAGCATTGATTCCCTTGGTTGTGTTTATTTTGGTCCTAAACACTTTTTCGTTCTGCGAGTGTTAGAGGATTAAAGCCTTTAATATTCTCATAGAGTCGACCGAGCTCACACTAACATATGTGATCGCAACCATTAAAAGTATCCTACATATACCCCACTTGTTATTTTCAAGATATGGTCATCATTGAAAAACATAGTTTTAACCTTGTAATACTTCTGTAGGCTTGCATTTATATACTAGCTGCCCGTGTCAAAATAAGGGCACCCAGAGTTTAGGTTAAAACAATAAACTCCAGGTCGGTCATGTGACTGGTGTGAGAACTAAAACAGTTATTAATCTTTATTTTTAAAGTTAGGCAAATCAAGGGACCACGCCGTATAACACGGAACGGGTTTCCTCCCAAGAATACCAGTGCATAAAACAAACAGCGCAATGCTAAATAAAGAAAAATGAAGCTGTTATAAGACCCAGGTCCTATCACACAATGCAACGCAAGCCGGGGGATAGGGTTTTCCCTTATAACAGCCAAAGAATGCTTGATACGTTTTAAAACAAATCATTTGATACTATTATAAGTGCATAGTGTATAAAACAACTTCAAATCATAAGTATCAATCATAGGCGGCATGGGTACCATATATCATGTCGCCATACTAGGCTCTACAAATAAAACCGCAAATGTCACGTATTTGGAAATTGGGTTTCCATCTATGAACCGAGGCAAAAGATAGTCCTCAATCGATTCGAGACAATCTAGCCTACCATGTCTCAGGATCAGAGCTCGAGTGACCCTTGGATCGTCAGGGCCGGTCCACCGATGTGGATTAAAATGCCTGAACACTACGTTTCCCCGCCCTTTGGGGCGCAAATGAGCCATCAAATGACTCCATCGGTTCGAGAACGACCGATTAATCCGAGGCGCCTCGCAACAGCAACAACCACATAAGTCAAACTCGTCAGGGCGTGTAAAACCACTGACGCCACTTCTAGCTAGAAAGAAAAGCATGCCCTCCCTGACGTCCTCTCCCGTTTTTGGTTCATACCGGGTGTGAAGCTCGCGAATCCACGTTACACAAAGTTGTGCCACACAGGCTGTGCTTTGATCATCACCACAAGACTTTGCTTTTCAACAGAAGCCTCGATCAATTGCCACTTAGGCATGCCACACAGGCAATTCACTCCATGCGTTTGATATCCATCAGTATATAACCCCTGAGCTCGTACGTCTCAGAGAAGGGCGTTAAGCAAAAGAATAAATTCTCCGCCGCCAAACAGATATATATTTAATAGAGATCAATCACACGGACTAAAATCCAATGTCAGACACACAGTCCATTTACAAGTCCGTTCTGGGTCTGAACGAAACCGGAGGCACCTAGTACCCCGCACATCCATCGATCTCCAAGTATGTCTGGACGATCACCAACTGTTTCCATCTTCTTGGGTGTACAGCCCAATCAAGATCATCAGTAATCACCCAAACGACATGAAGACCTCCGGTCTTCGACCATCGTCTTCATCTTCGACTTATCGTCGTATCAGTTATTCAGAATGGGATAAACCCGGTCTTTCCGAATAACTCGCGTATATTTTGAATAAGTGTTACACAAACACAACATACGTCTCATTCCAATTCATCAGTCACTAACTGTAAATTAATCAAGAGAATAATTCCCCAAATATTAACCCCGAAGGCCGAAACCAACATCAGGTCAATATCCAGAGAACCATTCTGCTTAGCTAACCGACAGTTAGTTTCTAAATTTCACATTCATAGGGAAAGGTTCCCATTAATTTTATCCAAGATAAATTTCTTGAATTTATTCTTTAATCTATTTTTGAATATCAATTCAAACTAGTCGGGATTAGTGGACCTTACCGAAGTAATCATTTGTTTTAATTTCCCAATCCCAACCTATTCATCCCATGAAGTAAAACGGGTCTTACTTCATATCTAACACCACGGTGTTATCGGTAAATTTAATTACCGTTTCACGTTTAAATCTAATCAAAGATTTAACTATCGCCTGGAGCAAAACTGGTGATACTCCATTCTCGATCCTTCCAATCTAATTAAAGATTCATTAAAACTCTACTTAGTTTTAATCTTTGGCTGGGTTAAAGAATCAGTGTCATTTAAAAACACGGTTCACGGTAAACCCAAATTCACCTTCCATCAATTATCGGGTTAAAGAACGAGTGTTATTTAAAACACCGTCCACGATAAACCCAAAAATCAATATCAATTCAATTCCAATTAAATATTATTTAATTGGTACACTTCATTAAATCTAAATAAAAATATTTAATCTTTTCTCAACTGGGTTCAAGAACAGTGTTAGTGAAGACACCATTCACAACAAACCCAAATCACATTTGATATTCAATACAAGGCTCTGAATAGAAAATATATCGGCTTATATTCAATATCAAATTCTGCGACTAACAAATGTCGTATTGGAAATAACGATGTAAATATATATCTTTCAAATTTCCATAACAACATCTGTATAATCACGAATTCCAACATCGAAATATTCCGAAGACAATTTCGATTCAAATCCACTCCAATGCAATCATTGGAAATTCTGGTTATTTTAAAAACCCTTTTCAAATTCAATTTATTTATTTAAAAATAAATAGAATTATATTTCTAGTTCAAAACTAGTTCATTTCGATAAAAATCTATTTTTATCTTTTCAAATATGGAGTTTTTTCATCCCAAATCTTCACAAATCATTTCTTATGATTTTACACAAATTATTACTATTTTTAATAATTTTATCAAGGCCCGTACAGTCGATTTCCATCAATGGCCATCGAACTGCACTTACAGCGACCTTTTTCAAATTTGATTTGGACGTTACTCCAAATCCAACCGTTAGATTTTGAATTTCTAATATTCGTTAGAAAGCTCTTTTCGATACGAACCCAATGGTTCCGGTTTTAGGAGAATCCGACGGTCGGATCTCCCGTAATGTCCGTTTGAAATAAATGGTCGAAATTCACGAACTGCCGCGGCGCGGCACGTTCTATTCAGGCCATTATATTATATATATAATATATATAATATATATTTCGTCGATTTCTATTTAAAACGAATTTTATAAATCGTTTTAATTTCGTTTCAAAAAAACATTTTCAACTTCCATTTCAATTCGAATCAAAATTGAATTTTCCCTATAAATTCGTTTTTAAAATTCATTTCTATTTAATTCAAATTTCAATTCAATTTGAATTCATTTCAATTCGTTTTCAAATCAATTCGAATTCGTTATACATTCAATTGAAATCAAATTCGTTTTCTATTCAATTCATTTCGAAATCGTTTTCAATTCAATTCATTTCGAAATCGTTTTCAATTCAATTCATTTCGAAATCGTTTTCTATTCAATTCATCTCGAAATCGTTTTCTATTCAATTCATTTCGAAATCGTTTTCAATTCAATTCATTTCGAAATCGTTTTCAATTCAATTCATTTCGAAATTGTTTTCAATTCAATTCATTTCGAAATCGTTTTCAATTCAATTCATTTCGAAATCGTTTTTCAATTCAATTCATTTCGAAATCGTTTTTCAATATTCATTTCGAAATGAATAATCGGTATAAATATCGTTCACGTCAAAATGGCGTCAATCTAACCAACACGGCTTCATACATTTCTATTTTCACATATTCTATTCAACAAATGAATATTTATTTTTGTCAACACACGACTAATCTTAACGAATGAGTACTGTCCACGTGTGACTATTTTTGTTAAATTATTTCGTTCAACACATGACTAATCTCAACGGATGAGTACGGTCAACACATGAACTTTTATTTAATAGTGACAAAGGTATAAATTTTATTGTTAAAATATTTCGTTCAACACATGACTAATCTCAACGGATGAGCACAGTCAACACATGAACTTTTATTTTATAAAATTCTTTATTTTCTAAATTGGAATGAGGCCCAATCAATTACCATATAAAGTTAATTATATGGATTTTCATACAACACATGTATAATAGCATTGAAAAATAATCAACCATCAACCAAAGTGCACTACACTGTATAAGCATCAAATATAGATATCTAACGCTTATAACAGCCTGTCAATCAATCGATTGACATATTTAATCAATCAAGATGAGTGAACTTCAAATTTCATCCCAACACCCGTGTGGGGTTTCAAATCAACAAACATTTATTTTTATTTGCGCAGTTGGGCGATGTGTAAAATTTATCGTCCCAATCAATGTCATTCAAATAAGTGTACATAAACAAACCGTCCGGTTTGTAAATGAATATTTTATTTTATTCACTTCACGTTAAAAATTATATTTTTAACGATAAAACATTTTATTTTAACATATGAATTTCTATTCAGTTCATTCTTTAAATAAAATGATATTTTTATTTTTCTAACATATTTTAGAAAATTTCAGCGGCATAACGGCACGATACTAGAAACGGGACAAGGCCTAGCCTTATCCCCGGTCTAGTGAAGGCCCACGCCATTCACACATCAATCAAATTCACCAAACAACCAATTCAAATCAAGTCATCAAATTAATTTATGCAACCAAACAAACAAGTCCATGGTCTGTGGACGATTGTGTCGGGTGCTACTAAGCACCGTCTGCATCCTAGTATATATATACAACTAAAAAATGAAATTGAAAGGTGAGAAATTCTCACCGATAGCTATCCAAACATCTTGACTCTTCTTTGATATAAATCTTCTTCGTTCTCGCCTTTTCGTCACCTTCGTTGTCCGCTTTCACTACATATGTAAAAATCGAATTTTTTTACTTCGCTATTCAATATACAAAAATCATATTTTTACTTCGCTATTCAATATACAAAAATCATATTTTTACTTCGCAATTCAATATACAAAAATCATATTTTTATTTCGCTATTCAATATACAAAAATCATATTTTTATTTCGCTATTCAATATATAAAAATCATATTTTTATTTCGCTATTCAATATATAAAAATCATATTTTTATTTCGATGTTCAATACATAAAAATCACATTTTTATTTCGATGTTCAATATATAAAAATCACATTTTTACTACGATGCTCAATATATAAAAATCACATTTTTATATAGATGTTCAATATATAAAAATCACATTTTTACTACGATGCTCAATATATAAAAAAATCGAATTTTTACTTTGTTATACAATAAATAAAAAATCAAATTTTCACTTTGTTCTCCTATAGATAAAATTCCATTTCAAAAATATAGATTTCTCCTTTTCAAATATAAAGATAGTATTTTTACCACTTCTATAATGTAAAAGCTTATATTTTTAATACTTTAAAAATATAAAGATCGTTTTTTTAACCTTTACATGATATAAAAACTACATTTTTACTTCGATGAAAAAAATCCTTTCTTCGTTTTGATAAAAATCAGATTTTTATTATCTCTACTATATATAAAAATTATATTTTCTATAGTATAAAAATATGATCTTTCAGCATATAAAAATTTGTTCTTTATGATGTTGAAAAATCCGACCTTTGTCATGTTAAATATCAAACCCCCTTTTATTCACTTAACATAAAATAAAACTAATTAGGAAAAATAAATTAACATAAAACTAAAAAAAAAACTCACAGTGGCGCGAAGGGGAGGGGGGATTTTTCCTCGATCCAGAGTGGGGTGCTGGCCGGCGAGGTGGAGCGGAAGTGGGGGCGACGACGGTCGTGGAAGACCTGGGGCGGCGCGTTGGCTTTGGCAAGCGCAAACGCGATGGTTTAGGGGGGCGGCGAAATCGATTAGCTTGAAGAGGAGGAGAGGGGTTCGGCGAGCAAGGGGACGTCGGAGCTCGCGGTGCGGTGGGGCCAACGGTCGGTGGCGGGTTCGATTCCGCCATCGTTCTCTTTTTTTTTTAAAAAAAAAAAACCGATTTGCAGAAGAATGATCGGGGGGGCCAGAAGGTTTTAAGGGGGGAGAGAGAAATGATGTTTCTTTTTATTTTATTTATTATTTTATTTATAAAAAGTTGACTTTTACATACGACCTCTAAACGAGGCCCAGCGCCTGTCGTCCATAGCGTTTTACCCCTATTCCGAACACAATGGGATATGTGTCGCAGGCTGATTCGGCTGTTACAATCAGTTTCTGTTAAATTTACATTTAAATTTCCTTATTGAGTTTTAAACGTACATTTCAAATTACCGGGGTCACATACGGACTCGAAAAATTCTAGAAAAATATTTTCTAGCTTCGTATTGACGATACGGTCCTAACAAAACTAGTTTCGTCGAATTCCGAGACCGTTTGAAAAATGGCCAATTTCCAGTCGATTAAAATCAACTGAAACTGCTCAAACGCGTTTTCCTTTGCCACGCTCACATATTGATTCGGAAAATTACGAAAATTGAAATCTAGCAATAACTTTACATCGCGGACCCAACAGAAGTGGTTTCATCGAAATCCGAGGTCGTTCGCAAAATTTCCATTTTTAAGGGCCTGAATTCCATAGCGACTATTCAGAATTTTCAACTGGACATATCTTTTGATTCCCGCTATGAAATCTCAACTTTCCAGATTCGTTGGAAAGATATTCTCAATTAGATTCCATTATTTTTGGTTTCACTAAAATCTGGATTGTTTTGCACCCGGTACATTATATTGAAGTTTGAAATCGAATTATCGAACTACCACGCCATTTTCAATTCTATTTATAATTATATATAAATATTTATATTCTAACGACGACGCGTATAATATATACGATCGAATTCTATTCAAAAATAAGTTTTCCCGTCGATATTATTTAAAATAATTCATTTTAAATAATCAAAATTCGCTAAAATAGCCAAAATTAAAATTTTAAACTGGCTCAGAATTTCCGGGTTATTACAATAGGAATGGAGTAGGACTATGTCCAATCAAATGCATTACGTCTTGAGTTATTCAGAATGGTTTTCCTATCAATCCTAGTCTTTAGGATCTCTAGTCGCTAGAGTAGGTTTCTGTATAAGATAACTCTTGTTGTTTTAGGATTTCAAACTCATTTCCCTTGATGTGCAATCAATTTTCTCTCTTGATAAACCTTTTGTAAATGGTTCCGCTAGGTTACTATTTGTTCTCACATAATCTATGGAAACAACTCCATTTGAGAGTAAATGCACAACTATGTCATACAGTCTACGAATGTGTCGTGGCTTCCATTATACACAAAGTTTTCCGCTCTACTTAACGCTGCTTGGTTATCAAAGTGTATACATATGTCTGATACAAGTTTAGACTAAAACAGGATATCTTCTTGATGAAGTCATTATGCTTCTTTACCTGATTTATCTAAAGCAATGAACTCTGATTCGATAGTGGATCGAGTTGTGCATGTTTGTTTAGTAGATTTCCATGACACTGTTGCACCTGCTAAGGTAAAGACATAACCACTAATTGATTTTGATTCCTCCGAATCAGCAATTCAGTTTGCATCATTGTATCATTTTAAGACAGCAGGATATTTTTCATAATGTAAGGAATAGTTTGTGGTATTTTCTAAATATTCAAGCACTCTCATTAGTGATTTCCAGTGTTCCTTCCCTGGGTTGCTTGTATACCTGCTCAATCAACTTACTGGATAAGCATATCTAGTCTTGTGCAATTCATTTGATACATTAGACATCATATTACAGGAGAGTATTTCAGTTGCATTACACTCTCATTAGTATTTTTATGCAGTACTTCCGATGGATTAAAAAGTGTTCGTACTCCTTTAATTCCAAAATTTTGGAACTTTCAATCACTTTGTCGATATAGAATGATCGAGATAATTCAATTCCATTAGGTATTCTTATTATTTTGATTCCCAAAATAACATCTGCAACTCCTAAGTATTTCATACCGAAAGCGTTGACTAACATTTTCTTTATGGTCTCGATAACTTTAATGTTAGGACCAAAGATTAGCATGTCTTCTACATATAGACAAACCATTACATATGATTGTCCAGCTTGTTTATAATAAACACATCTATCACATTCATTTATACGAAAACCATTTTTCATCATGACACTATTAAATTTTGTGTGCCATTGTTATGGAGGTTGTTTTAGTCCATATAATGATTTGACTAATCTATATACTTTAATTTTGTTTCCTTTGAAAATAAAGCCTTCAGGTTGCTTCATGTAGATCTCCTCATCCAAATCTCTGTTCAAGAATGTTGTTTTTACATCCACTTGATGAAATTCTAGATTATAGATCGATGTAATTGCTATTAACATTCTTATAGAGGTTATTCATGTAACAAGTGAATATGTATCAAAGAGAGTCCACACATTCTTTTTGATGATATCCTTTGGTTACTAATAGCTTTATACTTGTCTATAGAGCCATCTGGTTTCATTTCTTCTTGAAAATCCATTTACAACTAATTAGTTTTATTCCTGGTGGAGGATAAACTTTTTTCCAAGTTTTACTACCTAGAATTGAGTCAATTTCACTTTGGATTGCTTCTTTCAACATAAAGGTTCAAAAGACGATATTGGTTCCTTATACGTGTGAGGTTCATGTTCTAACATATATGTTAAAAATTCCGAACCAAATGTCTTGGAAGTTCCAGCCCTTACGCTTCTTCTAGGTTCAACATCCTCAATTTCACGATGACTTTCATCCTCATGTGACTTGCTCGATTCATCTCTTATCTTTTAAGGACATTATTTCCTTTATTCCTTTTATGCGGAAACACGTCTTCAAAGAATGAAGCCTCTTTTGACTCAGTGATTGTATTTACATTAATATCAGCTTTATCAGACTTGAATACCAAAAATTTGTTGGCACTACAATTTTGGGCCGACCCTAGATAGTAATAATCTACTGTTTTGGTCCATGCTTGACTTTCTTTGGAGGTGGAATTGGAACTTTTGCCAAGCACCCCGAAACTGAGGTATTTAATGCTTTGGTTTATGTCCTTTACATAACTCATATGGAATTATTCCTGTTATATTGTGACGAACATTATTTTAAAATGGGATTAGACATGTTTAAGGCTTCTCCCCACAAGTTCGTCTGTAAGCCAAAGGTTAATAACATTGAATTAATCATATCTTTTAATGTTCTATTCTTTCTTTCGGCAACGCTGTAACACCATACATTTCTTAAAATAACCTACATGAGGATTTCGTTAAGAAAATATAGAGCGTTGTAGGTATAAAGACATAAAACATCACAGTGATTAAAATTTCACAAGATATAAAATAATAAATTTACGTATAAAGAAAAAATATTATATTAAAATGATAAAAACCATATTTATTTCAATTTAACCAAGTTGTTACGAAATATTATGTCTTAAATTCTTAGTCAAAACAACATCAGAGTACAAAAAAATATTATCCCCCAAGTACAAAACGATACAACCTAACCTTGGAGAAGAAATAGAAAACAATCCATCTTTTAAACAAATCCTTCAAGATAGAATCAACAAGGAAATATGAACTACACACTTTCTCCTGGTAAGCCTGGAGAAAGCAAAGAAGAAAGAAAACTAGGTTAGACATAAAGATTGGTGAGCTGCTATGATTACTAGCATGATTGATAAATTAAGGGAAATAGATAAAGGAATAGTCCTAGTGCCATAAAGGGTAAGTGTCTGTGGACACCTAAAAGTGAACAACTACTGATATGAATGATATAAAGGATCGGCTATACTCATTTAACGACAATGATTATAATAATGATCATACCACTGATGATAATAGCTATGACTATTTTTCACTTCTACAACTTCAAACCGAAATAAATAATTAGGAAGGAATCTCCTGTTACTACCCATCGATCGGTTCACATACCCCCAACGTGATAACCTATGCCGACTATGGCTCTGGGTTTATTAGGACCGACCCATCAGCTTCAGAGGACATAGCTTTAATCACAGGCGTCACAATGTCTTATTTTGCCTAACCGGCGCAACAAACGTTCATTGCCACACCGAAACGCGTCCGTATCCACCTCCTCGTATGGCCCTCTTACTATCCAGTGTTGTAAAGTGTATCCCCACATCCTCCTCATGTGAGACATCCATAGAATGATAAAAGGAATACTGCCTGATACGGGTCCTCAACCAAAAATGCAATTTGACGTAAGTCACCCTAGATTTAGTCTCCAATTTAATTTACTAGTGCCAAAGCCCCCATAGAATTATTGTTGGGAACTTAATATTTATTTTCTCAAGTTATTCGTTAATTAATTCATTCATTAATTAATTACTGGTTGTTAAAAATTTGGTTTGTTACATTCTCCCTTCCTTAAAGGATTTCGTCCTCGAAATCTCCAAGGTGGAAGAATATTATAAGTGTTTTCTACATCCATCTACTCATCAGTCATCCATTGGCAAACATTATCCTTAATTTTTCTGATGCTATTTATGTACTTATGCAATAGTGTAGTGTATACGACCCTAATTAATGCAAAAGACTAGGTGGTCTACTGATTCGGTCGACCTCCTTTTTATGCAATAATGTTTGTGCCATGCATCCAAATGTATGAAAAAATCCTAATGATACAGATAATTCTATATATGTGCATCAACCATCATCTATATCTAACAATCATATGATAACATTGATATATTTCATCCACATAAATAATTATAAAAATGCACACACATCCATATGCATATGCAAGTGTCCTATTTAGCCTATCTTAGTGCCTAGTGTGTGTATGCATCCACTACATCCACTTGCAAATACTTGCATCCATTCACAAACATCAAACATAACATGTCTCAAACACATGTTTCAACAATATCCTATCATTTATAAGCTCAAATCCTAAGATCTACCATTCCTAAGGATATCCTAGAAGAAAGACCCTAATCGAAAGAAGAAGCTACTGATAGAATATCTAAGAGTAAGTGTCTTAAGAACATGGGTAAGAAACTTGAATTCTCTCTATGAGATAAAAGATTTATGACCAAATCCATTAGTGCCTCACCAGATAATGACTCACTTACTCTTTCCCAATCTTCCAAACTGAATGATTCCTCCTAAGACTACTTAGTCCTTATAACCAAGTCCTCAGACGAATTCTTTCATCTCATCCATCCTAGTTACTTTAGGAAGAAATAATTCTAGTGAACTAATCCATCAAAATATTCCAAGCAAACTAATCCCAAGATTTATCCTTCCTTACAACAAGAGTCACCCTTTCCTTAAAGTACATCTTCTTTCAACTCTTGCCTCGAGACACAGTTATCCATTTGAAACCTCTATATTCTTTTTTATCACTCATCCACTATCCAAACTTGTTACTTACCTCAATTTGCATGGTCATATAAAGATTTAGTCGGAACGCCTAGGATCCACCTCTCTTGTCCAAATGACAAAATTCCAATAAGCATCGAATCTCAATAATAGAACATAATACATGGCGGATTCCTATCCAATTTTAAAATATAATATCAGGTTAGATCTTTTGGGGTCTACAAAATATTTACATAGAAAATACATGAACCCTTAAACCTCAAAAAACCAAGGGCTGTTAACTACATCCTTACTTTTACAAGGAAACCTCAAAAACCATTAGACACTCAAATTAAATAAACTTTGCTTGTCTTAAGCCCCAATCCCTAGTAAGGTAACAACTACCCAACAACCTATGGTTACTAAAAATTTAGAATTCCCCTATATCAGGTAATGGTCTCTGTCTCATGGCAAGCTAATGGTAGTTAATCTAAGGTAACTACCCTTAAAGGTTTTCTTACCAATGCCACTTTGATAAAATTGGTATATAAGCATTAATCCAAAGAAGGTTTTTTTTCCTATTTCGTTTTAGACTAACATGTCACCCGCAGACCTTACCAATCCCTCTACTACACTAGCGAATAACCAACCTTAGGCACAAGGTAGTCCAAGGTATGACAACTATTCCAAACATCCATTGGGCGTTCTGCAAACAACCTTTGTTCCAATACTTCTTTTTCCAATGCTCAAAGCCGCAAGCAAAGAAATCTGACCATCAGGCAAATCTGGCTCTCATCATTTCCAAAAGGCCGCTATATGAGGAGGAAATAGTTCACTTATGATTACTTAGGAAGTATCCATCTTTGTAACAATGACGAATGATGCTTCTAATTCAAAAATGCTTACTCTCATTAATCCTTTTCAAAATGTTCCTTACTTGGGTTTTCCATAAAATCTTTTCTGTACAACTGGAGTCCAACGACTTCCTCAGAACATGCGGAAAGTTCTAACATAAGTACCACACTATTAATCCACTAAAGATTGATTTAGGGATTAAAATAATCCATTCCAGCTAATCCTTCACATGTCAACATTCGGGTGCGCCTACAATATGTAACCCTAAGAAAGACTACTTTCCTCTCAACATTTAACATGACTCATCATACATGTAACCTATTTAAATTCCAGACCTATCCATCAACAGCCTCACTCCATAGACATGAAAGATTCCCATCATAAGCATGAAACTTAGTTCTCACTTGCACTCACAAAACCATGTGCTTTATCCACAATCCTACAAGTTTAACATTGTCACAAATATAAACCCAAAAATTAATCTCTCTCCTTGGAGATAATCTTTCATCCTCTTAACATATTCGAAATATATAGCACAAGAGAACTGAATTGAAACTACCTAGAGATACACTAAGGAAAAATAGAAATATCCACATGACTGACCCTTCGGGTAGCAAGAAGCCTTAAAAGTTAGTCCATTGTATATCATACCCCAACAATCCTCTTCTTGCAGTCAATATAGCCCCCAATTGGCTAACTAATCCATCCTCCAAATTTTCCTCTCTTAAACCTTAGGATATGAGCACCTCAATCAAACTCTATTGCCAATGCAAAAATATGGGATAACCAATTATACGGCTGATCTAACCAGACCCAAGCCAACCCATACCCAGAAATGCCCCAAACATATCCTAAATTAAGATTTTTAGTTTCAACCCCAACTCACTATAGGTAATCAAACCGATCCCCTAGGGGTTAAGAAACTATTACTGGCCTAGAAAAGTACCTAAGTGCAAAACAATTAACTAATTCTATCACTACACACACTTGGGATTCACCATATATGTAAAGGATAACCTCGTTATGCCTACAATACAGATGCTCTACATGATTGATCTCATCTGATCAACGTGGCTATGGCCCCACGCAACCACTCCAACTATTATATCAAAGGTAAAGAGACGAGATACTCTGAATTCAGATGAAATAGGAGAACTAGAAAGAACTAAAGACAAATAACATTCTTTCTCTCACTAGCTCTTACTTACTTCCATTACTTGATCCCTTTGATTAATACCTTTCCTATAATCCTTTTGACATTAGCACACTTATGCTGTTCTTTCACCTGCCATCCTTAAGTTTACTCTTTTAAGAAGTTTTGCTCACTCCTAATTGATTGGTTACCAAAAATGTACAAAAATATATTTCCATAATATAGGAAGATCTAATTTATAGAAATCCGTATTTGCAAGATATTTCTTTTGATTATTTCTAAGTTGTTGAGTAGTGAGCAATACGACTAAATCCCTATTCTGCACCAATCCATTCATTCTTGCAATGACATTATCTGTTTAATTACAAACCGAACTATGGAAATATGTCCCTTATTCTTAACCAATCAATCTAGGTTATTCTTGACTTCCTAACTTCCCTTTTATTTCTAAGCTAATAAGGTTTCCCTATCCATGATTAGCCCTATTCAGTGTTTGTTAAGCAACAAGTTTCTCGCTAACCTCGAAATTTCCTAACTACTGAGCTAAATGGATTTGTCTATTAGTCAAAAATTCATCCTATAAAGATTCAAGGTTCCTATACATTGAAAAGCTAATAGATAACCCGACGAAGAGATTCGAAATCCGAAAGAGTTAAAGGAAGGTTGTAACTAACTAGATGTGATATTTTTATTTTCAGAAATAACCTTTTAGTTTCGGAAAATATGTTTTCTTTCAAAAATACTTCCTTTTAAAAAAAAAATGATCCTGTAAACTTTGTCTATGATACCAAATGTAACACCCCACATTTCTTAATATCACCCATATGAGGATTTTTTATGAAAATATAAAGCATTGTAGTATAAAGACATAAAACATCACAGAGACTAAGATTCCACAAGACATAAAATAATAAATTTACAGCGGAAGAAGAAACAATTTATATTAAAATGACAGAAACCATATTTATTTCAATTTAACCAAGTTGTTACAAAATATCATGTCTCAAAATCTCAGTCAAAACAACATCAGAGTACAAAATAATATTATCCCCCAAATAGTCAAAAAGATATAACCTAACCTTGGAAAAGAAATAGAAAGAAATCCAAATTTTGAACGAATCCTTCAAGATAGATTCAACAAGGAAATCTGAACTACACACTTCCTCCTGGTAAGCCTAGAGAAAGAAAAGAGAACCTAAGAAAGGAAACTGGGTCAGACATAAAGTCTGGTGAGCTGCTATGATTACTAGCACGACTGATAAGTTAAGGAAAATAGATAAAACAATAGTCCTAGTGTCATAAAATGATAAGTGTCTGTGCACACCTAAAAGTGAACGACTACTAATATGAATGACATAAAGGACTGACTATTCTCATTTAATGACAATGATGATAATAACGATCGTACTAATGATGATAATTGTTATGACTGTTTTGCACTTCTATAGCTTCAAACCAAAATAAATAATTAGGAAAGAATCTCCTAATACTACCATTGATCGACTCACATATGCCAACATAATAATTAGGTTTATCAGGCCCGACCTAGCAGCTCTAGAGGACAAAACGTTAATCACAAGTGTTACATTGTCTTATTTTTCCTAATCGGCGCGATGCATGCTCATTGCCTCGCCGGAATGCCCTCGTACATACCTCCTCATTTGGACCTCTTACTACCCACTGCAATAAAGCGTGCCTCCGCCTCTACCTCGTGTGAGACCTCCATAGAATGATAAAAGGGATACTGCCTGATATG
Organism: Allium sativum; assembly: GCA_030737875.1. Lineage (NCBI taxonomy): Eukaryota > Viridiplantae > Streptophyta > Magnoliopsida > Asparagales > Amaryllidaceae > Allium > Allium sativum. Next base: position 843,579,046 of record CM060912.1, on the reverse strand, counting down.
GGTCCTCAACCAGAAATGCAATTTGACATAAGTCACCCTTAGACTTAGTCCCCAACTTAATTTACTAGCGCCAAGGCCCTCATAGAATTATTATTGACTGTCTAGCTACCATAGACCCCTATAGTATTGTAAATAAACACCCAGGTTAGTACTAATTTACTTATTTAATTGGCCTCTTATTTTCCTTAATCAATTTACCTCTACCATTGGAATGGACCAATACTACGAGCCCCTTATTGTCCCTAATCAGCTGTCGCCACCGGAACAGACTCCTACTACACATTTTCTTAATAAGACGCTTATTTTACCTAATCAGCTTATGCTACCGGAACATACCACTACTAATAATGCTTATTAATGTTTTTAAACTTAACGTCAATCTTAAGCTTATTAATAAGCGTACTTTCTTTCATATTTTTTTTCATTTCATAAGTTGCATATAATCTTTAATTTACAGGTTGTCTATAAATATTGCTTTTGTTTAATTTCATTGTACAACCCAATCCCTGCCATTTAGCGTCTATCCAAATATCATTTTATTCAATTTACTAAAGTTATAGTTCAAATATCTTTTATTGCATAATTCACATAAGCCCAATTTATTCTTTTTTACATATTTCTTATTTTCCCCAATTGCACTTTTATTGTCAATTTCATATTTTAACCCAATTTGTGCATAAACAAGAAAGAATAAAAGGTTTAGGCTCTTGAAGGCCTAACCTCAATGTCAAAATTAAAAAGGACAGTGGCCTAGCTCTCGCATGGCCCAGCCTCAGATAAATAAGAACATATCTGAAATGAAATAGGGATGATATTGAACTGTAATAATTACATATGAAGAACAAGATATATATGAAATGAATAAAACTAAGTAATAGATTTACTGAAATAAACAGAAGAAGGATAAAAGTGGAATTCAGATTTACGAAGATTATTGATAGAAGAGAAGATAGAAATTAGAAGGAATCAACAACTAATTGTACTGTCAAGAAAACCCCCAATTTTTACTGAAACTTGCAATTATTGAAATATTCTCACAGGAAATTTAATATGGATTATACAGAATCTCTAGGGATAATCAGAAGAATTTTCAGAAATTAAGAATAACAGGATCTATAAATAAACCACAAATAAACTAGTTCTATGTACAAACTATAGAAAAATTAAGATATGTAAATATTTCAACTACAATTGTATAAATTTAGCCCTAACTTATTAGTAATCTAGTAATTATTGAAAATAATTACCTAAAATTTAAGCAAGTCCAATGATCCCCGATTGGAAATATCTATGTATATTTATAAATATTCTCCAAAGATGTGTGTGAAAACCCAAGCCTCAGAATTTCATTAACATATTTAAGGAGAAAGTTGCATAAGGTGGAGGTAGAGAATGGAATTGGGAGAATTAGGTTTAGATTTGGGGCCATATTTATAATAGAGTTAGGGTATTTATGATCGTTAGATTTAGGTTTAGAATTATGTCTATTAGATTAGGAGTCTCCAGAAACCAACACCAAAAGAAGCCATAATCGCACCAGAAACATGTGCATTAGGTTTCACACGCTACTGGACTGGGCCGACCCACTTGGGGTTTGCATTGACCCCAGGTCAGCCCAGTTAAAGACTGGTTCGTCCTAGTTACGTGATTTGTAGCTTAAATTAACTTGATATTAATTTGTTGTTTATTCGAATTTTTAAATTTCAATTTCAAACTTCTTTCTTTTGTATCTCCTTTGTTTTGAGTCTAACTTTAGCAAACCAAAGTCTATCTTAACCATAATTTCGTAACTGGCTCAATTGCACAACCCATGTTACCTAATTCCCAATATTTTTCAACTTAATATTTATTTTCTCAACTTATTCTTTAATATCATTAACTAATTACCATTTGTTAAAAAATTGGGTAGTTACCAACACCATTAGTTGTGGTGAATATGGGGTTGTTGTTTGATGAATTATTCCATTTTCTACATATAATTATTCAAATGGTTATTCATATTCTCCACCTCAATCATACCACTTTATCTTGGTCTTTTTATTTAACTGATTCTCTACTTCAGCTTTGTAATTTATAAACTATGTAATTGCTTCATCCTTACTATTTAAAAGATATATATAGCAATATCGTGCATAATCGTCAATGAAAGTGGTAAAGTACTTTTCCCTTTTCTTATAGGTAATACTTTGAAATTACATAAATTAGTATGAACCAAATCTAGTGGTTCGATACTTCTATCAACGGTATGAAATGGTTTCTTAACCATTTTTGCTTCTACACATGTCTCATATTCTTTGTATTTATCTACTTGGAATTTAAAAATTATTCCTAAGTTTGCTAGATTTTTTTCATTTTCCAGAAATTTATGTGTCCTAATCCGTCATGCTATAATAAATTTTCATGCCCAAGAAAGTAAGAAACTTCAACTTTATTTATAACACAATCATAATATATAGATTTATTGCTGATTACGGCTACGTTTTCCTTAAATAGGCCATTACATAAATATCCTCTTCCTATATACATTACAGCTTTGGATAGAACCATCTTGTTTGACTCAAAAACCATTTTGAATCCTTTCTTTGATGAAATCGAGCCTGAGATCAGATTCTTGCATAGGTCTAGAATGCGAAGCACATCATTCAGCTTGACAATTTTTCCATAAGTAAATTTGAGGATTACTGTACCACTACCCTCGATCATGAAGACTGCAAAATTACCCATGTAGAGTTTTTCTTATTGATAAAATTTGTAGTATGTAGAAAACATGGATTTGTCAGAGCAAACATAACGAGTAGCGCCTGCGTCTACCCACCATCGTATAGGACACTTAACCAAATTGCATTCAGATACAACTACCGAAAAGTTAGATACATCCACTTCCATATTGTCCACCATATCTGCCTCTGAGTTGCGTTCCTTCTTGTATTTGCAATTTCTAGCGGGGTGTCCTACTTTTCCACAAACCTAACACTCTCCATTAAACTTCTTAGTTCGTTTCTTTTCTTTGGGTTTGTTTTTAGCAGATGTCCTTTTCTTTTGGAAATTCTTTTTGTTTTTTTGTTTTTTGGACTTTGACCCTTCAGGCAAAAATGTCTCCTCTCTTAGTTTTGTAACTCCATGGTTATCAACCTCAATATTTTAAGTTGGATTATGAGATCCTGCAGAGAGATTTCCTTCTTTTTATGCTTTAAACAATTACGGCAATCTCTTCATGACGGAGGTAGTTTCCTTGTGATGGCTTTAACGAAAAAAATTTCTATAATCTTATGATTTTTAGATTCAAGTTCATGAATGATAATCTAAAGTTCATGAATGACAATCTAAAGTTCATGTAATTGAGCTCAATAGTTTTGAGTCAGTTGTCTTATAGTCCATGAATTTGCCTACATCGATTTTTTAAGACTGACATTCTGAATTTTTTTATCTCGTGGCTAGTACATTCCAGAGTGCCTTTGTTATCTTTAGAGACTGGTATACTTTGTATAATACCTCGTCGAGACAATTCAGAATATAGTTTCTATAGAGAATGTCGGAATTCTTCCGCGTATTAACAACAAGAATCATATCCTTGTCTGTTTTCTTGCCTAGTGCAGGTACTGGTTCCTTCTTCTCGAGATACCTTTACAGATCGAGTGTGGTGAGATAAAACAACATCTTATTCTTCCATGTAAGAAAATCTTCACCATCTCCTTTAAAAGGATCGGGCCTGTTGTGTGTAGCACTTTTGTTTGAATTTCAGCCGCTGCCATTTCCTTTTGCATAAAACAAATTAGGAAATATGAATTTGAAATAACAAATACCTGGCAATGAATAGAGCACAGACAAAAAGTTCACAACTTTCCAATTTCATGAAAATTCCCTGAATTTTCGGAAAGCTTTAAAATTGCTAGAAACGAGGAAATAATATAACCGTAGGTATAAAAACTGTAGTGTACTAATAATCCAATCACTGTGATTTATCAAAATAAATTAAAGAAATGAGATTCTGAGGCTTGCCTTAGAAACATCCTTAAAACTTTTATTTGCAAAGTTTTCCAAGATACGATAGAATATTTCTACATGAGATTGTAATGAGTATGTCAACTTTGTGATTTATATTAGAAGCAACAACGATAGCGAAGAAGTGAGAAGGAAGAATATAGAAAATATCGGATTGAGAATGTGATTAGTATTCTCCACTATTTATATTTTCTTTTACACCCCTTCGAATAGTGGCGTCCTCTCTAACAGGTCGCACCCACCCGCCTTTTTCTGTTGTTGTTCGATAGAAGGTGCACCCACCTGCCTTTTTTCCGTTGTTGTTCCCTGAAACTATTCAAAACCAACCCGTTTTTTTAAAGAAAAAATATTATCATATTAGACCCCAACCAAACCTGAACCCCAACCCGGCCCGATTCAGTCAGTCGAATGGCGGCGGTGGCGCATGCATGTATGGTGGTGAAGCATGACTTCCCTCCTCACAACAAAGCACACATTTGGGTTCCCCAAGGCCCCAACCTCCTCATGAGAAGGCAATTCATATACTTGAATCTTGTTGTACATTTTGGAGATGTGGGACTATATATTTTTCATTCAACATGTTACTTCAACATGAGCTGCATATAGAGGCTTACAATAATATGCAAAAGGCTAAAACCGATGGGCTCCATGTAAAATTTGTAATGCTAAAATGTCTAGTCAATCGCGAAGAATTGATGTTGAGAAACTGATAAATAACAGTGGTAATATTTTAAAGGTGCTCCTCAATTAGAAAAAGAAGCTATTAATTATTTCACTAATCTTTATAATTCTAATAATATTATTGTTTGTTTTCCCATTATCATCACAAAGTGTTACCTTTATGTTAAAAGTGAAGAAATTCTTCTTGATAAACTTCAAATTAAGGAAACTAATAAAATTATTTTTATTGCCAATATCGATAAAACCCTAGATTAATAGTTTTGGAGCTAAATTTTACAAAACACATTGGGATGATCTTAAAACCTTTTTTTTAAAGTTATTAATGGATTTTTTAAATTCTGGAAGGATTTTACAATACTTAAATCATTCTTTTACAACCCTGGTTCTAAAAGTTAAGTCTCCTTTACCTTATCTTTTTATAATTTTCATGGAATCCTTTACTTTACTTATGGATAAACAACAAATTTCAAAGAAAATTAAACCATTAAAGTCTATTTTGCCTTGTGTTATTCTTTGATTTTATGCGAATGATCTTATTTTCCTTAAAGCTGAAGTTCAAAATGATTCTATTGTCAAAGAGACTTTTTCTAATTGCTACCTTGATATTAATCGAAGTAAAAGAAAAACTAGTTTTAGCAAAAATTACAGCAGAAAGAATGAAATATTGAATATTCTTAATTTTAAAGAAGGCATTCTTCCCATCAAATATCTGGGTCTTCCATTCAGTTTGAACTTGATTAAAAATATTAATGTTGTTGGACTCTATGAAATAATTCAAAATAAAATTGAACATTGGTATAGCAAGGATATTTCTATAGCTCGTAGAATTGAGTTTACACATACTGATATTTCTGCTATTATTTTATATTGGGCTCAATCTCATTTATTGAAAAATATATTAGAAAACCTATGTTCTAATTTTATTTGGAACGATAAATTCCATAAAATTTCTTGGAATATTATCATTAATCCTAAATAAGAGGATTGGCTTGGGTTGAGAAACTTCAGAGACTTAAATGTTGCATGTAACCAAGGTTTTAAATCCTGGATATCGGTCGTGTATCGTCTTGGGGATTTTAGAGACTTAATCTCTGAGATCTTGGGTAAGAGGAGTCTAACTCAGGTTTTCATCTCAGATTTCCATCTCAGGTCTAAAAGTTCATATCAAAACAATCTCGGGGTACATGATATGTTAAAAAATGATATTCTTACACAATGATTTTTATGAATGTTATCATAAACATAGTAACTTAAACTCAAATTACAAAATCACTTTATTATTCTTAATTTATGAAAGATCATTCATACACTAAATCGTAATATGCTTAAAATAAAAATATAACACAATGCAAATATATTCGTGCTTACAACATATGATCCATAAACATGAATTATTATTAGACATAAAACATTCAAAAATATTGAAAAGGTCGGTATAAGTAGAACAAAAAATACATAATTTCATAGGAAACATGTACGTAAAAAAGACGAATATGAAAATCATAAACATAGTTAACTTTTGGTTTTATTTGTTTAACTGTTGCCTTTAATCTATTAATTGGTTAGTCGGTTAACCATTCAAATTGTATCGGTTAACCATTCAAACTGTATTAGTTAACCATTTATATATGCACATGTTAACACCAAAATAACCAGGAAGAACGGGGGCATAAACTATTATGAAGGGATGTCAGAAACAAAGAGCTTTCAATCCATACGAAACCATTCCATCAGAGCTTGATTCCGTATACAAGGCCAAAGAGAAAAAAAAGCTTATTTTAAAAAATAAAAGCCCCTCTCAGTGATATTCAAAGGGCATGTTCTCCGAAGCAATACTCTCTGAAGAAAAACTAAATTTAGCCTTCGGTTCAGTCGAAAAAAATAGACATTCATTGCATAAAGAAGAACTCCATCCGAAAGAGCACAACCATTTGGTAATACCAAAAGCCAAGAGATGTAGAAACATGTTTCTCCTGCAAATGGCCGAGTCTCTTATACAAAGGAATCCATTTAGACAAATAGTCTGAAAACATCTCAGCATCCATCTATCAGGAAATGTTCGGAAAGACACGTCATCGCTCCAAACCATGTCAAGAGCATTATCCTCTTACAGTTGGAGGTGCCTTTATTATACTTTCGGCTTTGCCTCCGTGAAAGCCTAAAGGTGTAACGGCCTGCAAATTCGAACCCTTTGAGTCGGCTAAATACCATACAAGTCGAACCCAAATTGCACGAAAATACGAACCATTAATAGAAAGAAGTTAGAGGATGAGAAATAGAAAAGATAGAAAATTAGAATAGAAGAATAAGATAGAAGAAAGAACTGAACGATATAGAATCTCACACCGCACGGAACAAAATATAAATATTATATATACATATATGCTTTGGAAAATACAAAACTATATCTGAACTTACATACAACATCAGAGTACATCATATATACATCACAGCGGAAATAAACTCTATATGTCTAATACTGAAACCTCCAGCTCCAGGTCCTTCCAGATTATCTGTAAAATCCTGAACTACTTGACTGCCGTACAAATTTGGGCACCCAAGAGTTTAGGGAAACACAGAAAAATAAACTTTGGGTCGGTCATGGGACTGGTGTGAGTAAGCGATTTTAAACAGCTTGCTTGACTTGGAAAATTCCTTTTGAAAGAATAGATAATCGTAATATCAATCCACACATAAATACGGATGGTTTTTACCTTACGATAACCCAAAATGTTTTGAAATCATAACTATACTGGTATTATAATAATGTCTAGGGTTTTCACAAATAAATTAGAATCTAGTGGAACACTTGCATCTCACGCTCCACATATATAGTGTACAATCAAAACCGCGGGCGCTTAGGGATAATGGATTTCCAACTATGATAAGGTATGGAACCACCTTCCGATTGTGTATCTCTAGAGAGGAATACACTAGGCTCAACCAGAATGTCTTGCAACCTGGCCTACACATGACAGATCACCCATTTCTCTTGAGTGTATCGAATATATTGTCACCTTACGGTTGCTAGCAACATAATCGTTCCTGGGAGATACAGAAGTGAAAGAAGTAACAAAACGAATATTCTCTAGATGGTGACAATACAACCTAATGGGAGCGACCCACATAGCCATGCTGCCTGCCCAATTTTTGTCATTTTCCGGTTGTGAGGCTTGAGGTCATAACTTACTTTTTTGAACAACACATCTTCATTCACTTTGAATGCCACATCGTCAAACCGGTCAAATCACAAATTGACTTCCCCAAAGCTAAGGGTATAAAGCTAAAAGAAACGAATTCCTCCGCCACCAAACATAGTTTTGAAGAGATCAACTTAAGCAATATGTTAGGCATACTCTGTTAGACATTCATCCATACAAGCTGTCCTGGGACTGGATAAACCGAAGGCACTATCCTTTAAATCCATCTTAGGCAATTTCTACCTTGGATTGACAGGACAACCCTTGCATAAACACCGTCTTCAATGGTCTTCAATTTTGATTTCAAATTAATCAACGCCTAGGTCGAAACAAAGTGGTATCCATCGATTTCATTTAGAAAACCAATCATGGTTGCTTTGAGTCGATGAACGTAAATATCTTTTAGGGTCAAGTGATACTTAATGGCAATCAAATCAATGTATTTCATATGAGTTTCTATATCCTTATTTGAGTATCGAGACTTATATACTGAAAATATTTAACATATAAAATTTTAGATTTTAATAGTAGTTTGTAAAAGTCAATAACAAGATGTAAACAAGTTTATCATGTCACAGTATCAAATCAAACAAATCAATTATCACAACGAATCTGGTCTATCACAATTCAAATAAACATCGTTTATCAACTAGTTGTGAAAATAATTATTTCCATACCATGTCTATTTAAGATTCTGATTTCGTTTGAGAATCCTATTTATAACGGTATTGTTATCGTCCATACTTTGATATGTATACGACTTATAACTATAATTACTATTTTATTAGATAAATAATTAGTTCACTATATATAATTTAGTTTAAATATATATTTAAAACGGAAGTAAATGTTATTTTCTGTTATCGATTATTAAGTCAAAATCCCTTGTCGATTCATTTCTATATCCCATTTATTTCTCTGAACTTCAGAATAATCTTATCGGTACCAGTCGTATCAAATTCCTTTTTCCCGACATCCCTCACAACTATTCTCGTCTGCAAAACACTTGCTTTTCCAGTTATTCACTTTGGATTTTAATATTATTCCTTCTGGACTTGTTTTCACAAATGAATATTCATACAAGATCAATACAATTTATCCAGTTTCTATTTTATTTTATTTAGGTATTTATTTTCGACTTGGCTAATCTGATTAAGTACAAATCCGTTTACTACAGTTCCTGTTTGACCAGCTGTATCTGCTCCTTCCAGATATCATTATACATGCAACATTTTCCCTTTTTATTTGTCTTATAAATATTACTTTTATTCCCTTTAAATATCTTTATATAAATATTTAATTTATATCTTAATAAAAGAAAATCCCTTTATTTTATTTCCTAAAATTCTATTTCCTTCTTTTACCAAATTTCTTTATTTACGTATCTCTTTATTTCTTCTTATTATATACTTTTATTTCTTTCTATTTCCTATTTTCTTCTCCTATATATTTACTTAAGCCCGTCAGCCCAACTTCTACGGCCCACCTCATTTTCTTTTCTTTTTCTTACTTTATATTTTCTTCTTTCTGACCCAAGCCCATTTGCGTCAACCCGCACCCCCTTATCCTTATTTCTCTTCGGTTCTTCTTTTGTCTGTACATATTTAAATTTGCCTTCCCGTTTCTTACTTTCTTTCCTTTTAATTCTTTTACCTAGTAACCATTAATTTCACCCATCATCTGATCTCATTTGTTTTCTGCCGCAACCTTCTTTCTTCTTTTCTTCATATTTGTGCTCCCATCTCTACTTCTTTTCACTTCCCTTCTTTCCCTTTGTAACCCAAAAACTCTGTTATTAGACTTTAGCAGACAGAACGCATCACCCTTTGGCACTTGAGAAGCAACACAGTTTTCTTCGTATTTGCGCATTGAGTCATCGTTCGTTCTTGGCACTTGTCTGGAATTTCTAGGCAGTATAGTTTATTTTTCATTATTTGATTGTGTTTACCGTTCCAAAATTTTCATTCCATGTTTACTTTTATTTATCTTTGGTACCCATATTGCTATTGTATACTGAGATTATTTCCATTCTGTGATGTCCATTAGCATGTAATCCCTTTGTATATTTATTTGCATGGTTCAATTTATTGTATAAAGTAAAAATTCGGATTTTGTACGCGTTCTCTTCTCCACTTCTTTCAAATACTCAAACTCTACACGCATGTATTGTGTACCATGCTCTTCGCCTTCCCTTTTTCTTTGCAACTGTTACAAATACGTGCGCTTCAAGTAAGATTGATATATATGATGTTTTTGCATGCTAAATTATGTTTCGTAGATAATGTTTGCTAATACATTTTCCTATGATCCTTGGGTTTTAGAAAAAAAAGTCTTTTGGCAAGTGGTTCCAATACAAAGAAATTGCTTGAAAAATTGTTGCAAAATATATGTTAGTAGTAACCAATAGAAATATACTGACATACTTCAGTTGCAGAACAATGGCGCTATTGATGGCTGTAAAGAATGTATCATAGGACTTGGATGGGTAGCTCACCCTTAATTTTCTTCTTTGCTAAACTGCTGCCTCCCTTCTCTTTTCCAGTATCCGTGCAGTACATGCTGGTGCACATGCACCAATGCTCCAACCACTCAACAGTCACCGAATCACTACCGGCAAATCACATTTTCACTCATGATCGCCAACGACCAGTCGCCACAACCAAAAAGGGTCTCCTCCTCAAAATCATCTCCCTAGCAATAAATACCTGAATACAGCTCCCAGTCTGTCACCCAAACCGATCTCCACAGTCGCCTCTTTTATGTCATTTAGTACTTAAATATATTTACTTCTTTACATTTCAACATGGTAGGTTAATGATTACCATTAAGTGGGTATTTTCATACCTGCTAATTTTATGGAATTGCTTTTATGGTAAAAATATATGTTGGTATTGCTTAAGATTACACTGGTAGTGAGATATTCAAGGAATTTTGACATATGTTTTTACTTTTTATTACGATAATATTGTTGTAAAGTTCAGTGTAATATTAGAAGTATCAGTTACATTAAGAGATTATAAATGACATTGGTAGTGAGATGCAATCGTAATACCTTACACTGATAACCTGGATCTGTGCATAACTTGGTAGTTTAATGTTTACCCTCTTTGCCATTCTCAGTTTTTTTTTCCTTTTTCTTTTCTTTTTCGTCCCACTTGACTTAATCTACTCTTTCCAGAGATTAAACCATTTTAAACAACTTAAGTATTTGAATTACGAAGGATCAATAACACATAACACACATGTAGTTTGAATAACTAAAGACGATAGTTATAAAACAGCAAAAAGTTTTGAGTAGTTTACTCGCCTTTCATCCCCTGTTTTTAGATGTTCCTAGGTTTTCATGTTTGTTTTAACAGGTTTGTTATGAAGATCAAATCAACCAAATATAATTCATTAAAAACTAGTGTGCATATATATAATTCTGCATAATACTGTATACAATCAGTGCAAGTTTAAAATGAGGAAAATAAGAAGTTCACTCACATATATTCATGCTATTCCAGGTTTCTCATCTCTGTTTAAGTATTCTCGGCCATGTTCTTCTAGTTTAGTTTTAACTTCAATTGATTTGTGAATGTATGAAGACTAGGCACTTATTTATATATGCAAATAATAATAATATAAAAATAGGCATTTAATTGACTTGAGCGAAACGAACACACATAGCTGAGAAGTCCTAGCCGATGTGTTTGCATTTCATATTGATTGAAAGGTGACTACACCTAGCTGTGCACCCATGTATGTTTGAAGAAATGAAAAAAATATAAGTCTAGTGTGAGGTGATTGATGGAAATAAGGCTATGTATCCATACTCTTCAAATAACATAGCATGGCCATGTGCTCTGATGTGCATATCTTCACTACATTTATGTGTAGAAGTCGGGTTTTTAGAGTAGGATGTGGTAGATGCTGCTGTGCCCTTCTGTTTTTGATTGAAAAGGCACAACTAAGTCTATTGTTGTGGTGCAAGAACATGTGTAGATCTGAGTAGCTTGGTTACTAAGTAATATAAACTATGTCTATATTTACTTTATGGCACAACAGTCCATATAATGACTGTTTTGACATTTCAATTCATGTACAAAACATCTCTTTTCACTTAAATGTTTTGATTATAGTGTTCCCCGCTATTGATTCCTATATACTAGTAACTATACCTTATATAACTAAGCATTCAATCCATGTTATTTGATTCGAACATACCATGCTTTAGTGTACTGCATAAATGAAAAATAGCACAACAAATATGAAGACACTACTTTCCAATAATTGTATTTGATTCATTTCGAATACATGACATGTCCTAGCTTATAATCCATTAATCGTCGTATTATCCTAGATGTATGTATGACAAGGAATAAAATATTTACAAGAGTTACTATTTTGATTTACATACATATATACACACATATATATTTACTAAAGATCATATATATAAAAATAAAAAGATTAATTTAACTTTTTTCTCAAATATAAAAAATCTAATTTTACTTAAGCAATTATTAAAACAAGTTTTAAATAAAAAATGTTAAAACAACATTTTCCTATCTGTATATGAAACACAAGTTAAAAATATTCACATAGTAATTTAAACCAATAATTATTCAAAATTATCAAAAATATTTAAATTCAAATGTTGTTTTAATTGAATCTAATTACCAGCATAAATTTAAGATTAATATATTACAAAGTTGGTCAGAAATCCGGGACATTACAAAAGGCATGAAAGGGGTCAACCCATACCTATAAATATGATCCTTGGGATCTAGAATCTCGACTGTTTTTTTAATTATCTCAATTGTACTCGGGATGAGTTATAAACCGTAATTTCTTAATCGATTTAGGTATTTTTGAGATTGGGATATCAGTTCCGTGTACTTTTTCTGCATATTTATAAACGAAGCTCAATCAATAAGGTAATGTTAAAGAACCCTTAAATCATTGTATTATTATTATTATCATCTTATCACTTTGCAAGTTCGACACTAGAGGCATAAAAGGAATTTTTCAGCAAGAATACCTTTGAAGCCACCAAAGTGTCTCAGTAGGTGAAATAAGATTAATAGGGTCGCTGAAGGCAATTCAATCCTAAGATTTCTAAATCTTATGCATATTGAGAGTTTCCTAAGGTTAACTGGTTAGGTTACCCAAAACTAGACACTTTCTCTATGAATGTATGATTAACTAGATAAACCTACCGAAACTCAACAAAATGACATCGATCTAAATGAGAATTAACCCGGATATCTTTTGAATCGTCATGTCTTCCGAAGGAAATAAGATTTCCCAACCGAAAGACAATAACAAAATGTTCAAAGTAGAGATGAAAGGGACAAAGTATACATAAAAGGAGATGTTTCACTTAAAGGGAAGCTCGATATTCTGGCCAAAAGAATCAAATTACCTTTTTTGTTACCACATGAATACATTTATAAGGAACCTAAGAATTTAAATTGGATCAAGCAATGGAATTATTCAGCTATAAATGGGTGTTACTCGACTAAATCTGTAACAACCTAGGTTTTTGCTACTCAAGATAAACAGATTATAACATGTTTTGTAATTTTAAAATCAAGAAAAATTAAATGCAAGTTCAAGGGCAAAACTCGTATAATCAATTGAGCTGAGAAAATAAAGAATTTTAGATTTATAAGAAATTGTATATACTGGAATAAATTGAATTCATTCAGTTTAATAAGAAACTTTATTTCAATCTGTGTTTGCTAAGTAAATTTAAGATGATGAAAATAAATCCTACGAAGACTTATAAACTGTGGTTAAAAGGTTTATTTATCAAATGCAATAATTAGTAAATTATTACGTAACAGCCTTTTTGGTTATTAAAGTGAATATTAAAAATACGAAATACTAATTTGGAACTGATATTTATGAAACAAACTGAAAATTTAATCTCTTGATTCAAGCTTTTAAGCTAAGGAAAATCCCAATTTCTTTTAAAATTTTAGAATAATAATCATTAAGATGATTTAATAAAGTTTCTTACCATATTCTAATTATTTATAAGTTGTCAGAAAATCATTCTCAAGTTTTGTTTACCTAGGAAAATAGTCTAATTCAAATTGGGAAATTTGACCATTAAACGAATACTGGATTCTCAACGGTTTGATGAATAAAAGTTGTGAAAAAGTGCGAAACACATGCACGCACATATTTGTATATGGTAACATAGCCATATTAAATTAATAAGGAGATTAATTAAGCTAAGAAGAGGCTAGGAAAAAAGTAAGTAGATAAGGACAAAAAGAGTTTACTCTTAAAATAATAATATCACACCCTACAATCATTACACTTACACACACCATCATTACATTTACACAACCATTTACAAACATAATGAGGTGACTAGACCATGGTGGTGTTCAGCCATGTAGGGGTAGGAGAGGGGCTGTTTTCGTAGTTTTCCATCTAATATTTTATTCCAAAGGTTTTCCTATAAATACCCACTCCTTTCACTTCATTTTTTCACACCATTTTATTCTCTTCCTCCTCCTCCCCCCTCCTCCTCCTAAGCTCTATAATAGCTTTTGCAATCTAAAAAATAAATACTAAAAAGAGATGAAATTTACTCACTACTCATCTATGTATCCTAAGGCGTCCAAACTATAGCCAAACCACTTCTTATCTTCATTCAAAAGTCACCATCACTCAACAAAGCTTGGAGATCCAAACCCCACCTCATTCCCACCTAGGCCATGAGCAATAATGTAACGACCTGCCATTTTCGACCACTTCAAATTGGTAATTAAACCAACTTGAACTGCTCAAAAATGACTGATTGTTATTAGCTTCTGAGGTAAATAGAATAAATCACAGAATCACATACACAGATACAGAGTTACAGCGGAAAATACAAAAAAATTTACAATAGAATTTACATAAATAATAAAGCGGAAGTCTAATACAATACATGAATGATAACAGTCTGAAAACAGAAAGATATAAACAACTGATCAGCAGGTAGATAAGGTGAACAAAAATCCAATATAAGCTCCAAACTACAAGAGTGGATCTCGAAAGCTGTGATAATCAATCTGACCCGAACCATAATGCAAAAAATAAAAATTCGGATCAGGACTAACATTCACATGGAAGTAAATCAGCTCAAATGAAATGTTCGATGAAATGCAATCAACAACTTAAAAGATGTTTGGGATAACCATCCTTTAAGAATCCGTTCAACTAATACACTAGGTGCAATAGTGTCAATCATCTAAGTAAATAGCAAAATAACATAGGCGGGATTTCCATACTTACACCGTTAGTATATTTCGTAACAAACCTTATATTTCAATTTCAACAAATCATATCATATTTCAATTTCAGAATCATATCGTGTTTTATAACTCAAAACATACTAATTGAAATCGTATTCATAAATTAAAATTTAACTTTGAAAATAAATAAATATATATATAAGTTTATAAAATTCCAAAAAAAATTAGAAAATAGATTATAAACATATATATGATAAAATAATATAGAAGTAGATTTTTAAAGAATTATTTAATATATGAAAGTTTAAAATCTTTAAAATATATATATAAAAAATCTTAAGTTATTATTCAAAAACCAAGTTCCAAATCATTTTTTTTCGTCGAAACATGACCAACGCCGTCTGTATAAACTTTCCTACCATATATTCATGTGATACGGTATTTATCACTTTAAATCCGCAATCCCAAATTCAATAAAAACCGTTCAGGTCTATCATTTCAATTCATAACGGTTTTTCCCTATATAATGTTCGTTCGGGTATGTATCATTTCAACCCTTAGTGATTTTTCCTAAACTAGTGTATCAACAATTACAAACTACAGTCACATAGCATCAATCACAGAATATACATCATCAGTGCAACTACATGTCATATGAGTATATCGTGTCACATATGAAATGTGCATACATATCAAATCAAACAATTCCTACCAACAGTCCTATACATTTCATATAACAGTTCATTATTGATCTAACATCCATGAAAAATGTAAGTCAGGTGTGAGATAAACTCACCTTTCGTGGCAAGGAATTGAAGATGACAATCTGATTGACACCGAAAGAGACTACGACTTCCAAGCACGATATAGAATAGATTCAATTTGGTAACCACCCGATATTTATTTTATTTTATTTTATAAGAGGGATTAGGGAATTTCCAATGGATCAGGTTGGATGTTGGGTTTTGGAATGGGGTTTTGAATGCAACACCACACTCAACACAAATAAACACAACAAAATGGTCCTTTTCAAAAATATTATATATATTTATATATTGATATAAACATTAAATTATAACGAAATATATGTAAATTTAAAATTCAACACACTCCGCAATCACACAACAAAAATGTAAAATTTATAACATATATATTATAATTTATATAAACGCCTAAAACCGTTTGTATAACTATATATAAAAATATATGTAAACACATAACACAACACACACAAAACCTTATTATAAAATACCTATTTGTATATGGACACTTAGCAAACCTATTAAATATTACCCACACAACACCACATACATACATACATACATATATAACACACACACCGTAACTGAACATGTTGTGCAAAAATTGCACAAATGCGGAAGCGATGCTAAAATGGATCTAGCTTGTCGATTAGTTATCCACCACTAACTCAATAAAAATAATCACCAAACAAAAAGAAAAAAACAGAAGAGGAAGAGAAGACACGAAAGATTTAACATGGTTCGGATATGAATATCCTACGTCCACGGAGACCCAACAACTTCTTTATTTCTTTACTTCAAGAGGAGGTTACAAAAATGAGAAGAATTACAACAAAAAACTCAATACTAATTCTCACCCTATAATAGATACAGAAAATAGGGATCTATTGAGGAATAATATGGAGAGATATATTTTCTTGTGATGATACAAAAGTGAGCAAATGGCTTCATATATATAGGAAGAATAGAGAATTCTAAAAGATAAGGATGAAGATGTTTAGGAATTTCCTTGATTTTATCCACCACAAATCTTGCGCATTAATTTGGTTTCCACCTATATAAATTCTTCATTGATTCTCCAAATCAATTAATTGTTTCCCATATTTGGCTTGATTATGGGAACAATTAATGCCTCTCTCACCCTACCAATTCTTGATTGATTCTTTAAATCAGTTGCCTTCTTTATATTAATTTATTTCCCATAGTTGACTTGATTATGGAAACAAATAATGCCTTCTCATTAATATATTTTAATCGCCAAAATTTAACACTCCACCTCGATTAAATATATTCATCAATCACCAAAAATCAACAAAATTGTTGGGTCTATGCCATCTAGCTCAATGTGAACTACTTTGGGCAATACTGCCCAAACAGTGCTTCCAAATCTTTCCCAAGCATAAGAAAGATAATATGCACATCAACAAGCAAAATGCATATGAACAAATATCAAAAAATTTCAGAAAATCCGATGACAGAGACAAACTTGTAGATACAGAAATATGAGAGACTAATGGAGATATCATAGCGCGCTTCACCATCTCCATCCTACATTGAGTGAGGACATACTCAATATTATCTACTTCAACCTCCTTTTCAAGAATTTTACTCGACTTCACCAAGTCTACCTTATCAAACTCAACACCAAGCTCCGCAGCATTCAAAGCATAAGATGAATAATCATCATTACAAATATGCTTACCAATAGGGCCAACTGAACTAAAAGGCCTTAACTGCGACCGAGCTCCACCTAGAGTCTGAACCTTTGAAATCTTCTCATCAACCATGGTACCACCGGAAATACCACTTTCTCTCTGAATATGCAAACAATCTGATGACTCCAAATGTGTTTGGGGATTTTGTGTCCTCCTAATGTCATCACTTGATAGAGGCTCCACCTTCAATAAAGACCTCTCATTAAATATTACATGTCTGCTAGTCACAATTCTCTTGGTTGTTTTGCATCACAACCTATACTTCTTCATTCCTTCTCCATAGCCTAACAAAATGTGCTTGCTTCCTCTAGGCTTCAGCCTATCATGTCTCTCATCTTCTAAATAAGCTGAACAACCAAACACTTTAAGGAATGAATAATCAACATACTCTCTTTTCCATACTTCTTCTGGGATCTTCATATCTATGGCAATAGAAGGTGTACGGTTGATGAGAAATACTGCCATAGATATCGCTTCTGCCCAAAATCCCTCTTCTAGACCAACAGTCAGTCTCAAGCTCATAGCTCTTTCCCATAATATCCGACACACGCTCTCCGCCACTTCAAAATAATGTGACTTCGTAGAAAAATCTCTAAGTGCATGCTCGGACGCACAATAGTTAGTGAATTCTTGTGACACAAATTCACTACTATTGCCAACTATAAGAACTTGCAGCCGCTTTCCTGACTTCTTTTCAACTAAGGTCTTCCACTTTTGAAATTGGGTAAATATTTCGGATCTAGTCTTCATGAAATAGACCCAAACCATACGCGAGAAATCATCCACAAATATGACGAAGAAACTAGCTCCACCTAAAGATGCAATTGGGGTGGGTCCCCAAACATATGAATGAACATACTCTAGAAACTCTGTAGCTCTAGGTCTTCCAACATCAAATGTGACATGCTTCTTCTTTCCAAAAGAACAATCTTCACAAGAGCTAGGCTTTAATTGAGAATCAACAACAATTAACCTATGCTTCTTCAATACTTCTAGGCTCTCCTCATCAACATGACCTAAACGAAGGTGCCATAATTGAGTAGAATCTGGAACACTACAATCAGTAGAAACTACTGAATCTCCAAATACTGTCTCTCCACGAAGCATATAAATATCATCGACCCGCACCCCTTTCATCACTACTAAAGAAACCTTCACCACTCTTAAATTCTCCCCATCTATTATTATCTTCATACCAAGCCTACTCAAAGCTCCAACTGACAACACACTCTTTTGCAGCATCGGAACATGTCGAACATCCGTGATAGTCCTAATAACACCATCATGCATCTTAAACCTCACACTACCAACGCCCACAACATGACAAGATGTTCCATTCTCCAAATGAACTGCTCCGCCATCAATTTTCTCATAACTGACAAAACAGCTCCTATCTGGCGTCATATGAAAAGAGGCTCCAGAATCAATCACCCAACTTGTACTCTCTAAAGGTGGAATGATGGCTGAAAATAATGATGTATCACTATCACATCTATCTGCATCTGATCTAAATGTTGTCTGAATTGAAGCTTTCTCTTTCTTCTCTCTCAGGGCTGAACAATTTCGTATAAAATGTCCCTTCTTCTTACAATAATAGCAAGCACCTCTTCTAGAACCCAAGAAGTGGAATCTATGCATATCTCCTCTAAGGCGCTGCTGCATCTTATCTCTTCCTCTAAGTGAATGAAGTTGTTACTAAAGAACACCATCATTAGTCTTCACTTTGACATTCCATGTCCCAAAAATTTCTCTTCTAACAAATTTGGTGACACCATAATTTTTCATACAACTACTAGAAGAATTAGTCGTTGGTAACTAATCTAGAACAAGACAACTAGCTCTGATACCAAATTGTTGTGCAAAAATTGCACAAATGCGGAAGCGATGCTAAAATGGATCTAGCTTATCGATTAGTTATCAACCACTAACTCAATAAAAATAATCACCAAACAAAAAGAACAAAAATAGAAGAGGAGGAGAAGACACAAAATATTTAACGTGGTTCGGATATGAATATCCTACGTCCATGGAGACCCAACAACTTCTTTATTTCTTTACTTCAAGAGGAGGTTACAAAAATGAGAAGAATTACAACAAAAAACTCAATACTAATTCTCACCCTATAATAGATACAGAAAATTAGGATCTATTGAGGAATAATATGGAGAGATATATTTTCTTGTGATGATACAAAAGTGAGCAAATGGCTTCATATATATAGGAAGAATAGAGAATTCTAGAAGATAAGGATGAAGATGTTTAGGAATTTCCTTGATTTTATCCACCACAAATCTTGCGCATTAATTTGGTTTCCACCTATATAAATTCTTCATTGATTCTCCAAATCAATTAATTGTTTCCCATATTTTGCTTGATTATGGGAACAATTAATGCCTCTCTCACCCTACCAATTCTTGATTGATTCTTTAAATCAGCTGCCTTCTCTATATTAATTTATTTCCCATAATTGACTTGATTATGGAAACAAATAATGCCTTCTCATTAATATAATTTAATCGCCAAAATTTAACAGAAAACACTCACATATTAATGCACACCAAACAAAATACGCAGAAGTCGAGTTCCCCACTGGTTCGGAGAAGGGTTCAGACCAGGTTAAGGCTTGATGTGGCGTCTGTAGGTGGAGCGGGTTCGGTCGGAGTTAGTGAGAGCATGGCTCGGTTGGAAGGACTAGGCGATGGAAGAAAAAGGAATGGGAAAAAGAATAGCGCAGGCAAACAAAAAGGAAAAAAGGAAGTTTCAATGAATTGGTACCAAAAGCTACAGGGAAGACATGCATATGCATATGCCGTTTGTTGCAAAACAATTGTTTTATGGCATCATGTTTATGGCTAAATATGCACGCATGAAGGAAGGAAACAAATGCAAATAAGAGGGAGTGCTGGGAGAAGGTATTTAGGCATGAAGAAGACATGTGAAGAGGAAGGATGAAAAGTGAATTATATTTAGAAAGAGGAAAAGGTAGGTGTGCATGACATAAATGACATGCAACGCATGAGGATTTTTGGTTTCCTAACCGGTGGAAGACTTTTCACGGTACCGAGGTTTGGAAACGGGATGGCAATGAATTTTAGAACGCATGGGAAGTAATATATAATAAACGTGGCCTTTGACTTGCATAGAAATGGTGAACAAAGTGGAAATGATGCATGGATACTTAGAAATATAACTTGCATTAGAAAGGACAGAAGGCATGCATTGAATTTGAAAATATAAAGTAAAGCATGTTTTTGGAATGCATGAAAAAGATTAAATGCATGTAGTTGTAGTTGAAAAGTGACATGCGCATGAAACAAAAGAAATGTATAGCATACCCGTGCATGAATTCATAACGTTAGGAACAAACGTTAGAAAAGAAAAATGCAAAGATTTTTAAAGAGAAGATGCACGTGGCGAAATAAAGAAAAGAGAAAATGGGAACATGTTTGGAACAAAAAGTGTCCACTTAGAGAAAAATAAATAAATAAATGGATGGTTTATTAAAATAAAAAGACAGCTTTTGCAGACCCAAAATGTCTAAAATAATATGCAGGATCCGAATATGGACATTTCAAACTCAAATGGCTTTGTTTCAAATATGAACTGCGCAAGCCTTTTACCAATTTCGACGCGAACCAGGCACCGAAACTGGCAAACGAGTATATTGCGCTAATCAGCGCGACGAGACGGACACAATGGTATAAAATTTGCTGTGTCGGGATGCTCCGTTCAAAAAGGCATTACGGACCTCTTTTAAAAGGAAAAATGACACGAGAAAACAATTAAACGGAGGTCAAAACGTCCGAATTTTACAAAAAGAATTTTACCATTGGATTCGTGACAACAAATAGAATATTTTTTGTGTTTGTCCGAACTGGTTTCAGAGAGATTTTATGGTTGCTAAAATTTGAACTGTTGGGCGCAGCTTTGCACTGAAAATTGCGCGATCGACAAACATTCAAATTATCCGACAAAATTAATTCCTACGCTATGTATGGTTAGACGCATCTCAAATATTTTTTTTTTGGATTTTTATTTTTATATTACATTTTCATTTTTATTTGAGATATATCGGTTGCCTCTACCGCAAATAATCGTCAAAACTGATTCAAATGAAGTAACTAAAATTTAACGTTTTCAATATAAAATTATTTAAATCACTTCTAAATGAAAATAGCAAAATATTAAAGATAAACGTTTCATTATAAATCAATTTCATGTTTTAATTTTAATTCAGAATAAAAAATAATTATAAAAGTATAAACAAACTGAGCTTTAAACAAATAAAAAAAATACACTTAAAATTCTGGGTTGTAACATTCCCCCCACTTAAACCTTTTCGTCCCCGAAAAGGAACAAGGCAGGAAAATTATATTTAAATAATTAATATTTAAAACAATAGTTCAAATCTATCTACATATCTATATATACTTTGAAAATTATATATATCTAAATCAATGTTAAATATTTTCTAACATTTCAAAATAAGTATAAGTATTCACTCAACATCTCGATTGACGATATATATTTATCCCACTTTCGAAACCCGAAAATAGATATTGATGATGCTGCGCAGTCATCATCAGAATCATTTTCAAGCGACTAGAGTGTGACTTTATATCTATCAAATACTTATACATTTAACATATACGTTGATAAGAAGTATACCCAAATCACTAGGCATTTGATATGCCAACTTTAACGTCAAATAAATACTCAAAACATCTTTATATATTTAACCAGAATATATATAAAACTTTCAATATTATATGAAGAAAATTATATATTATAATACCTTTCAATATGCTTATTTCAAATCGACTTTTAATAAATATGAACTTGCTAGAAGACTTGTACTCTCCCTCTACTTGTTGCCTTGTTATGGACAAGGTATAGTTATAGAATTTGAGTTAAAACCTGAGTCGAACGAAAGAACCTAACCAAAGAGGATCTACGAAGGACGATGGGTTCAAATGGAAAGGAAGTTTCAGAAAAGATTTAAATATTAAACAAAATTTTATATCCAAAAATATTTGTTTTAAAAACATTTAAAAAATCACTTTCTTACTTTATTATGTTGAGGTTATATAAATTTAATTGCAGGTTATTGATTTGTTATTTAACATTTGAAAATACTTGATAGCTCGAAGTTTAACAAGTTTACTGTCGTTCTCACAGACGCTAGACATATGCTGGCCAGGCGTACGACCAAAATCTCTAAGTACTAAATATCCTTGTTTCAATTCCCAGTGAAAATACTTAAAACATTTAAAATAGATATGGAAAATACTTTCCCCCATGGATCGCGGTTACTCGGCTGTTGCGCTACTATCCCCGTAGAATCGCTTGTAACCGTAGGTGTCACACCCCTCGAATTTCGCCATGGTTGTTGCCATAGATCGTAGTTACACTGCGGTTACGTCACTATCCCCGTGAAATCGCTTGTAACTGTAGGCATCGCACCCCCGAATTACGCTATGGCGTCTAGATCGCAGTTACGCAGCGGTTACGCCACTAACCCAGTGGAATCGCTTGTAACTGTAAGCATTTTGCCCCCCGAATTACGCTAGAACAGATACGTAATAATAATAATAATAAAAGTGATCTCACTGAATGAGACTTCAATATTTGTGGATACTCCATCGACGGAGCACCAACGTAGCTACGATTTTCGATTTTCGATGGACACTCCTCGACGAGCGCCAATGCAATCCCTCTCTCAGAAATTGCGATTTCGATGGAAGTACTTCCCATATCTTTTTTTTTTGAAAACATACATACTATATATATAGTACTTCATTTCACATTTCACATATATCACACTTACATAAATATTAATTTACATAAGATTTCCTTTCCAACAATATGTTTCAAATATATCGTTCTTATATAAATTCATTATATAAGGTTTCATTTTAAATCAATTAACTTCCCAAATCTCAATAGTTTTCGAATAAATCATCACTTTTATATAAACATCAAATAATCTTGAAAAGCACAACAACCCGAAGATGGATTTCAAATGGGATCAGGATTCAAATCAAAGGAGAACTTAAAGAAGAAGCTATCGAAGAGAACGGATTCGAAGAGTGGTTATTTCAAAAAGGATTTAAATTTCAAAATACTTTACGTTTCAAAATAATTTATATTTCCAAAATACGCACTCTCACAAGAAGGATTCTTCGACTAATTCCACTCATTCTAGGGTATCACAACCCTATCTCTAATGATCTTTTACCTCATAAGCTAAAACTTTGATAAATCAAAGCTCTGATACCACATGTAACGACCCGCCATTTTCGACCACTTCAAACTGGTAATTAAACCAACTCGAACTGCTCGAAAATGACCGATTGTTATTATCTTTTGAGGTAAATAGAATAAATCATAGAATCACAGACACAGATACAGAGTTACATGATATCTCGCAGCGGAAAATACAAAAAATTTTACAATAGAATTTACATAAATAATACAGCGGAAGTCTAATACAATACATGAATGATAACAGTCTGAAAACAGAAAGATATAAACAGCTGATCAACAGGTAGATAAGGTGAACAAGAATCCAATATAAGCTCCAAACTCCAAGAGTGGATCTCGAAAGCTATGATAATCGATCTGACTTGAACCATAATGCAAAACAAAATAATTCGGATCAGGACTAACATTCACATGGAAGTAAATCAACCCAAATGAAATGTTCGATGAAATGCAATCAACAACTTAAAAGATTTTGGGATAACCATCCTTTAAGAATTTGTTCAACTAATACACTAGATGCAATGTGTCAATCATCTAAACAAATAGCAGAATAACATAGGCGGGATTTCCATACTTACACCGTTAGTATATTTCGTAACAAAACTTATATTTCAATTTCAACAAATCATATCATATTTCAATTTTAGAATCATATCGTGTTTTCTAACTCAAAACATACTAATTGAAATCGTATTTATAAATTAAAATTTAAGTTTGAAAATAAATAAATAAATATAAGTTTATAAAATTCTAAACAAATTAGAAGTAGATTATAAACATATATAAGATAAAATAATATAGAAATAGATTTTTAAAGAATTATTTAATATATAAAAGTATAAAATCTTTAAAATATATATAATAAAATCTTAAGTTATTATTCAAAAACCAAGTTCCAAATCATTTTTTTCGTCGAAACATGACCAACGACGTCTGTATAAACTTTCCTACCATATATTCATGTGATACGGTATTTATCACTTTAAATCCGCAATCCCAAATTCAATA
This sequence comes from Allium sativum, assembly GCA_030737875.1. NCBI lineage: Eukaryota > Viridiplantae > Streptophyta > Magnoliopsida > Asparagales > Amaryllidaceae > Allium > Allium sativum. The sequence goes on along the minus strand of CM060912.1, from coordinate 843,554,177 downwards.
AAAACCGTTCAGGTCTACCATTTCAACTCATAACGGTTTTTCCCTATATAATGTTCATTCGGGTATGTATCATTTCAACCCTTAGTGATTTTTCCTAAAATAGGTATCAACAATTAAAAACAACAGTCATATAGCATCAATCACAGCATATACATCATCAGTGCAACTATGTGTCATAAGAGTATATCGTGTCACATATGAAATGTGCATACATATCAAATCAAACAGTTCCTACCAACAGTCCTATACATTTCATATAACAGTTCATTATTGATCTAACATCCATGAAAAATGTAAGTCAGGTGTGAGATAAACTCACCTTTCGTGGCAAGGAATTGAAGATGACAATTTGATTGACACCGAAAGAGACTACGACTTCCAAGCACGATGTAGAATAGATTCAATTTGGTAACCATTCGATATTTATTTTATTTTATAAGAGGCGATTAGGGAATTTCCAATGGATCAGGTTGGATGTTGAGTTTTGGAATGGGGTTTCGAATGCAACACCACACTCGACACAAATAAACACAACAAAATGGTCCTTTTCAAAAATATTATATATATTTATATATTGATATAAACATTAAATTATAAAGAAATATATGTAAATTTAAAATTCAACACACTCCGCAATCACACAACAAAAATTTAAAATTTATAACATATATATATTATAATTTATATAAACACCCAAAACCGTTTGTATAACTATATATAAAAATATATGTAAACACATAAAGCAACACACACAAAAAACCTTATTATAAAATACATATTCGCATATGGACACTCAGCAAACCTATTAAATATTACCCACACAACACCACATACATACATACATATATAACACACACACCGTAACTGAACACACTCACATATTAATGCACACCAAACAAAATACGCAGAAGTCGAATTCCCCACTGGTTCGGAGAAGGGTTTGGACCAGGTTAAGGCTTGATGTGGTGTCTGTAGGTGGAGCGGGTTCGGTCGGAGTTAGTGAAAGCGTGGCTCGGTTGGAAGGACTAGGCGATGAAACAAAAAGGAATGGGAAAAAGAATGGCGCATGCAAACAAAAAGAAAAAAAAAAGTAAGTTTCAATGAATTGGTACCAAAAGCTACAGGGAAGACATGCATATGTATATGTCGTTTGTTGCAAAACAATTGTTTTAAGGCATCATGTTTATGGCTAAACATGCATGCATAAAGGAAGGAAACAAATGCAAATAAGAGGAAGTGCTGGGAGAAGGTATTTAGGCATGAAGAAGACATGTGAAGAGGAAGGATGAAAAGTGAATTATATTTAGAAAGAGGAAAAGGTAGGTGCGCATGACATAAATGACATGCAACGCATGAGGCTTTTTGGTTTTCTAACCGGTGGAAGACTTTTCACGGTTCCGAGCTTTGGAAACGGGATGGCAATGAATTTAAGAACGCATGGGAAGAAATATATAATAAACGTGGCCTTTCACTTGCATAGAAATGGTGAACAAAGTGGAAATGATGCATGGATACTTAGAAATATAACTTGCATTAGAAAGGACAGAAGGCATGCATTGAATTTGAAAATGTAAAGTAAAGCATGTTTTTTATAAAGTAAAGCATGTTTTTGGAATGCATGAAAAAGATTAAATGCATGTAGTTATAGTTGAAAAGTGACATGCGCAAGAAACAAAAGAAATGTATAGCATACCCATGCATGAATGCATAACGTTAGGAACAAACCTTAGAAAAGAAAAATGCAAAGCTTTTTAAAGAGATGATGCACGTGGCGAAATAAAGAAAAGAGAAAATGGGAACATGTTTGGAACAAAAAGTGTCCACTTAGAGAAAAATAAATAAATAAATGGATGGTTTATTAAAATAAATAGACGGCTTTTGCAGACCCAAAATGTCTAAAAAAATATGCAAGATCCGAATATGGACACTTCAAACTCAAATGGCTTTGTTTCAAATATGAACTGCGCAAGCCTTTTAACAATTTCGACGCGAACCAGGCACCGAAACTGACAAATGAATATATTGCGCTAATCAGCGCGACGAGACGGACACAACGATATAAAATTTGCAGTGTCGGGATGCTCCGTTCAAAAAGGCATTACGGACCTCTTTTAAAAGGAGAAATGACACAGAAAACAATTAAACGGAGGTCAAAATGTCCGAATTTTACGAAAAGAATTTTACTGTTGGATACGTGACAACAAATAGAATATTTTTTGTGTTTGTTCGAACTGGTTTCGGAGAGATTTTATGGTTGCTAAAATTTGAACTGTTAGGCGCAGCTTTGCACTGAAAATTGCGCGATCGACAAACATTCGAATTATCTGACAAAATTAATTCCTACGCTATATCTGGTTAGACCATCTCAAATATTTTTTTTCGGATTTTTACTTTTATATTACATTTTCATTTTTATTTCACATATATCGGTTGCCGCTACCGCAAATAATCGTTAAAACTGATTCAAACGAAGTTAATAAAATTTAACGTTTTCAATATAAAATTATTTAAATCACTTATAAATGAAAATAGCAAAATATTAAAGATAAACGTTTCATTATAAATCAATTTAATGTTTTAATTTTAATTCAGAATCAAAAATGGTTACAAAAGTACAAACAAACTGAGCTTTAAACGAATAAAAAAATACACTTAAAATTCTGGGTTGTTACAAATAAGCAAGGAGAGAGGAGCTCAAATCCATCCAAGTTAGCAAAAGTGAAGTAGGAACATATCGAGGTAGTCTAGGAAGAGTTTAGTAAGCTTTGGTAGCATTTAGATCCTGTAACACTCCACGTCCATTAATGTCACTCTCAAAGGGAATGCATTAACATTCATGGAGTATTATTGGTGAATAGAACAGAATATAACAAGACAGACACATATATTGGTATTTGAAAATTTTCAAAACAACCTTTATTACAGCGGAGAAATAGTTTGATTACAACAACATCTTAAACCAACAGAAAAACCTAGTAAACTTGGTAACCATCTTGACAAATTGTTTTCTGAGTACATAAAATAAAAAGCATAACCCCAACATGAGTAGCCATAAAAGAGATGAGCTGAACTTTACTTTCGGCAATCCAAGAACTTCCAAAAGAGAGAGAAAGATCCTAATCAAGCTCCACTAGTACTAGCCCCACACTGAGAACCTAGGGGGAGGGGGGAAGGAAGAAAAAAGGCGAAAACAAAGGGGGTCAGACATAAAATCTGGCGAGTACCACAACTTCAACAATACAATTATGAAAGTAATTAGGATAAGGCATAAACTGGTAAAATAAGGAATTGTGAAACAAGTGGGCAAGGCAAAACAAACACGAGGAATATTCTGGCGTTAATCTCTCTCCTAATCACTATAGGATAATTACTATACTGCACCACTACTAGCCACCCTTAAAGTTGATCTCGCCTACTGACCACAATAATCATAACAGTAGTTTCATGTACCCCTAACTGTCTTCATAGGTGCCGCCTGCCCCTATCTCCACTAGTTGTACCCACTACCCCCATGCGATCAGCTCCCTAACTCGTAAATACCCGTGCTAGTCCCACAGTGGGGTGTATCACTCCCCAAAGTGGCTACCCGGTACCACTAAAGATGCATGGCTTATATCTACACGATGCAACAACGTCTTACCTACCAGCCCGGGCCCACGCATGCACATGACCCCCGTTGGACTTGCGTTGCCACCGTTAACCAGTTTTGACCTCTTAATCAAACCCAGTATGCGTGTCCCGTCCTCGATCTAACTCAAGCTCACAAAGATACTTAATGGGTTACTGGTTTGAAATGGGTCCCCCGTGTTTGACACAAGCTTTCCACCTATGCTTGGTCCCCACTAGAATTTTCCACTTAACCCCCTCTTATTCATGTCTTCTTTACTTGTTTCAATTTGGTTAAGTGTTTCTAATCGTATTTCACATGCCACCCATGTCACCCTCTTAACCCCCATGTCCCACCACATGTTTATCTTGGTTAAGTGTTAATTTATTAACCTTGTAAGACCTCCCACATTAGACTCCCGTTTGCGGTTGCTGGATTTGCCGGGCGGGTCCGGGCAGTCTTATACCGCAAACGTGTCTAACCTCGTGTCATTACAACTGTTACGCATTTAATTTATGCCTTCGACCTCTCACATTAGACTACCGCTTATGGTTGTTGGATTTCCCGTGCGGGTCCGGGCAGTCTTACACCATAAACGAGTCTAATCTCGTGTCTTAGGCGTTTATTATAACAAATTATTTCACCCCAATATGAATTAATTATCCCTATACAAATTTCCAATAATTTCCAAATTAATTATGTCCATAATTGTCACCTAAATTATGCCCATACTCTTTAGGTATAAAAATTATACCAACTAATGTCTCAATTTAATTATATGCTTTTAAAGCCATTTTATGCCAATTCACAATTTACATAATTAGTATTTTCCCCATTTGTCCCCACGCTATTCGTACGTTCAAATGTGAAATATATTAGACTCGCAAATAGTCTAAATTAAAAAAAAACATCACAACTTGCATAACACATAAAAAAAAGATCTAACTTGCAAATATGAATCTAACATAAAATTGCATAGCCAACAATCTTGCATAGACTATATAGAATCATATATTTGCATAAACTACCATGGATCTAAATATAGATCTAAACATGAAATTGTGAACTTGCATATGTAAATTATGGTTCTCGCTTAACTTGCATATGTGAATAAAATTTTCACCCAAAAATGTGAATATGGTTTTTCGCCTAAACTTGCATATGGATTTCTACAACTTGCATATGAATTTCTACAACTTGCATATGAATTTATCACATGATTTTGCATATAAACTAGCATATGTATGTACTTGATTCACATATAAACTTGTGTACAATTCACATAAAGACTTGCATAAGATTCATACAATTTAACATCCCAAACTTGCATAAAATTCTTATACGAATTAGCATATGATTTAACATCCAAACTTGCATAAGATTCACATATGAATTAACATATGATTTAACAAACCAAACTTGCATAAGATTCATATATGAATTAACATATGGTTTAACATCCCAAACTTGCATAAAATTCACATATGAATTCATATGATTTAACGTCCCAAACTTGCATAAAATGAATCAAGTTAAATATGAAATAGATCTACAAAGTTAAACAACATCATGTGATTCAACACACATGTTCTCATAATCCAATTACAACCCATCATAATTAATCTAATAATTATATTGTGAAAGAAATAGTACTCACAAACAAAAGAACAGTCTTGTTTTCTAGGATCTGTATTATGAAACTAAATTGCTCGCCTTTGATGTAGACTAATTGTTATTCTAATTTAGGTTAGATTAGATTTGATTCTTTCTTTTGAGTTGAAAGAGAACGGCGACTTCTCTAGGTTCACCATTGACAGCATGATGGCTCTTGGTATTAATTAGTGTGATTTTAGGTTGAGGGTTAGGTTGCTTATATAGAATTTTAATTAATTAAGAGCCGTCAGATTAACCTAAAAGCAATCAAGACCATCCAGACAAAATAGAATAACCACCTCATCCCTAATGACTCAGTAGTGAGTCCAAACATCGTCACATTTTAGATCTGCCGGGGGGTAGGCCGACCCCCAGGTCGACCCCCTGGTCGACCTGGCCCTTGGGAGGGAGAATTCCCGCCCATCCTGCTCCCCTGTTTGAAATTGAATTTCAAATTTATTATTCTGAACTGTTTTTAATTTATTTGAATTCTGAAACTTCGAAAGGCCATAACTTCTTCATACGGAGTCCAATTCACGCAAACTCGGACTCTATCTCAAGCAGAATTCCGAGATGAACGCAATGGCGTAACCCATTTCCCTTAATTCTCAATTTAATAATTAAGTACTTAAATTTATAAACTTTAATATTCATAGAAAATTCAGGGTGTTACATTCTCCCCTCCTTAAAGGATTTCGCCCCCGAAATCTCCAAATTAAGGAGAATGTATATCCTAACATCCAATCATCCGTCTACTCAGCCATCAAACACTGGCATCCATTGTCCTTAAAATATTTCTAGTGCCGTATGAACATATGCAAAAAGTGTGTGTATATGTTCCTTATCTAATGCAAAATCAGGCGGTCCACTGATTCAGTTGACCTCCTTAATGAAAATCATGATAGTGCCACGCATCCATTATGCATGCAAAGAAATCCTAACAATACATGTTACTTCTACATGTGTGCACAACCATTCATCAGAATGTAGCATCCGTATGATAACACAACCATTATACATCCATTAATTTAAATATGCACACACACATTTATATGCAATATGAAAGTGATTGAGCCGATCTAGTGCCTAAAGTGTGTGTACATGCATCCACGAGCAACCACTAGCAACCACTTGCAACCACTCGCAACCATCAATCATAACATGTTTCAAACACATGTTTACATACATCGGTTTCTACCTAAGGATAAAGAATAGGACTGAGGAGATATACTTGAAAGATAGATATAAGCATGAATAAACTTATGGAAAAAGAGATAAAGGAGGTACCCTCAAAGAGAAAAGGGTAGGCTGCGCGTATTTTCCTCTCAATTTCCCAGGTCGCGTCTTCCTCAGCATCACTCTATTGAACTTTAACAAGCTTGACTTCATGGTTACGTAGCTTTTTGACTTCCATACCCAAGATATGAATTGGAACTCTTCTCATAGTCGCTTCTCGTTCCATTTCTACTTCCTCTAGTATACTTGGCTCCACCACTTCTACAGATTCATGTAAGCACTTTCGTAGTTGAGAAACATGAAAAACATTATGAACTCCAGCCAGTCTCTCGGGTAGATCTACTTTGTAGACTATCATCCCAACACTTTCAATGATAGCAAATGGACCTACAAATCTTGGTGCTAGCTTTCCTACGGACCCAAAGCGAATGACATTCCTCAAAGGAGAAACTTTAAGGAACACCCTATCTCCAACCTTAAACTCAAGGTTGGTCTCGAGTAGCTCTACTCTGTAAACTATCGTCCCAACCCTTTCAATTATAGGAAATGGACCTACAAATCTTGGTGTTAGCTTTCCTACGAACCCAAAGCGAATGACATTCCTCAAAGGAGATACTTTAAGGAACACCCTATCTCCAACCTTAAACTCAAGGTTGGTCCTTCTTTTGTCTGCGTAGGACTTCTGTCTATCTTGTGCAGCCTTCGTCCGTCTTCTTATCAAGTCCACCTTTTCTGAGGTTTCTCTAATTATGTCCGGCCTAAGTATGAGCTTGTCTGTAGACTCCCACTAACAAGTTGGTGATCGACACGGTCTTCCATATAAAGCTTCGAAGGGCACCATTCCTATGGTGGCTTGGTAGCTATTGCTGTAGGAGAATTCCACCAAAGGAAGATGATTCTCCCATGTCCCTTGAAAGTCAAGAATGCACAATCTCAAGAGCTCTTCTAATACTCTGTTCACCCTTTCCGTCTGACCATCGGTTTGGGGGTGATAAGCTGTGCTTAAGCATAATTGCGTGCCTACTGCCTCTTGCAAACTCTTCCAAAACTCGCTCGTAAAGATAGGATCTCGATCGCTCACAATGGTGGAGGGTATTCCATTGAGTAGAACTATTTCTTTAAGATAAATGGATGCTAGGGATGAGGCAGTCCTTCTACTTTTAACAGGTATAAAGTGAGCGCTTTTAATGAGCCTATCCACTATTACCCAAATGCTAATATTGCCCCTTCTTGACTAAAGGCAACCCATCAACAAAGTCCATCGAAATGCTATCCCACTTCCATTGTGGGACCTCGAGAGGATGAAGCAGACCACCGGGCTTCTTCTGCTCCACTTTGACTTGCTGGCATATCAAAAACTTAGCGACGAACTCAGCTACATCACTCTTCATGCCATTCCAAAAGAAAACCCTTTTTATATCTTTATACATCTTGTCTCTACCTGGGTGTATGGTCAGTTTAGAATGGTGCGCCTCTTCGAGAACCGTCTTCACTAAATCCCTTACTTGTGGGACGCACGGCCTTCCATCCCGTCTCAACCAACCCCTATCATCGATGGAGTATCTATTGAGGTGACTAGAAGTCTCACCCCTAACTGGCTTACCTATCACATAACTAGCTGAGGGTCTTCTCGTTGCGCGGTTCCTATTGAGTCCAAAAGAGTAGGCCACACTTCTAGTGATGCTAACAGACCAGGCACAATTTCAGAGGAGGGTCTAAAATTAAAGTTTGCTATATACTCCAAGCTTTACCTTTCTACAAAGAGAGGACTCAATGTCAGCTTCTTCCTACTTAAGGCATCTGCTACCACATTGCCCTTGCCTGGGGTATAGGAAATCTCAAAATCATAAGAGGCCAGAAATTCCATCCACCTTTGCTATCTTAAGTTAAGATCTTTCTACGAGAAAAGGTACTTCAACGATTTATGGTCAACATATAATTCAAACTTCTCACCTAGGAGATAATGGCGCCAAGACTTAAGTGCAAAGGCGATGGCAGCCAACTCTAGATCATGGGTCGGATAGTTTTTCTACTGTACTTTCAACTATCTGCCTCCATAAGCTACTATCTTCCCTTCTTGCATCAAGACAGTACCTAGTCCCATACCACATGCATCCGTGTATGCGGTAAACATCTAGCTCCCATCCGGCAATGTCAGAACTGGGGCTGTTGTTAGAGCCCTTTTCAAATGTTGGAAAGAAATATTGCACTCCAAATCCCAAGCAAAGGTTAGGTTCTTCTTCGTTAACCTTGTGAGTAGGGCTGAGATTTTAGCAAAGTCTTTAATGAATTTTCGGTAAAAGCCCGCTAGCCCGAGAAAGCTTCGGACTTTGGTTGCATTCCGTGGAACCTTCCAATCATGCACCGCAACTACTTTTGCGGGGTCCACGGCTAACCCCTCTTTGGACACCACATATCCAAGAAACCTCACTTCTTCTCTCCAAAAATGGCATTAGGAGAATTTGGCCTTCAGGCGATGTGTACAAAGAGTATCCATGACTTCCCTTAAATGCAAAGCATGTTCTTCTTCATTCTTCGAGAAGATCAAAATGTCGTCTACGAAGACCACCACAAACTTATTAAGGAATTCTCTAAACACCCTACTCATCAAGTCAACGAAGTAAGCAGGTGCGTTTGTCAAGCCGAAAGGCATGACAAGCCATTCGAAGAAACCATCCGGGGTTCTGAACACGGTCTTATCAATACTATCTTCAGCCACTCTTAGCTGATGGAACCCGGTAGCCAAATCTAGTCGGGACAAAACAGACGCACCTACAAGCTGATCAAACAAGTCATCTATTCTAGGAAATGGGTGCCTATTCTTCTTGGTCAGCTTGTTTGGCTCCCTATAATCAACGCATAGGCGAAGTGAACCATCCGCTTTGGTTGCGAATACTACTGGAGCACCCCATTCAGAAATACTCCGCCTTATAAACCCTTTTTCGAGCAGCTCTTTGACTTGCTTACTGAGATCTTTTCTCTCCCTAGGAGCCATGTGTCTAACGGGTAGAGCTACGGGTTTTGCATTATCAACAAGGTATATGCGGAAGTCTATCTCCCGCTTTGGAGATAAGCCCTTCACCTCTTCAAATACATCTGAGTATTCACGGACTACTCTAACAGACTGCAAGTTTTCAACAGACGCATCAAGAGATTCTAGATAACTAAGCATAACAGAATGTATGGGGTTACAAGAAATTTCGAGAGTGTGGCCAAGGCGAGTCATAATTCTAACCACTCTCTTTTCACAATCGAGGATGGCTCCATTATTGGATAACCAATCCATGCCTAGAATCAATCCATAGCCCGTGAAGCCAAGAACGAAAGCGTTGCATTCAAACTCAACGATCAAGATAGACACTCTTAAATCCCGACAAATCATTGAAAGATGAGCCGAACCACCAATAGGATTGAGACTACTATGGGATCCGTAACTAGACTAGTATTTAGGTGCAGTGTTTCAACTAACGAAGCAGACACAAACGAGTGTGAAGCGCCAGAATCAAATAAAGTATGAACAAGATAATCAAATAGAAAAACCAAACTTTCAATAGAAATGTTTCTACCTCTCTCCTGTCCTGGTGCCATGAGAGCGTGAACCTGCCCTGGTGCCATGAGAGCCTGAATCTGTCCTCCAGAAGTAGACCCTGTTCTTTGCCCTTGTCCCTGTTTCCTCGGGCAGTCTTTAATTAGATGTCCTGCCTCTCTATAGTGGAAACAACCAGTCTTCTTCTTCTTCCTACAGTCCTTGCTCAGATGGCCTAATGTTCCACAATTAAAGCATCTTTTCTTTCCTTTGCTATTGTTGTCCTTACCACCTTTCTTAGGTTGCTGTTGTGGCTTCTTTTGATCCCCTTTCTTTTTTGGTGCCTTATCAGAATTAGCACCTTTCTCCTCTTCATGCATAAGCGGCATGTCAACCGGTTTCTCAAAGGTAGCCCCCATAGGAATGCGGGTCATAGCTAACCCATGTAGCGGCTCATTCAAACCTTTAACGAACCTCAGGGCCTTCTTTCCAGGTGTGTTCACCAAGTCTAAGCCAAACCTTGCCAACTGATTGAACTTGTTGACGTACTCCTTTACTGATAAATTCCCCTGCTTCAACGCCAAGAATCTTTCCATGTATAAATTCTCTTCTGCTCGTGAGAGAAATTTCATCTTGAACCTATGTCTGGAATCCATCCACGTCTCTATTGGATGCTCTCCATTTGTGACCTCTCACCAAAACGAGGCTTCGTCCTTCATTAACCAAGCGGCCAATTGGACCTTCCTTCCATCTTCAACCTCGAAGATACCAAACAAGTCTTCTACCTCCTTAAGCCAATTTAGAGCTTCAACAAACGTCTTTGATCCGTGAAAAGGTTTTCCGCCCATTGCTCGAAAGTCTTTGCATATTTTTGGAAAAGTATCAACACGGGATGGGGAGGAGGAGGAGCGGCAGCAACTGGGGGGGATGTTTGCTGGGCCTGCGGCGATGGCCCTGGCTTCCAGATACCTTCTGAACTAAGTTGGTATCGGTATTCCCTCAGGTATCTCAGGTAACCCAGACATGCTGAAAAAAATATTAAGAGATTCAAAATGGAGAATTCGAACGAAAGATATATGGCTCTTGGGGGTTATGTTTTTAAGACAAACTTTTCTTATAACACCCCGTATTTTCTGTTAGCGGTATAGTAACGAATTAAACAATACTTAATTTAAAATTTGATAATTAAGGGAAATGGGTTATTCCATTGTGTCCATCTCGGAATTCTGGTTGAGATAGAGTCCGAGTTTGCGTAAATTGGACTTCGTATGAAGTTATGGCTGTCGGAAGTTTCCAGAATTCAAATAAATTCAAACAGCTCGAAAACAAATTCAAATTCGAATCAGAAGTCAGAAGCAGGCTGGGCGGGAAAATTCCCGCCCAAGACCCAGGTCGACCAAGGGGTCGACCCTAGTGTCGACCTCCCCCTTACAAGTCGACCTGGGGGTCGACCTGCCCCCCCCCCCCCGGGCAGATCTGAAAGGTGATGATTTTGTGACTCAATGATGAGTCACTAGGGCTAAGGTGTTACCCTATCTTCACTGGATGGCTGTGGTTAACCCTAGGATCATCCGACGGCTCAAATTGAGTTGAAATTCTATATAAACAACACAATGCTCAAACCTAAAAAGCACACAAAAACAATCCTAGAACTATCATGCTATTAATAGAAAACCTGGAGTAGCCGTCACCAATTCAAAGACAAGGTAAGAACTTGAATCAAAAATCAAATTAAAAGATTATCAAATTCAAAGATCTACATCAAAGGCGAGCTTACCAGTTTCATAATTCAGATTTCAGAACGCAAGAATTCATTTTTAGTTTGTAAGTTGGTTATTACGCAGATTTAAACATTCTTTCAATTGAATCATGACATGTTGTTATTTGGATATAGAATGATGCTTATGTGTAAGATTTGATTCTCGTTTATCTTAAAGTATCGTTGTAATTAATCATGTCTATATGCTTGTGGCGATGAACATGTTGTATATTAATCATGTCTACATGCTTGTGGTGATGAACATATTGTATATTAATCATGTCTATATGCTTGTGGTGATGAACATATTGTATGTTATTGGAATCTATTATGATTGGGTAATGGATTTATTTTTCCAATTAAACGGTAAAAACATGTCATGTTATAAATTGGTGGTTATTTGCAAGTTTATGATCTAAATCACATGCTTATATGTTTGATCAGCACTCATGTACATTCATGTTAGGTTGAATCTAATTATGTTGTAAAATTTGGAATTGTAGTCCTCTTATGTTTTTAACACACATTTATCATGCTAAATTGTGATTCGAATATGTTTATAACAGCCCTCTTATGTTTAACACACATAAGTTATCATGCTAAGTTGCAATTTAAAAATGATTATAGTAGCTTTCTTATGTTTTGACATACATAAGTTAATATGCTAAGTTGTGGGTTGAAACTGTGATTATATGTTAAACCTCCATGCTAGAACTTTGTCAAGTTTACATGACCATTAGACCCAACTTAGTCACAAGTTCACCTTTACCCATTTAATTAAAGTTATTGATACTTCTATGCCAATTTATACATGACAAGTTGAAATGTATGCTATTTTACGTTTATTTCATGTCCCTTATTTATTACCCCTTTCTTGTTTATGGGTTGGGCTAATTTACTAGCCCAACATTCTATGTGATTCATGCGTACGTTCCACGAGGGTAGTGATGTGAAAATATGAAAATTCATGGCATAGATTTGTTCATGAAATGGTATATTTGATATACCATTTATGGTGAGCATAATCCAAGGATAATTATGGCATGATTAAATTAAATTTAATCTACATAAAGAAATTAGACATATATAGAAAAATGTGAATTTAGAAAAAGATGAATATGCCTAACCCGAGATTAGACTGAGTTGTGGTGTAAATCTGCCCGGAACCGACCGACACATCCAGTGACCACAACAAGACCTGTCTAAAGTGGGTGGTTAGTGCATCAATCCCAAAAAGAACCCGAGGTTAGACTGTGTTGTGGTGTAAATCTACCCGGAACAGACCTGCACATAATGTGAGTAGTTGGTGCTTTAATAAATTAAAGCTAAGTCAGGATTGGTAGGGTTAAGTCAATTAGGGAAACACTTAACCGATTCAACATGTTAACTAAACAAATGGGTGGGGTTAGGTAAACTTGGACACTTAACCAAATAAACATGTTGATTAGAAAACCCTACTAGCGGGGACCCATTTCAGCAGTAACCCACATAGATGTATCATGGTACCCTAGAACTAGGCAGGGTGAGGCACGATTACTGGGCTGATTATAAGCGGTCAAAACGTCTGCGGTTTGTGGGCCAGTGTAGGTTTCGACGGAGTTTGGGCGTGCATGTACTCCAGAGTTGAAAAATCAAGCACTGGGCATCAGTAGTATACACTGTGCATCTTGAATCGTGTCGGGTTGCCACCAGAGGGACTGATACACCCCATGGTGGGACCAGCACAGGTATCTATAGTAAAGTGGGGCCGAATGACACAGGATGTGAATGCATGCGAGTAGGAGCCGATCATTAAGGGGATCGTTTGTTATAAACACGTAGGGCTGGTTGATCCAATGGTTAAGTAGGTGCAGAGACTATATTAATGGGTGCGATCACATGTTCCTCTTATCTTATATTAGGGTATTGTCCTATGTTTTGTTATTACTGTCATGATCCCTTTTCTTGTTTAAATACTAGTAATCACCGAACTTACCAGACTTATTGTCTAACCCGTTTTCTTTCGCCCTCTTTTCTTCCGTTTCCCCACTTCCCCTCCAGGTCAATAGGGAGGGAATACTGCAGCTTATTCAGAATCTTTGCAAGCTTCAAGAAAGTAGATGTATGATTTGGACTCTCTCTCACCTTGCTATGGCTCTTGGACATTATCAGTGGGGATTTATGCAGTTTTATTTTTGGTTTATGCTTCTTTATTAAATAATCAAGACAGAAATCATGTTGTAATGTTTTGGAAGTTATTTTGAGACAATTTGATGTAATGCTTTTGTATTGAACCACGTATGAAATAAATATTTAAATTTCACTGCTTATATTTATCTGTCTTGTAAAGTTTTATGTGTCTTGTACCTATAATCCTCCACCAAAGTTAAGGCATTCCCTTTGTGAGTGACCTTAACGGAGGTGGGGTGTTTCACTTGGTATCAGAGCAAAGGTTTATGAGATCAGATAAGAGTTTTTGAAAACTAATTTTGAAAAAGAAATATAAAGAAGCAGTTTACAAGGAAAAGTGTTGTTTTAAATTTAAAAAGGCATAATCCCTAAAGCCATATGCACTATCTTTCTATCCTTCGTTTTGAATCTTTTCTTTTTCATTTCAGCATGTTTGGGAATCTTAACCTTCCAGAGGGTGTACTGATACCTGGCTGGTTCAGGAGGTACTTAGAGGCTAGGGCCAACGACGCAGGCCCAGTACATATTCCTCCTCCTCCAGCTGCAGCGGTTCCTCTTCCTCCTCCTCCTCCTCCTCGTGCAGATGCTTTCTCAAAGATTTGTAGAGATTTTAGGGCCATGGGTGGAAAAGATTTCAAGGGAACTGAATCATTCGTAGAAGCAAGGAACTGGCTCAAAGAAACTGGGGATCTGTTCGTTATCTTTGAGGTGGATGATAGGCAGAAGATATAGTTGGCTGTATGGTTGCTTAAAGACGAAGCTTCCTATTGGTGGGAAGTCACTAATGCTGAAAGACCAGTTGACACATGGATGGATTTCAGGATAAGGTTTGAGATGAAATTTCTCTTACAAGCTGAACGAAGTTTACAGCTAGAAAAGTTCTTATCTCTTAAGCAAGGAAGTATGACGATCAAGGAGTACGTCAATCAATTCAATCAGCTAGCCCGATTTGGACTGGACTTAGTGAATATTCCTCATAAGAAGGCTCTCCGTTTTGTCAAGGGATTGAATGAGCCACTTCATAGCTTGGCTATGACCCATATACCTATGGGGGCTACTTACGAGAGGTTAGTGGACATGACACTCTCACATGAGGAAGACAAGGGTAAGAATGAGGCAAAAGCGGAAGTGCCTCAAGATAAGAAGGGGAGGGGTCACAGAACAAGAAGGCTGATTCAAAGAAAGGCGGGAAGAACAACAAACCCCATGAAAAGAGAAAGTGTAATTTCTGTGGCATTCCCGGACATTTGATCAAAGAATGCAAGAAGAAGAAAAGGAAGATGGATGGATGTTTCCACTGTGGTGAGACAGGACACATGGGTAGGGCCTGCCCAAGGAAGCAAGGGCAGGGAGCTGGACCTTCTTATGGAGTACAAGTTCACGCTCTCACGGCACCTCCGCAAGAACGAGGTAGAAATAATTCTGTCAAAAGTTTAGTCTATCTTTTTGATCATCCTGTTCGTACACTATTTGATTCTGGCGCATCACACTCTTTTATATCTACTGCTTTAGTGGAATCTCTGAACCTAAACACCAGTATAGTAGAGGATCCCTTGGTTGTTTCAAATGCAATTGGGGGCTCAGCTTATTTGTCAATGGTTTGTTTGGATTTGAAAATATCTATACTAAGCATTGGGTTTAGATGTAATGCCTTTTTTTTAGTCTTCACGGGCTATGGATTGATTCTAGGCATGGACTGGCTATCCGGTAATGGTGCCGTCCTCGATTGTGAAAAGAGAGTGGTTAGACTCATGACTCGCCTCGGTAACACTCTAGAAATTTCTTGTAATCCCATGAACTCCGTTATGCTTAGTTATCTAGAATCTCTTGATGCGTCTGTTGAGAACTTGCAGTCTGTAAGGGTAGTCCGTGAATACTCGGATGTGTTTGATGAGGTAAAGGACTTACCTCCGAAGCGGGAGATAGACTTCCGCATACACCTCGTGGACAAAGCAAAACCCGTTGCTTTACCCGTTAGACACATGGCTCCGAGGGAGAGGAAAGAACTCAGCAAGCAAGTTAAAGAATTGCTTGAGAAGGGGTTTATAAGGCAGAGTATTTCTGAATGGGATGCTCCAGTAGTGTTCGCAACTAAAGCGGACGGTTCGCTTCGCCTGTGCGTTGATTATAGGGAGCTAAACAAGCTAACCAAAAGGAATAGGCACCCACTCCCGAGAATAGACGATTTGTTCGATCAGCTCGTAGGTGCATCGGTTTTCTCCCAATTAGATTTGGCTATCGGGTTTCATCAGCTAAGGGTGGCTGAAGACAACATTGATAAGACCGTGTTCAGAACTTCAGATGGTTTCTTCAAGTGGCTTGTCATGCCTTTCGGCTTGACAAATGCACCCGCTTACTTCGTTGATTTAATGAGCAGGGTGTTCCAAGAGTTCCTCAATAAGTTTGTGGTGGTCTTCGTAGACGATATTTTGATCTTCTCAAAGAACGAGGAAGAGCATGCTCGGCATCTAAAAGAAGTCATGGATACTCTCCGTGCACATCAGTTGAAGGCGAAATTCTCCAAATGCCATTTCTAGAGAAAAGAAGTTAGGTTCCCTGGACACGTGGTGTCAAAAGAGGAGATAGCTATGGACCCTGCGGAAGTGGTTGTTGTGCAAGATTGGAAGGTTCCGCAAAACGCAACCAAAGTCCGAAGCTTTCTCAGGCTAGCAGGCTTTTATCGAAAGTTTATCAAAGATTTTGCAAAAATATCAACTCCACTGACAAGATTGACAAAGAAGAACCTAGCTTTCAATTGGGATTTGGATTGCGATGTTTCTTTCCAACGTTTGAAAAGGGCTCTAACAACAGCCCCAGTTCTGACATTGCTTGATGGAAGCAAGATGTTTACAGTATACACAGATGCTTGCGGAACGGGACTAGGCGCTGTTCTAATGCAAGAAGGGAAGGTAGTGGCTTATGATGGAAGACAGTTGAAAGTACACGAGAAAAACTACCCAACCCATGACCTAGAGTTGGCAGCTATTGTTTTTACACTTAAGTCTTGGCGCTATTATCTCCTAGGTGAGAAATTTGAATTGTATACTGACCATAAATCGTAAAAATACCTATTCTCGCAGAAAGATCTCAACTTGAGGCAGCAGAGATGGATGAAGTTTCTTGCCTCGTATGATTTTGAGATTTCCTACACTCCTGGCAAGGGCAATGCAGTAGCAGACGCCTTAAGTAGAAAGAAGCTATCCTTAAGCCTTCTCTTTGTGGAAAGGCGAAGCTTGGAGTTCATAGCAAGCTTTAACTTCAGACCCTCCTCTGACTTTGTACCTTGCTTGCTAGCAACATTAGAAGTGCGACCAACTCTATTAGACTCAATCGGAGCCGCGCAAAGAGAAGACCCTCAGCTAGCCAATGTGATGGACAAGTTAATTAGGGGTGAGACTTCCAGTCACCTCAATAGATACTCCATTGATGCCAAGGGCTGGTTGAGAAGAGATGGAAGACTATGTGTCCCACAAGTAAGGGATTTGGTAAAGACGGTTCTAGAAGAGGCACACCATTCCAAGCTGACCATACACCCAGGCAGAGACAAAATGTATAAAGACATCAAAAGATTTTTCTTTTGGAATGGCATGAAGAAAGACATAACTGAATTTGTTTCTAAGTGTTTAATATGCCAACAAGTCAAGGCGGAGCAGAAGAAGCCTGGTGGTCTGCTCCATCCTCTAAAAGTCCCACAGTGGAAATGGGATAGCATCTCGATGGACTTTATAGATGGGTTGCCTAGGTCAAGAAGAGGCAATACCAACATTTGGGTAATAGTGGACAGGCTCACAAAAGGCGCACATTTTATACCCGTCAAGAGTAGAAGGACTGCCTCGTCTCTAGCATCCATATATCTTAAAGAGATAGTTCGACTCCATGGGATACCCTCCAGCATACTGAGTGATCGAGACCCTATCTTCACGAGGGAGTTTTGGAAGAGTTTTCAAGAGGCTGTAGGCGCATAGTTATGCTTAAGCACGGCCTATCACCCTCAAACTGATGGCCATACGGAAAGAGTCAACAGAGTATTAGAAGACCTCTTGAGATTATGCATTATTGACTTCGTAGGTACATGGGAGGATCATCTACCTTTAGTGGAATTCGCTTACAAAAATAGCTACCAAGCCACCATAGGCATGGCGCCTTTCGAAGCTTTATATGGAAGACCGTACAGGTCACCAACTTGCTGGTGGGAGTCCATAGACAAGCTCATACTTAGACCAGACATGATTAGGGAAACTTCAGAGAAAGTAGACTTGATACGAAGAAAAATGAAGACTGCCCAAGATAGACAGAAGTCCAGCGCAGACAAAAGAAGAACTGACCTTGAGTTCGAAGTTGGAGACAAGGTGTTCCTTAAAGTATCTCCTTTGAGGAACGTCGTTCTCTTTGGATCCGCAGGAAAGTTAGCACCAAGATTTATAAGGCCGTTCCCTATCATCGAGAAGATTGGGAAGACGGCTTATAGGGTACAGCTCCCCGAAAGGTTGGCCAGGGTTCATAATATCTTTCATGTCTCTCACCTACGGAAATGCTTACACGAGTCTGCGGAAGTGGTAGAACCAAGTATGCTAGAGGAAGTTGAAGTTGAACGAGAAGCAACTGTGAGGAGATCTCCAACCCGAATCTTGGGAATAGAAGTAAAAAAGCTACGCAACCGTGAAGTTAAGCTCATCAAAGTTCAATGAGCGACACCGAGGAAGATACGACTTGGGAAACTGAGGACAGAATACGCGCAGCCTACCCTTTTCTTTTTGAGGGTACATCCTTAATCACTTTTTCCTTAAGTTTATGCTCGTATCTATCTTTTATCTCCTCGATCCTATCCTTTATCCTTAGGTAGGAACTCATTTGGATGTAAACATGTAATTGATAGTGGATGCATATACACACACATTAGGTATTAGATCGGCTCAGTCACTTCCATATTGCATATGCATATATGTATTGGTTTATAGATTAAAACTTGATGTGTTATCATATGGACATTGCATTTGTATGAATGATTGTGCACTCATGTAGGAAATTTTGAGTAGGAAAAATTGCATTCATAATGGACTCATGGCACTGACATAATTTGCATTAAGGAGGTCAACTGAATTAGTAGACCGCCTGATTTTGCATTAGATAAGGACATGTACACACACAATGCATATGATCATGAAGCATTAGAAATCTTCTAAGGACAATGGACGCATGTGTTTGATGGTTGAGTAGATGGGTGGTTGGATGGTAGAATATAATTTCTTCTCGACTTGAAGATTTCGGGGACGAAATCCTAAAAGGAGGGGAGAATGTAACACCCCGTATTTTCTGTTAACGGTATAGTAACGAATTAAACAATACTTAATTTAAAATGTGAGAATTAAGGGAAACGGGTTACTCCATTGTGTTTGTCTCGGAATTTTGGTTGAGACAGAGTCCGAGTTTACGTAAATTGGACTTCGTATGAAGAAGTTTTGGCTGTCAGAAGTTTCCAGAAAATTAAAACAAATTCAAACACTCGAACACAAACTCAAATTCAAATTAGAAGTCAGAAGCGGGCTGGGCGGGAAAATTCCCTCCCAAGACCCAGGTCGACCAGAGGGTCGACCCAAGTGTCGACCTCCCCCCTACAGGTCGACCAGCCCCCCTCCCCCCCTGGGCAGATCTGAAAGGTGACGATTTTGTGACTCAGTGATGAGTCACTAGGGCTGAGGTGTCACCCTATCTTCACTGGATGGTTGTGGTTAACCCTAGGATCATCCGACGGCTCAAATTGAGTTGAAATTCTATATAAACAACCCAATGCTCAAACCTTAAAAGCACACAAAAATAATCCTAGAACTATCATGTTGTCAATAGAAAACTTGGAGTAGCCGTCACCAATTCAAAGACAAGATAAGAACTTGAATCAAAAATCAAATTAAAAGATTATCAAATTCAACGATCTACATCAAAGGCGAGCTTAGCAATTTCAGAATTCAGATTTCAGAATGCAAGAATTCCTTTTTAGTTTGTAAGTTGGTTATTACGTAGATTTAAACATTCTTTCAATTGAATCATGACATGTTGTAATCTGGATATAGAATGATGCTTACATATAAGATTTGATTCTCGTTTATCTTAAAGTATCGTTGTAATTAATCATGTCTATATGCTTGTGGCGATGAACATGTTGTATATTAATCATGTCTACATGCTTGTGGTGATGAACATATTGTATATTAATCATGTTTATATGCTTGTGGTGATGAACATATTGTATGTTATTGGAATCTATTATGATTGGGTAATGGATTTATTTTGCCAATTAAATGGTAAAAACATGTCATGTTATAAATTGGTGGTTATTTGCAAGTTTATGATCTAAAATACATGCTTATATGTTAGATCAACACTCATGTATATTTATGTTAGGTTGAATCTATTATGTTGTAAAATTTGGAATTGTAGTCCTCTTATGTTTTTAACACACAAGTATCATGCTAAATTGTGATTTGAATATGTTTATAATAGCCCTCTTATGTTTAACACACATAAGTTATCATGCTAAGTTGCAATTTAAAAATGATTATAGTAGCTTTCTTATGTTTTGACATACATAAGTTAATATGCTAAGCTGTGGGTTGAAACTGTGATTATATGTTAAACCTCCATGCTAGACCTTTGTCAAGTTTACATGACCATTAGACCCAACTTAGTCACAAGTTCACATTTACCCATTTAATTAAAGTTAATGATACTTCTATGCCAATTTATACATGACAAGTTGAAATGTATGCTATTTTATGTTTATTTCATGTCCCTTGTTTATTACCCCTTTCTTGTTTATGGGTTGGGCTAATTTACTAGCCCAATATTTTATGTGATTCATGCGTACGTTCCACGAGGGTAGCAATGGGAAAATATGAAAATTCATGGCATAGATTTGTTCATGAAATGGTATATTTGATATACCATTTATGGTGAGCATAATCAAAGGATAATTATGGCATGATTAAATTAAATTTAATCTACATAAAGAAATGAGACATATATAGAAAAATGTGAATTTAGAAAAAGACGAATATGCCTAACCCGAGGTTAGACTGAGTTGTGGTGTAAATCTACCCGGAACCGACCGGCACATCCAGTAACCACAACAAGACCTGTCTAAAGTGGGTGGTTAGTGCATCAATCCCAAAAAGAACCCGAGGTTAGACTGAGTTGTGGTGTAAATCTGGCCGGAACCGACCGGCACATCCAGTGACCAAAACAAGACCTATCTAATGTTAGTGGTTGGTGCTTTAATAAATTAAAGCTATGTCAGGATTGGTTGGGTTAAGTCAATTAGGGAAACACTTAACCTATTCAACATTTAACTAAACGAATGGGTGGGGTTAGGTACACTTGGAAACGTAACCAAATAAACATGTTGATTAGAAAACCATAGTAGCGGGGACCCATTTCAGTAGTAACCCACATAGATGTATCATGGTACCCTAGAACTAGGCAGGATGGGGCACGATTACTGGGCTGATTATAAGCGGTCAAAACGTCGGCGGTTGGAGGGCCAGTGTAGGTTCCGATGGAGATTGGGTGTGCACTTACTCCGGAGTGGAAAAATCAGGCACTGGGCATCAGTAGTATACACTGTGCATCTTGAATCGTGTCGGGTTGGGGTGGGACCAGCACAGGTAACTATAGTCTAGTGGGACCGAATGACACAGGATATGAATGCATGCGAGTAGGTGCCAATCATTAAGGGGATCGTTTGTTATAAACAGGTAGGGCTGGTTGATCCAATGGTTAAGTAGGTGCAGAGACTATATTAATGGGTGCGATCACATGTTCCTCTTATCTTATATTAGGGTATTGTCCTATGTTCTATTATTACTGTCATGATCCCTTTTCTTGTTTAAATACTAGTAATCACCGAACTTACCAGACTTATTGTCTGACCCATTTTCTTTCGCTCTCTTTTCTTCCGTTCCCCCCCAGGTCCACAGGGAGGGAATACTGCAGCTTAGTCAGACTCTTTGCAAGCTTCAAGAAAGTAGATTTATGATTTGGACTCTCTCTCACCTTGGCTATGGCTCTTGGACATTATCCTTGGGGATTTATGCAGTTTTATTTTTGGTTCATGCTTCTTTATTAAGTAATCAAGACAGAAATCATGTTGTAATGTTTTGGAAGTTATTTTGAGACAATTTGATGTAATGCTTTTGTATTGAACCACGTATGAAATAAATATTTAAATTTCGCTGCTTATATTTATCTGTCTTGTAAAGTTTTCTGTGTCTTGTACCTATAACCCTCCACCAAAGTTAAGGCATTCCCTTTGTGAGTGACCTTAACGGAGGTGGGGTGTTTCATTTCTCTTGAAAATACTCTCCTTAAAACATACTTTTGGAAGTATTTTTTTTATAAAATGCTTTTGAAACACAGTTTTTCAAAACCTCTTATCTGTTCTGTTAACCTTCAGCTCTGATACCACGTGTAACACTCCACATCCATTAATGTCACACTCAAAGGGAATGCATTAACTTTCATGGAGTATTATTGGTGAATAGAACAGAATATAACAAGACAAATACAAATATTGGTACTTGAAAATTTTCAAAACAACATTTATTGCAGCGGAGAAATAGTTTGATTACAACATCTTAAACCAACAGAAAAACCAAGTACACTTAGTAACCATCTTGACAAATTGTTTTCTGCGTACATAAAATAAAAAGCATAACCCCAACATGAGTAGCCATAAAAGAGATGAGCTGAACTTTACTTTCAGCAATCCAAGCACTTCCAAAAGAGAGAGAAAGATCCTGATCAAGCTCCACTAGTACTAGTCCCACCCTGAGAACCTGGGGGAGGGGGGGAGGGGAGGGGGGAAGAAAGAAAAGAGACGAAAACAAAAGGGGCCAGACATAAAGTCTGGCGAGTACCACAACTTTAACAATACAATTATGAAAGTAATTAGGATAAGGCATAAACTAGTAAAATAAGGAATGACTGTGAAACAAGTGGGCAAGGCAAAACAAACAAGAGGAATATTCCGGTGTTAATCTCGCACCTAATCACTATAGGATAATTACTATACTGCACCACTACTAGCCACCCTAAAAGTTGATCCCGCCTACTGAACACAATAATCATAATGGTAGTTTCGTGTACCCCTAGCTATCTTGATAGGTGCCGCCTGCCACTGTCTCCACTAGTTGTACCCACTACCCCCATGCGATCGGCTCCCTAACTCATAGATACCCATGCTGGTCCCACAGTGGGATGTATCGCTCCCCAAAGTGGCAACCCGATACCACTAAAGATGCACAACTTATATCTACATGATGCAACAACGTCTTACCTACCAGCCCGGGCCCACGCATGCACATGACCCCGTTGGACTTGCGTTGCCACCGTTAACCCATTTTGACCTCTTACCATCAAACCCAGTAAGCGTGTCCCGTCCTCGTTCTAACTCGAGCTCACAAAGATACTTAATGGGTTACTGGTTTGGTCTGAGTCCCCCATGCTTGACACAAGCTTTCCACCCATGCTTGGTCCCCACTAGAATTTTTCACTTAACCCCCTCTTATTCATGTCTTCTTTACATGTTTCAATTTGGTTAAGTGTTTCTAATCGTATTTCACATGCCACCCATGTCACCCTCTTAAACCCCATGTCCCACCACATGTTTATCTTGGTTAAGTGTCACTTAATTCATTAACCTTGTGAGACCTCCCACATTAGACTCTCGTTTGCGGTTGCTGGATTTGTCGGGAGGGTCCGGGCAATCTTATACCGCAAATGTGTCTAACCTCGTGTCATTACAACTGTTACGCATTTAATTTATGCCTTCGACCTCTCACATTAGACTACCGCTTGTGGTTGCTGGATTTGCCGGGCGGGTCCGGGTAGTCTTACACCACAAACTAGTCTAACCTCGTGTCTTAGGCGTTTATTATAACAAATTATTTCACCCCAATATGAATTAATTATCCCTATTCAAATTTCCAATAATTTCCAAATTAATTATGTCCATAATTGTCACCTAAATTATGTCCATACTCTTTAGGTATAAAAATTATACCAATTAATGTCTCAATTTAATTATATGCTTTTAAAGGCATTTTATGCCAATTCACAATTTATATAATTAGTATTTTCCCCATTTGTCCCCACGCTATTCGTACGTTCAAATATGAAATATGTTAGACTCGCAAATAGTCTAACTTAAAAAAAAACATCACAACTTGCATAACACATAAAAAAAATAGATCAAACTTGCAAATAGGAATTCTAACATAAAATTGCATAGCCAGTAATTTTGCATAAACAATGGTCACATAGAATCATGTATTTGCATAAACTACCATGGATCTAAATATAGATCTAAACATGAAATTGTGAACTTGCATATGTAAATTATGGTTCTCGCTTAACTTGCATATGTAAATAAAATTTTCACCCAAAAATGTGAATATGGTTTTTCGCCTAAACTTGTATATGGATTTCTACAACTTGCATATGAATTTCTACAACTTGCATATGAATTTATCACATGATTTTGCATATAAACTAGCATATGTATATATTTGATTCACATATAAACTTGTGTACAATTCACATATAGACTTGCATAAGATTCATACAATTTAACATCCCAAACTTGCATAAAATTCTTATACGAATTAGAATATGATTTAACATCCAAACTTGCATAAGATTCAAATATGAATTAACATATGATTTAACAACCCAAACTTGCATAAGATTCACATATGAATTAACATATGATTTAACATCCCAAACTTGCATAAAATTCACATATGAATTAACATATTATTTAACATCCCAAACTTTCATAAAATGAATCATGTTAAATATGAAATAGATCAACAAAGTTAAACAACATCATGCGATTCAACAGACATGTTCTTATAATCCAATTACAACCCATCATAATTAATTTAATAATTATATTGTGAAAGAAATAGTACTCACAAACAAAAGAACAGTCTTGTTTTTCGGAGATCTATATTCTGAAACTGAATTTCTCTCCTTTGATGTAGACTAATTGTTATTCTAATTTAGGTTAGATTTGATTTTTATTCTTGCTTTTGAGTTGAAAGAGAATGGCGGCTACTTTAGGTTCACCATTGACAGCATGATGGCTCTTGGTATGAATTAGTGTGATTTTAGGTTGAGGGTTAGGTTGCTTATATAGAATTTTAATTAATTAAGAGCCGTCAGATTAACCTACAAGTAATCAAGACCATCCAGACAAGATAGAATAACCACCTCAGCCTTAATGACTCAGCAGTGAGTCAAAACATCGTCACATTTCATATCTGCCTGGGGATAGGTCGACCTCCTGGTCGACCTGTATGGGTAGGTCGACCCCCAGGTCGACCCCTTGGTCGACCTGTATGGGCATGTCGACCCCCAGGTCGACCCCCTGGTCGACCTGGCCCTTGGGCGGGAGAGCCCAGCTTGCTCCCCTGTTTGAAATTGAATTTCAAATTTATTATTCTGAACTGTTTTCAATTTATTTGAATTCTGAAACTTCGGAAGGCCGTAACTTCTTCATACGGAGTCCAATTCACGCAAACTCGGACTCTATCTCAAGCAGAATTTTGAGACGAACGAAATGGCTTAACCAATTTCCCTTAATTCTCACTTTAATAATTAAGTATTCTTCAATTTGTAAATTTTAATATTCACAGAAAATTCAGGGTGTTACATATCCGATCTATGGTAAGAAACTAAACTTCAAAATGACCCTAACTATGCACAAGTAAATTGATTGATATAGACATTAAATATTTCTTACGAATGTTATGATGAATGTTTATCAAATTTGGATGCTTACATATTTGATTTTGAAGATGTTTAATAAGTCACGTTAAATACACGTCGATAAACACAAAGGAAAACACTTCCTTTCACTAAATGAAATGGTGTAAAATGGATTGTTAAACCTCTAAAAATTGATTTGAAATGTTTTAAAAATGAATATTAAACACCTGTAAGTGTATAAATGAAGTATGAAAAGAATATGAATTTTCAATAAATTTTTGGGTGTTGCGAAACAATAATTCACGATTTCAACTACTTAAAAAGTGAATTTTTTATACCTTGAAAAATATAAACCCGAATTATTTAAAATAAGATTTTTTTTGATTCCTTATAACTGTGGCTTTCCAATAAATCGAGAAAGTTAAGATTTCATTAGGTAGATTTTGAAATATGACCAAAAAAGATTTGGAAAACATTGTTGTTTTGTAGTTCAAAATCCTATAAAAGCGATTGTTTAAAGTTCATATTTTAATCTCTGAAAAATATGAAATAAATCTTATAAATCTTCTAAAGTGTTTTAAAAATGATTTAAGTTGATTATATGAATTTTCTAGTGATAGAAAAGTTGTTTTAATGAATTAAGCTAAAAAACACATTTTGCGACACTGTTGCAACACTTTTCCAATAACAATGAAATTTGAATTTAAACTCCACGTATCTTAACGCAAATCTCTTATGAATGTTTTCAAATGATTAAACATATGTTTAAATATGATTCAAAAAAATTATAAGTTGTCTTAGAGATTCTTAATGATTTAATTTAGTCAAATAAGCAATGATTTAATTTTGGCACTAACAAGACGATGAGTAAACTTGATTTTTCTATTTTTGAGATCTAGATGTGGGTTTTAACTTATAAGATGTTCAGGAGAAACCATTTCCTTGGCTCACCTAACCCTTCCTTGGATGAGGGATAAATAAGGTTGAAATATCAGAAAGGAGTTAAGTTTAAAAGATTAGTTTCTCGATATAAATGAATAAGATTTCTTAGGGTTGTTCATACTGTATTTAGTATCAAATTTTGATTAGGGAATCCTTACTATTTATGAGAATATAAAATACTTTATGTTGTTATTCGATGAATAGTCGGGTTTAAATGCGGAAATTGGCATCAAGTAAGATAAGTGTGATTTCTTTGGATCCATCAAACTTAAACAGACTTACCATCCAAATGACTTAATGAATGAAGTTTAATAATTCCGTCAATACACCAAAAGAGTATTTGAAAGATATTTATCCTTAAAATATGTTTTATGATGTAATGAATTAAGAAACGAAGACCATCCAATATTACTTAAGTGGTATTTTTACGATGACCGATACGAAGAGATCGAGATCAGACTTGGATTTATCTTGTGTGTTGCATGATAGGGGGTTCTCGCTTATTGTTTTGTGGTGATCGCAAAACTCTTATCCCTACATATCCCTTTTTAGTGTCGGTTTTTCCTCAGTGCAAGTCGAGAGGCTGGCCTTAAAGTCATGTCTGAGGCACCAAGTGAAAGCCATAGTGGTTTTAGCCATGGCCTGATGGTTGAAAAGCCTGGGAACATTTCATTTAGTGTCGAAACTTAGGTTGAGCGAACACCTAAGACATGATGGGGTTGACTCATTTGAGATAAGGGTTAGTAATATCCCAGAATGAGTTTAGTTTGAGAGAGCACGTAGTACCCAATTTTAACTAACATATTGCGCACACTCTAAAAGAGATATCCTTTAGATTCTAAGGTGTTTTACTTACTATATGAACTGATCGTAAAGATGAATGGATGAAGAGGTTTTAGAGAAGGTAGAAGCAAGACGACTAATGGTCAAACTACTGCTACAATAGTAGATGAAGGAATGATTCTGGTGGGACCTCAGGCTAACTTTGCCACATTGTACAAGAACTTTAGCAGTTTGGGTGGTTAGCCCTTCAATGGAACTAAATCTATTATGGAAGTTCAGGCTTGGTTATGCTCATGCGAATGGATTTTCAAGGTACTTAAGATTGAAAATAGGCAAAAAGATTTTTAGCCACATGGAAACTATAAGAAGGAGCTTTGGCTTAGTAGCAAAATGTTATCCAGAAAGATCCAGAGGATGGTATGACATGGAATCAATTTAAGGAGAAGCTCGGAGAAAAATATATGCTAAGGAAGGAAAATCCCAACTATATCGAAGCTTCATGGATCTGAAACAATAGGGGATGTCAATGGAGGAATATTCAAATAAGTTTACTGAGTTATCCTCATACAGGCCCAAATTGATTAACATAACATTAAAGAACAACGAAAGGTTCATCATGGGAATGAGGGAGGAATCCCATGAAAATATTGTTGCTCACATGAAGGGTACTTACGTTGACAAAGTTGATATGGGATTCTATTATGAAACCATCAATAAGAAGAACCTGAAAATCCCAAACACGGTAATAGCAATTGGAGGAAGAGGAAGTTTGACCAACTAGGAAGGAAACCAAGAAAGATCCAGGCTAAGGGGGGAACCCACAGAAGGATGTTACATGCTTCAATTGCCAAAAAAATAGGAATTATTCAAACGTATTCAAAAACCCACCAGTTCCGAGGAACAAGGGCTTTTGCCAAACCAAGACAGCTAATAAAGGACCACCCACTGATGAAGAAAGGGGAGCAAGTATGGATATTTGCAATCAATGATGAATCTTCAACTTTCAGGGATGAGAAGGGAAAAGGAATGTAAGAAGGTAGAATTTTCGTTAACAATATTCCCATTAGAGCATTGTTTGATATGGAGGCCTCTTATAGTTTTATCTCAAAAGTTTAGTCAATAAATTAAAATTAACTACAATTTCATTGGAAACCCCGATTTGAGTTACTAACCACATTGGGAACAATACTAACCGTGGAATAGTTTGTGAGGAAATTCCCATCATTTACGAAAAATACTCTTTTCACATGACCTATTTTCCCTAAATTTTGTTGAGTTTGAGTCCATTCTTGGGATGAACTGGCTTTCTAGCTATAAAACCACCCTTGATTGTGTCGAAAGAATAGTCCGGTTAAAAAATGAATGGAATCACACTATCACGGTTAGATGTAATAAGCCTAACAAAAAGAGAGAAAACCTCATGTATGCATTAAATGCATTCTAAAAACCTTCAGAAGAGGCACTTATAGTACATAAATTTTTGAATGTTTTTGAGAAGTTAAATGTTTACTCGTCAAAGGGAAATAGAGTTCCATATTGACTTAATTCCCAGTGCAAAATCCATTTTCCATTATTTCCAAAGAATGGCCCGCAAAGAGGTTAATGAATTAAGAAACCAAACCAAACAGTTGTTGAAAAAGGGATTAATTCGGCCAAGTTGCTCAAGTTGGAGCTCGATCATGGTATTTATCGCAAAATCAGATGGTTCTTTAAGATTATGTGTGGATTACCGGGACATAAATAAGGAAACCATCAAAAACATATATCCTTTGCCCTGTTAGATCATTTGTTCGATAAATTACACGGTTCTCGCATATTATATAAAATGGAACTTGCCACAGGATTCCATCGATTAAGGATTGCGGAAGAGTGCATTCCTTATACCACATTTAGAGGACCAAACGATTTTTTTAAAACTTTGGACCGACTAACGCACCGGCCTATTTTGTGGATCTAATGAACCGAGTATTTAGAGAATTATTCCATGAATTTGTGTTAGTCTATATTGATGATATTCTTATATACTCCAAAACGGAGGAAGAATATGTGTGGTGTCTTGAGATTGTGTTAAAGATTCTAAGAAGATATGTGCTGAAAGCCAATTTTTTGAAATGCCATTACTAGAGAAAAGGTAAGATTTATTGGACATGCTATATCTAAGGAGCGGATCTCACTTGATCTTGGAAAAATTACGACCATCACGAACTGGAAAAAGGCAAGGACTTTGAAAGAGTTCTGAAGTTTCTTAGAATTGTTTGCTTATTATCGAAAATTTATTCAACACTTATCCAGGATTGCTCACCTCCTAGCCAAGTTATCCAGGATTGCCCCAATTCTAACAATCAGCGATGAAAGTGGTGGAATAACCATATATACATATGCTTGTGGAGGAGTATGAGCAGTACTCATAAAGCATGTGAAAGTCATCGCCTACCTGTGCAACACACGACTTGAAGTTATTGGCCATGGTGTTTTCACTTAAGATGTGGCAACATTATTTAATAAGTGTTTCTCAGAGTTTACCCTTACAAAACTTTGATTGAAACCAAGTAAACAATTCTCCTTCTTTAATAGGTGAAAAGTTCGAGTTATTCATGGACCAAGTCTTTGAAATATCTTTCACTCAAAAGGATTTGAATATGAATCCACTAGGTTGTCTAGACTTTCTTGCATCGTATGATCTGGATATTTTTTATACACTTGGAAAAGTCAATGTTGTAGCTGATGCATTAAGCAAAAATCATGCTATCATCGCATATCTAGTGGCAACCCCAACACATTTAGAGAAGATAGCCAATAGGAAAAAGGAAGATGCAAAGTTAATGAAGATCATCAAAAATATACGACTATGCTTGACTCCAGTTTTGAGATGGATGATAAAGAAGTGTTAAAGCTATGAGGAAGAATTCGTGTTCCAAATGTGGATAACTTGCATCAAGAAGTATTAACCAAATGTAACCAATCAAAACTAAATTTCCATCCTGGAGTAAGCAAGATGTATCGAAAAGTGAAGAAGACCTTTTGGTGGAGAAGCATGAAGCGGGATATCTCCATCCATGTTAGTAGATGTGCGAATTGTCAATAGGCCAGAAGTGATTAACAGAAGGTTGCTGGATTATATCAACCACTTGAAGTTCCGACTTGGAAATATGATTAGAATTTGATGGATTTCATCGATGGTTTACTTCGATCAAGGAAATAAAATGAAAGCATCTGGGTTATAGTCAATAGGTTAACAAAGCATGCATGTTTTATTATGGTGAAATCGAATAGAACCACCGCTACTTTGTTAGAAATACACATGAGGGAGATAATAGGATTGCATGGTATTTCTTGTAGTATCATCAGTGATCGAGACCTATTTTCACCAGTAAGTTTTGGGAATCACTACAAATCGCAATGGGAACGATGCTGAGTATTAGTACAACATAATAACCTTTGACAGATTTTCAAATGGTGAATCAAATTTTGGAAGACCTTCCTAGAGCATGTGTCTTAAATGTTGGAGGATCTTGGGAGAATTACGTTCATTTGGTTTAATTTTCTTACAACAATAGTTACTAAACAAGCATCGACATGGCACCGTATAAAGCATTATATCGTCACCCTTGTAGATCGCCAACTTGTTGGATTGAGACTGGTGATCGATTGGTGCTTGGCCCGAAAATGATTATGAAATCTTCTGAAAAGGTAGGAAAAAATAAGAAAGAAGATAAAGGAAACACAAAGTATACAGAAAATCTAGCTGATCAAAGGCGTAGTGATTTCTAGTTTTCTATTATAGACCATGTGATTTTGAAGATCTATCTCATGAGAAGAGTAATAAGATTTGGCTGTATGAGAATGTTACCTCCTCACTATGTTGAACCTTATCCAATTATAGAGCAGATTAACCCTTTAACTTACCTAGTGGAGTTGCCAAAAAGATTGGTGGGTGAGCATAATATCTTTAACATATCTCATCTATGGAAGTATGTGCTTGACCCCGAGCAAATAATAAAGTCGGCTGCTGAAGAAGATCTGGAGATCGATCCAAATTTAGCTGTCATTAGACAACCAATTCGGATTGTGAATCACGATGAGAAATGGTTAAGAAGGAAGGTTGTCAGATTAGTAAAGGTTCACTGGAGTGGAGATCCAGATCATTGCACTTGGGAAACAGTGGGAAAGATGAAGAAAGTGTACACTAAATTTAGTATTGTATGAACCGATGTGTATACCGCTTATGGTAGAAACATATATCACCGTATGTCTTTGATGGTGAAATAAAGAATCTTTTGAGGTTATTCTCTTATCGTTAGTTTCGAGGATGAAATTCTTTTAAGGGGGAAATGAAATAAGCTGGAAATTTAATCTCTTTATTTATGGGTTTAAGCAAAGGAAATCCTGATTTCTTCCAAAGTTTTAGAACAGTAATTATTAGGATGGTTTAATTAAGTTTTTAACCATATTTTAATTATTTATAAGCTGTAAGTCAACCATTCAAAAGTTTTTTTAACTAGGAAAATAGTTTAACTCAAGGCGGAAAATGTGACCGATAAATGAATCTCGCATTCTCAACGGTTTGATGGATATAAGTTGTGCAAAGGTGTAACACACATGCACATACATATTTCTACATGATAACATACCATAATAAATTAACAAGGAGATTAATTAAGTTAAGAAGGGATTAGGAAAAAGTAAGTAAACAAGGATGAAAAGTGCTTACTTTTATTATAATAAAACCTCGCCCTACATTCATTACCCTTACCATCATTACATTTATACCACCGTCTCCTTACACATTAATATGACTAGACTAGAGGGGTGTTCGACTATGTAGAGGGTAGGAGAGGGAAGGATGTTTTGGTAATTTTCCATTTAATATTTTATTCAAAAGGTTTTCTTATAAATACCCACCCTTTTCACTTCATTTCTTCACACCATTTTCTTCTTTTCTTCATCCTCCTAAGATCTCCAATGGATTGCACATTCTAGAAAATAAATAAGAAAATGAGACGAAATTTACTCACTACTCATCTATATACCCTAAGGCATAGTAACAATCGCCAAACACTTCTTATCTTCATTCAAAAATCACCACTACTTGAGAGTGCTTGAAGATCCAGACCCTACGTCATTCCTATATAGGCCATGAGTAATAAGCAAGGATGGAGGAGCTCAAAGCCATTAGGATAGCAAAAATGAAGTAGGGACGTATCAAGGTAGTTTAGGAAGAGTATAGCAAGCTTGGTTGCACTTAGTTTCGGTCAAAGGTGAGAAATTAAACTTCGAAAGGACCCTAACTATACACAAGTAAAAAAGATTGCTACATATGTTAAATATTAGTTATGAATGCTTATCAATTTTGGATGCGTGTATGTTTGATTATATGGATGTTTAACTAGTCATGTTAAATATACATTGATAAACAAAAAGTAAATAACTTTCCTTTCGTTGAATGAAACGGTGAAAAATGAATCGTTAAACCTCTTAAAATGATTTTAGTTTTTTCAGAATTGAATATTAAACACTTCCATGTGTACAAACGAAGATTGAAAAGAATATGAATTTTCAAGAAATTTTAGTGTGTCGCAAAACAATAATTCCGATTTCACTCTTTAAAAAGTGAATCTGTTATATCTTGAAAAATATGAGTCCAAACTCTATGAAATGATATTGTTCACAATCCTTATAACCATAGCTTTCCAATTAATTGATAAAATCTAGAATTTAATGGGTGGATTTTGAACTATGAGCAAAACAAGATTTGGAAAACATAGCGGTTTTGGAGTCTAAAATCTTGTGAAAGCGATAATTTAAAACTGAGAATTTTAATCTTTGAAAAATACGAAATATGTAATGTCCCGGATTTCGACTCTTTTGTAATATAGTTTATTTTGGATTATTTTAATAGTGGATTTAAATAATAAACTGTGAGAAATAAATATTGGGCAACTTCCATGATATATTTTAATGACTTAGTACTTATTAACCGGTGTGTGTGTGTGTGTGTGTGTATATATATATATATATATATATATATATAAGCAGCAAATAACGTTGTATCATTTTGATTTGTATTTTTATTGTTTTTAAATTCTTGTTAAAATACAGATGTTATAGATGTAGAGAATTAGAATAATATTAGTTTAAAAATCCTATTTGCATATTTTAGCTTGTTTTGTTTATATAAGTAATGTTATTCAATATTATTGGCATTCAAACTTGCTTTAGTTTATATAATATAGAACTACATGAATGTAGCTAATAAATTTCATTTCACATTGAAAAGGTTATAACATTGATTGGTGTGAAAGAAGGGTATACTAGCTTTTAAATAGCTTGGAACTACTTAAAGGCTAAAGTTTTGATTTTTTTAGTGCATATACAGCAAAACGACCCTCTTCCCAATGCATAGAGTAGGCACCCAGTCCATGCTCCTTGCCAAAAGTGAAATTTGTAGACAGCACCACCACATTTCCTCTCAAATCAACATAAAGCCTACAGCCTAGATTTTTGTAGCAAGTATTGCTTATGGGAAAAGGAATTAGAGCATCATCCCTTCAATCAAAATTGTAGGCAGCTAAGACTATAGGCATATAGGATAGTGGCCATTTGAATAATAGCTTAGAGGCTAAGTATCACATGTACACTAGAATATAATATGAGTGCAAGTCCCACAGCAATTGGATACAAATGTGCCTAATTTATGTGTGTTCAAATCAACCAACATCATGTAAGCGCATCAAAGACTTGCTGATCTATCACCCCACCAAGGTGTTCTAGTTGATTTGATCGTGTACATAAGGTATTTTCTTTTCCATGTAGTACAAATGCACATGTTGTGTGCAGCAAGGATATATTACATGGAGGCCATGCCTTTTATTTTCCTGAAACCAAATCTATAGATAGCTATACTTAGAATTTCATAGGACTGAACATTTATTTTATAGGCTGAGATACATTCCTTAATAACTAAGAATAGTTTTTAAAATATATCAGCACATGTATGTACTTTAGCACATGCATAGCCGAACAGTGAAACTGGAAAGGCTAGCTGAGTTGTAGGCAAATTACAATTCTTTCAATCACCATGAGACAGGCTAGGACATTCACCCTATCTACCCTATAAGCTAGACACCATATTATTGTATCTATTTGCTTCTATATATACACCTGAGGACCACTTAAATTCATTCACACTAAGGCCAAAATTCAGAAGAAAACTGGAACTAGGAATAAATGGCAGACAACAAATTTGAAGCAGAACTTGAGAAAAACCTGGAAACCAAAGTGAGAGAGAAACTTGGAAATAAATATAAAACAGAGAATCAGAGAAACCGAAATCAGTGAGCAATGTGAGTAAACTACAATATTTAGTTATCTATTTTGATGCAGATATATACTTGAATGCATGTTTGAAAATTTACATTAGTTAACAATACACCTGCTCAGTACTGAGCGTTTGTGAGTAAAATCCCCCTTGTCTATTGATTTTGTATGCATATATGAATGGGTTAAAGTAGTTTTCATACTGGAATAAAAATCTAAAAATGGCATAAACCTGATCATGGAAAATTGGAACAGTGGACCAACCTTTGATAAGTAAACCTTCTTTTTCAATTACCAAGTGATATATATAGAATAAGGCAATATGTATATAGTCAACAAAATGAAGTATGAAAAACCTCGAACAAGGAAACTTGTTTTACTTAGATTGTAAGAAAACGCTTCCACTGTTATTGCGGATGTATAATTATTCAAGATTTGTTTCAGGGTGATTAAATTAAGATGTGATACATGTTGAAAATACAAAAAGAAGTACATCATACCTGGGTACTTAAATTATTAGATGAAATGAAATATGGCAGACCGCCCAATTGTGTAATATCATCATTTTAGATTCATTAAATTTGATGAATTGGTGGAATTAACGTGAACAAAACTTGCATAATAAATAGCATTTGGACCTATCCTGCGAATTAAGTGATGGCAAGAATACTAAGTAACACAAGTTTCAGTCTAAGAAAGAGACAGTGCGCAATTAGTGGGTAAAGTTCCCATTTGAATTTCTAGTTTTAAATATTGGGATGCAAATGTATATAGATATGGGTTTAGTCAATTAAATCTTCATGACAAACTACAAAGTGATAGCAGCAAACTAAAGTGAAAACCTGGAACTGAAATTAGTAAGCTGAGAATGAAAACAAACTTAAAAATTTGGAAACAGTGTTTTCAGATTTAAAATAGGGTAAACAAAGATTTTGAGAAGGAATAGTTGTGAGCCTGAGATAACCAGTAATTGGCAATCATGAGTGAAGGCGTGACATGCGGGTAGGGATGTGGTGTACACACGGTGGTTGGAGGACTTGTGCACGTGCACAGCGCACGTTGTGCACTATGTAGGAGAAAAACAATAAAAGAAAAAAAAACCGAAATGGGAGGTTGGCATAAAAAGAAGAGTATGCCGGTCTGTGAAAAAGAGAAACAGAAGAGAAGAAAGAAATGAAGGAGCTTTCGGTTGATTTGAGTTTTGGTTGAGCGCAGTAGATTGTATTCAGTTGTAGGCTCCAGACAGTTCTCATTTTCACGTTATGTTCTGCTACCAAAGCTTTACACTGTTGTACTAATGTATTGTTCAAGAATCACAGTTTAGGATATCACCAATCATATAGTAGTTGCTTAGGTAAGTTTCGTTTTTTGTCTACTCATATTAAGAAAAACAAGCGTTGAATCCTCTTCAAAATGTAGCTACTCTTTTAAGTACTAGAGTAGGATTTCAGCAATGATTACTATGCAACGATACAAAAATTAAATATCAGTAAAAAGGGTCTTTGTATGACTGATATGTAGCATTAAATCAGAAATTGACAAGTTTAATTGTTCGGATAGCCTCGGATTTAACTGAATACGGAGTTGGAAGATTTTTAATCATCTATTCATGTTGTTAACATTTTTGTCATAAACTACTAATTGTTCAACCATGAATGTAACGTCCCGTATTTTTCCAGTCAATTATTTAAATTATTTTATTGTTCTAAAATGTCTATTTGTATTTAAATAACTTGAATATTAATGATTTTGTATATTTTTAAAATATTAAATTATTGTGGGGTTCACAATTTTTGTTACGATCAGCGTTCATATGGATTCGTATAAACCGTAACCGACGTGCGTTATATGTCTAAAATATCGCCGGTCGTTTCCAGAAAAGAAAATATCGTCCATCATCTCGAATTTAAAATGGGTGTACTTTTTCATAGGGGTGTATACGGTGCGGCAACCATTGCTACTAACGCTAACCGGGGCCATACCGTTCTTTGACGGTTAGCTTATTTCGCCAACCGCAACCATCAACCGTTGGTGATGGTTAACCGTTAAATAATACGGTTACCATTTGATCATTGCGGTATGGTTAACCATGTAACCATGCAATGAAATTATATATACAGCAAGAGCAATTAATAAGTATACATGAACAGCAAGAGCAATTAATACACACATCCGAATATCATCGTCCACTGGCACTATGGTGGAGCTGGGTATTGATAGCACATCTTTAGCTACTTCGGAAAAGTACTTACCAACAAGTGCAACAAATTTTTGTCTGTTTGGTATTTTTAGTTTAGGACATAATTCCAGCAACATCTGTCTAAAACCAACTCCTTCTACCATTCTAAAAGACATTTCATCTTGAATAATAAATCAGACCAATTTTTCTTCACATCTTCTCTGGCTAAAAGAATAAGGAACTAGTGGACCACCTAAATTTGTTTGAACAATATCCATTTGGACCATTTCTGTAGTAAAAGTTATGAGGATAAAGATTAGCAGTATTCATATTAACATGGAAAGAAAAAGTCATGCAATCCGTAAATGAAAATGGTCTACATATAACATATCATCCAACAGTGGGATTGACCAGACAAGTGCTGCAAAGAAGGATTCATATTTGAAAGTTGAAACCATGAATGAGAATTATCTGACATTAGTTCTAAGTTGAAGGGAACAACACTCAAAATCATACTGTAATTTCTTGGGTAATTAATTGGACATATAATCGCAAACTTTTTGATGTAACTTATTTAAACGAGATCTTAGAAACATAAATGCACTACACATTAAAGACACTGGAAGCAAAAGACTAGTTTAGGCTTGTATATGTTATCATTTCTGCTGCTTAAAAAGTTAATCGCACTTACTAACATAATTAAGTCTAAGATAAACATAATATGAAACTATATGATGCTGACATAAAGGAAAACTGAATTTCAGAAGCACCATTTATGTTTGGTAAATTCCAAAACTGAATTATAAGTGCATCACCATAAAAATGCAGCATATATAAGAGTTTTTTAAATTTCCAGTTCTGGGCTGTTTTGTTGCTCTTTGCGAAAAGCAAGGGGACAGCTGTAGCTTTATGATGGTACTAATTAAGTAAAGTTAATTTAGCTCTAATACTTTCTTTCCTTTGGTTATCATATTTTAATCATCTTCTCAGAGCTTAACCGTTCATGATTCAAAGACAAATTTCAATAACTAATCCACTTATCTCAGTTAATTACTTAATGTACCTCACGTAATGGAAATGGGATCCTAATCACAACACTATTCTCATCCTAATCACAACCAAAATAAACCAATATTATTCCAGATGTATTAAACTATAACAGGTAAGCAGTTAGTGGGGGAACCAATCCTATGTATTAAACTATAAAATATAAACATCTGTACCTAAAAGGCTAAAACAATTTGTGCAAAACAGCTTTTTTAGTCAACTCGAATGAGATTTGCAGTAATTTGATATGTTTTATGTTTCAGTTACTTCATTTGGAACTAACAATAACACGGCTCAGTAGATTAACACGAAAAATCAAAACTTGTGTCTTGAATTAGAAATCGATTGCTGTGTTTTGAAGAGAAATTAACAAATCGACTAAAATCATAATAACATACCATTATTTTCAGATTGTGATACTTCGATGAGAGAATCTTCGGATGGATGGAGAAACATAATCGGCAAGGAGTTGAGAACTATTGGGGGCGAACACTAGAATGAAATATCAGCTCCTGAAATTAGAATTTATGCGGTATATTGAATGGATGAGATTGTTTTACTTTATATCGATGGCCCTAAACTCAGCAATGAAAAACCCTAATTTTATACGAACGGTGGAAATGAAGCGGTACGGCTAGCCATTGGTTCCGAGATTTCCACCATTACCGTTCCTTGCTTGCCACGGTGAGAGAACTGCACCGCCTGTAACGAGAAGGAAACCGTTTAGAGGTGATTTAAGCGGTTAGCAAGTGGTTAATTTGTGCGGCTATGCGGTTTAAACTTGAACCGGTACAGCCCTACTTTTTCACATGCAGTATGCTTTGTGCAGACTGACATGTGCAAGTCATTTTCTACACCTTGAGTCATTCTGAACCATATAAAAATTTAGCCGAATCCTAATCCAATCAATATGCTGTCACCTTTCAAAGCCTAGGCTCGTGTAGATCTGAAAGTAAATCGTAACATATCTTTATGAAAGAAAACTCGGCGCAACTTTTTCTTCGTTCAAGAATTACAGCTGGCCACTTCGTATAAAAAGCAAGGAAAATCAGCCTCAAAGTAAGACAACTTACAAGTTATACAAAGTTGACAAATGAACTTAGACAAACATGTGCAAGACTGATCATAGCATTTATGTAACAACCCGTAAAATCTGAACCGGTTTAAAAATATTAAATTGGCTATTTAAGTGAATTTTAAGTATTTAAAATAAATATTTAAATAATAGCGATGAAAAGTGTGGTTGAATCGATGTTGAAAATGAATATAATTAATTTGAATTGTAAACAAGGCCTGAAATGGCGCTGTAGTTTCAAAAATTGAATTCAAACTTTAACTGACTGTACCAGGTGCAAAATAAAACGGATTTGAGTGAAATCAAAAATATTTAAATCTGTTAGTGAATATCTTTCTAACGAATCTGAAAAATCGAAGTTTCGTAGCGGGAGTCAAAAGTTATGGCCAAATGAATTTTCAGAAAGGTCGCTATAGAATTTATATAGCCCGTGAAAATAGACATTTTGCATACGACCTCAGAATTTGACGAAACCACTTTTGTTGGATCCGGGATGTCAAATTATTGCTAGGTTTTAAATTTCATAATTTTTGAAGTTAATATGTGGGCGTGGCGAAGGAAAATGTGTTTTGGTCAATTACAGTTAAATTTGATCGACCAGAAAAGGACCATTTTTCAAACGGTCTTAGAATTCGACGAAACTAGTTTTGTTGGGACCATATCGTCAAACATAGTTGGATATATTTTTCTGGAATTTTTCGAATCAGTATGTGGCCCCGGCAAATTGAAATGTACGTTCAAATCAAATATTCAATGTTTTATACTTTGATTTGAAAAAATAACTGACTGTAACAGTCGAATTGGCCTACGGAACATATCCCATTGTGTTCGTAATGGGGGTATTTAGCTAGGAGCGACAGTCGTTGGGTTTGAATTGGTGTTCGTTTGGTCAAGAGGATATTTTTGAACTTAAAATAAATTAAATATTTAAATAAAACCCTAGCCAATCACGTTCAGCCAAATCATTCTCTCTCTACCCGCGTTGACCTCCGAAACCCGCTCCTCTTCACTGTCGAATGGCGGAAATAGGTCAGGATTTCAAATCCACTTTTCTTCCAATCCATACAGTGAAATCGATCGATTCTTTAGGGTATTTTGGAGAGAATTTTCCCCTCTACAGATCCATACAAGTTTGGTAGTTCATCATTCAGTATTCGCCTCGATTCACCTCTGCAAAGTGCTGCCGCTCGCACCCCGATTGCTCCGCCACCACTGCGTCGAGTTCACCAGAATTCAGGGAGGAGGAGCGCCTCTCGTAGACGCTTCACGTGGCAGGGTCTGATCGAGCTACAACATCTTCGTTTTGGTGAAAAGATCAAACCTAGTTTTGAATAAACTGTGAAGGTATACGGCTATTTATAATTTAACTATATTATAGCACTTTAAAGCGCTACGGTTTTCGAATTCACTGTAAAAATCATACCTTTTTCGTTTGTAGACGAAATTCAGTGAAACAAGAGACAATGGACTCATTTTGACGTCTTCTACATTCTAGAAGAGACCGCATATTTTTCTGAGCCTTCTGCTATTTTTGGTGGAGTGGAACCCAATGTTAGATTTCTAATTTATAAACGATATGGAAAATAACGATGTATAAATTATATAGTCGATGTATGGGTTATATAAGCGTTGTACACCTCATGTATAAGCGTTGTATAAGTTGTATGTTCGATGTATAAGTTATATATGCGTTGTAAAAATTATATGTGCGTTGAAATGAATTGAAATATATTTATAAACGAATATATATATACTCCCCTCGTCCACAGACCATGGACGATATTTATTGGTTGTGATTGGTGTGAAAATTGGTTGATAGCGAATGGTTGATTAGAATTATTTGTGGTTGGAATTGATTGATTGTGGTTGAAAAATACCCATTGGTGATTGAAACAAAATTAGAATAGATTGTGGAAATGAAAATAAAACATGCCGCCTGCGTGCGAACTAGATGCATGAAATCCCCATTGTCAAAAGCTGCGAGGCTTTAAGGTAGAGCGAGGAGCCGTACTAGGGACGACCCCGGTTTTAACTACCCTGCCGTTATGCTGCCGAAATTTTCTGAAATATTCATGTGTTAGAATTAAATTCATGTGTTGAAAAATAGTGAAGTGTTGAAATGAATGTCTGTTGGATAAAAATATCATTTTTATCAAATATATAAAGTGGAAATAGTTTGGAAATCAATGGATGAATTACATATATATATATAATTAAAATATAGTGAATAACGACGCTGCAGTTCGTATTTTGAAATCGCGATTTCAAACGATTAGTGCGGGAGATCCGACCATCGTATTTTCCCGAAACCACAACCGCTGGGTTTGCCTTGGGAATATCTTTCCAACGGCACCAACTTTGTAAAGATCCAACGGTTAGATTGTCTGGAATGTTTAATTCAAATCTGAAGAAAAGCAGCGCCAGAATCGATTATATTTATATATATATATATAATTAAATTAAATCGAATAACGACGCTGCAGTTCGTATTTTGAAATTGAAACTTCAAACGATTAGTGCGGAAGATCCGACCGTCGGATTTTCCCAAAATTGAAACCGTTGGATTTGTTTTGAAAAGATCTTTCTAATGATATAAATTTTGTGAAGATCCAACGGTTAGGTTTTCAGATACGTGTAAATCAAATCTGGAGAAAAACAGCGCCACGACCACGTTATGGCCTGAAGCGTCGTTTGAATGTATTGGCTATTTTTAAATAAATAAAAATAGCGATAAATCGTGATAAAATATTATAAACGATATGGAATGGAAATAAACTGAATTTGCTCGATTTATGTGATATTTGATGGTTGAATGTGTTTGGGGTGAAAATTACATTAAAAAAACAAAATTGGTGATGTCGAATAATTTAACCATTGAAATGAATTGATTTGAAATTCTAGATATACGTGAATTATTTGAAAAGGACGAGTTAATTCTCATTTCAAATAATTGATCGACGAGTGAAAGTCGAAGATATGAAGACGGTGCAAGACCGATGATCTTCACGTCGAATGGAGGGGTGCTACTGATGCTCATGATAGGAGTAGCTACCTTGACGGGGTTGAAGTAGTAGCCACCCGGACGTACTTGTTGATTGTACGGATATGCGAGGTATTGAGTGCCTCCGGTTTCGTTCAGACCCAGAACGAACGTGTAAATGGACTATGTGTCTGACATTGAGTTTTTTTCTGTGCTGATTGATCTGTATTAAATATATATCTGTTTAGCGGCGGAGAATTTATTCTCTTGCTTAACGCCCTTCTCTGAGACGTACGAGCCCAGAGGTTATATATTGATAGAAATCAGTCGCACGGGGTGAATTGCCTGTGTGGCACGCCTAAGTGATAGATGATCAAGGCTTCTGTTGAAAAGCAAAGTCTTGTGGTTGATGATCAAAGCACAGCCTGTGTGGCATAGCTTTGTGTATAACGTGAATTCGCGAGCCTCACACCCCGGGATGGACCAGAAACGGGAGAAGGATCAAGGGAGGACATGCGTTTCTTTCTAGCTAGGGTGGTGTCAGTGACCTACCAGCCCTGACATTTATATGCTTTTCACCTGTGTGGTTGTTGCTGTTGCGAGGCGCCTCGGATATATCGGTCGATCCGGGACCGATGGAGTCATTGGGTTCATTAACGCTCCAAAGGGCGGGGAAACGCAGTGTTCAGGCATTTTAATCCACATCGGTGGACCGGCCCTGTGGCTCCTAAGGGTTACTCGAGCTCTGATCCCGAGACACGGGCTAGAGCATCTCGAATCGGTAAGGACTATCTTTTGCCTTGGTTCATGATGGAAATCCAATTTCCAAATACGACATCGTGCGGTTTTGATTGTATATATATATGGCGACATGATATATGGTACCCATGTCGTCTATGATTGATATTTATGATTGAAATTGTTTTTGAAACATATATACACTAGCAATAATACCAAATGATTTGTTTTGCTCGTACCAAGCATATTTTGGCCATTATAAGGTAAAACTCTATCCTCTGGTTTACGTTGCATTGTGTGATGGGAACTGAGTCTTATAATGGCTTCATTTTTATAAAAAGCATTGCGATGTTTAAAAGAATTATTTGTTTTAAAGCACTGGCAATCCAATGGAGTAAACTCGTTCCGCGAAAGTGGCGTGGTCCTGTGGTTAGCCATATTTGAAAATGTGTTAAGTAGATTTCTCATACCAGTCCCATGACTGACTCGTAGTTTGTTTCACTTGCAAACTCGGGTGCCCCTTTTTCTACACGGGCAGCCTTGTATTCAGGTTTTAGCAGTCACTATCTAGATAGCTGGAGCTGAAGATGGATTCTATCATTTATCTCTTTT
The DNA here is from genome assembly GCA_030737875.1 of Allium sativum. Taxonomy (NCBI): domain Eukaryota; kingdom Viridiplantae; phylum Streptophyta; class Magnoliopsida; order Asparagales; family Amaryllidaceae; genus Allium; species Allium sativum. The sequence goes on along the minus strand of CM060912.1, from coordinate 843,510,791 downwards.
TATGCTGTTCAGCTCTTGTTGTACATATTATGTTTTCTTTTCCGCTGTAGACATTTATGTATAGCTGAACTGTATTTGTACTAAGTATGATCCTATATACTGTGTAACTCTGACGATTATATTTATCCAGTGTATTCTATTGTACCTTATCTGGAGTATTTATTTATTTCTGTTCTGTTATTATCTGTTTATGTGTTATATTCCACAGATTACCCTTTGCACCGTTTTATCGGGAATGGGGTTGTCACAAACGTGGTATCAGAGCTTTGGTTAAGTTTAGTTCTGGAATATAACATATTAACGAACTCGTCAGAAATAGAACCAGTAGTGTTCTAGGATGAGTAACTCATTACAGATATGATCAGAAATATCCTAGTATGAGTATAGCAACATGAAATACACTTCGATAGACACATTTACATACAAGCATTTTCAAAATTACCTTTTCTGTTGGCCTAACACTTTGTCTTCTATTTGCAGACATAGAAAATGAGTGGCAGAAGCAGAACAAATAATCCTATGGTTCAACAAATTAATGAGCCAGTTGTACTCCATCAGCCAGGATCGGATATAGAAGCTCTATTGAAAAGATATCGAAATCTGGGTGGAGTACCATTCTCGGGCAATGAATCTATTATTCAAACTCAAGCTTGGATGAGTTCTGCTGAAAGAATTTTTGAAAATTTCCAGCTGAGAGATGACCAGAAAAGATTAATGGCATCTTGGGCTCTCAAAGAAGAAGCATTAATCTGGTGGGGAACGGTTACTAAGGATAATGCAGAAGGTGATATCACCTGGGATATGTTCAAACAACTTTTCAATATAAGATTTATTCCTCCAGAAACAACTGAGCGGTTATGTAATGAATTCTACTATTTGATACAAGGAGATATGAATATCCCAGAATATCATAAGAAATTCAGTGAACTCTCTCATTTTCCCCTCATCTAATTCAAGATCCAAAGAGGTAGAATCTGAGGTTTATTAATGGTCTTCAAAGGAGATACCAGAATAGTGTAATGGGGCACATGAAGCTTCCTTTTTCTGAAATGATATACATGGCTTATCAGTATGAAGATCTTGATAGGCGAGGCCTTTTTGTCGACGAAGAGGAAGTCAGCACTAGCAGTAAAAGGAAATCTGAAGCTGATAGCCTAGAGACAAATACACAGCCTGAGGCCAGTACGACGTCTAGGGCCAGAAAGAAACCTAAAGTCAATCGAAAGAAGGTTAAATCTGAGAAAGTGCCAGTAACAACTGCCACCTGCTCTAACTGTAATCGGAAAGGGCATTTGGCGATAAACTGTGGACCCTTAAGGAAGCGATTAAAAGGTGGACTTCAATCCAAAAAGGGATTTCAAAAAAACCGAAAATGCAGTCAATGCCATCAGGCTGGTCATCTTTCCAAGGCTTGCCAGTTATCAAAGAAACCTAAAATAGTACAAGTAAATGAAGTGATAGAAGTTCCTGCATCCTCGTTTAGTCAGGAAAGGTCAGACGTTTTAGAAGGCACGCTTACTGTCAAAAACATTCCGGTTAAAGTACTGTTTGACACAGGCGCGTCGAGAAGCTTTATTGCAAAGAATGCGGTTAAGAAATTGGATTTGAAATTGAAAATGCTCAAAGAACCCATCACTGTCCATAATCCGGTTGGGGGTTCCCTCGATCTTAGTTGGGTTTATGGGGTACCTATTTCCTTTTCTCATTATCGGTTTCCTTGTATCTCGATCGTCATGAATTTTACCGAATTCGATCTTATTTTAGGATTGGACTGGTTAACCAAATACGAAGCTGAGGTTAAATGTGCAGAAAGGATTGTCAAGGTTAAAACGAAGCTTGCCAATATTGTAATTCCCTGTGAAGGCCCGAATTCCGATAGAAAAGACTTCTGGGCAGCTTTAGATGTTTCTCCTGCTCAAATAGAACTTGTTCCTGTCGTTACAGAGAATATCCCAGTCGACATAGAAAATATCCCAGTTGTCAAGAACTATGCGGATGTGTTCGAAGAAGTTGTTAGCTTACCTCCGCAGAGAGAAATCGATTTTAAAATCTCTTTGGTTCCGAATGCAAGGCCAGTAGTTTACGCTATTCGAAGGATGACCTTGAAGGAAAAAGAAGAGTTAGATAATCAAAATAGACAGCTAGTATGGAAAGGTCTGATCAGGCCTAGTTTCTCTGATTGGGGAGAAGCAATGGTATTTGTTCCGAAGTCCGACGGTACTCTCAGATTGTGTGTGGATTATCGCGACTAGAATAAGCAGACGCTGAAAAACAAATATCCATTGACGCGGATTGATGATTTGTTGGATCGATTGAATGGCACACAAGTATTTTCACAAACGGACCTAGCTACAGGTTTCCATCAGCTTCGTATCGCCGAGGAGTGTGTTCCTTTGACAGCATTCAGAGGTCTAGACTTATTCTACAAGTGGTTGGTAATGCCGTTCGGCTTATGTAACGCTACGGCCTATTTCGTCGATTTAATGAACAGAGTGTTCAGAGGAGTATTGAATAAATTTGTTCTGGTTTTCATTGATGATATCCTTATCTTCTCTAAGTCAGAAAGGGAGCATGAAAAACATTTGGTACAAGTGTTAGAGATTCTGAGAAGGAATGTTTTAAAAGCAAAGTTTTCCAAATGTGTATTCTGGCAAGAAGAAGTCAAATTTCTTGGCCACGTCGTGTCAAAAGAAGGAATTTCAGTGGATCCCAGTAAAATTACTGCTATTCAGAATTGGAAACAGCCTCGTACGCCAACAGAAGTTAGAAGTTTTCTTGGGTTAGCCAGTTATTATCGGAAATTCATTAAGGATTTTGCGAAGACATCTAGTTCCTTGATAAAACTGACTAAGAAACATTCGAGATTCAATTGGACTTTAGAATGTGAGGAAGCTTTCCAGAAGATGAAATTAAAACTGACGACTGCTCCAGTATTAACAACAGTAGATGGCAATGAGGACTTGAAAGTCTGGACTGACGCATCTAGAGAAGGCCTTGGCGCAGTGTTGATGCAAAGAGGTCAGTGGTTGCTTATGCTAACCGTCAACTGAAACCGCATGAGAAGAATTACGTTACTCATGATCTTGAGTTGCTAGCCATCGTATTTGCTTTGAAAATCTGGAGGCACTACCTTTTGGGTGAGAAATTCGAACTGTATACAGACCATCAGTCATTGAAGTATCTGTTCACCCAGAAAGACTTGAATCTGAGGCAACAACGTTGGCTAGAATTTCTTGCAGCGTACGATTTTGAGATTTTGTACACTCCAGAGAAAGCCAATGTTGTGGCAGATGCGCTGAGTAGAAAGAATGTAATAATTGCCAGTTTTATCATTACGACGTCATTGATTGATAAAATATCTGCTCTTCAGAAGGATGATCACTTCATTCAAAGAATCAAAGAAAGAATACAGAAAGGCGAGACCTTGTGTTTTCAGATAGATGACGAGGGATCCTAAGGTTGAAAGGCCGAGTATGTGTGCCGAACATTGCTGAACTTCGAAGAGAAGTATTGGATGAATGTCACAAAGCTAAGCTTAGTATCCATCCAGGAGTGAGCAAGATGTATAATGATATCAAACACACTTTCTGGTGGAGATCTATGAAACGAGACATCTCCTTATATGTTAGCCGGTGTTCCACTTGTCAACAAGTCAAAAGCGATCTGTAGAAGCTCGCTGGACTATTGCAACCTTTGGAAATTCCAGGTGGGAAGTGGGAATAGATTTCTATGGATTTCATTGATGGTTTGCCCAGAACCAGGAAAGGAAATGACAGTATTTGGGTGATCGTAGATCGTTTCACGAAGGCCGTCCATTTCATACCTGTCAAATCGAATAGAACTGCTCAGAGTTTGGCGTAGGTATATTTCAAAGAAATTGTTAGACTGCACGGAGTTCCCATGGGCATTGTTAGTGATTGTGACCCAATTTTTGCTAGTAAATTCTGGGAAGCATTCCAAGCAGAATTGGGAACGAAACTGAACCTGAGCACCGCTTATCATCCTCAAACAGATGGCCAAACTGGGAGGGTGAATCGTATTCTAGAAGATCTATTGCGGGCGTGTATTATTGATTTTGGAGGATCATGGGAAGACCACTTACATTTGGCCGAATTCTCATATAACAACAGCTACCAGGCGAGCTTGAAAATGTCTCCATTCGAAGTATTGTATGGTAGACCGTGCCGATCCCCTGCTTGTTGGGTTGAACCTGGTAATAGACTTGTATTGGGGCCAGATATGATTCGCGATGCTGTAGATAAAGTCGACTTTGTTAAGAAATGACTACTCGCCGCTCAAAGCCGACAGAAAAGCTATGCAGATAAGAGAAGAAGAGATATATCATTTGCTGTTGGCGACTATGTTTATTTGAAGGTATCTCCGATGAGAGGAGTTATCCGGTTTGGTAAAACAGGGAAATTGGCACCCAAATTCATTGGTCTGTTTCCTATTCTGGAACGGATTGGAACTCTCGCATATAAGGTTCAATTGCCTAATTGGTTGCCTGGAGTGCATGATGTATTTCACGTATCTCAAAGAAGCAGCGCAACAGGATATAGAAATCACTCCAGAATTTGCAGTTAGGAGAGAGCCGCTAAAGATAATTGGCAAAGAAACCAAAGAGCTGAGGAACAAAAAGGTTCACTTAGTCAAAGTGCACTAGAGTGGAGATCCACGAGATTGTGCTTGGGAAACGGAGGAAAGCATTAAGAAAGCCTATCCTAAGTGCAGGGTGGATATCTCTGATTGACTCTGGTGCAAGGTATATTTACCATATTTTGCAATTTCCATTGGGTTCTCTATTTTGGTGTTGTTTTCTTTTCATGGATGTAGAATTTTAATTGTATAGTCCGAATGATTTAAAAGAGTATATGAATTAATTGATACATTTTTGAAAAGTTAAAAATAAATTGATTGATGTTTGTGTTGTGTGATTGTGGATTTATTAATTAAATTATTAGCGCGATTGTTAATTTAATCAATAAAGGAATGAATGGTAGAATTTATTCGATTAAATCACACATTGAACTGAGTTAAAAATAGATAGAACTATATACATGTGCATTATATATGTTTGAACAGGTAAATGAATTTGCTGTTGAGTAAAGATTTTATTTGCGTGCCCGACAAATAGGTAAACCTTAATGAGTTGGATGCGCAATTTTATTATTATATCAACTCCGGTGAATCCCGTTGGATGCAGAGTGCTGGTTATTCTGTGTGAAATTAATAAATGTCGCCATAGGATAGTAACAATTAATTTTGAATTACACTACATGGCATACTTCTTGAAGATAGGCATACTTCATCATATACCACATAAGCATTTGGAGCTTGTGTGACGAGGTTGAAGATTTACCATTCGAGCGAGAGGCTTGTATGGCGATGACTATATATTACAGGTTGAACAGATGACTGTTATGGACCATATAAAATTGTAACGATAAATTGCCATATTAATAAAAAAACCACACGAGTCTAGAGTTGACAATAATCACGTCTCTCTAGTCATTAGATACGACACATGGATTATTTCCCATACGGGACAAGGTGACGAGGATTTATCCTCTGGTGCAATTAAAAATACACACTCCCTCAGGCTTTGACAGGGTGAGAGAATTTATTCTCTAGAGTTATTATCTATACACGCTCCCCTATAAACACCAGAATATATCACTATAAATATGTGTATGCTTTATAGGATTTATTAGGTACCTAATACGGCCCAATAAATTTCCAAACCCCTCCCCGTACAAAGGAGGTTATGGCGAAATTTTTCAAAAATTCCGGGTGTTAGCCAAATTTTTGAAGAATTTGAAAATTCTCAAAAACAGAAAAGTTGGAGAATGGAAGCTAGATTGAAAGTAGGGTTGGTTAATCAAACCACTTTCGACTTTGTTCCTTTTCGGGGACGAAAAGTTTTAAGTGGGGGAGATTGTAACAACCCGTAAAATCTGAACCAGTTTAAAATTTTTAAATTGGCTATTTTAGTGAATTTTAAGTATTTAAAATAAATATTTAAATAATAGCGATGAAAAGTGTGGTTGAATCGATGTTGAAAATGAATATAATTAATTTGAATTGTAAACAAGGCCTGAAATGGCGCTGCAGTTTCAAAGATTGAATTCAAACTTCAACTGACTGTACCTTGTGCAAAATAAAACGGATTTAAGTGAAACCAAAAATATTTAAATCTGTTAGTGAATATCTTTCTAACGAATCTGAAAAATTGAAGTTTCGTAGCGGGAGTCAAAAGTTATGGCCAAATGAATTTTCAGAAAGGTCGCTATAGAATTTATATAGCCCGTGAAAATAGACATTTTGCATATGACCTCATAATTTGACGAAACCACTTTTGTTGGATCCGGGATGTCAAATTATTGCTAGGTTTCAAACTTCATAATTTTTGAAGTTACTATGTGAGCGTGGCGAAGGAAAATGTGTTTTGGTCAATTACAATTAAATTGGATCGACCAGAAAAGGGCCATTTTTCAAACGGTCTTAGAATTCAAAGAAACTAGTTTTGTTGGGATCGTATCGTCAAAACATAGATAGATATATTTTTCTGGAATTTTTCGAATCAGTATGTGGCCCCGGCAAATTGAAATGTACGTTCAAATCAAACATTCAATGTTTTATACTTTGATTTGAAAAATAACTGACTGTAGTAGTCGAATTGGCCTACGGAACATATCCCATTGTGTTCGGAATGTGGGTATTTAGATAGGGGCGACAGTCGTTGGGTTTGAATTGGTGTTCGTTTGGTCAAGAGGATATTTTTGAATTTTAAATAAATTAAATATTTAAATAAAACCCTGGCCAATCACGTTCAGCCAAATCATTCTCTCTCTCCCCGTGTTAACCTCCGAAACCCGCTCCTCTTCACTGTCGAACGGCGGAAATAGGTCTGGATTTCAAATCCACTTTTCTTCCAATCCATACAGTGAAATCGATCGATTCTTTAGGGTATTTTGGAGAGAATTTCCCCCTCTACAGATCCATACAAGTTTGGTAGTTCATCATTCAGTATTCGCCTCGATTCACCTCCGCAAAGTGCTGCCGCTCGCACCCCGATTGCTCCGCCACCACTGCGTCGAGTTCACCAGAATTCAGGGAGGAGGAGCGCTTCTCGTAGACGCTTCACGTGGCAGGGTCTGATCGAGCTACAACATCTTCGTTTTGGTGAAAAGATCAAACCTAGTTTTGAATAAACTGTGAAGGTATACGGCTGTTTATAATTTAACTATATTATAGCACTTTAAAGCGCTACGTTTTTGAATTCACTGTAAAAATCATATCTTTTTCGTTTGTAGACGAAATTCAGTGAAACAAGAGATAGTGGACTCGTGTGAACATCTTCTACATTCTAGAAGAGACCGCATATTTTTCTGAGCCTTCTGCTATTTTTGGTGGAGTGGAACCCAATGTGAGATTTCTAATTTATAAACGATATGGAAAACAATGATGTATAAATTATATAGTTGATGTACGCGTTATATAAGCTTTGTACTCCTCATGTATAAGTGTTGTATAAGTTGTATGTTCGATGTATAAGTTATATATGCGTTGTAAAAATTATATGTGCGTTGAAATGAATTGAAATATATTTATAAACGTATATATATATATACTTCCCTCGTCCACAGACCATGGACGATATTTATTGGTTGTGATTGGTGTGAAAATTGGTTGATAGCGAATGGTTGATTAGAATTGTTTGTGGTTGGTATTGATTGATTGTGGTTGAAAAATACCCATTGGTGATTGAAAAAAATTAGAATAGATTGTGGAAATGAAAATAAAACATGCCGCCTGTGTGCGAACTAGATGCATGAAATCCCCATTGTCAAAAGCTGCAAGGCTTTAAGGTAGAGCGAGGAGCCGTACTAGGGACGACCCCGGCTTTAACTACCCTGTCGTTATGCTGCCGAAATTTTCTGAAATATTCATGTGCTAGAATTAAATTCATGTGTTGAATAGAAATTCATGTGTTGAAAAATAGTGAAGTGTTGAAATATGTCTGTTAGATAAAAATATCATTTTTGTCAAATATATAAAGTGGAAATAGTTTGGAAATCGATGAAAGAATTATATATATATATATATATATATATATACAGTTAAAATATAGTGAATAACGACGCTGCAGTTCGTATTTTGAAATCGCGATTTCAAACGATTAGTGCGGGAGATCCGACCATCGGATTTTCCCGAAACCACAACCGCTGGGTTCGCCTTGGGATTATCTTTCCAACGGCACCAACTTTGTAAAGATCCAACGGTTAGATTGTCTGGAATGTTTAATTCAAATATGAGGAAAAACAGCGCTAGAATCGATTATATATATATATATATATATATATATATATATATATAATTAAATTAAATCGAATAACGACGCTGCAGTTCGTATTTTGAAATCGAAACTTCAAACGATTATTGCGGGAGATCTGACCGTCGGATTTTCTCAAAATTGAAACCATTGGATTTGTTTTGAAAAGATCTTTCTAATGATATAAATTTGTGAAGATCCAACGGTTAGGTTTTCAGATATGTGTAAATCAAATCTGGAGAAAAACAGCGTCACGGCCGCGTTATGGCCTAAAGCGTCATTTGAATGAATTGGATATTTTTAAATAAATAAAAATAGCGATAAATCATGATAAAATATTATAAACGATATGGAATGGAAATAAACCGAATTTGCTAGATTTATGTGATATTTGATGGTTGATTGTGTTTGGGGTGAAAATTATATAAAAAAACAAAATTGGTGATGTCGAATAATTTAATCATTGAAATGAATTGATTTGAAATTCTAGATATACGTGAATTATTTGAAAAGGCCGAGTTAATTCTCATTTCAAATAATTGATCGACGAGTGAAAGTCGAAGATATGAAGACAGTGCAAGACCGATGATCTTCACGTCGAATGAAGGGGTGCTACTGATGCTCATGATAGGAGTAGCTACCTTGACGGGGTTGAAAGTAGTAGCCACCCGGACGTACTTGTTGATTGTACGGATATGCGAGGTATTGAGTGCCTCCAGTTTCGTTCAGACCCAGAACGAACGTGTAAATGTACTGTGTGTCTGACATTCGATTTTGTTCTGTGCTGATTGATCTCTATTAAATATATATCTGTTTGGCGGCGGAGAATTTATTCTCTTGCTTAACGCCCTTCTCTGAGACGTACGAGCCCAGAGGTTATATATGGATAGAAATCAGTCGCATGGGGCGAATTGCCTATGTGGCATGCCTAAGTGATAGATGATCAAGGCTTCTGTTGAAAAGTAAAGTCTTGTGGTTGATGATCAAAGCACAGCCTGTGTGGCATAGCTTTGTGTATAACGTGAATTCGCGAGCCTCACACTCCGGGATGGACCAGAAACGGGAGAAGGATCCAGGGAGGACATGCGTTTCTGTCTAGCTAGGGTGGTGTCAGTGACCTACCAGCCCTGACATTTATATACTTTTCACCTGTGAGGTTGTTGCTGTTGCGAGGCGCCTCGGATATATCGGTCGATCCGGGACCGATGCAGTCATTGGGCTCATTAACGCCCCAAAGGGCGAGGAAACGCAGTGTTCAGGCATTTTAATCCACATCGGTGGACCGGCCCTGTGGCTCCTAAGGGTCACTCGAGCTCTGATCCTGAGACACGGGCTAGAGCGTTTCGAATCGGTAAGGACTATCTTTTGCTTTGGTTCATGATGGAAATCCAATTTCCATATACGACATCGTGCGGTTTTGATTGTATATATATATATGGCGACATGATATATGGTACCCATGTCGTCTATGATTGATAGTTATGATTGAAATTGTTTTTGAAACATATATACACTAGCAGTAATATCAAATGATTTGTTTTGCTCGTACCAAGAATATTTTGGCCATTATAAGGTAAAACTCTATCCTCTTGTTTGTGTTGCATTGTGTGATGGGAACCGAGTCTTATAATGGCTTCATTTTTATAAAAAGCATTGCGATGTTTAAAAGAATTATTTGTTTTAAAGCACTGGCAATCCAATGGAGTAAACCCGTTCCGCGAAAGTGGCGTGGTCCTGTGATTAGCCATATTTGAAAATGTGTTAAGTAGATTTCTCATACCAGTCCCATGACTGACTCGTAGTTTGTTTCACTTGCAAACTCGGGTGCCCCTTTTTCTACACGGGCAACCTTGTATTCAGGTTTTAGCAGTCCCTGTCTAGATAGCTGGAGCTGAAGATGGATTCTATCGTTTATCTCTTTTTATGATGTTCAGCTCCTATTGTACATATTATGTTTTCTTTTCCATAGTAGACATTTATGTATAGCCGAACTGTATTTGTACTAAGTATGGTCCTATATACTGTGTAACTCTGATGATTATATTTATCCAGTGTATTCTGTTGTACCTTATCTGGAGTATTTATTTATTTCTATTCTGTTATTATCTGTTTATGTGTTATATTCCAAAGATTACCCTTTGCACCATCTTATCGGGAATGGGGTTGTCAAAATTTAAGTAGAAAAGAAAGCAACAGCCCCCAAAGAAATAAAGCCTGCAAATCGATAGAAAACTATGACCGAAGCAAAAGCCGGACATTTGCATTTAAGAAGATACAACATGCATTAAGTGGATTAGAAATGAAATCTCAAGCCCCAGACCTACTCTAAAGCACAGCCTAGAGGAAACATCACCCTATCAACGATCACGAATATATATATGCTGGAAGAAAAGAAAGGAGCATGTTGAGGTGTACATATGTTAAGACAGCCTACCATCCCTATACTGAAAATGGAAAGAAACAGCTACAACCCTACCCAGGAAATACTGTTACCCAAAGTGATGGCTACTAAATTTTCAGTGCTTGAATTTACAAGACCCAGTAGCTCTGTACAGTGTATTGCAAAGTCTGTTATTGGTATGAACGATGATGAGGTGGCTGCAATCAGTCTCGTGATGCATGGCGGTGGGTCAGTCGACGGATGTGGGGTTGAGGACATCAAGGAACGGGGAGAGGCACAGTTCTGTAGAACTGGGAAGAGAAATATTATCAACGTGGAAGATGGATTAACGAGATAATCAATGATTAAGGTGGCCTAAGCACAATTTATTAATTCAAAACGGTAATTATATTTTTATTCTATTAGTTAATTCCATAATCAAATTAGTTAAGTTTTAAATTAAGAGTTAGTAATCAAACTAAATGGTTGAATTAATGTTGGGTGCTGCAGGTAGTACCATCTATCAATCGGGTTATTGCATGAAGCGGTGAACAGGAACGAGTTAACCAACCCATAACATCCTTAAGCAAAGTATTGAAATCTAATTTTACATCTAATTTGGTTATTTAGTTTGTAAAAAAACGTATAACTATAATATTGATAACCCATGCGTTTGTTATCAGAATTGAACCAAGTCAGGAGCGGTGGAATCAGTGAAAAATACTGCGTTGCTGTGCCAAGTCAGAAGAGTTTGGAAACAATTAGGATTTGTCTGTTAATTTTAAACTTCAGTTTAAAATTAAAAGAAATAACACTGAACTCAAATTGTAAATAAGGTGAGTTCTCACACTTTTCTGAAATACTGTGATGTGCTAAATTCATATAATTATACCACACCATTGATAATATAAATTGGTTGATTGAATGCTATGGGTATTATTGGTTGTTATTGTTTGATTGGTTGACGTTAATTATATTTCGTCGGATTAAATGCATTATATTTATGAAATCAGTTCGTATATTATTATCAACCGTTGGTGTGATGCAGGGAAGGACAGGTTGGAGGAATCAAATCAGATTCCTCAAATTTATTGTATGTTATTTGTTGTTCACATTATTCATACATATAAATTGACACCATAAAATGATATCAAACCTGTTCGGATTAAATGGATATTAATCGTTGTGGTGATTTTAATCAATCTGCAGTATTGATTAAGTAGCTGGTAGTGATGGCCTATAATTTATTATTTATTATACCATTTGGCGAACTGATGAAGATTTGAGTTATAAAATTATTTTATAAATGAAATGAAGTTTTTAAATTGTTTTATACAAGCTAATGAAAATAGAAATTTTATAAACATATTTATATTTATAATCGTATTTTATAAAAGAATGTATTAAACGTTTTTATAACAAATCATAATATTGTTTAAGAACGTGAAGTCAGAAAACTAATCTATGGGTTAGTACAATTGAATAGTTGTTTTTACAAAACAATTAAAAGATGTTTTAAAATTAATTAAGCTATTAATTGATTTAAGAGGGAAATATGAAATGGAAATCAGTTAACAGTTTAACTGATATTTACGGTTGACAAAGTCGACCGTCTTAAATTGAAGTTGGTAGTTAGTTTAATTTCATTTAATCTAATCGATGGTTTTCCAAGAATACGGATGTTGTTAAAAATTGGTTAATCTTTGATTTACTATATTTTTTAAAGTGATTACCAAGTGGATTATTGTTAATAAAGTCAATTATTATATTGATAATCTTTTAATAATGATTAATTATGGTATTTCTAGGTAGTAATGTAATTAACTACGATTAACGTAGTTAATGAAATGTTGAAGTAAATTATTATTTTAGGTAATGTAATTAAAGTGATTACTTTTTAATTGTAAATTAAATTAAAAAGGTGATCAAATAGAAATAGGTTTGATTAAAGTCTAGTAAGAGGTTTATAAAAGGGTTTTAATCCAGATTTACAAACATAGTTTGTAAATGGGACTTGTAAACTAGTGCGAGAGTTTCAATGAGGTTTTATTTGATTAAGTAAATGAATAGTGTTAGAATAAGAATTAAAAAGGGGTTTGGTGCATATTTACTTAATAAATCAAGTAAGTAGATTATAAAGGGGTTACCAATAAAAGAAATGGGTTATAAAACCATATTGGGATCCAATAATAAATGGGATTTGTTTAAAGTTTACTTAATCAGGAAAGAGATTTAACATGTAAAGTAGGTTTTCAGATAAGAGAAATGGATTTACAAAATTGTAGTAAGTGGTAAATGGAAATAGAATATCAAGTGGTTAAGTTGCAAACTTTTATTGTCTTGCAATAAGAACATTGTCGATCAAGGTCTGAGAGGTAATTAAAATACCCCAACTTGGACGACTTCACTATTATCAAAAGATGATATTAGTTTGTAATGGTAACGGACGTTGGAAATAATTTATCGAGAAAATATTGCAATGTTGATTTACAAGGGCTTAGTAATATATATAGACCATTGAGTTATAAAATAAGCAGTGTATCATTTAATATCCTTTGGGCCAAATACGAAGTATGATTATACAAATATAATTTGATTCAAAATATATAGCACTACTTCCAAAGTAATGAAATAGTGTGTTTGGGTAAGCGCATTCATTCAAAGAAAAAAGTCAATAATGTTGTTTTCATAGAAATTGAGAAATAACAAGTGATATTAGTTTGGAAATGAAATTATAATCTCCGCAAGTAGGATTTGTAAATTTAATTGATAAATTTCAAGATAATGAAAACGTTCAAGGCTATACTTTGAAGAATGCATCGTTGACATTATTATTTGTAATTAAACATATGCCTTTTAGTTAAGTATATATGTATATCAATATTCCCAATGGTAAAGGAAATGAAAAGAAGTTTATGAAACTATAGCGATATTCTTATGTATAAGAAAATATGACAAGGGTTCGTGAGTGCAAAACGATAAAGGAAATAAAAGATGTTTTACGGAATATAGTAGTGGTTCGAAACAAGGGAAAATGAAAAAGGAGAACTTCGGGATATGTTATTCTAAAAGAAAATATTGATTAACAAAAGAACTTTGTTAAGATAGAATTTATGAAATTGTTTATAAGAATCGATGAAATGGTTTAATGAAGTGTTTATAATTTAAAGGACCTGAGCTGCCAATGTACTTAACAATACTGTTATGATTTGATAGTTAAATAACCGACTATCAAATGAATTATTCTATTGAACCTTTTGATGTGTTGTTTCTAGGAGACCGGTATGGGAACTAGAACCAAAACCACTTCGAATCAACTGTGCGGACGCGACTAACTCGCAGGCTATAAAGATGGAGCATTGAAGACCATAGATCTTCATAAATGGAAGAACCGCTTAAAATCTCTGAGTCGACGCAGAGATATACTGAGGTTCTGTTATGGTTGAAATCTACGAATTTCAAGGACTTCTCGCTATTGATCCTTGGGGTGATTCCTATATAGGATGAAGTAGGAGAGTGCCTTCGGTTCACCCTGTTCCTGGGAGACTTGTATGGACAAATGTTTGACAGAGTATTTCCTGAGGGTCACGTATGTTGAATTTACAAGTATGCCAAGTTTGGTGGCGGAGACATTCTCTTGCTTAACACCCAGAGTGTATTTGTGGACGTCAATTAGTGATTTGATGGTTCTGATGACGTGGCATTCAAAATGAATGTAGATGTGGTGTTCTAAAGGATAAACGTGATCTCAAGCCTCATCAACCGGGAATGGCACAAAATCGGGTAGGCAGCATGGCTATGTGGGTCGCACCCATTAAAAGGGTATATCATTACATGATCTGGTGAAATCAAATGCCTTAGGTTGTTCCTTTTTATTTTATACGTATGTTATCGGTTCGGTTGACTGGCCCCCAACCGTGGTAGTGATATATTAAGTACTCTCAAGAGAAATGAGGGGCCGATCATGTGTAGCCAGGTTGCAAGACGTTTTTGTTAAACCCCAATGTAATAATCTCCGGAGGTATATTGTCGGAGAGGTGGTGTAACGACAAGGAATTTCACTCGATCCGAATCGATTGCTAAACCGACCAAGACCGTTCGAAACCCCTGATTGTTTGAGAACACGACCAATTAGAACGCAGACAGAAGAACATTTCATTGCTTATTACAACAATTTCATCAAGATACAAGAATATACAGAGTATGAATCAATATTACACATTCGATAAATATCATAGATTACAATACAATACAATACAATACATAGCAGCGGAAAAATAGTACAAAACACAACTGAAAGTAATACACGGATACAGAGCTTTCCGAGTATCGTTCCAGCTGTAAACCAGGATCCTACGAATATAAATCTGCAAAACCAAAACTACTAGCTTCCCGTGTCAAAATAAGGGCACCCAGAGTTTAGGTTAAAAATAATAAACTCAGGTCAGTCATGTGACTTGTGTGAGAACTAAAACAGTTATTAATCTTTATTTTAAAGTTAGGTAAATCAAGGGACCACGCCGTATAACATGGAATGGGTTTCCTTCCAAGAATACCAGTGCATAAAACAACAACGCAATGCTAAATAAAGAACAATGAAGCTATTATAAGACCCAGGTCCCATCACACAATGCAACACAAGCCAGAGGATAGGGTTTTACCTTATAATAGCCAAAGAATGCTTGATACGCTAAATTTCATGTTTTATTATTACTATAAGTGTATAGTGTCAAAACAATTTCAATCATAAATATCAATCATAGACGGCATGGGTACCATATATCATGTCGCCATACTAGGCTCTATTATCAAAACCGCACATGTCACGTATTGGAAGTTGGGTTTCCATCTGTGAACCGAGGCAAAAGATAGTCCTCTACCGAATTCGAGACTATCTAGCCCGAGCCTCAGGCAAGTACTCTGTCAAGCCTTAGGAGCTACAGGGCCGGTCCACCGATGTGGATTAGAATGCCTAAACACGGCGTTTCCCCGCCCTTTGGGGCATAAATGAGTCCTATGACTCCATCGGCTCCACATAGTCACCGATATATCCGAGGCGCCTTGCAACAGCAACAACCACACAGGTGAAAATAATATAAATGTCAGGGCTGGTAGGTCACTGACACCACCTAGCTAGAAAGAAACGCATGCCCTCCCTGGATCCTTCTCACGTTTCTGGTTCACACCGGGATGTGAGGCTCGCGAATCAACGCTACACAAAGCTATGCCACACAGGCCGTGCTTTGATCATCAACCACAAGACTCTTCTTTTCAACAAAAGCCTTGATCAATTGCCACTTAGGCATGCCACATAGGCAATTCACTCCATGCATTTGATATCCATCAATATATAACCCCTGAGCTCATACGTCTCAGAGAAGGGCGTTAAGCAAGAGAATAAATTCTCCGCCGCCAAACAGATATATATTTAATAGAAATCAATCACACAGAATAAAATCCAATATCAGACACATAGTCCATTTACAAGTTCGTTCTGGGTCTGAACGAAACTGGAGGCCCCTTGTACCTCGCATATCCATCGATCTCCAAGTACGTCTGGACGTTCACCAACTGATTCCCTCCTCTTGGGTGTACAGCCCAATCAAGATCATCAGTAATCACCCAAACGATGTGAAGACCTCCGGTCTTCAACCTCCGGTCTTCGACCACCGTCTTCATCCTCGACACCACGTCGAATCAGTTATTCAGAATGGGATAAACCCGGTCTTTCTGAATAACTCGCGTATATAATAATAAGTGTTACACAAACACAACATACGCCTCATTCCAATTCAGAATGTTCTTTTATTCAAATATTCTTATACTTTGGGAAAGGTTCCCATCAATTTTATCAAAGATAAATTCGTTAAATTTATTCTTGAATCTTCTTTGAATATCAATTCAAACTAGTCGGGATTAGCGAACCACACCACAGTAATCATTTATTTTATTTCACAATCCCAACCTATTCATCCCATGAAGTAAAACTGGTCATACGTCATACCTAACACCACGGTGTTATCGGTAAATTTAATTACCATTTCACGTTCAAATCTAATTAAAGATTTAACTATCGCCTGGAGCAAAACTGGTGATACTCCATCCTTGATCACTTCAATCTAATTAAAGTTTCATTAAAACTCCACTTAGTTTTAATCTTCCCAAAAATCAATATCCTGTCTTTAACTTAGTTAAAGAACCAAAGTATTCTAAAAAACGGTTCACGATAAACCCAAAATCTCATTCATTAATTATCGGGTTAAAGAACAAGTGTTATTTAAAACAATGTTCACGATAAACCCAAAAATCAATTCAAATTCAATTCCAATTAAATACCATTTAATTGTTACACTTCATTAAATCTAAATAAAAAGATTTAATCTTTTTCTCAACTGGGTTTGTGAACAGTGTTAATGAAGACACCATTCACGACAAGCCCAACTCCCATTTGATATTAAATACAAGGCTCTGAATAGAAAATATATCGGCTTATATTCAATCTCAAATTCTACGACCAACAAATATCGCATGGGAAATAACGATATAAATATATCTTTCAAATTTTCATAACAATATCTGTATAATCACGAAATCCAACATCGAAATATTCCAAAGATAATTTCGATTCAAATCCATTTCAATTCAATTATTGGAAATTCTGGTTATTTTCAAAACCATTTCAAATCCACTTTATTTATTTTAAAAATAAATGGAATTATAATTCTAGTTCTAAACTAGTTCATTTCGATAAAAAACTATTTTTATCTTTTCAAATTTATAATTTTTCATCCAAATCTTCACAAATCAATTCCTATGATTTTACATATATTATTACTATGTTTAATAATTTTATCAAGGCCCGTACAGTCGATTTCCACAAACGACCATCGAACTACACTTACAACAACCTTTTCCAAATTTGATTTGGACATAATTCCAAATCCAACCATTAGATTTCAAATCTCTAATATTCGTTAGAAAGATCTTTTCGATACGAACCCAACGGTTCCAGTTTTAGGAGAATCCGATGGTCGGATCTCCCGTAACGTCCATTCGAAGTCAATGGTCGAAATTCGTGAACTGCCGCAGCGCGTTCTATTCAGGCCATTTAATATATATATATATATATATATATATATATATATATATATATATATATATTTCGTCGATTTCCTTTTAAAACGAATTTTATAAATTGTTTTAAATTCGTTTTCAAAACGATTTCAACTTCACATTCAATTTCAAGTCAAAATTGAATATTCCATATCATTAATCTATAAATGATAATATTTTTAAAACATTATATTTTGAAATTAATTCCTGTTCGATATTCATTATAAAAATGAATAAAATCGATATAAATATCATTCGTGTCAAAATGGTGCATAAGTAACCAACACGACTTTATATATTTCAATAACTTCATTATTCTATTCAACAAATGAATATTTTCTTCAATACATGAATATATATTTTTATTCAACGCATGAATATATATTTTATTCAACACATGAATATTTATTTTATTCAACACATGAATTTATTTTATTCAACACATGAATTTATTTTATTCAACACATGAATTTATTTATTCTATTCAACACATGAATTTTTATATTATAATATTCCTTATTTTCCAAATTGGAATGAGGCCCAATCAATTACCATATAATGTTAATTATATGGATTTTCTACAACACATGTATATAACAGTAACGATAAATCATCAACCATCATCCAGAGTGCTCCACACAACTGCATAAGCATTAAATATAAATAATTAATGCTTACACAGTCTGTCAACCCATCGATTGACATACAACTAAACAATCGGGATTAGTGTACGTCAAATATCATCCCAATACCCATATGGAGGTTCAAATCAAAAAACACAAATTTTATTTGTGTAGTTGGGCGATGTGTAAAATTTATCGTCCCAATCAATATCAGTCAAATTAGTGTATATAAACAAATCATCCGATTTTTTTATTACTATTTATTTATATACATGTTAAAAATCATATTTTTAACTATAAAATATCTTCCACTATAAAATATTAAATTTCATTCCACATCACACAATCAAATTTCACAACACAGCAATCAAACAAACAAGTCATCCATGGTCTGTGGATGACGGGTGTCGGGTGCTACTAAGCACCTCTGCATCCTAGTATATATTTCAACTAGAAATCAAAATAAAAGTGAGGAGTTCTCACCGAGGGTTCCACTCCGCCATTCTTTATTTCTGAACGGTTCGGACTTCGTTTTGCTCTCAGTCTGATCTATCGCCATCTGTTTCTCGCAGTTTATTATTAAAAATCACATTTTTATACGGTATTCATATAAATAAAAATCGAACTTTATGTATATAAAAATCAAATATTTATAGATCCTCCTTCATTATAAAAATCAAATTTTTATATCGCCTTCACATATGAAAATCATATTTTTATTTCACTACTTCATATATAAAAATCCCGCCTTTCTATATATAAAAATATCGACTTTCTATAGTTAAAAATATCGCCTTCCTATATATAAAAATATCGAACTTTCTATAGTTAAAAATATCGCCTTCCTATATATAAAAATATCGAACTTTCTATATATAAAAATATCGCCTTCACTACGATAAAAATATAATCTTTACTATGATAAAAATATAATCTTTACTATTAGCTAAAAAACATATTTTTATCGTCTCTATAATATAAAAATCACATTTTTATTATTCAGTTTTATATATAAAAATCATATTTTTATTATTCAGTTTTATATATAAAAATCATATTTTTAATTGTAAAAATAATAACTTTGTATGTATAAAGACTATGCCTTTACTTTCCTATTCATGAAAAAAATCAGATTAGACTAAACTAAGTATTTTAAACAAATTAAAATAACATAATGAGAGGAAAAGAAAAAAAACTTACAGCATAAAGGGAGGGGGGCTGCTGCTACGTCGGAGGGGAGCAGAAGGGTAATCGCCGGAGGTGGTTGTGCAATGGAGGGTGCGGCGAACTTAGTGGGGTGCGACGGCTTTCTCGGTGGGTTTGGGTTCGAATTTCAGAAGAGGGAGAGAGAAGCGCACGAGATGGGGGGGAGAAGAAGGACTGCCGATCATCTGAGGGGCGGTGGAGGTGACCGCGACGGCGGTTTGGTCGAGGGGGTGAGGGCACGGGGTTTCCCCCTTTCTCTGATTTTGATTTTTAACTAAGGGTCGGGGAGAGAGAATTGTGAAGGGGAGTGACATTATATAAATTAATTGATTATTTCTATTTCAAAAAGTAACTTTTTATTTTGAACTCGAAATCGAACCCACCGCCTATTGTCCATAGCTAATTACCCCCATTCCGAACACAATGGGATATGTATCGTAAGCTGATCCGATCGTTTCGATCAGTTTTCATTAAAATATAAATCTATATATTGAATTTGAACGCGTATTTCAATTTACCGGGGCCACATACAGACTCTAAAAATTCCCGAAAAATATTTTCTAGCTTCGTATTGACGATACGGTTCTAACAAAAATAATTTCGTCAAATTCCGAGACCGTTTGAAAAAGGGCCATTTTCTGATCGATCGAAATTGACAAAACACGTTTTACTTCGCCACGCTCAATATTGATTTGAAAAATTACGAATTTTGAAACCTAGCAATAACTTGACATCACGGATCCAACAAAAGTGGTTTCGTCGAAAACCGAGGTGGTTTGCAAAATTTCCATTTTTAAGGGCCAGAATTCCATAGCGATTATTCTGAAATTTCAACTGGGCGTAACTTTTGATTCCCGCTATGAAACTTCAATTTTTCGGATTCTTTGGAAAGATATTTTCAAATAGATTCTAATATTTTTGGTTTTGCCAAAATCCGGTTTATTTTGCATCCTGTACATTCATTTGAAATTTGAAATAGAATTTTCGAACTACCGCACCATTTTCAATTCCTTTTATAATTAAAAATAAATATTTATATTCTAACGTCGATCCAAATAAATATATACGTTCTAATTCTATTCAAAATAAATTTCTCGTCGTTATTATTTAAAATAAATCATTTTAAATATTCAAAATTCAATAAAATTGCCAAAATAAAAAAAATTAAACTGGCTCAGATTTTCGGGTTATTACAGGTGGTCCCATACCTTGCCAGGAAATCCATTCTCCAATAAGAGCCTGAGGTTGTGATTGTATACTATATATGTAGAGCGTGAGATTCAAGCGTTCTGCTAGATTATTATTTATTTGTGGTTCGATAGACACTATTATAATATCAGAAAATATATTGTTTTAAAAAAAAAACTGTTTGGGTTATAGTAAGGTAAAAACCGTCCGTGTTTATGTGTGGACTGGTCTTACTATTATCCTTTTATTTCAAAAGGATTTCCAAAGTTAAACAAGTTGTTTGTGCTGTGAATTTATCACTGAAAGTATTCCGGACTGATCCGGGTGGATATTGCTTTTCTTCAAATGTGCTCGGGTCAGTCCGAGTATATTTCCAGGTTAGGTTTCGCTTTGAATTTCATGAGCTGGAAGCAGGAGGCTTCACCGTTAGTTATTTAAAGATATTTTCCGCTGTGACAGATATCTGTTGTACTCTGATGATTGGTATGTATATACAGTTTTCTTTTGTATAAAGAGGTTTGATATATTATTTTTTATTCGTTCCGCTGTGAGATTCTGATGTGTTCTTCTTGTTCTTGTATTCTAATATTTCTTTCTTTCTTCTTCTCACCTTCTAACTTATTTCTATCAACGTTCCAGTGTTTTCGATGCTTGAATAGTGGACATGGTGATTTTATGTCGATTTTCAAGGTCGAAAATTGTTGGGTCGTTACAATGAAAATAAACTTAAACAAATGCAACGATTCTGTTTTTAAATTTCACTTATTCGTGAACAAGAAGAATGACTTCTTACTAAATTAAACTTCAATTTTGGGTGGATAAGAATCGGAAAGGACGAGAATATGGTGGGCGCATGTGTTTGCTTGGATGGATGAACTGAAGAAAGAGTGTACATTAAAGTTGTGCACATTTGTATGATGGAGCGCTAGGTTCTTTTTGAAGGGATTAAAGTATAGTGCAAGCAAAATTGTGCCTGGCCTTTTGGTCCGCCCATAAAAGAAGCTACGCATATAATAGAAATAATGAAGTGAGAAGTAGAAATGAACGACAAGGACCAGAAGAGAAAAAGAATCAAAGGAAAGAAGGACAGTAGTAAAGTGGAGAGAAAAGAAATAGAGAAAGAATCAAAGAAAGGAAAATATAATCAAACAAATCAAAGAAAGGAAAATATAATCAAACAAATCAAAGAAAGGAGAATATAATCAAACAAGTCAAAGCAGGAAAAAAAAAAGAACTAAAGAAAGAATAGAAGGTAGGAAGAAATGATAGAGTAGGAAAATGAGGGGCCACACACAACGTTGGGTTAGTGTACACATGCAGGTAGTTTTTATTTGCTGTGTTGGCAATGGCAAGGAGAAAGAAGGCGTGAGAGTTGCATCGTAACAGGTCAAAGAAACTAGGGGAACGAGTAGTTTATAAAAGAAAGAAAAGAAAATACAAAAGGAAAAAAGGTCTAAATTTAAAGTTAAATTATGATGTAAAAATATTTATATGTTTAAATTATATATATAAATGTATATCATAGATCAAGAACTGATGTTCGCATAGAATTTGGTTCATATAAGTATAGTTGAGTCAATCGATGGTTTATATCAGTAACGCAACATGAGTATCGAGTTTAAATAATTTAATTCTAATAAATTGATTTACTGAAAGTGATTTAATACTAAATATCATTTAATAATTATCGAACGTAAAATTAGACATGAACGGAGTTAATGGTAAAGAATCAGTGATGATCTGTAATGCAGTAAACACTAAATTGATTTACCAGTTAATTATTTTATCAATTTCGTTGTGTTTAATTATGTAAAACGTAATTATATATCTATCAGCAGAATTTAAAATACCGTTCCACTATGCATTGATTGATTGGATTGTTTAAAACACCCTGATAGCAGAAATAGACACCGTTCTGCTATTAATTTATTTGATATATTTTATCAGTAAATATATGTGTTGAAATGTGATATTATCGGTAGAAAATATTGCATTGTATTACATGTGTGTTTGGGCATATTAAATTTAGCAAGCGGAATGTTATCTGAACTAATATAGGCCATGAGAACTGCTATGTTTTAATTTTTGTAAAGCAATTCAGAAATAAATACAAAGTTAAGGTTCGAATAAAGATTATTTTATGACTTAGCAGATCCGATGGTGTCAAACCCGTTTATTTTATTTTATTTTATTTTTGATAGTTAAATCACCGACTATCAAATATAGACCTTTTCGTTATCGTTTTTCGAAGAGACCGGAATTTAAATTCCACTTCGATTCGATACAAACGTTATAAGTCAGAGATTTTATTGAAGACCATTGAAGACGGAGTATTGCAAGGGTTGTTATGTTTACAGGATAGTGCCTTCGGTTTGTCCCATCCTAGGACAACTTGTATGGACGAATGTCTGACAGAGTATACCAACTGATTACGTGCGTTGATCTCTTCAAACATATTTATGTTGGTGGCAGAAGAATTCGTTTCTCTTGCTTTATACCTATAATATATTTTTGGGGAAGTCAATTAGTGGTTGGCAGTATTGACTATGTGGCATTCAAAGAAATGATTTGTCTAAGGTAAGTTCAGCCTCAAGCCTCACAACCAGAAAATGACAAAAATCGGGCAGACATCATGGCTATGTGGGTCGCTCCCATTAGGGTACATTGTCACCATCTAGAGAGTATTCATTTTGTTACTTCTTTTCATTTCTGTATCTCTCGGGAAACGGTAGCTGCACAGCCCTACGGTGACAATATATTCGATACACTTAAGAGAAATGAGTGGTCAGTCATGTGTGGGCCGGGTTGCAAGACGTTCTTGTTGAACCTAGTGTATTCCTCTCTAGAGATACACTATCGGCAGGTGGTTCCATACCTTGTCATAGTTGGAAATCCATTATCCAATAAGCATCTGCGGTTTTGATTGTATACTATATATGTGGAGCATGAGATGCAAGCGTTCTACTAGATTGATATTTATTAGTATTTATACATTATAATAATATCATAAGAATATCATTTCAAAATGTTTTGGGTTATCGTAAGGTAAAAACTATCCATGTTTATGTGCGGATCGGTCTTACGATTATCTTTTCTTTCAAATCGTTTTTGGAAAGTTAAACAAGTGCGTTGGATTCTCATAAGGGAAAAAATCCATTCCATTTTTATGACGTGATCTTGTGAGATATCCCTTATCACAATCAAGTTATTTTAAAATCGTTTACTCACACCAGTCCCATGACTGTCCCAGAGTTTATTTTCTATGTTTTCCCTAAACTCTTGGGTGCCCAAATTTGTATGGGCAGTCAAGTAGTTCAGGATTTTACAGATGTATTTAGAGGAGCTTGGAGCAGGAGGCTTCACCGTTTAGATATTTAGAGTTTATTTCCGATGTATTGTATATGTGATGTATTGTGATGATGTATGTAAGTTCGAATCCAGTTTGTATTTCAAAAGTGATTTTATATATTATATTTTGTTCTGCTGCGATTGTGAGATTTTGTGTTGTTATTCTATTTCGATCTTCTATCTATTTTCTTCTATTCTAATTTTCTTTCTTTCTATTTCTCATCCTCTAACTTCTTTCTATTAATGATTCGTATTTTCGTGCAATTTGGATTGGACGTGAGTTGTATTCAGTCGATTGAAATGGTACGAATTTGCGGGTTGTTACAAAATAAATCTTTTAAATCTTTAAAAAGTGATTTAAGTTGATTATATGAATTTTCGATTGATTGAAATTTTGTTTTAATGAATAAAGCTAAAATGACACTTTTTGCAACACTTTTACAACATTTTTCCAATAACAATGAAACTTGAATTTAAACTCTACGAATCTCACCCTAATCTCTTATGAATGTTTTTCAAATGACTAATAACATGTTCTAAAGATTATTTAAAAAATTTATAATTTGTTTAAAATAATCTTAATGATTGAATTAAATCAAATAAGCAATTATTTAAATTAGCTATAATAAGACGAAAAGGTTGAAATGATGAAAAGGAGTTAAGTATAAAAGATTTGTTTTCTTAGGATAAATGAATCAGATTACTAAGAGATGACCTTATCATATTTATTATCGAATTCCAAGGAGGAAATCCTTCCTACCTATGAGAATTTAAAAGATTTTACACCATTATTAGATTGATAGTGAGGTTTGAACACGGAAATTGTTATCAAGTAAAATAAATGTGATTTTTCGGATCTATTAAACTATAATGGAATTACCATCCATATGACTTAATGAATGAGGTTTAATTATTTCGTCAATATACCTGAAGAGTATCTAAAAGATATACATCCTTAACAGATGTTGTAACGACCCGCAAATCCGTGCTATCTGAGTTGACTAAATACACCACACGTCCAACCCAAATAACACAGAAATACGACTCATTTTTAGAAAGAAGTTAGAGGATGAGAAATAGAAAGAAAGAAATATTAGAATAGAAGAGAAACGAAGATCACAACTCACAGCGGAACGAATAAAATATATTATATAACATAACTTTTGAAATACAAAACTGTTTGGTACATATATACATACCATCATCAGAGTACACATAACATTTGATTCAGCGGAAGTAACTCTAAATATCTAACACTGAAGCCTCCTGCTTCAAGCTCCTCCAAGTGTATCTGTAAAAGCCTGAAACACTTGACTGCCCGTACAAATTTGGGCACCCAAGAGTTTAGGGAAAACAAAACAAAACAAAATAAACTCTGGGTCAGTCATGGGACTGGTGTGAGTAAACTCCAACCACTTGTTTAACATCCAAAACCCTTTTCGAAAGAAAAGATAATAGTAAGACAAGCCCACACATAAACATGGACGGTTTTTACCTTACTATAACCCAAAACACTTTGATATCAAATCCAGTGATATTATAATAATGTCTACATCAAGTAAATAACCAAATAGTAGAACGCTTGCATCTCACGCTCCACATACATAGTATAAAATCAAAAACCGCATGGCGCTTATTGGAGATTGGATTCCAACTATGACAAGGTATGGGACCACCTTCCGATGATGTATCTCTAGAGGCGAATACACCTGGGTTCAACAAGAACGTCTTGCAACCCGGCCCATACATGACCGACCACTCATTTCGCTTGAGTGTATCGAATGTATATCACCAACGGTTGGACTCAAACCACCGTTTCCCGAATGGGCAGAATCGATAGATTTAGAAACAAAAGGAATTTCTCTAGATAGGTGATTATACACCCTAATGGGTGCGACCCACATAGCCATGCTGCCTGCCCGATTTTTGTCCTTTCCCGGTTGTTGAGGCCTAAGGCTACGAATACTTACCATTCATTGATAACGGAATCACTTTGAATGCCACATTGTCAGATCTGTTAATCACTAGTTGAGTTTGCACAAATATTCTGGATATTATGCTAAGGGATAAATCCGTTGCAACCATATATATTCATACAGACCAACCCATTTGATCATTGGAAATACTCTGTCAGACATTCGTCCATATACATTCGTTCTGGGACTGAACGAAACCGAAGGTACTATTTCTATTAATAGAAAAAGCCCTTGCACTTTACTCCGTCTTCAATATATTCAGCATACTTGGTTCGCAACGCTTATGCCGATACGGAGTGGTTCTTCGGATAATAATCCAACCGGTCTCTCCATATTGACAACGATGGTCAA
Organism: Allium sativum; assembly: GCA_030737875.1. Taxonomy (NCBI): domain Eukaryota; kingdom Viridiplantae; phylum Streptophyta; class Magnoliopsida; order Asparagales; family Amaryllidaceae; genus Allium; species Allium sativum. The sequence goes on along the minus strand of CM060912.1, from coordinate 843,484,274 downwards.
AACTTCGATAGTCTGTGATTTAACTATCGAATAAAACAAGTGTTCAATCAACATATCAACCAAATCACTGGGCTCTTTAATTAATATTTCATTAATTAAATCACTTCTCTATTTTCTCTATCAATATTTGTTAACCAAATATTTTTAATAATCATCTTGCCTCTTACGCCATTTGGAAAACGTTTCCAAATATCAACTTCTTTTATTTTCTATATATTAGAGAATATCTCTATTTGCAATTGAAAACAATTTCAATCATTTATCTCTCTCCCTTTTTGTTTACAACATTCGATTTTTATATTCATTTTCCTATCGAATTCAATACGTTGATACAATGATTTCAAATTATCAAAATATCTTAAAATATTCTAACTCCTTAAATTTCCGGAAAATTTCGCCATAACCTCCCCTGTATCGGGAGCATCGGGAAATTTCAAATAGCTTTCCCGGTCCTTCTAATTTCAAAAAGAAAAAGAAAAAGCCAAGCGGCTTGCCGATACGGCGCATAAATCTCATATATAAATTAAACATGTACCTTTTTGTCGGGCACATAAATTTAAATCTTCATATGCTTCATAACAAACCTGCTTACACATGTTCACTTGTTTTCAATTCAATTCAACTCAATCCATTCGTTTGAATTCAAATTTGAATCGTTTGAATTCGGTTTCGCTTAATTATTCTTTAATTAGCCCTTTTGCCTATTTCACTTCTTTGTTGAACATAACATGTTCAAACAAAATATTTAACTCGTTCATAACCAAATTGAATTTCACTTTCAATTCTAGTTCTCTTTTCTATTTCGAATATAAATTCTCAAATCGAATTCACTTATTTAAAGCTCAATATTCATTCGAAATCTCATTAACTAATTTCTATTCGAATTAGTTAACTCTATTCAATAAATCAAAAATCTGATTTCTATTTCAGAAATCAACTCATTACTCCACTGGAGTTCACATATATTTTATAACTCACATCTGGATTTTTCTAAATAGAAATTTCGATTTTTATCTGCTTAAAATCCTTTAATATCATTAAATAAACCGTTATGGTTTTATAATGGTTCTGGCGCTGCTTTTCTGAAATTTTGATTTTGACATAACTCAAAATCTATACGACGAAATTCAGATTTTTCTCTTTCATTAGAAAACTATTATCAAACTGGTCCTGACGTTTCTTGTTTCAAAGAATTCCGACTTCAATTGCACTCGGTATATTCAATTGAAGTTCGAATTGCCAATTTACGAACTGCAGCGCTGCGGCGAGTTCGTTTTAATTATATTTATATATATAAACTTCTTAACTTCGTTAAAATAAATTTAACTCGATTTCAACATATATCAAATCAATTTCTCCCGAATCAACATAGCATTTCCGATCTATTTCACTTCTGTTTGAAATTCTATATTCAAATCTCAATTCACTTCTATTTTTCAAATTCTATTTGAATTTCTATTTTCGAATTGCCTTTATTCCAATCCCATTTGAATTTCTACGTTCAAACTCTATATTTGCATTTCCTTTGAATTTCATATATTCAAACTCCATTTGAATTTCTATATTCAAATCCCCGTTGAATTTTCTATTTGAATTCTATATTCAAATTCCATATTCCATTTGGATTCTCTATTCAAATCCCACAGTTTAAATCCCATTTGAATTCCTCTTATTCAAATTCTACGTTTAAACTCCACTATTTTCAAATTCTATATTTGAATTTCATTTGAACTCCCTTTCTTCAAATCCATTTGAATTCCTTTGAATTCAAATTCTATTTGAATTCCTTTGAATTCAAATTTCTGTATATTCACATTCAATATATTCAAATTCTATCCAATATACAAATTCTATTTATATGTTATATATACAAATTCTATTTGAATTTTATTTTCAAAATCCATTTTGACCCTTTGAAATTCTATACTCAAGGTCTCTTTCTATTTAAATCCTATATTCAAATTCTCGTTTCAATCTGTTCGAATTCTGTTTTTGAATTCCTTTGAATTAAATTCTACTTTAAATTCTATAATCAAATCCCCTTTGAATGGTTATATTTGAAAATCATATTTGGATTTTAAACATTTAAACTTCATTTAAATTTCTATTTGAAATCTCATATTCAAATCCCATTGGAATTTCTTTATTCAAACCCATTTGAATTCCCTTGAATTCAAATTACATTTCAAAACCCTTTGGATTCCCTATTTTGAAATCCTATTTGAAATTTCTATTTCCAATTCTACTTTGAAATCCTATTTTCAAAGTTTAGTTCAAATTCTATTTTGAAATCTCATATTCAAATTTCTACTTGAATTTCTGTATTCAATTCCATGTTTAAATTCAATACTCGAATTTCTATTTCAAATCTCAATTCAAATTTCATATTTAAATTCCATTCAAATCTCTATTCAAATTTCACATTTGAATTCTTCTTTGAAATTCTATATTTCAAATTCTATTCAATTCTTCTTTGAAATTCTATATTTCAAATTCTATTTTGAAATTCTACATTCAAATCTTTATTTGAATTTCTTTATTCGAATTCCTTTGAATTCAAATTTTATTTTAATTCTTTGGATTCAAATTTCTATTTTTCATTCTAATTTCGTCTATTCAAATTTTATTTGAACTTCTATTTGAATTTCTAATATTCAATCTCCTTTTAAAAAATTCAAATATTTAAACCCCTTCTCTAATTCTACTATTCAAATGTTATACTCAAATTTCATTTGAGTTATATATTTAAAAATTCCATTTCACATCTTATTTGAAATTTCATTTCAAATTCCAATTTCACGCTTATATTTCTATTTCTGAATTATCAAATGATAATTCTTTTTTTTCACTTCATTTATAACTTCGTTATAAAAGAACTATTTATAAGCTTCGTTTATAAAAACTACTTGTTTTATTTTTCAAAAAACAAGTTTTATATTTTATTTCCATTTAAAATTCAAATTCTATTTAAAAATAGAATTTTCCCTTTTTAAATCTCAAATATCCTTTCACGATATTTTTAAATATCATTACTTAAGCCCAGTGATATTTAAACACACAAAACAACGAATTATTTATTTTTCTAACACATCATATATAAAAATATATATGCAAACAAATAAACAAATAGATAATATATTTTTGAGGAATCCAGTTGGATTCCTCCAACCTGTTTTCCTGCATCCACAGATGTTAGCACATAAATAATACCCATTCTGCTTCGTGGCAGAATATCGCGGTATAGAAGGTCATCCACTAATCATAGCGTGGGGCGTATAGGGTAATCATCCGCTATGAAACTGCGGGCATCCGCTAATGAGGCTGCGGGAATCCAACCAATCAATCAACCCAATATATATATATATATAGCCTAATAACTAATATATATAAAACAACCAGAAATCATGCACACAAGCACAGACAATTATTTTTAATGAGATAAAAATAATTCTAAAGGTGAGTGAGATTTACTCACCGTGATTTCATTTGCCGAACATCCATGCAAATGTTGTATCGTTGTTTACGAATTTACTCAAGTCATCATCAACTGAATCTATTCGAGTTAATTTCACCTTTCACCTACGAATATAAATTTAACGATTAACATTTCAATTAACGAATAAATAAATGTCTTATATATATATGTATCCCTTTTCTCATTTAAGTAAAACATCAAATTGTTTTAATTAAACATCCAACTTCTTTTATTTATTTTGAGTTTGAAATCTAAATCAACTAATATAGTTTAAATAAAAGAAACAAAAACTACTAATTCCTATATATTTAATCTATTTCCAATTAAATAAACTAATTCACTTTAAATAAATTTCCAAAGTAAACAAAATTTTCGTTTCTTTCAACAGTACTCATTTGGGTCTAACTAATATATATTGATATATAAATTAAATATCCTAAATCAATTTAGATAACTAAAATTTATTTACCTTAATTACTCCTTTCTCCTTGGTATTTCACCGAGCACTTCCCCTTCACTCTCGGAAATTGCTCCTCACAGTCGCAATCCCCATTCGAACTCCTCTGCCTATCCCCCTAAATCGTCACCAGAAAAAAAACCGAACTCCTCCAGATTCACCTAAAGTCTCTGCTCCTATCACGAACGTCTACTGACCATCACGAAGTGCTCCGCTGTCGAACCCCAAAAGACCATCGCGATTTATGAGCATCGCGACTTCAAGCTCGTGCCACAAACCGCAAGGTCGATCTACCCAAAACCCTCGACGACGTCCTCCAGAACCTTAGTCTTGGTCAACTCGCTAAATCTCGACAGCGAACATCAACCTGAGCATCGCGATAGTTAGATGAGTGTCGCACCACCCTTCTGTCCTAAGAACTCGCGATGATCCAATTGATTTTGAATTGAAAAGCTCGGCCATTTTATTTGAGGGTTTTCGGATGATTCTCAGAAGAAATGAAAGTGAAAGGAACAAGGGTGTATTGCGATGCATATATAGGCGATAAGGGGAACAGATAATGTAGCTCGAGGAAGAAAGTAATCCGACCATTTAAATTTCTGGTTTTACTTTGTCGGAGAGGAAGAGGGCAAATTTTTCAGCTCAAGGAAGAGGAATAGGTCTGCGATGTAAACGATATAGGTCGGCTGAAAAACACTGATTTGAATTTTTTTTTTTTTTATTTAGATAACTAAAATATCCCGAGGTACTCTTATTCGAAAATCAGAACCGCTATTTTAACGCAACCATTGTTATTTCAACAGTTTAACACTGTTCTGAACTAACCGAATATATTTTATATTTAATTTAAACGTATATAGAATAATTATTTTATAAGATATTAAATTATTAAATTTATAAACAAATAAATGTCTCGATAATATATCATTACCATTATCGATTACATTCACATAAAATTTCTATTTATTATCTGAACCGTTTTGATTCAATTCTAACTTCGAATTCAATATGTCTCGTATTACGGTAATTAAATCTATAACTAAATATGAAAATCGATTTATATTATCAGTTCTATATTTAAAATAATATTAAATATTTAAAATAAACTGTTCAAAAATCTGGGTCGTTACATTCTTTCCCCCTTAAAATAATTTCGTCCTCGAAATTGCTAAGGTAGGAAAAAGGGTACAAATCCATTTCTTTTCAACATCTCACTTATGTTGAAACTCAACTCCTCCTATTTCTATGACTTTAATTTCAACCAAAACTTTTGGTTTCCATTCATATGCATTCTAATTCATATTCATTTCAATTTATTTCAAATTGATTCTAGTTAATTTATTCACCTTGAACCATTTAACTTGCTTAAGTTAAATTTCAATTCCAGAAATTCAAATCTCAGGGTTTTCATTTCAAATCCTTTTGAAATCACATAAATATATACATATATTTATTTTCATTTCAAATTCAAAACATTTGAATTTTCAAACCACTTGTTTTCTTTCAAACAAATTTCCATCAAAACTTTTTCTAAGGTAGCAATTCATCACTTAGAAACTCGGAAATGGACACTGATGATGTTGCAATCATTATCAGAATTATTTCCCAGCCACTGAAGTGAGTTCAGTGCTTTATCACTTCTAAAATCCATCTAAAACGATTTTCTTTCAAATCCTCCCAAAACAAAGCCACATTATTTTAATATACTTTGAAAAATATTTTTCAACTTCCCAGGATTTAAATTCCAAATTCTGGTTTGAATTAAATTCTAATTCATCTCATTTGTATATTTAATTCCTATACAAATCCTATTTGGTTATGAATAACCATTCTAATTTAATAATCTCATTTGATTATAATCCTAACAATCAACACATCCATATATAATAATTTCAGAAAATTATTCTTTCTATATCAAAATAGAAATTTGGGTAAAATTATTTCATTTACCCTCTTTAAAACAATATTATGTCGATTCTTCTGTCCAAGTGTTTACAAACTCCTATCGACGTCGTGGCGTCCCACGATTCGACCAGAATTTATAAACCACTCACAGACTAGCCAACACAATATAAAATAACTTTACATCAATGTACAAATACGCTCTCTCGTATATATACGCTCAACTCATTCTAGGGTACTACTGACCCTATCTCTAATGAGCACATGCCACACAAGCCTAGGTATTCGCTCAACCTAAGCTCTGATACCACCTGTAACGACCCGCAAATCCGTGCTATCTGAGTTGACTAAATACACCACACGTCCAACCCAAATAACACAGAAATACGACTCATTTTTAGAAAGAAGTTAGAGGATGAGAAATAGAAAGAAAGAAATATTAGAATAGAAGAGAAACGAAGATCACAACTCACAGCGGAACGAATAAAATATATTATATAACATAACTTTTGAAATACAAAACTGTTTGGTACATATATACATACCATCATCAGAGTACACATAACATTTGATTCAGCGGAAGTAACTCTAAATATCTAACACTGAAGCCTCCTGCTTCAAGTTCCTCCAAGTGTATCTGTAAAAGCCTGAAACACTTGACTGCCCGTACAAATTTGGGCACCCAAGAGTTTAGGGAAAACAAAACAAAACAAAATAAACTTTGGGTCAGTCATGGGACTGGTGTGAGTAAACTCCAACCACTTGTTTAACATCCAAAACCCTTTTCGAAAGAAAAGATAATAGTAAGACAAGCCCACACATAAACATGGACGGTTTTTACTTACTATAACCCAAAACACTTTGATATCAAATCCAGTGATATTATAATAATGTCTACATCAAGTAAATAACCAAATAGTAGAACGCTTGCATCTCACGCTCCACATACATAGTATAAAATCAAAAACCGCATGGCGCTTATTGGAGATTGGATTCCAACTATGACAAGGTATGGGACCACCTTCCGATGATGTATCTCTAGAGGCGAATACACCTGGGTTCAACAAGAACGTCTTGCAACCCGGCCCATACATGACCGACCACTCATTTCGCTTGAGTGTATCGAATGTATATCACCAACGGTTGGACTCAAACCACCGTTTCCCGAATGGGCAGAATCGATAGATTTAGAAACAAAAGGAATTTCTCTAGATAGGTGATTATACACCCTAATGGGTGCGACCCACATAGCCATGCTGCCTGCCCGATTTTTGTCCTTTCCCGGTTGTTGAGGCCTGAGGCTACGAATACTTACCATTCATTGATAACGGAATCACTTTGAATGCCACATTGTCAGATCCGTTAATCACTAGTTGAGTTTGCACAAATATTCTGGATATTATGCTAAGGGATAAATCCGTTGCAACCATATATATTCATACAGACCAACCCATTTGATCATTGGAAATACTCTGTCAGACATTCGTCCATATACATTCGTTCTGGGACTGAACGAAACCGAAGGTACTATTTCTATTAATAGAAAAAGCCCTTGCACTTTACTCCGTCTTCAATATATTCAGCATACTTGGTTCGCAACGCTTATGCCGATACGGAGTGGTTCTTCGGATAATAATCCAACCGGTCTCTCCATATTGACAACGATGGTCAAAACTTCGATAGTCTGTGATTTAACTATCGAATAAAACAAGTGTTCAATCAACATATCAACCAAATCACTGGGCTCTTTAATTAATATTTCATTAATTAAATCACTTCTCTATTTTCTCTATCAATATTTGTTAACCAAATATTTTTAATAATCATCTTGCCTCTTACGCCATTTGGAAAACGTTTCCAAATATCAACTTCTTTTATTTTCTATATATTAGAGAATATCTCTATTTGCAATTGAAAACAATTTCAATCATTTATCTCTCTCCCTTTTTGTTTACAACATTCGATTTTTATATTCATTTTCCTATCGAATTCAATACGTTGATACAATGATTTCAAATTATCAAAATATCTTAAAATATTCTAACTCCTTAAATTTCCGGAAAATTTCGCCATAACCTCCCCTGTATCGGGAGCAGCGGGAAATTTCAAATAGCTTTCCCGGTCCTTCTAATTTCAAAAAGAAAAAGAAAATGCCAAGCGGCTTGCCGATACGGCGCATAAATCTCATATATGAATTAAACATGTACCTTTTTGTCGGGCACATAAATTTAAATCTTCATATGCTTCATAACAAACCTGCTTACACATGTTCACCTGTTTTCAATTCAATTCAACTCAATCCATTCGTTTGAATTCAAATTTGAATCGTTTGAATTCGGTTTCGCTTAATTATTCTTTAATTAGCCCTTTTGCCTATTTCACTTCTTTGTTGAACATAACATGTTCAAACAAAATATTTAACTCGTTCATAACCAAATTGAATTTCACTTTCAATTCTAGTTCTCTTTTCTATTTCGAATATAAATTCTCAAATCGAATTCACTTATTTAAAGCTCAATATTCATTCGAAATCTCATTAACTAATTTCTATTCGAATTAGTTAACTCTATTCAATAAATCAAAAATCTGATTTCTATTTCAGAAATCAACTCATTACTCCACTGGAGTTCACATATATTTTATAACTCACATCTGGATTTTTCTAAATAGAAATTTCGATTTTTATCTGCTTAAAATCCTTTAATATCATTAAATAAACCGTTATGGTTTTATAATGGTTCTGGCGCTGCTTTTCTGAAATTTTGATTTTGACATAACTCAAAATCTATACGACGAAATTCAGATTTTTCTCTTTCATTAGAAAACTATTATCAAACTGGTCCTGACGTTTCTTGTTTCAAAGAATTCCGACTTCAATTGCACTCGGTATATTCAATTGAAGTTCGAATTGCCAATTTACGAACTGCAGCGCTGCGGCGAGTTCGTTTTAATTATATTTATATATATAAACTTCTTAACTTCGTTAAAATAAATTTAACTCGATTTCAACATATATCAAATCAATTTCTCCCGAATCAACATAGCATTTCCGATCTATTTCACTTCTGTTTGAAATTCTATATTCAAATCTCAATTCACTTCTATTTTTCAAATTCTATTTGAATTTCTATTTTCGAATTGCCTTTATTCCAATCCCATTTAAATTTCTACGTTCAAACTCTATATTTGCATTTCCTTTGAATTTCATATATTCAAACTCCATTTGAATTTCTATATTCAAATCCCCGTTGAATTTTCTATTTGAATTCTATATTCAAATTCCATATTCCATTTGGATTCTCTATTCAAATCCCACAGTTTAAATCCCATTTGAATTCCTCTTATTCAAATTCCACGTTTAAACTCCACTATTTTCAAATTCTATATTTGAATTTCATTTGAACTCCCTTTCTTCAAATCCATTTGAATTCCTTTGAATTCAAATTCTATTTGAATTCCTTTGAATTCAAATTTCTGTATATTCACATTCAATATATTCAAATTCTATCCAATATACAAATTCTATTTATATGTTATATATACAAATTCTATTTGAATTTTATTTTCAAAATCCATTTTGACCCTTTGAAATTCTATACTCAAGGTCTCTTTCTATTTAAATCCTATATTCAAATTCTCGTTTCAATCTGTTCGAATTCTGTTTTTGAATTCCTTTGAATTAAATTCTACTTTAAATTCTATAATCAAATCCCCTTTGAATGGTTATATTTGAAAATCATATTTGGATTTTAAACATTTAAACTTCATTTAAATTTCTATTTGAAATCTCATATTCAAATCCCATTGGAATTTCTTTATTCAAACCCATTTGAATTCCCTTGAATTCAAATTACATTTCAAAACCCTTTGGATTCCCTATTTTGAAATCCTATTTGAAATTTCTATTTCCAATTCTACTTTGAAATCCTATTTTCAAAGTTTAGTTCAAATTCTATTTTGAAATCTCATATTCAAATTTCTACTTGAATTTCTGTATTCAATTCCATGTTTAAATTCAATACTCGAATTTCTATTTCAAATCTCAATTCAAATTTCATATTTAAATTCCATTCAAATCTCTATTCAAATTTCACATTTGAATTCTTCTTTGAAATTCTATATTTCAAATTCTATTCAATTCTTCTTTGAAATTCTATATTTCAAATTCTATTTTGAAATTCTACATTCAAATCTTTATTTGAATTTCTTTATTCGAATTCCTTTGAATTCAAATTTTATTTTAATTCTTTGGATTCAAATTTCTAGTTTTCATTCTAATTTCGTCTATTCAAATTTTATTTGAACTTCTATTTGAATTTCTAATATTCAATCTCCTTTTAAAAAATTCAAATATTTAAACCCCTTCTCTAATTCTACTATTCAAATGTTATACTCAAATTTCATTTGAGTTATATATTTAAAAATTCCATTTCACATCTTATTTGAAATTTCATTTCAAATTCCAATTTCACGCTTATATTTCTATTTCTGAATTATCAAATGATAATTCTTTTTTTTCACTTCATTTATAACTTCGTTATAAAAGAACTATTTATAAGCTTCGTTTATAAAAACTACTTGTTTTATTTTTCAAAAAACAAGTTTTATATTTTATTTCCATTTAAAATTCAAATTCTATTTAAAAATAGAATTTTCCCTTTTTAAATCTCAAATATCCTTTCACGATATTTTTAAATATCATTACTTAAGCCCAGTGATATTTAAACACACAAAACAACGAATTATTTATTTTTCTAACACATCATATATAAAAATATATATGCAAACAAATAAACAAATAGATAATATATTTTTGAGGAATCCAGTTGGATTCCTCCAACCTGTTTTCCTGCATCCACAGATGTTAGCACATAAATAATACCCATTCTGCTTCGTGGCAGAATATCGCGGTATAGAAGGTCATCCACTAATCATAGCGTGGGGCGTATAGGGTAATCATCCGCTATGAAACTGCGGGCATCCGCTAATGAGGCTGCGGGAATCCAACCAATCAATCAACCCAATATATATATATATATAGCCTAATAACTAATATATATAAAACAACCAGAAATCATGCACACAAGCACAGACAATTATTTTTAATGAGATAAAAATAATTCTAAAGGTGAGTGAGATTTACTCACCGTGATTTCATTTGCCGAACATCCATGCAAATGTTGTATCGTTGTTTACGAATTTACTCAAGTCATCATCAACTGAATCTATTCGAGTTAATTTCACCTTTCACCTACGAATATAAATTTAACGATTAACATTTCAATTAACGAATAAATAAATGTCTTATATATATATATATGTATCCCTTTTCTCATTTAAGTAAAACATCAAATTGTTTTAATTAAACATCCAACTTCTTTTATTTATTTTGAGTTTGAAATCTAAATCAACTAATATAGTTTAAATAAAAGAAACAAAAACTACTAATTCCTATATATTTAATCTATTTCCAATTAAATAAACTAATTCACTTTAAATAAATTTCCAAAGTAAACAAAATTTTCGTTTCTTTCAACAGTACTCATTTGGGTCTAACTAATATATATTGATATATAAATTAAATATCCTAAATCAATTTAGATAACTAAAATTTATTTACCTTAATTACTCCTTTCTCCTTGGTATTTCACCGAGCACTTCCCCTTCACTCTCGGAAATTGCTCCTCACAGTCGCAATCCCCATTCGAACTCCTCTGCCTATCCCCCTAAATCGTCACCAGAAAAAAAACCGAACTCCTCCAGATTCACCTAAAGTCTCTGCTCCTATCACGAACGTCTACTGACCATCACGAAGTGCTCCGCTGTCGAACCCCAAAAGACCATCGCGATTTATGAGCATCGCGACTTCAAGCTCGTGCCACAAACCGCAAGGTCGATCTACCCAAAACCCTCGACGACGTCCTCCAGAACCTTAGTCTTGGTCAACTCGCTAAATCTCGACAGCGAACATCAACCTGAGCATCGCGATAGTTAGATGAGTGTCGCACCACCCTTCTGTCCTAAGAACTCGCGATGATCCAATTGATTTTGAATTGAAAAGCTCGGCCATTTTATTTGAGGGTTTTCGGATGATTCTCAGAAGAAATGAAAGTGAAAGGAACAAGGGTGTATTGCGATGCATATATAGGCGATAAGGGGAACAGATAATGTAGCTCGAGGAAGAAAGTAATCCGACCATTTAAATTTCTGGTTTTACTTTGTCGGAGAGGAAGAGGGCAAATTTTTCAGCTCAAGGAAGAGGAATAGGTCTGCGATGTAAACGATATAGGTCGGCTGAAAAACACTGATTTGAATTTTTTTTTTTATTTAGATAACTAAAATATCCCGAGGTACTCTTATTCGAAAATCAGAACCGCTATTTTAACGCAACCATTGTTATTTCAACAGTTTAACACTGTTCTGAACTAACCGAATATATTTTATATTTAATTTAAACGTATATAGAATAATTATTTTATAAGATATTAAATTATTAAATTTATAAACAAATAAATTTCTCGATAATATATCATTACCATTATCGATTACATTCACATAAAATTTCTATTTATTATCTGAACCGTTTTGATTCAATTCTAACTTCGAATTCAATATGTCTCGTATTACGGTAATTAAATCTATAACTAAATATGAAAATCGATTTATATTATCAGTTCTATATTTAAAATAATATTAAATATTTAAAATAAACTGTTCAAAAATCTGGGTCGTTACAGATGTTTTCTGAAGTAATGAATTATGAAATAAAGAACACCCAGTACTATTGTAACAATATTTTTAAGATGATGGATCTGAAGAGACCGGGATCAGACTTGGATTTTGCCTATGTGCAGCATAATTGGGGGTTCTCGCTTGTTTTTTGTGGTGACCGCGTGACTACCCCGACATGTCCCTTTTTAGGGTTGGTTTTGGCTCAATACAGGTCGAGAGGCTGCCCGTAAAATCATGTCTGAGGTATTAAGTGAAAGCCACGATGGTTTTAGCCATTGCCTGATGGTTGAAAAGACTACGAACATTTCGTTTGGTATTAGAGCTTAGGTTAGGCGAACAACTAAGCCCCGATGGGTTGAACTCATTAGAGATAAGGACTAATAATACTCTAGAATGAGTTTAGTCTAAGAGAGCACGCAGAACTTAGTTTTAACTAACATGTTGCATAAACTCTAAAAGATAAATTCCCATTATTCTAAGGTATTTTTCTTACTATATGAACACGTAGTAAGGATGAATGGAAGACGAGGTTTTAAAGAAGATGGAAGCAACATGACCAACGGTCAAACCACCGTTGCCACAGTAGAGGAAGCAATGATTATGGTACGACCTCAATCTAACTTTGTCACTTTGTGCAAGAACTTCAACAGCTTGGGAGGCAAGCCCTTCAAAAGAGTTGAATCCATTATGGAAGTTCAGGCTTAGTTGCGCTCATGAAGAAAAAATTTCAAGGGACTTAAGACTGAAGATAGGCATAAAATATTTTTCCCTCGTGGCAACTATAGGAAGGAGCTTTGGCTTGGTGGAAAACTGTTATCCACAATGAGCCATAGGGTGGTATGACATGGAATCAATTTAAGGAGATCTTAGAGAACAATATATGCTGAAGAACAAAAATCATGACTATATCGAAGTTTATGGATCTAAAACAAGAGAGGATGTTAATGGAGGACTATTCAAACAAGTTTAATGAATTATCTTGATATAAGCCAGAATCGATTAGCACAACATTGAAGTAGAACGAAAGGTTCATAATGGGAATGAGAGAGGAATCTCATTAGAAGATGACTTCTCATGTGAAGGGTACTTTCATTTACATAGTTCATATGGGATTCTATTACGAAACCATCAACAAGAAAAACCTGAAAATCCAAAACACCAGTAATAGCAATCAGAGGAAGAGGAAGTTTAACCAACAAGGAAGGAATTGTAACACCCCACCTCCACTAGGGTGTCTCTTGCAAGCACTCTGACTTTGGAGGGGCGTTTGAATCAGGTAAACATGCATAATGATATATCAAGACAGAACAAGAACATATGTATATGAGTAAACAGAGTAAATAACATGGATAAAACAGCGGAAGATTTTTAAACCATTTCAAACCAGTCTAGTACATCATAATGTCAATTTTCCAAATAAATAAGTCTAGTACATAAAAACAACATCATCTGAAACTGAACAGAAAAACATAAGTAGCTATCCCCAAAGCAGAAAAACCATAGCGAGCTCAAGTCCAAAGCATACATGAGCTATCCAAGAAAGCAGGTAGGATCCAAGCTAAGCTCCTGTATTCCCTCCCTGAGAACCTGGGGGGGGGGGAGAAAGAAAAGAGGCGAAAGGAAACAGGTCAGTCAAAAAGACTGAGTAAGCCCTACTACAATCAATGTAAACTGATAAAGTTAACTGTCATGAGCAGCAGGAATGAACATAAGGATAACTACATACTGGCACGATAGATAAAGGTGTCATCGCATAATCAAGACTAAGGTTTTGCACCACAGATGTACTAGCAAACTAACATGGCTTGAATAAACAAGTATTGATCCCCCTGGCCCATACTTTGGCCCAATAACCTGAAGTGACCCTCACACGAGGTCCATGAAGTGACCCTGCCACGAGGTCCAACCCAACGGTCTAGTCGATCGGCTCTCTAAGCCTATCTCGTCACGTGTTGGTGTCAATACGGCCCAAACATGAATGTAGTCGAACTGTGCCGGGTCCACCCGTCGGGTGTATCAAGCCCTAGGGTGTCAACCCCTGGACACCATAACATGAGTGCACAGTCTCGGTCTACCGGTACCTGTGCTTGTTTTCTCTGGCTACGGACTATGTGCACGACCAGAGTCCGCCCAGAACTACACTGGCGTACCACTCGGCCGTCGCTTTTGGTCGCTTACCTCCAGCCCAGTAATCGTGCCCCCTCCCTAGCCTAGTCCCTAGGGCCTTGATGATACAAACTTGGGATTACTGCGGAGTGGACCCCCCATTACTAGGATTTTTCTAGTGGGTTAAGTATGGTTTAACCCCTTCACTAATCATGGATTAACTTGGTTAAGTGTAACTATGAGTTCACGACTTAACCCCGATTACTCTACCGAGCCCAAGTTGGTTAAGTATTAAATGGTCCATGACTTAACCCTAATCACGAGGCATTAATTAATTAATGCGCCTTAACCTCTCACATTAGACTTTGTTGTGGTTACTAGTTAAGCCGGGCGGGTCCGGGTAGCTTTACACCACAACTTGGTCTAACTTCGGGTCCAAGGTACAACATGACCAACTTCTCACATTGGGTCCTATTGCTTGTAGCAACTAGTTAGGCCGGTCGGTTCCGGGTAGGTTTACGCTACAAACTCAACCCAACCTCGAGTTGGCCACACTTATCTTTTCTAAGTGTCATGTCCATCACATTACAAGTTTTCAAGCAATTGGGTAGACCTAACTTAATAGGTAAATTCCCAATGGGTAGACCTAACTTAATAGGTAAATTCCCAAGCTCATGTTTTTATGTCTTTTAAGTTTACCCAAACCCCAAACGCAATCCCATCGCTTACATATCGCAATAGCGCATAAAGGATAGAAAGAGGGAACTTGGCATAATCATGACATAAAAGTGTTAAAGCCACAAGTTCAACATGGTGGCATATGAAATGTTCATGTGTTCACACTTGCATATTACATTTTTACGCCCAAAAAAAACATGCATAACATGATAACATGAACCATATGACCATCCCAAACTTGCATAACATACTTGCATATCATAGGACAACTTGCATATCAAACTTG
This sequence comes from Allium sativum, assembly GCA_030737875.1. Lineage (NCBI taxonomy): Eukaryota > Viridiplantae > Streptophyta > Magnoliopsida > Asparagales > Amaryllidaceae > Allium > Allium sativum. The sequence continues at coordinate 843,468,638 of CM060912.1, read as the reverse complement.
CATAAACAAACTTGCATAACATATGACAACTTGCATATCATACTTGCATAAACAAACTTGCATAACATATGACAACTTGCATATCATACTTGCATAAACAAACTTGCATAACTTATGACAACTTGCATATCATACTTGCATAAATAAACTTGCATAACTTATGACAACTTGCATATCATACTTGCATAATTAAACTTGCATAACTTATGACAACTTGCATATCATACTTGCATAAATAAACTTGCATAACTTATGACAACTTGCATATCATACTTGCATAAATAAACTTGCATAACTTATGACAACTTGCATATCATACTTGCATAAATAAACTTGCATAACTTATGACAACTTGCATATCATGCATTTAACTTCAAAGTTCAAGTATGAGAGGAATAGGGCTTACAATGCTTATGCGGACTCAAATGAGTATAACAAATGTAAGAAACCCCTTATGCAACAAATTAAAACCCCAAAAATGCAAGCAAACTTGATCAAGACTCCTCCTTTATGTTGCAAATATAAGAACTAGACTTTAATGCAAGCTAAAGAGGATCATACAAGCCTAAATACACTTGTATGCATGAGAATTTCTTAGAAATTTGTTTAGGAATTGTATGAAGAGAGTGGAGGCCATGAGAGGTTTGATTTTGCCATAGTTTGGTTGTAGGATAGATTAATGATGATTTAGGGTAGGTTAGGGTCTTATTTATAGATTAGGCTAGTGATTTAGACCATAGGATTAAACCCTAGTTCTCATCTCAACCCTCCAAATCGAATCTGGGCCCCAAGCTCAACACAAACCCAAACTGGTGCACCTAGCAGAACTGGGCGTCTGAGCCAAGTCGACAGGGCTGTCGACCTGGTCAGACCCAGTCGACTCCCAAGTCGACAGGGCTGTCGACTTGGGTACTGTGGCGGGAATTTTCCCGCCTGGCCCAAACTGGCCCAATTCCCAATTTTTGATTTGAATTTGAAATCTGTTTTTACTTAGGAATTTTCTGAAAACTTCGTTGGGCCTTAATCGGGTCATACGGACTCCGATCTTCGAAAACTCGGACTCTATTTCGCGTATTTTTCCGAGACGAACGCAATGGCATAGACCGTTTCCCTTGATTCAAATTTTAGAATTAAATTCTGCCTCGATTTATGTTATAACAGGTTATTGAAAATACGGGTTGTTACATTCTCCCCTCCTTAAAGGATTTCGTCCCCGAAATCTTCAAGTTAGGAAGAACGTATCCTACCATCCAACATCCATCTACTCAAAACATCATCCACGAGCAATCATTGTCCTTACAAGATTCTAAATGCTGGATGAACATATGCAAAGGTGTGTGTATATGTACTTATCTAATGCAAATATCATCAATGCAGATTATGTTAGTGAAATGAATCCATATGTATGCAATTCCTAACATAATGTATATCATCTATATGTGTGCACATAACATACATCCATATGCAACATCCATGTGATAATACACAATTTTCATCCATGAATAAGCATAAACACTCATGCATATGCAATATGAGAAGTGTGCGAGCCGATCTAGTGCCTAACGTGTATAATGCATCCACGAGCAACAACTTGCAATCACTTGCAACCATCAAGTATAACATGTTTCAAACACATGTTTCATCCAAAGGGTTTCTTCCTAAGGTTCTCATGACAAGATTAACACGATAAACTAGATAAATATGGATAGCAAAGAGAAAGATATGCTAACAAAGAAAAGAGATTGAGAGTGTACCCTCAAAAAGGAATGGATAAAGCCTAAGCATCTTCTCCTCGGTTTCCCAAGTTGCGTCTTCCTCGGCTTCACCCCATTGAACCTTCACCAACTTGACCTCTCGATTCCTTAGCTTCTTGGTCTCCGTCCCCAAGATACGAATCGGAGCTCTCCTCAAGGTAGCTTCTTTCTGCACTTCCACATCTTCTAGAACACTTGGCTCCACAACCTCTGCTGATTCATGTAAACACTTCCGGAGATGCGAAACATGAAAAACATCGTGCACTCCGGCAAGCTTCTCGGGCAACTTCACTCTATAAGCCATCTGCCCGATCCTCTCTATAATAGGGAAGGGTCCAACAAATCTCGGTGCTAACTTCCCAATGGCTCCAAATCGGACTACATTCCGCAAAGGAGAAACCTTTACGAAAACCATATCCTCAACATCAAACTCCAAATCAGATCTTCGCTTATCAGCATAGGATTTCTGTCGGTCTTGGGCTGCTTTCATCCGTCTCCGAATCAACTCGATTTTCTCGGATGTATCTCTGATCATATCAGGCCCAAGTATCAGCTTATCTGTAGTCTCCCACCAACATGTGGGGGACTTACACGGCCTCCCATATAAAGCTTCAAATGGTGCCATCCCTATGCTTGCTTGATAACTGTTATTATATGCAAACTCAACAAGAGGAAGATGGTCTTCCCAAGTACCACCAAAGTCCAGAATACACAGCCTCAACAGATCCTCGAGTACCCTATTCACCCTTTCGGTTTGGCCGTCCGTCTGTGGGTGATAAGCAGTACTCAAATTCAACCTCGTGCCCATAGCCTCTTGCAAGCTCTTCCAGAACTGACTTGTAAAGATTGGGTCACGGTCACTGACAATACTAGAAGGGACTCCATGAAGTCTCACAATCTCTCGAAGATATACGGACGCTAGCCAAGATGCGGTCCTCTTGCTCTTTATCGGGATGAAATGAGCACTCTTCGTAAGTCTGTCCACAATAACCCAAATGCTCGTATTCCCTTTCCTTGACCTTGGTAGCCCATCGATAAAATCCATGGAAATACTCTCCCACTTCCATAGTGGAACGTCTAGAGGATGCAATAGCCCACCGGGCTTCTTCGACTCGGCCTTAACTTGCTGGCAAATGATACATCTAGAGACATACTCTGCCACATCCTTCTTCATCCCGGGCCAAAAGAAAATACGCTTCGTATCTCTATACATCTTATCTCCGCCCGGATGTATAGTCAACTTAGAGCGATGTGCTTCCTCAAGAACTCTTCTTACTAGATCTTCTACCATTGGAACACATAACCTTCCGTCTCTCCTCAGCCAACCCTTGTCATCAATAGAATATCGAGCGAGATGACTATACGTCTCTCCTCGAATTAGCTTATCCATAATCTCAACTATTTGAGGGTCTTCTCTCTGTGAAGCCCCAACTTGATCAAGAAGGGTAGGTCTGAGTTCCAGAGATGCTAAAGAACCGGTCATCGAATCAACCGCCAAAGAGAAATCGAAGGTCGCCACATACTCTAAATTCTTCATCTCAACGAATAGAGGACTTAGGATCAACCTTCTTCTACTCAATGCATCAGCTACCACATTCCCCTTGCCAGGGGTATAAGCTATCTCGAAATCATAGGATGCCAAGAATTCCATCCATCTTTGCTGCCTCAGATTCAGATCCTTCTGAGAAAAAAGATACTTCAATGACTTGTGATCGGTATAAAGCTCAAATCTTTCTCCCAGAAGATAATGGCGCCAAGCCTTGAGTGCATATACTATTGCTGCCAACTCTAAGTCATGAGTGGGATAATTCTTCTCATGCACCTTGAGTTGTCTACCGCCAAAGCATATCACCCTTCCTTCTTGCATCAAAACAGCTCCCAACCCCATGCCACACGCATCGGTGTATACTGTAAATAATTTCCCTCCATCGGGCAAAGCTAGAACGGGTGCTGATGTGAGAGCTCTCTTGAGCTTCTGAAAAGCAAGCTCGCATTCTATGCTCCAAGCAAAAACTAAATTCTTCTTCGTCAATTTAGTGAGAGGAGCAGAAATCTTCGCGAAGTCCTTGATGAACTTCCGATAAAAACCCGCAAGACCTAGAAAACTTCTCACTTCGGTTGCATTCCTTGGAGTCTTCCAATCTTGAACTACAACCACCTTAGCGGGATCCACCGCTAAGCCTTGCTTAGACACTATATGCCCAAGAAATCTAACTTCCCTTCTCCAAAAGTGACACTTGGAGAACTTGGCCTTCAACTGATGTGCTCTAAGCGTATCCATCACCTCCCCGAGGTGCCTTGCATGCTCTTCCTCATCCTTAGAGAAGACCAAAATATCATCTACGAAGACCACGACAAACTTGTTCAAGAACTCCCTGAACACCCTACTCATCAAGTCCACGAAATATGCGGGTGCATTCGTCAAGCCAAATGGCATGACAAGCCACTCAAAGAATCCGTCTGGAGTTCTGAACGCAGTCTTGTCTATACTATCCTCAGCTACCCTGAGCTGATGGAATCCAGTAGCAAGATCAAGCTGAGAGAAGACAGAAGCACCGACAAGCTGGTCAAAGAGATCATCGATCCTTTGTAACGGGTGTCTGTTCTTCTTAGTCAGCTTATTCAACTCTCGATAGTCGACACATAGTCGGAGAGAACCATCCGCCTTGGTAGCAAATACCACAGGCGCTCCCCACTCAGATATACTTCGTCTAATGAAGTTCTTCTCAAGCAACTCTTTCACTTGCTTGCTTAGCTCCCGCCTTTCACGCGGAGCCATGTGCCGAACGGGCAAAGAAACCGGCTTTGCATTATCCACCAGATAAATGCGGAAATCAATCTCTCGCTTAGGGGGCAACCCCCTAACTTCATCAAAAACATCCGGATACTCTCGGACAACTCTCACAGACTGAAGAGTTTCCACTGACGAGTCAAGCGATTCCAGATAGCACAACATGACGGGACCTCTCGGATCACAAGAAATCTCTAGGGTGTTCCCGAGGTGAGTCACGAGCCTCACAACCCTATGCTCACAATCAAGAATGGCTCCATATCTGGACAGCCAATCCATGCCCAATATCAATCCGTATCCCCTGAAACCAAGAACATAAGCACTGCACAAAAACTCTACACTCAGTATAGAGATCCTCAAATCCCCACATATCATAGACAAATGGGCGGAACCCCCAATAGGATTTGAGACACAAACGGGATCATCTACCAAGCTAGTACTAAGGTGCAAACTATCAACAAGATCAGATGAGATAAAGCTATGCGATGCACCAGAATCAAACAAAGTACGAACTGGAAAATCAGAAATATATACAAGGCTCTCAACAGAAATACTACCTCGATCGGGAACTGGAGTGGTAGTGAGAGCATGAACTTGCCCTCCTGCGGGTCCAGCACGCTGAGTCTGACCCTGGCCTTGCCCCTGTTTCTTCGGGCAATCCTTGCTGAGATGTCCAGCCTTACCGCATAAAAAGCATTCACCATTCTTTCTTTTTCTCTTCCTACAATCCTTAATGAGATGCCCAACTGTACCGCAATAATGGCACTTCTCCTTGTTGTTCTTGCCCTTGTTGTTGTTCCCCTTGTTGCCTTGACCCTTGTTCTTGTTCTGATTGCCTTGACTGCTTTGACCACTAGTATTGCCCTGATTTCCCTTTCCCTGGGAATCGGTCTTCTTGACTTGAGTATCATTCTTCTTGACATCTCCCTGAAGTAACGCCATATCAACCAAACTCTCAAACGTGGCCCCATGAGGAATATGTGACATGGCCAATCCCTGTAACGGCTCATTTAACCCTCTAGCAAAACGAAGAGCCTTCTTCTGAGGAGTATTCACCATATCCAAGCCAAAACGAGCTAACTGATTGAACTTGTTCACATAGTCTTTGACAGACATATCTCCTTGCTTCAAAGTTATGAACCTCTCCATCTGCAGATTCTCCTCAGCGGAAGATAGAAACTTAAGCATGAACCTTGCCCTGAAATCGGCCCAAGTCTCAACAGGCCTAATACCATTGGTGACTTCCCACCAATAAGCGGCTTCATCCTTCATAAGCCAAACCTCCAATAAGACCTTCCTCTGATCGTCTATACCAAAGATAGCAAACAAATCCTCGGTCTCTTTCAACCAATTTCTGGCCTCTACAAAAGTCTCAGTGCCTTGAAAATTCTTGCCACCCATTGCTTTGAAATCCTTGCAAATCTTTGCGAAGTCCACTTGAGGATGCTGAGGGGGAGGAGGAAGAGGAACCTCAGCAACAGGAGGAGGAGGAACATTAGCAACAGGAGGAGGAATATTAACTACTGGAGGAGGAGGAGGGGCATCTGCAGGGCCGGCTTCGGTCGCCCTAGCCTCCAAAAGTCTCCTATACCAAACGGGTACATGCACTCCCTCCGGAATAACAAAGTTATCAGCCATACTGAAAAAAAAGAAAAAGACAGATTCAGAATGGAGAACAACGAAGGGATTCTGCTAATGGCTTTTTGGGGGATAGCCTTTTAAAATAAACTAGACTTTTCTTTGGAATATACTTTATACTTGGTTTTGAAAATAGTTTTCCAAAAGTTTTTCTAAAACCTTTTTGTTCCTTCTCGTAAACCATAGGCTCTGATACCAAATTGTAACACCCCACCTCCACCAGGGTGTCTCTTGCAAGCACTCTGACTTTGGAGGGGCGTTTGAATCAGGTAAACATGCATAATGATATATCAAGACAGAACAAGAACATATGTATATGAGTAAACAGAGTAAATAACATGGATAAAACAGCGGAAGATTTTTAAACCATTTCAAACCAGTCTAGTACATCATAATGTCAATTTTCCAAATAAATAAGTCTAGTACATAAAAACAACATCATCTGAAACTGAACAGAAAAACATAAGTAGCTATCCCCAAAGCAGAAAAACCATAGCGAGCTCAAGTCCAAAGCATACATGAGCTATCCAAGAAAGCAGGTAGGATCCAAGCTAAGCTCCTGTATTCCCTCCCTGAAAAGCTGGGGGGGGGAAACGAAAGAAAAGAGGCGAAAGGAAACAGGTCAGTCAAAAAGACCGAGTAAGCCCTACTACAATCAATGTAAACTGATAAAGTTAACTGTCATGAGCAGCAGGAATGAACATAAGTATAACTACATACTGGCACGATAGATAAAGGTGTCATCGCATAATCAAGACTAAGGTTTTGCACCACAGATGTACTAGCAAACTAACATGGCTTGAATAAACAAGTATTGATCCCCCTGGCCCATACTTTGGCCCAATAACCTGAAGTGACCCTCACACGAGGTACATGAAGTGACCCTGCCACGAGGTCCAACCCAACGGTCTAGTCGATCGGCTCCCTAAGCCTATCTCGTCACGTGTTGGTGTCAATACGGCCCAAACATGAATGTAGTCGAACTGTGCCGGGTCCACCCGTCAGGTGTATCAAGCCCTAGGGTGTCAACCCCTGGACACCATAACATGAGTGCACAGTCTCGGTCTACCGGTACCCGTGCTTGTTTTCTCCGGCTACGGACTATGTGCACGACCAGAGTCCGCCCAGAACTACACCGGCGTACCACTCGGCCGTCGCTTTTGGTCGCTTACCTCCAGCCCAGTAATCGTGCCCCCTCCCTAGCCTAGTCCCTAGGGCCTTGATGATACAAACTTGGGATTACTGCGGAGTGGACCCCCCATTACTAGGATTTTTCTAGTGGGTTAAGTATGGTTTAACCCCTTCACTAATCATGGATTAACTTGGTTAAGTGTAACTATGAGTTCACGACTTAACCCCGATTACTCTACCGAGCCCAAGTTGGTTAAGTATTAAATGGTCCATGACTTAACCCTAATCACGAGGCATTAATTAATTAATGTGCCTTAACCTCTCACATTAGACTTTGTTGTGGTTACTAGTTAAGCCAGGAGGGTCCGGGTAGCTTTACACCACAACTTGGTCTAACCTCGGGTCTAAGGTACAACATGACCAACTTCTCACATTGGGTCCTATTGTTTGTAGCAACTAGTTAGGCCGGTCGGTTCCGGGTAGGTTTACGCTACAAACTCAACCCAACCTCGAGTTGGCCAAACTTATCATTTCTAAGTGTCATGTTCATCACATTACAAGTTTTCAAGCAATTGGGTAGACCTAACTTAATAGGTAAATTCCCAATGGGTAGACCTAACTTAATAGGTAAATTCCCAAGCTCATGTTTTTATGTCTTTTAAGTTTACCCAAACCCCAAACGCAATCCCATCGCTTACATATCGCAATAGCGCATAAAGGATAGAAAGAGGGAACTTGGCATAATCATGACATAAAAGTGTTAAAGCCACAAGTTCAACATGGTGGCATATGAAATGTTCATGTGTTCACACACTTGCATATTACATTTTTACGCCCAAAAAAAACATGCATAACATGATAACATGAACCATATGACCATCCCAAACTTGCATAACATACTTGCATATCATAGGACAACTTGCATATCAAACTTGCATAAACAAACTTGCATAACATATGACAACTTGCATATCATACTTGCATAAACAAACTTGCATAACATATGACAACTTGCATATCATACTTGCATAAACAAACTTGCATAACTTATGACAACTTGCATAACTTATGACAACTTGCATATCATACTTGCATAAGTAAACTTGCATAACTTATGACAACTTGCATATCATACTTGCATAATTAAACTTGCATAACTTATGACAACTTGCATATCATACTTGCATAAATAAACTTGCATAACTTATGACAACTTGCATATCATACTTGCATAAATAAACTTGCATAATTTATGACAACTTGCATATCATACTTGCATAAATAAACTTGCATAACTTATGACAACTTGCATATCATACTTGCATAAATAAACTTGCATAACTTATGACAACTTGCATATCATGAATTTAACTTCAAAGTTCAAGTATGAGAGGAATAGGGCTTACAATGCTTATGCGGACTCAAATGAGTATAGCAAATGTAAGAAACCCCTTATGCAACAAATTAAAACCCCAAAAATGCAAGCAAACTTGATCAAGACTCCTCCTTTATGTTGCAAATATAAGAACTAGACTTTAATGCAAGCTAAAGAGGATCATACAAGCCTAAATACACTTGTATGCATGAGAATTTCTTAGAAATTTGTTTAGGAATTGTATGAAGAGAGTAGAGGCCATGAGAGGTTTGATTTTGCCATAGTTTAGTTGTAGGATAGATTAATGATGATTTAGGGTAGGTTAGGGTCTTATTTATAGATTAGGCTAGTGATTTAGACCATAGGATTAAACCCTAGTTCTCATCTCAACCCTCCAAATCGAATCTGGCCCCCAAGCTCAACACAAACCCAAACTGGTGCACCTAGCAGAACTGGGCGTCTGAGCCAAGTCGACAGGGCTGTCGACCTGGTCAGACCCAGTCGACTCCCAAGTCGACAGGGCTGTCGACTTGGGTACTATGGCGGGAATTTTCCCGCCTGGCCCAAACTGGCCCAATTCCCAATTTTTGATTTGAATTTGAAATCTGTTTTTACTTAGGAATTTTCTGAAAACTTCGTTGGGCCTTAATCGGGTCATACGGACTCCGATCTTCGAAAACTCGGACTCTATTTCGCGTATTTTTCCGAGACGAACGCAATGGCATAGCCCGTTTCCCTTGATTCAAATTTTAGAATTAAATTCTGCCTCGATTTATGTTATAACAGGTTATTGAAAATACGGGTTGTTACAGGAATCCAGGAAATACTCAGACTGAGGTGGAAAATCCATGTAAGGATGTCACATTCTTCAATTGCTAGCAGAAATGGTATTATACAAACATATGTAAGAACCCACATTTCCAAGAAACAAGGGCCTTTGCCATAACTGCCAGAAACCAGGACACTTGATAAAGGATTGCCCACTGATGAAAAAACGAGAGCAAGTCCGGGTTTTTGCAATCAAGGATGAACCTTCAACTTCCCTGGATGTGAAGAGCAAAGGAGTGTAAGAAGATAAAATTTCCATTAACAATATTCCTGTTAGAGCATTGTTTGACATGGGCCTCCAATATTTTTATCTCGAAAGGTTTAGTCATCAAATTAGAACTTATTACAATTTCATTAGAAAGCCCGAATCGAGTTACCAACTCCATTAGGAACAAAATAACCTTGAAATAGTTTGTGAAGACATTCCCATCATTTACGAAAAAAGAATCATTTCACATGGCCTAGTTGTCCTTAATTTCGTTAGGTTTGAGCCCATTCTAGGGATGGATTGGCTTTCTAAGTATAAAGCCACCCTCAGTTGTGTCGAAAGAATAGTCTAGTTAAGAAATGAACGGAATCAGACTATCAAGGTTAGATGTGAGAAGCCTAACCAAAAGAGAAAAAGCCTCATGTATGCATTAAATGCGACCTCTAAAAGAGATACCTACAGTACACATGTTCTTTGATGTTTCTGAAGAAGTTAAATGTTTAGTCCCGCATAAGGGAATTAAAGTTCCATATTGACTTAATTCCCGGTACAAGACCCATTTTCCATTCTTCTCGAAGGGTGGCCCCCAAAGAGGTTAATGAATTAAGAAACCAAACCAATGAGTTATTGAAAAAGGTATTATTCTGGCCAATCTCTCAAGCTGGAGCTTAGCGATCGTATTTTTCGCAAAATCGAATTATTTCTTAAGATTATGTGTAGATTGCTGGGACATAACTGAGCAAACCATCAAAAACAAGTATCCTTTGCCCTATATGGATGACTTGCTCGATAAATTATATGGTGCTCGGGTAATTTCTAAAATGAACCTAACTTGTAGATCCATCAATTAATGACTGCAGAAGAGTGCACTCTTTATACCGCATATAGCGGACCTAATGATTTTTATGAATGGTTAGTTATGACCTTTGGACTAACTAACACACCTGCCTATTTTGTGGATATGATGAACTGATTGTTCAAAGAAGTGCTCCATATATTTGTTTAGTCTTTATTAATGACATTCTCATACACTCCAAAACAAAGGAAGAATATGAGAGGCATCTTGAGATTGTGTTAAAGATTCTAAGAAGAAATGTACTAAAAGCCAAATTTTTGAAGTGCCATTTCTTGAAAAAAAAGGTAAGATTTTCTTTATACCGCATATAGTGGACCAAATGATTTTTATGAATGGTTAGTTATGACCTTTGGACTAACTAACGCACCTGCCTATTTTGTGGATATAATGAACTGATTGTTCAAAGAAGTGCTCCACAGATTTGTTTAGTCTTTATTGACAACATTCTCATACACTCCAAAACAGAGGAAGAACATGATAGGCATCTTGAGATTGTGTTAAAGATTCTAAGAAGAAATGTGCTAAAAGCCAATTTTTTGAAGTGCCATTTCTTGAAAAGAGGTAAGATTTCTCGGATATGTTGTATCAAAGGAGGGGATCTTAGTTATTCTTGGAATAATGATGGCCATCGTGGACTAGAAACAACCCAGGATTCCGAAAGAGATTCGTAGTTTCTTAGGATTTGCCAGTTATTATCAAAGATTTATTCAAGACTTCTCCAAGATTGCTCACCATATAACCAAGTAAACCATGAAAGATGTGAAGTTAAATGGACACCAAAGTGTGAGGAATCATTCCAGTAGTTAAAGAAAAGGTTAGTAACGACCCCGGTTCTGACCCTCGTTGACGAAAGTGGTAAAATAAAAGTATATACAGATGCTTGTGGAGGAGTAGGAGGAGTACTCATGCAGCATGTGTAGGGCATTGCCTATGCAAGTAAACAACTAAAGACTCATGAGGGAAATTATGCAACATGCAACTTAGAGTTACCGGCCATGGTGTTTGCACTTAAGATGTGGCAAAATTATTTACTAGTTAACCATTTCTCAGAGTTTACCCTTAAAAAACTTTGATTGAAACTAGGTAAATAATCCTCCTTATTAAATAAGTGAAAAGTTCGAGCTATTCATGGACCGCAAGTATTTGAAATATCTTTTCACTCAGAAAGATTTGAATATGAGGCAACAACGCTGGCTAGAATTTCTCACATCATATGATCTGAATATTTTTTATACACCCGGAAAAGCCAATGTTCAAGCTGATACCTTAAGCAGAAAGCACGCCACCATCGAATATCTAGAGGTAACAACAACACTTTAGAGAAGATAGCCAATAAACAAAAGGAAGATGCAAATTTGAGGTAGATCATAAAAAATATATGGCTCGTTCTTGACTCTAGTTTGGACGGATGATAAAGAAGTGTTCAGACTACAAGGAAGGATTTATGCCCCCAAATGTGGATAAATTGCATCAAGTAGTATTAACCGAATGTCATCAATCAAAACCTATTTCACCAATCAAAACCGAGTGTCCATCCTGGTATAAGCAAGAGTATTGGGATGTGAAGAAGACTTTTGGTGGATAAGCATGAAGCGTGATATCTCTATTCATGTTAGTAGATGCGTGAATTGTCAATAGGTCTTAAGCAATCAACAAAAGGTTGCTGGATTATACTAATCACTTGAATTTACGACTTGGAAATGGGATCATATACCAATGAATTCATCGATGGGTTACCTCGATCACGGAAAGGAAATGAAAACTTCTGGGTTATTGTCGATAGATTAACTAAGAGTGCACATTTTATTTCGGCAAAATCGACTAGGCATGCTGCCAGTTTGTCAGAAATATGTATGAGGGAGATAATGTGATTGCAAGGCATTCCCTGTAGTATCATCAGCGATCAAGACCATATTTTCACCAATGAGTTTTAGGATGCATTGAAAATAGCATCAGGAGCGAAGTTGAGTATTTGTCAACATGTCATCCTCATATAGATTGTCAAACAAAAAGGGTGAACCGAATTTTAGAAGACCTTCTTAGGGCATGTGTCTTAGATTTCGATGGATTATGGGAGAATTACCTCCATTTGGTGGAATTTTCGTATAATAATAGTTACCAAACCAGCACCGACATGGCGCCTATGAAGCATTATATGGTCGCCCTTGTAGGTCGCCAAATTGTTGGTTTGAGACTGGCGATCGATTGGTGCTTTGCGCGAAAATGATTATGGAAGCTTCTGAGAAGGTAAAAAAGTAAGAAAGTAGATAAAGGAAGCAAAAAGTAGACAGAAAAGCAATGTTTATCAAAGATGTAGGGATTTATATTTTTTTTATTAGAGATCATGTATTTTTGAAGATCTCTCTAATGAGGCATTAGTAAAATTTTGCCATATGGGAAAGTTAGCTCATAAGTGTGTTGGATCTTATCCAATTCTAGATCAGACTGCCCCTTTTTCTTACTGAGTGGAGTTACAAGAAATATTAGTGCGTGTGAATATTGTCTTCCATATATCTCATCTACAGAGGTATATGCTTGACCCCAAACAAATATAGATCATTTGCTCAAGAAGATCTAGAGATCAAGCCTAATTTATCTATCATTAGACAAACAATTCGGATCAGGGATCACCATGAGAAATGATTAAGATGGAAGATTGTTAGATAGTGAAGGTTCAATTGAGTGGATATCGAATGATTGCAGTTGGGAAATGGAGGGAAAGATGAAGAAGGCATACCCCGAATTTAGTATTGTATGAACCAGCATATGTACCGCTTATGGTAAAAACATATATCATTTTATATTTTTGATGGTGAACTAAAGAATTTTTTGTGTTTATTTTCATATCGTTAATTTTGAGGACGAAATTCGTTTAGGTAAGAGAATGAAACAACTGAAAATTTAATCTCTCGATTTAAGGGTTTAAGCTAAAACAAAAACTTGATTTCTTTCAAAATTTCAGAATAATAATTATTCGGAGGGTTTGATAGAGTTTTTAACCATCTTTTAATTATTTATAAGCTGTAAAAAAAATCGTTCTCAAGTTTTTTACCAGGAAAATAGTTTAACTCAAACGGAAAATGTGACCAATAAAGAATCCTGCATTCTCAACATTTTAACGGATAATTGTTGTGCAAAGATGTAACATACATGCATGCACATATTTGTATATGATAACATAGTAATAATAAATTTGTAAGGAGATTAATTAAGTTAAGAAAGTTTTAGGAAAAGTATGTAAGGACAAAAAGAGTTTCTTTTATTATAATAATACCATACCCTACACCCACTACCCTTACACACCATCATCGCACTTTCACCACCATCTCCTTACACATTGATTTGTCTAGACCATGAGGGTGGTAGGAGGGGGAGGGGCGTTTTTGTAATTTTCCATCCAATATGTCATTCCAAAGATTTTCCTATAAACACCCACCCATTTCACTTTATTTCTTCACACCATTTTATTATCTTATTCCTCATTCTATGTTATTAACGGCTTCTACATTCTAAGAAATAGATAAGAAAATTTACTCACTACTCATCTTAGTACCTAAAAGCTTCGAAACTATTGCCAAACCACTTCTTATCCTCATTCAAAAAGTCACCGCCACTTGACAAAGCTTGGAGATCCAAAACCCAACTCATTTCTACCAAGGCCATGAGAAATATGCAAGGAGGGAGGATCTAAAAGCCATTTGGGTTAGAAAAAAGTGAAGTAGGAATGTACCAGGGTCGTTTAGGAGGAGTTTAGGAGGCTTCAGCAGCACTTAGATCTAATCAAAGATGAGAAAATGAACTTTAAAATGACTCTAACCATACATAAGTAAGATGATTTCAATTTATGTTAAATATTTCTTATGAAAGCTATGATGAATGTTTATCAAGGTTGGATGCTTATAGTTTGATTGTATGGATGTTTAACAAGTCACGTTAAATACACGTCGATAAACACAAAGGAAATCACTTCTCTTTCATTGAATGAAATGGTGAAAAATGGATTGTTAAACCTCTCAAAAATGATTTGAAATGTTTTAGAAACGAATATAAAATGCTTCCAAGTATATAAACGAAGTTTGAAAAGAATATGAATTTTCAATAAATTTAGTGTGTCGCGAAACATTAATTTGCGATATCACTCCTAAAAAGTGAATCTTTTGTATCTTGGGAAATAAGAATCCAAATTCTTCGAAATAAGATTTTTCCTAATCCTTATAACCATATATGTCCAACAAATTGATAAAATTAAGATTTCGTTTGGTAGATTTTTAGATATGACCAAACATGATTTTGAAAACTAAGTGGTTTTACAGTTCAAAATCTTGTAAAAGAAATTGTTTAAAATTGAGAATTTTAATCTTTGAAAAATATAAAATAAATCTTTTAAGTATTTAAAGATTTTTTTAAAGTGATTTGGTTGATTATATGAATTTTCTAACGACAGAAAAGATGTTTTAATGAATTAAGTAAAATGACACTTTTTACGACACTTTGCAACGCTTTTCCAATAAGAATGAAATTCGAATTTAAACTCTACTAATCTTACTCCATTCTCTTATTAATGTTTTCAAATGATATACACATGTTTTCAAAATGATTTAAAAGTTTTATAACTTGTATAAAAGAATCTTATTGACTAAATTAAATCAAATAAGAAATGATTTAATCTTGGCTCTAATAAGCCGACGAGTAAACTCGATTTTTGTACCAACACGAATTCCGACAGACCGATTTTTTTTTTTAAATTCTAATCCATTGAAACTCATGCTGGTTTGTCTGGTATCCTGTAGAAAAGATAGAGACATAAAATACATCAGAGCTCAGAAAACATCTCGTAACAGAATGGATAAAATATAATATAATCAAAATATAGTCTTACCCAGATAATAATACTGCCTAACCGATATCCAAAGCTATCATATCCCTGCCACAAATCTAACCTGTGAGTATGTTATGAGGAGGGGGTCAGAAAACAAGTTTTGGTGACTAGATTTAAACTATACATTTTGGATAATTCTACATATACCGTTCAGTTACATTTTCTTATTTATTAGGTTACTTGGGTTAACCTAATACAGTATATATGTAGCTACCCCCAATATTAAGGTACACCCCATGGTACCCCACTCGCACGGTCTCCCGTAATGCCACAGAAATATACGTAGTCCATCATCCTACGCCCGAGTGACGTACAGATCTCTATATAACAATGTTACATTCCACATAGATCTGCCATTGCCATGCTACGTAAGCGTACGGACTTCCACCTTCGATCGAACCAGATTCCATCATAGAGTAGTGCCCTAAAGTCTATGATAAACCACCCAGAGTGGACATGCATGTACCTAGACTTTCTCACGTACGTATCGTCAATCGTACTCGATGTCGTAATCTTTATGATACACCATCCAGAAGTGGTATGCATGTATCTACACCTATTTACTATGCAGCAAGTCCCGTAACAGGGATGTATCAGAAACACAGAACTCGGTCGGGAGCTTTTCAGATATATGTATTCACAAATGCTAAGGTCTGCATTTTCAGTGGCTATGGTTCCACCCGACCCCTCCCTCAACTAGTAAAAGACAAACAGAATTGAGAGCTAGTGACCTGGACCTAGAGAAAACAACAAACAATAAATCCTAATTGGCCTGTCCTCACCCATAGCCTTGATAGCAAAGGTCTATGGTCTTTTGGTTAAGCTCTACGTCTTTCCACATCATGTATCATATATCACGTTGACTGTCGATGATTAGTATCCGACGTCTTGCTATCAACAGATGGTTAGACCCACCGATAACTCGATAAAATGGTCGTAACCCATCCTAGTCACAAGGCAACAGGATTGTCGAATGACCAATGGCACCCTACAACCTTCTAATTACCCACTATCGTGGCAATTAAGGTATACTCACAGGTAGAAATGCGCATACCTAACATTTGCAGGAGTACCCTCCATGTCCCAGGAAGCCACGTTCTTCCCCTTCTAGTCCTTCGGAGCCAACAGAATATCAGCAGAACAATAGAAAGAACATGAAGAATAATCAAATGGACGTGTGTTCCCCTCGTGTCTCATGACACCGCGATGATCTACCCCATTGGGTTATTCACCTTCAGACGTACGGACTAGCCTAGGCGCTTCAGGTTGATGTGTTATTAGACCTTATGTCTAAACATTTAATTACGCGCTTGCTCTACCTTGTTAGATTTCCAATTAACTTGGTTATTCCCGTTCACATTAACTTCTTATTCAAGTTACCAAGTACCTCTTGCTTATTAATTTTAGTTATAACTTAATCCATTTATGTTAATAATAAGCCCATAACATGTTATTCTCTAGATTGTAATCCAAGATCTGTAATCTACAATCTCTTTATATTATTCATTGTATGATTTCATGGTTACAATAACATGTTCTACTTAATATGTAATTAAGTATACTTCATCTTAATTAACATGTTTTCTGTTTAACATGTCACTTATTGTTTATGATTAAATATAACTTATTTCATCCCATATATTCGCCCCGTTCTTTCTTATTTAATCAAAATTCCATCTTAGAGTGTCCCTACAACTTGTCGTTGTTTACCTATTAACTTAGTTCTCTTAACTAAGGTTTTCTAATAAGTTTCCTTTTCATTTATTATACTTATGTTATAATTTCCACTTGTCCCTAGGAAAAGACTACCTATTATATAATTTTCTCATTAATGTAATTAATTATAATAGGTTATTTCCATTCCCCGTTCATTCCAATCCTTTTACTGTTGTAACTTTCCTTCATTTCCTATTCATTTCAATTCATTTCCATTAATCACAATTAGTGCCATTTATATCTATCCTTTTATATAAATATATTTATATATATGTTTATGCACTAGACCTCTCACATTAAGCCGACCACTTGTGGATGCTGGATTTAACAGGCGGTTCCGGGTAGACTTCTACCACAAGTTAGACTTAACTCGTGTCTTAGTACCGATACATGTATATTTACGCACTAGACCCCCCACATTAAATTAACAACTTGTGGACACTGGATTTGTCGGGCGATTCCTGGCAGACTTCTACTACAAGTTGAATTTAACCTCGTGTCTAAGTTCGGTTATAGTTTTCTATTTATTGTAAATTTAGGCATATCCATTCTTTTCAAATTTTTCTATCTCTATTTTTGCATGTCATACTTAATATCATATTAAGTCCATTATCTGATTATCATGTCGCATATTCTTCCTAACATGTAATTAACTTTTTTTTTAAAATAACATGTAATCATCGAATCATGTAATTATTCCATTCTAACTAATTAACATGTAATTATCCCACTTCTTACAGTTAAGGGTTCAAGTACATAATATGCCCCAGATTAACATGTAATTAGAACATGTATGTATACAGCAGTAATCATTTCCACATATTTTAACAGGTTTTTACATTCCAGCAGGTTTACATATTAACATTTCAACCTATTAACATTTCAAGATATTAACATTTCAACATATTAACATTGCAACAGATTAATCATTATAGTAGACTTACATTGCATATTCACGAGGAATGTCAAACGATAAATATACCATTAACAAAAAGGTATAACTTACATCCACTCACCTAATTGCTTTCCAATTCATGAATCTGGTCCAGGTCTGGCATTCCGTGTTTCTTCTAACTGAATTTAGAACCTAAATAATCATGGATCCACAATTCTCAACTAAATGAAGAAGGGAATAAAGAGGATGAATTTAAATTGACCAAATCCAAGAATTTACCTTACTTCAAATAGAATTTTGAACACCTTCTTTATTAATATACATTCTTTTCCTCCAAATCTTGAATAAGAATATTCCTAAACTAATTATTCTATTTTTTCTGAAGACATTTGAGGAGGAAGAAGAGTGGCAGAGCTTAGGCAGCCTCACAGAAAATGTGAGATTTAGGCTAGGCTCTGCTAGCCTATTGTAGGTGTTCAGGATCTTATTGTACACGCAGCGCCGAGTCAGCAATGAACGTAGTTAAGGAAACCATTCAGACTCATCAATGAATCTGCCCGGATCAGGTGTGGGTCGACCCCGACTCTTTTTGTGTGTGTAAGGTTTTCA
This sequence comes from Allium sativum, assembly GCA_030737875.1. Lineage (NCBI taxonomy): Eukaryota > Viridiplantae > Streptophyta > Magnoliopsida > Asparagales > Amaryllidaceae > Allium > Allium sativum. The sequence goes on along the minus strand of CM060912.1, from coordinate 843,449,958 downwards.
TTTTGAATTGATTTGGATTATATTCATAAATTAGGTCCTTATATGTATACAAAACTTCTACTGACCATTTTACACGTATATATATATACACATAACTTTTATTTCATTTTCAAAATTCAAACGGTGTTATGCCGTTATTTAATTCTTACCAAATTTCTTTGATTGCAGCCTTATTTTGAATTTCTCCTTTGTATATATATATATATATGCAAATATATATATACGCATATATTTTTGTATACGTGTATTTTTGTACTTCCTTATATGTATAATTTTCCTTATATGTGCGTTTATACATATTTTCTCTTCAGAACATGTGTTATTTTAGCCATTCCTTTGAAATAAAAATATGGCGCCTGCAAGGATCGAACCTGTGCCACTCTCATGAAAGTCTCATGCTCTAACCAACTAGACTACTTAGGCTTTTGTTAACAAGGCTTAGAACAATGGTGGTCATTGTTCTTTTCTTTTTCCTCCTTTTGTTGTAATCTTTCATTTAAACCATTTCATGTAACCTTATCAATTTGCTTGCATCTTTTTCTTTAAATTTTCTTTTCTTACCATTGCATGCAACATAATTACACTACATGCAACTGATTTATTCTGCCTTTTAATGCATGCATTGCATTATTATTTACATTAGTCTTTTCTTCTTTTTTAATGCATGTATTTATTATATGCAATCATACATTACCATTATTTTATTATTCTTTTAAATATTTATGTCTATGCATATATATACACATATGCACTATTTAAATATTTAATTATCATAAAATGTGGGGTGTTACAATTTTTCTATTTTTGAGATTCGGATGTGGGTGTTTAACTAAAGAGATGCTCAGGAGGAACCAGTTCCCTGGCTTCTCGGGATGAAGGATAGACAAGGATGAAATGTCAAAAATGAGTTAAGTATAAAAGATTTATTCTCTCAAGGTAAATGAATTAGATTTCTTAGAGTTGATCATATTGTATTCGGCATCAAATTCCGAGGAGGGAATCCTTATTATCCATGAGAATTTAGAAGGTTTTACATTGTTATTCGATGGATAGCCGGGTTTGAACAAGAAAATTTATATCAAGTAAAATAAGCGTGATTTCTTCGGATCTATTAAACTAAAACGGACTTGTCATCCAAATAACTTAATGAATGAGGTTTAATAATTTTGTGAATACACCTGAATAGTATTTGAATATATAAATCCTTAAAAGATGTTTTATGAAGTAATGAATTAAGAAATGAAGAACACCCTATACTACTTAAACAATATTTTTACATTGATTAATCCGAAGAGATGGAGATCAGATTTTGGGTGATTCCTATACGGAAATCACTTCAAATCAATTGACATTTCGAAAGAAAAAATGACGAATAAGCAATGATGAATGAACAAGAATGATGAAGACTGAATATAGGGTAGTTTTTCACCGACCCTAGGGAATTTTCTCAGATATAAAAAGACAGTATTCTGCATTCATATTTTCGATGCAAGGGCTACTTGGAGTTAGATCACAATATCTAATGATGAATAGGCCCTTCGGTTTATCCAAACCCAGGATAACTTGTATGAAAGAATCTCTAATGTTGTAGAAGTACATATATTGATCTCCACAAACGTACATCTGTTTGGTTGTGTAGGAAGTAACTCTCCTGCACTATATATACCCTTCTTTTAGACATACGAGCTCAGAAGTTGTACACTAGCGGAAATCAGTTGCGTGTATTGGACATGGCAACATGGCATTCAAAATGAAGAATTTTCTTGATGAAAGGTAATCATGACCTTTAGCCTCATCCTTGGTAATGACAGAAACATGGCCTGCCGTTTGGCTATGTGGGTTGCGTCCATTAGGATATGATCATGACTTTCTAGATTATTCATTATATGTCGAGTATGTAGTGTATGCCAGGATCCCAGGATAGGACGGTTACGACCGAGGTGATGTCATATTCAGAAAAATACGCCACCTTCACGTCTGTGTAGCTAGCCCAGTCAAACCTGGTGCAGAGAACAGACTTGCCAAAGTCGGGTAGTCCTAGGTGCATTCCTCTAGAAATGCATTATTCGAAAGGTAGTTCCTTGCCTTTCCATTGTTTGGAAATCCGTATTCCCTAAGAGCCGCGAATTTTTTATAAAGCCCCTTTAAAGGTGAGGAATTTAATAATGGAAACAATTTCGCTATTCTATTATTTATTTTAATGGGATTTTGCCTACAAGTCATTAAAGATAATATCAGACAATTTCGACATACAAAGATTTGGTTACCATGTGGTAAAAACCTATACCTTGTTTATGTGTGGTCTTGGTATTATGGGTTACCATTTATTTTCAAAATGGCGAATTTAAGTTTCTCACACCAGTCCCATAACTGACCCGAAGTTGTTTTTCGCTTAAAACTCTTGGTGCCTCTATTTACTTCGAGCAGCCTAGAGATTCAGATGGATAACATCATTTTGAAGTGTGAAGCCTTAGAGTATTTTGGAGGCTATTGGAGCATGGAGCTTTTGTACCTTATCATTATATTTACCTATCATTCCACTACATTTACATTTTTCACTACTTGTACGAGTGAGGTGTGTAACCATTCTCATTGGATTAGTATGTATCAAACTACTGGCTTATATTTCCTAATGTAAATTATTGAAGATTAATACGATGTAACATTCTATTCATTTTATTTTCTATTCATACTTCCTTTTTACCCTAAACTACCCGACTCTTCGGCATTAGTTCTACGGCGCGTGAATACCAATGATTTATTAGTCTCGATTTTTTAGGTCGAAGGATTGGATCATCTCAATTTGTGTGTCAAATAATTTTTAATATGATTGTACAAATAATTTGTGTCACAATAATAAGATCTGTACAATTTCTAAAATGAAAATGTGTTTTTTTTTATAAAATTACAAAACATATAGTTTGAATTGAAATTGTGAATTTTTGATATAATGTGTTAAATCTTGTTAAAAAGATTTTTAACAAGTTGTGTAATTTTTAATAAGCTTATACAATTATAAATAAGATTGGTGAAATTGTGTTAATTGAGTGTTAGCATGTGTTAATGTTAAGGAGAAAAATTTGTAACACCTTGAAAACTAGAAGGATTTGTGAAACATAATTTTGGGTAAATGGGTTAAAGGCCCAAACCCATAGTGGCATTTAGAGGGGAGAAAAACAGATGTATGTATATTTTCTCCTCTTTATTCATTCTTCTCTTTTGGTAAAGCTTTATAAGGAAAACCATGGCCTCCTCTTTTCTCTTTAATTCCTTAACTAAATGTCACCTCAAAATAAAAGTACAAAAAAATAAATCTCCTCTCTCTTCAAATATTTAAGACCAAGCTGGAGAATGAATATCAATTTCTAGAAATTGAAATAAAGTAGGCTTATTGTAATTTTGAGTTTGCATGTCAGTGTTTCTCTTCCAACTGGGTCTCAAGTGCTTCAGGATCATTCCTTGCACACAAATTCTGGCAAAATCACTCAAAAATCCAAGCATGGCAAGTTGATATAATCACACTTTATAGTTTTAAAAAATATTTTGTTGAATATGAGTTTTTGTGATGCAATTTGTAAGTTATAGTAAACTTTCCTGTGCAAATCCGAGTTTAGTGAAAACAATGTCTGGTTCAACTTTGAGATATCATAACATTGTCAATCCTTATCCAAATTATGTGATTCTTTTTGAATTCTAGAGTGTGATTGTTACATTTGGTGCGATTCGAAACCCTATAAATTGTTCAAACTGAAGCTATAAGTTTACATTGGGCAAGAATCATGATATATAGAGATTTTATACCCAGGTCTACCCAACATGAACAAGGTACGACCCTAGGGTTGACCCTTGGAATTTCTAGGTTAATCCCTGGGCAAAAAATGCATTGCCTAAGTTGTGCTTTACTTCTTGACTTTAGTTCTGGATTAAATTGCTTACTAAGCTAGTTTTGTAACGTCCCGCAAATCCGCAATATCTGAGTTGACTAAATACAACATACGTCCAACCCAAATATCACGAAAATACAAACCATTAATAGAAAGAAGTTAGAGGGTGAGAAATAGAAAGAAAGAAAATTAGAATAGAAGAAGAAGAACAAAAACACAACACAGAATCTCACATCGCAGCGGAATAAAATATAATATATAACAGCTTTTGATATACAAAATTTGACTGTATAGACATAACATTTATCATCAGAGTACAACACCTACAATACAGCGGAAATAATACTAGATAACTAACGTTGAAGCCTCCTGCTCCAAGCTCCTCCAAATATCTATAAACACCTGAACTACTTGACTGCCCGTACAAATTTGGGCACCCAAGAGTTTAGGGAAAACATAGAAAAATAAACTCTGGGTCAGTCATGGGACTGGTATGAGTAAACAGTTTAAAACAGCTTGAGGAAATAAATGATATCTCATAAGACCATGCCGTATAACATGGAACGGGTTTTCCCCTTATGAGAATCCAAAAGGTCTTTATATCAAAACTCTTTGATATTATAATAGTGTCTAAATCAAATAAATAGATTCTTAGTGGAACACTTGCATCTCATGTTCCACATATATAATATACAATAAAAACCGCAAGCACTTATTGGGTAATGAATTTCCAACTATGAAAAGGTATGGAACCACCTGCCGCTAGTGTATCTCTAGAGGAGAATACACCGAGTTCAACAAGAACATCTTGCAACTCAGCCACACATGACCAACCAGTCATGTCGCTTGAGTGTATCGAATGTATATCACCAACAGTTGGGATCAGCAACCGTTTCCCGAATGCGACAACATCAACAGATTTAAGAATAAAAATGGAATTTCTCTAGATAGGTGATGATACACCCTAATGGGAGCTAACCACATAGCCATGCTGCCTGCCTAATTTTTGTCATTTCCCGGTTGTTGAGGCCTGAGGATACGATTACTTCTCTCATTCATAACACAATTAATTTGAATGCCACATTATCAGATCCGTTAATCATTAATTGGGTTTGCACATATATTCTGGATATTATGCTAAGGGAATAAATCCGTTGCCACCATATATATTTGTACAGTCCAACATATGCGATCATTCGAAATATTCTGTCAGACATTCGTCCATATACGTTCGTTCTGGGATTGAACGAAACTGAAGGCACTATTCCGTAAATCCATACTAGGCAATCTCTACCTAGGACTTAAACAACAGCCCTTGCACTTTACTCCATCTTCAATTTTCTTTGGCGTATATGATTCGCAACGCTTATGCCAATACGGAGTGGTTCTTTGGATAAGAATCCAACCGGTCTCTCCATATTAACAACGTAAAAATGGTCAAACTTTGATAGTCGGTGATTTAACTATCAACTGAAAACATGTCCGTGTACACACAATGATCTTATTTCAAAATGGAATTATCGATCACATCATCAAACATATATATATATATATATATATATATATATATATATATATTCATATTTCCTTGTTTTCTATATTTAGAAAATATACGTAACAGTGGAAAACATTTCCATCTCTCATTCACGTATCACTACCATTCCACAACTATTAGTCCCTAACTGTAAACTAGTAAGAGAAAAATTCTCTAAGTATTAACCCCGAAGGCCGAAACCAACATCAGATCGATACTCAGAAAACTATTCAACCTAACTAATCTCCAGTCAGTTTCAAATTTTTCCTTAACTCTATTTCTTTAACTCTATTTGATTAATTCGAATAACTAATATTCGATTAACTCTAATTGATTAACTCTATTTCTTTAACTCTGTTTCTTAACTCTTATTCAACTAACTTTATTTGCCTTATAAAGATTTCCTTTTTATTTATACTATTCTATTTTTAAGTTCGTTTCCTTATCGGCTTCTATATATATATATCGATACATTGATTTTTAGTTATCAAGATTTCTTAAAAATATTCTAACTTCTTAAATTTCTGGAAAAATTTGCCATAACCTCCTTTGTACGGGGTTAATGGAAAAATTCAAACCTTGCCACATATGCCCTCTCCATTCAAAAAGAAAAAGAAACAGCCAAGCGGCTTGCCGATACGGCCCATAAAATCTCATATTCAATTTAAATACATACCTTTTTGTCGAGCACTCTAATTATATCTCTTCTAACACTTCATTCCATACCTATCTAATATTTACTTATCCAATTTCAATTTATTCCAAATTATATTTCAACTTATCTCTAATTGTCGATTATTTCACTACTCAGTTATAATTTCATTTACTTTAATCTCCTATACTGAATTTGAATTTCCTTTGTAACAAATTTGTTTATAAATTTGATGTAAATCGAATTTCAATTATAAATCCTTTAAACTTATTTCAATTCAGTTTATATTCAGAATTCCCGACATATAATCAATCGTCTTTTCAACATGTTTTCCAAAGCTCTTTTACATTCATACTTGGATTTAAATTGCTAAATTATCTAACGTTAATTTATTTCACTTAATTTATAAACATCGTTTATACATTAACTTGTTTATTATATTATCTTAAAACAAGTTTTCTTTTCAAATCTATTTGAAACTCAATACCTTTTATATTCCGAATTCCAAAATAAAGTTAATCGTTTATTATTTAAAACGATTCTAAGTTCTCAGTTTAAATTCACATTTGAAATTTAAATATTTAAATTATCCAAATTGATGATTTTTTCTTTTTATTTACAAAAACAATTTATTTTACTTGTTTATATATTAAACAAGTTTAGCTTTAAAAATCATTTGAAATAAATATTTCTACTTTGGAAAAATAAATTCCCCTTTTCAAATTCACACTTGTATTTATATTTCCTGAATTGTCCAATGATAATTCATTTCACCTTTTTTATGAACTTCGTTTAAAAATGAACTGCTTGTTTTAATTATTCAAAACAAGTTAATATTTTTGTTCTATTCAAATTTCAAATTCTATTTTAGAAAAATACAATTTCCTTTTTAAAACTGGAAATTCCATGTAATGACCCATATTTCCGTAACATCAGAGTTGACTATATACATCATACGTCCAACCCAAATATCGCGAAAATATGAAACATTTTTTTTAGAAGAAAGAGATAGAAGAAGAACAGAAACAATAACACAGAATCTCACATTGCAGCGGAACAAAATATAATATATCATATCTTTGAAATACAAAATCTTAACTGTATAACATACACTTATCAGAGTACAACACTTACAACACAACAGAACCACTATAACTAGATAACGCTGAAGCCTCCTGCTCCAAGCTCCTTTAGATATATCTGAAAAATCCTGAACTACTTGACTGCCCATACAAATTTAGGCACCCAAGAGTTTAGGTAGAACAAAACAAATAAACTCCGGGTCAGTCATGGGACTGGTATGAGTAAACAGTTTCAGAAAACTAAATGATATCTCATAAGACCACGTCGTATAACACGGAACGGGTTTTTCCCTTATGAAAATCCAAACACTTGACTTATCCTTATATCAAAACTCTTTTGATATTATAATAATGTCTAAATCAAGTAGATAACAATCTAGTGGAACGTTTGCATCTCACGTTCCACATATATATACAAATCATAAACCGCAAGCACGTATTGGGTAATGGGTTTCCAACTATGACAAGGTATGGAACCACCTTTCGCTGGTATATCTCTAGAGGAGAATACACCGAGTTCAACAAGAACATCTTGCAACTCAGCCACACATGACCGACCACTCATTTCGCTTGAGTGTATCGAATGTATATCACCAACGATTGGGATCAGCAACCGTTTCCCGAATGGGACAGCATCGACAATAGATTTTTAGAAGTAAATGAAACTCTAGATCAGGTGATTATACACCCTAATAGGTGCGACCTACATAGCCATGCTGCTTGCCCGATTTCTGTCATTTACCGGATGATGAGGCTAGAAGCTACGCTTTATCATCACACCAGATTCACTTCGAATGTCACATCGTCAAATCCATCAAATCACCGATTAACGTCTACAACAATACAATACATGTCAGCTAAAAGAAGTTTCCTTCTCCGCTTCCACTCTTGGTACAGTTGAAGAAATCAATGTACGTGACCTTTCTGGAAATACTCTGTCAGACATCCATCCATACAAGTCACCCAGGAACAGGATGAACTAAAGGAACTATTTCTATTAATAGAAAAAGTCCTTGCACTCTACTCCGTCTTCGATTATCTTTATATAATCTGATTTGTAACGCTACTGCCAATACGGAGTGGTTCTTCGGATAATAATCCAACCGGTCTCTCCATATTGACAACGATGGTCAAAACTTCGATAGTCTGTGATTCAACTATCGAATAAAAACAAGTGTTTCGATAGTCGATGATTTAACTATCGAATAAAACAAGTGTTCATCCCAACATCCAACAATCACTGAGCCTTTAATTAATATTCCATTAATTAAATCTCTTCTCTATTTCTTTATCAATATTTGTTAACCAAATATTTTCAATAACAATATTGGCCTTATACGTTATTTGGAAAACATTTCCATATATCGCCTTCTTTTATTTTCTAAACTTTAGAAAATATATGTTATTTATAATTGGAAAATATTCCAATTACTTAGCTCTTTTACAATCTCGTTTATTCCTATACTTAGGAAATATCCTTTATTTCTATTTCCAAGTTACACTCATTTGGGTTAAAACGGATGCTGTGTAAAACATCGTTACGACAACCCAAATACTATATTCAACTAACTTTTATCCAACATTGATCTTCGAGCCTGGAATCTTACTATTTATTTGCTAATAATGAAATCAGTCAAGTTGGGGTATAACTACCTCTCAGACCTTGACTGAATAACATTTATAACGTCAAAACAGATAAAACTACTTACTCGAATAATCAATACCATACAACTACTGATTCACTTTTAAACACATATAAACTTTCTCTTCTATTCTTACTAGATTTTATCCCTAGTCTTCCTTTTTGATTATACTATTCTATTTCTAAGTTCGTTTCCTTATCGACTTCTATATATTTTGATATGTTAATTTCTAACTATCAAATTATCTTAAAAATATTCTATCTCCTTAAATTCCCGGAAAAATTCGCCATAACCTCCTTTGTACCGGGAGCATCAGGAAATTTCAAATAGCTTTCCCGGTCCTTCTCATCTCAAAAAAGAAAAAGAAAGAGCCAAGCGGCTTGCCGATACGGCGCATAAAATCTCATATATGAATTAACTACGTACCTTTTTGTCGAGCAATCTATTTATTTCACTTCTATACTTTATTCCATACCTGTCTCCTGTATATTTATACCTGTCCACTCTATTTTAACTATACCAATCTTTTTAACTAAATTTGTTAATTAAATCTGTTAATTAACTTCTTAGTCTAATCCACTTCTATTTATCCAAATCTATTTATTTTAGATCCCATTTGAATTTCTATATTCAAATTTCATTTGAAATACTATATTCAAATTCTATAGTTAAACTCCATTTGAATTCTGTTATTCAAATTCTATTCAATTCCTTATATTCAAAGTCCATTTGAATTCTCTGCATTATTTATAAACAACGTTTATAACTTCAATTCAAATCCCACCTTTCCATTTATAAACAACGTTTATAAATTCAATTCAAATCCCATATTTTCATTTATAAACAAAGTTTATAAATTCGATTCAAATCCCATATTTTTATTTATAAACAAAATTTATAAATTCGATTCAAATCCCATATTTTTCTTTATAAACAGAGTTTATAAATTCTATTCAAATCCCACATTTTCCTTTATAAACAGAGTTTATAAATTCGATTCAAAACCCACCTTTTCATTTATAAACAAAGTTTATAAATTCAATTCAAATCCCACCTTTTCATTTATAAATAGAGTTTATAAATTCAATACTCGTTTTATATATTCAAACAAGTTAATATTTTTCCTAGCTCATTAAAAATTCAAATTCTATTTATAAAATAGAATTCCCTTTTCAAAATCTCAAATACCCTTTTCGATATTTTTATAAATCAATATTCAAGCCCGAGGGATATTTTAAACAATCAAATCAACCAATTTTCAATCATTTGATTTTAACACATCATATATGAATATATATGAAATCAAACAAACAACAAACAGATAATATATTTTTGAGGAATCCAGTTGGATTCCTCCAACCTGTTTTTCCTGCATCCACAGACGTTAGTCAGCATAGTAATATACCCATCCTGCTTCGAGGCAGGATATCGCGGTATAGAAGGTCATCCACTAATCATAGCGTGGGGCGCATAGGGTAATCATCCGCTATGGTACCGCGGGCATCCGCTAATGAGACTACGGGAATCCAACCAATCATCAACCCAATATATATATATATCCTAAATAACTAATATATATTTTAAAACAATCAGACATCATTCAAACAAGCACAGACAATTATTTTTAACTATATAAAAATAATTCTAAATTAAATGGTGAGTGAGGTTTACTCACCGTAATTTTCCATTTCTGAATATCCAAATAAATTCCGTTTAATTTCATATCGATGTGCTTACGAACTTATCGAATCATCTCAACCACTTTATCCCGTACCTATGATTAAGTAATATTATTTACCGATTAATCAATTATCGTTTTAAATTAACTTAGTAAAACAAATAAACAAATTCTTCTAAGTAATTTAAAATCGATGCAACAAGTACCTCACAATCGATCGACACTTCACTGCCATACAATCCATCTGCCCATTGTCCGGACAACTCTCCATCGACAACCAAACCTAACATGCCTTAGTTCCATCATCAACACCCCTTGTTTTCCACTGTTGAACAAACAGCACCTTCACCAATTTATATATTTATTTGCTTAAACAAAAAGAAAGTTAACAATTTAAATTACCTTATTAATTAACTTTCCTCACTATCTCTACCTTCAGGAGGGAAAAACCAAAATTGACGTGACTACCCATCTTCCCAGAATTTGAATACGCAACAAATTTGAACCCAACATTCACCGTTATCGTACGCTGCCCTTCCCTCGACCTCGATAGCTCGCTGTTAAGCCTCATCTTCCTCATTGATTTACTGTCATCATTACTCCATCGCAACTCCCTCCATATATCACCTTATCCTCCTGAACAATACACCCAACACCATCGCGATTCAGACCTCGCGCTGCTACAGTAACTCCGGTAGTCTTCTACTTCGATATCAGGTAAAATCGACATCATCCCTTGAAGTCACTATCGAGCTCGATACTGGTTTATTGCGGAAACCCAAACCAAAATCGCAACTTCCAATTCAATTCGTGAACCCTCGATTTGCTCATACGCGAGTTCAAGGAATTCACTGTGAAGGCTTCAATCGATTTACTGTGAGTGTGAGCGGTGGAAAGTTTTATAAGAGAGCAGCGACCTGATTCGTTTTTCTAAGGTTTTGGATTTTGATTTTGTAAAGGGAGAATGGAGCTGTCACTTAGAATTGCTTTTGAAGCCTTTCCAATTTGCAGAGAAAAAAAAATGGAAATTAAAATGAACAGGAGGTATCGTGATTTCTTATAAACGAAGGGAGAGGTTTTGAATTGAACAGCGAGGTCTATATAATTTGTGGAGATGATGTGGAGAACGTGTTCTATTTCCCTCCTTTCGATTTTCTATGGACGAGATAAATTCTCTAATTTAAAATACCCTATGATTTCCAACTCCTTTCTGAACCCAACGATTGTCGTTTTTAGGGTTTACCCACTATTCCGGACATACTGGGATAGGTCACGAAGTCTAATTCGATCGTCTGTGGAAGATACTGATTTAAATTGATATAAATTAAATTTCAAACCATTTAAATTCTGCGATAATAAATAAATATTATTATTCAAATTCAAACAGAAGTTTGAACTGTATTTAATTCAGTTTTAAATCTCGAACTGAATTATATTTTTGCATTACGATGATTTAATATATTCGATATTAAATCGAAATTGATTATTAAACTGATAACTTAATATAAAAATCCATTTATATTATCAACACAATATTTAAAACCATATTAAATAATTAAAATTAACCCATAAGAATCCGGGTCATTACAATCTTCCCCACTTAAAATAATTTCGTCCCCGAAATTGCTAAGGTAGAAAAAGTGCTACCAACCCATTTTCCTTTCAAAACTTATTTATGTTGATACTCAACATTTCAAACTTCCTTGCATAACTCTCTTTCGAATAGATCCCTATTCGATAACTCCTCCCTTCGAATAACTATATTCGATAATCTCTCTATCAAATAACTAGATTCGAAAACCTTTCTTTGAATCAACTATATTCGATTTACTCTATTCAATTTACTCTTATCAATTAACTCTATTGGATTTAAATCTTTTCGATTAACTCCATCGAATAACTAAATTCGATAACTCCTTCGAATAACCAATATTCTATAACTCACTTCGATTAAACTAATCGATAACTCTTTTCGATTAAACTATAATCGATAACTCATTTCAATTAACAAATAATCGATAACTCCTTCCGAATAAGCTATATTCGATAAATCCTTTAATTCTATCTGAATAACCAATATTTGATTTAACTCCATTCGCTTGACTCTAGATCGCAGCGATCACAATGGTTACGCCTGATTCCCTCAGGAAACATCCGACCGTCCTAGGCTATCTGCAACCCTGCGAATTACGCTAGCAGTCGTACGAAATTGCAACTTATCCTGAGTAATTATGTTTGACTAACTCTATCTCAATAACCATATTCGATTAACTTTAATTGAATAACTAATATTCAGTTAAATGCTAATTCGATTAACTATGTTCAATTAACTCTATCTGGTTAACTCTAACTGATTAACCCTGACTGGTTAATTCTTATTCTAATCGATTTATTCTAACTCTAATCGACTTCTCCTATTCGAATAACTCCTATTGGATAACATTTATTCATTTAAAAAGATTTACTTTTAGTAACGGTTCTTCACTTTATAAATGTTCTCTTTAATAACATTACTTCACTTATACAAGTGTTGTGTACCCCTTCTATTTAAAACTATCGGTGTTAAAATCCAATATCTCTTCTCTATATAAGTCCAGACTTATATATTCCATTTATCGGATGATAAATATTTTAATTTAATTTATAAACTGTTATTTATAAATTAATCTTTTCTATTTATCCGTTAAAACAGATTTCCATTTTATATTCATCTTCTGAATATTCCTTTGATTAAATTCTATTTATTTAACAAATAAATATCTCATTTATAACATTCTATTTATTTTCTATAAATAAATATTTCCATTGAATTTATTTGTAAAGGTTTTTACAAATATTCCCTTCTAAATTCTATTTGTAAATGTTTTCTCCTTCTATTTGTTTGCACATAACTTCCTTTGTATTTGTGTTACAAATATATTTCCTTTATTCACACCCAATTCATATTTCATTCACATTGATTTTACTCAATTTATTCATTTCGATCCATTTAACTTACTTAAGTTAAATTTAATTTCAATCGGTCAAATTCCCATTAACTAGTTGCAAATTAATCGTTTGCCTAATTCACCCTTTTTATTTGAATATAACTTGTTCAAATATATGCCAACTTAATTATAAACTAATCTAATTATATTTTCAACTCCAGTTATATATTCGATTTCGAATATAAATTCTCAATTTCTTTCAATTATCCAAAAACCCAATTTCGATTCAAATTTTATTTAACTAATTATTTTCCAATTTAGTTAAATCTATTTAACCATTTTAAATATGATTTTTGTCTTAAAAATCATTTCACTTACTTCACTGGAGTTCATATTTATTTTATATCTCCAGTCTGGATTTTTCTAATGCCAACTCGGATTTTATTTCCTAAAAATCCTTTTATTAATTTAATTAAACCGTTATGGTTTTATAATGGTTCTGGCGCTGCTTTTCTAAAAATTTGATTTTGACGTAACTCAAAATCTATACGACGAAATCCAGAATTTTCTCTTTCATTAGAAAACTATTGTTCAACCGTTCCCGATGATTCTTGTTTCAGAGAATTCCGACTTCAATTGAGTTCTGTAAACTAAATTGAAGTTCGAATCGCCAATTTACGAACTGCCGCGCTACAACGAGCTCGTTTTAATTATATTTATAAATATAAATGTTTTAACTTGGTTTATAATAAATTCAACTCCATTCTGATATATTTTTAATATATATCAAATCCATTTCATAATATTCCTGATCTATTTCACTACTATTATTCAAATCCAATATATTTACAATATTCAAATTCCATTTGAATCTCTTTATTCAAACTCTATATTTGAATTTCCTTCTGTTCAATTTCTATTTGAATTTTCTTTATTAAAAAACCCATTTCAAATCCCTTATTCAAATTCCATTTGAAATCCTTTATTCAATTTCTATTTAAATTCCTTTGTTCAATTTCTATTTGAAATCCTTTGAATTTAAATTCTATTTTAACTCCTTTGAATTCAAATTCTATTTCAAACTTTATATTTTCTTTGAAATTCTATTTAACCAAATTCCATTTGAATTCTAATATTCAAGTCTCCATTTGACTTTTCTTTATTCAAATCCATTTGAATTCTTTTGAATTCAAATTCCATTTCAATTTTTCTTATACAATTTCTATTTGAATTTTCTTTATTCAAATCCTATTTAAATTTCTATGTTCAAATTTTATATTTGAATTCCCTTATATTTGCAATATTCAAATTCCATTTGAATTTCTTTATTCAAACTCATTTGAATTCCTTTGAATTCAAATTCTATTTCACTTCTATTTGAAATCTATATTCCAATTCCCATTTCAAAATTCCTTTGAAGTAATATAAATATATACATATATTTATACCTATCCCAAATTCAAAACATTTGAATTTTCAAACAACTTGTTTCTTTTCAAACAAATTTCCATCAAAACTTTTCTAAGGCAGCAATTCATCACTTAGATACTCGAAAATGAACACTGATGATGTTGCGACCATCATCAGAATTATTTCCCAGCTACTGAATGAGTCCAGTGCTATATCACTTGACATTCATTTTGAAAAAATATTTTCCCAAACTCCCAGGATTTTAAATTCTGAATTCTGGTTGGAATTCAATTTCAATTCATCTTATTTGTATATTTGATTTCATATACAAATTTCATTGGTTATATATATAACTATTTCAGTTTTATAATCTAATTTGATTATAATCCTAACAATCAACTCAACTATTTAAAACAATATCATGTCCAATCTTCTGTTCAAGTGTTTATAAACTCCTATCGACATCGTGGCGTCCCACGATTCGACCAAAATTTATAATCCACTCAACAGACTAGTCAACACAATATAAAACAGTTTTTATATCAAATAACAAATACGCTCTCTCGTATATATATACACTCAACCCATTCTAGGATACTACTGATCCTATCTCTAATGAGCACATTCCAACAAGCCTAGGTATTCGCTCAACCTAAGCTCTGATACCAACTGTAATGACCCATATTTCCGTAACATCAGAGTTGACTATATACATCATACGTCCAACCCAAATATCGCGAAAATACGAAACATTTTTTTTTAGAAGAAAGAGATAGAAGAAGAACAGAAACAATAACACAGAATCTCACATCGCAGCGGAACAAAATATAATATATCATATCTTTGAAATACAAAATCTTAACTGTATAACATACACTTATCAGAATACAACACTTACAACACAACAGAACCACTATAACTAGATAACGCTGAAGCCTCCTGCTCCAAGCTCCTTTAGATATATCTGAAAAATCCTGAACTACTTGACTGCCCGTACAAATTTAGGCACCCAAGAGTTTAGGTAGAACAAAACAAATAAACTCCGGGTCAGTCATGGGACTGGTATGAGTAAACAGTTTAAAACAGTTTCAGAAAACTAAATGATATCTCATAAGACCACGCCGTATAACACGGAACGGGTTTTTCCCTTATGAAAATCCAAACACTTGACTTATCCTTATATCAAAACTCTTTTGATATTATAATAATGTCTAAATCAAGTAGATAACAATCTAGTGGAACGTTTGCATCTCACGTTCCACATATATATACAAATCATAAACCGCAAGCACGTATTGGGTAATGGGTTTCCAACTATGACAAGGTATGGAACCACCTTTCGCTGGTATATCTCTAGAGGAGAATACACCGAGTTCAACAAGAACATCTTGCAACTCAGCCACACATGACCGACCACTCATTTCGCTTGAGTGTATCGAATGTATATCACCAACGATTGGGATCAGCAACCGTTTCCCGAATGGGACAGCATCGACAATAGATTTTTAGAAGTAAATGAAACTCTAGATCAGGTGATTATACACCCTAATAGGTGTGACCTACATAGCCATGCTGCTTGCCCGATTTCTGTCATTTACCGGATGATGAGGCTAGAAGCTACGCTTTATCATCACACCAGATTCACTTCGAATGTCACATCGTCAAATCCATCAAATCACCGATTGACGTCTACAACAATACATTACGTGTCAGCTAAAAGAAGTTTCCTTCTCCGCTTCCACTCTTGGTACAGTTGAAGAAATCAATGTACGTGACCTTTCTGGAAATACTCTGTCAGACATCCATCCATACAAGTCACCCAGGAACAGGATGAACTGAAGGAACTATTTCTATTAATAGAAAAGGTCCTTGCACTCTACTCTGTCTTCGATTATCTTTATATAATCTGATTTGTAACGCTACTGCCAATACGGAGTGGTTCTTCGGATAATAATCCAACCGGTCTCTCCATATTGACAACGATGGTCAAAACTTCGATAGTCTGTGATTCAACTATCGAATAAAAACAAGTGTTTCGATAGTCGATGATTTAACTATCGAATAAAACAAGTGTTCATCCCAACATCCAACAATCACTGAGCCTTTAATTAATATTCCATTAATTAAATCTCTTCTCTATTTCTTTATCAATATTTGTTAACCAAATATTTTCAATAACAATATTGGCCTTATACGTTATTTGGAAAACATTTCCATATATCGCCTTCTTTTATTTTCTAAACTTTAGAAAATATATGTTATTTATAATTGGAAAATATTCCAATTACTTAGCTCTTTTACAATCTCGTTTATTCCTATACTTAGGAAATATCCTTTATTTCTATTTCCAAGTTACACTCATTTGGGTTAAAACGGATGTTGTGTAAAACATCGTTACGACAACCCAAATACTATATTCAACTAACTTTTATCCAACATTGATCTTCGAGCCTGGAATCTTACTATTTATTTGCTAATAATGAAATAAGTCAAGTTGGGGTATAACTACCTCTCAGACCTTGACTGAATAACATTTATAACGTCAAAACAGATAAAACTACTTACTCGAATAATCAATACCATACAACTACTAATTCACTTTTAAACACATATAAACTTTCTCTTCTATTCTTACTAGATTTTATCCCTAGTCTTCCTTTTTGATTATACTATTCTATTTCTAAGTTCGTTTCCTTATCGACTTCTATATATTTTGATATGTTAATTTCTACCTATCAAATTATCTTAAAAATATTCTCTCTCCTTAAATTCCGAGAAAAATTCGCCATAACCTCCTTTGTACCGGGAGCATCGGGAAATTTCAAATAGCTTTCCCGGTCCTTCTCATCTCAAAAAAGAAAAAGAAAGAGCCAAGCGGCTTGCCGATACGGCGCATAAAATCTCATATATGAATTAACTACGTACCTTTTTGTCGAGCAATCTGTTTATTTCACTTCTATACTTTATTCCATACCTGTCTCCTGTATATTTATACCTGTCCACTCTATTTTAACTATACCAATTTTTTTAACTAAATTTGTTAATTAAATCTGTTAATTAACTTCTTAGTCTAATCCACTTCTATTTATCCAAATCTATTTATTTTAGATCCCATTTGAATTTCTATATTCAAATTTCATTTGAAATACTATATTCAAATTCTATAGTTAAACTCCATTTGAATTTTATTATTCAAATTCTATTCAATTCCTTATATTCAAAGTCCATTTGAATTCTCTGCATTATTTATAAACAACGTTTATAACTTCAATTCAAATCCCACCTTTCCATTTATAAACAACGTTTATAAATTCAATTCAAATCCCATATTTTCATTTATAAACAAAGTTTATAAATTCGATTCAAATCCCATATTTTTATTTATAAACAAAATTTATAAATTCGATTCAAATCCCATATTTTTCTTTATAAACAGAGTTTATAAATTCTATTCAAATCCCACATTTTCCTTTATAAACAGAGTTTATAAATTCGATTCAAAACCCACCTTTTCATTTATAAACAAAGTTTATAAATTCAATTCAAATCCCACCTTTTCATTTATAAATAGAGTTTATAAATTCAATACTCGTTTTATATATTCAAACAAGTTAATATTTTTCCTAGCTCATTAAAAATTCAAATTCTATTTATAAAATAGAATTCCCTTTTCAAAATCTCAAATACCCTTTTCGATATTTTTATAAATCAATATTCAAGCCCCAGGGATATTTTAAACAATCAAATCAACCAATTTTCAATCATTTGATTTTTAACACATCATATATGAATATATATGAAATCAAACAAATAACAAACAGATAATATATTTTTGAGGAATCCAGTTGGATTCCTCCAACCTGTTTTTCCTGCATCCACAGACGTTAGTCAGCATAGTAATATACCCATCCTGCTTCGAGGCAGGATATCGCGGTATAGAAGGTCATCCACTAATCATAGCGTGGGGCGCATAGGGTAATCATCCGCTATGGTACCGCGGGCATCCGCTAATGAGACTACGGGAATCCAACCAATCATCAACCCAATATATATATATATATATCCTAAATAACTAATATATATTTTAAAACAATCAGACATCATTCAAACAAGCACAGACAATTATTTTTAACTATATAAAAATAATTCTAAATTAAATGGTGAGTGAGGTTTACTCACCGTTATTTTCCATTTCTGAATATCCAAATAAATTCCGTTTAATTTCATGTCGATGTGCTTACGAACTTATCGAATCATCTCAACCACTTTATCCCGTACCTATGATTAAGTAATATTATTTACCGATTAATCAATTATCGTTTTAAATTAACTTAGTAAAACAAATAAACAAATTCTTCTAAGTAATTTAAAATCGATGCAACAAGTACCTCACAATCGATCGACACTTCACTGCCACACAATCCATCCGCCCATTGTCCGGACAACTCTCCATCGACAACCAAACCTAACATGCTTTAGTTCCATCATCAACACCCCTTGTTTTCCACTGTTGAACAAACAGCACCTTACCAATTTATATATTTATTTGCTTAAACAAAAAGAAAGTTAACAATTTAAATTACCTTATTAATTAACTTTCCTCACTATCTCTACCTTCAGGAGGGAAAAACCAAAATTGACGTGACTACCCATCTTCCCAGAATTTGAATACACAACAAATTTGAACCCAACATTCACCGTTATCGTACGCTGCCCTTCCCTCGACCTCGATAGCTCGCTGTTAAGCCTCATCTTCCTCATTGATTTACATTCATCATTACTCCTTCGCAACTCCCTCCATATATCACCTTATCCTCCTGAACAATACACCCAACACCATCGCGATTCAGACCTCGCGCTGCTACAGTAACTCCGGTAGTCTTCTACTTCGATATCAGGTAAAATCGACATCACCCCTTGAAGTCACTATCGAGCTCGATACTGGTTTATTGCGGAAACCCAAACCAAAATCGCAACTTCCAATTCAATTCGTGAACCCTCGATTTGCTCATACGCGAGTTCCAGGAATTCACTGTGAAGGCTTCAATCGATTTACTGTGAGTGTGAGCGGTGGAAAGTTTTATAAGAGAGCAGCGACCTGATTCGTTTTTCTAAGGTTTTGGATTTTGATTTTGTAAAGGGAGAATGGAGCTGTCACTTAGAATTGCTTTTGAAGCCTTTCCAATTTGCAGAGAAAAAAAAATAGAAATTAAAATGAACAGGATGTAGCGTGATTTCTTATAAACGAAGGGAGAGGTTTTGAATTGAACAGCGAGGTCTATATAATTTGTGGAGATGATGTGGAGAACGTGTTCTATTTCCCTCCTTTCGATTTTCTATGGACGAGATAAATTCTCTAATTTAAAATACCCTATGATTTCCAACTCCTTTCTGAACCCAACGATTGTCGTTTTTAGGGTTTACCCACTATTCCGGACACACTGGGATATGTCACGAAGTCTAATTCGATCGTCTGTGGAAGATATTGATTTAAATTGATATAAATTAAATTTCAAACCATTTAAATTCTGCGATAAGAAATAAATATTATTATTCAAATTCAAACAGAAGTTTGAACTGTATTTAATTCAGTTTTAAATCTCGAACTGAATTATATTTTCGCATTACGATGATTTAATATATTCGATATTAAATCAAAATTGATTATTAAACTGATAACTTAATATAAAAATCCATTTATATTATCAACACAATATTTAAAACCATATTAAATAATTAAAATTAACCCATAAGAATCCGGGTCATTACATTCCATTTTTATGATATTTTTAAATATCAACATTTAGGCCCAGTGGTAATTAAACACCCAAAACAACCAATTATTAATTTCAGGTTTTCTAACACATCATATATGACAGTATATATGCAAACAAATAAACAAACAGATAATATATTTTTGAGGAATCCAGTTGGATCCCTCCAACCTGTTTTCCTGCATCCACATATGTTAGTCAACATAAATAATACCATCCTGCTTCGAGGCAGGATATCGCGGTATAGAAGGTCATCCACTATCATAGCGTGGGACGTATAGGTTAATCATCCGCTATGGTAACTAGGGTAATCATCCGCTAATGATACTGCAGGAATCATCCAACCACCAAACCAATATATGTATATATATATATATAATAGCCAAGCCTAAATAACTAATATATATTTAAAAGGCACAGTAATATTTAAATGCAACCAAACAATCAACCGACAATTATTTTTAACTGATAAAAATAATTCTAAATGAAGGTGAGTGAGATTTACTCACCGTGATTTTGTTTGCAATCTGTTTTCAAATTTTTGTTTTAAATCGAACGATGTTCGATGTAAATGGAAAATTCCAGTCGATGCCGTAAAATCCCAAATCAATCCAAAGGCCATATTTATGGATATGATTCTCTCACGCCTTGTTTGTTCCATTTTGATCTCTTACAAGAAATCTATGAATTTTATTAGATTCAATTTATAATTAACAGTTAATTTAATCAACTGATTTAAAAGCTAATTATGGTGAATTACAAGAACTAACCCTGTTTCATTGTTTCCAGGTATTGCGACATCAAATCTGATTTCAAACTTTAAAAACTCTACCTCCTCATTCTCCTATTGAACTCAATATAGAATGAACACCACCCACCACTATACTACGTACTGCATCTTCCCCGAACGGCAATGCGCCCCACTTCTAGTCTCTCAAAACTACTAAACCCAAAACCTGATTGTTCTGTTTTACTCCTCTTCCCAATCCCATCCTTCCTACATCACCCAGTTCTTGTTCGAACTCACCACTGAAAAACCGATGTCAACCTTTATACGTTGTACAGGAAAGGTGTGATATGTATTAGGCACCAAACCCATCAAAAATGGCATCGCACTTTTCTGCTTCCTAACGTCATCACACCTTCAAACGCGACTTTCCCCAAACTCCACTTGAATTGATGCTGAACCGAAGCCCTAATGAGCGCCTGTTGAAACTGGTGATCGAACAAAGGATCGGATCCCCCCCCAGATGCCATCGCGATAGAACATAACATGAATACGTTGAAGATCCTCTCGAACCAAATCCAAATAGTGCCTTAATTCACTGTCAAAAATTTGATTTGTACTTGTTCTTCGATTTACTAAATCGATTTTCCCTCTATGCTTTATTGACCATCACGACCCTTTTTGGTGCCGATCTTCAGACAAGTCACGATTTTGATTTAAGCGTGAGCATGGCCATTTTTATGAATTGAAGCTTTTGGTTTCTAAAGCAAAAGGGAGAATGAGTTGGATGGTTTTTAAGAGGAGCGATTTTGCTTGAGTTATAGGAGAAGGATTTGTGGCTTTAATTTGAACAGCGAGGCCATCATTTGCTTAAAGCCTTCGAAAAATAGATTAATTAAAAAGAGGACGTGTGATTTTTATAACCAAGAGATGCTACTTAGTTAAGGAACTAAAGGAAGATTTTTACTAAGGAAATGTTTAACTGAGGTAGGTTTTATCTGATACGGTGTTTATTCAATTTTAAACTACTCCGTTACCCCGAACTCCTTTCTGAAGCCAACAACTAGCGTTTTTAGGGGCGAACCGCTATTCTGGACACACTGGGACAAGTATCGAAGCTCAATTCGATCATATGGAGAAGATATAAATTTTAAACTAATATAAATTAAATTCAAAACCATTAATTTCCTGAAAATAAAAATAATTATTATCGTTTATAACCACATAGAATTTATATTGATAATCTGAACTGTTTTGACTCCGTTCTAATTTCGAATTGAATTATTTCAGTTCTCGTATTTCAATAATTATATATTCAAAATAAATCGTATATTGATTATAAATCAATAATTCAATATAAAAATTCTTTTATATTATCAACTGAATATTTAAAACAATATTAAATATTTAAAAATAAACTGTTTGAAAAATCCAGGTCGTTACATTCTTCCCCCCTTAAAAGAATTTCATCCTCGAAATTACTAAGGTAAGGAAAAGTCTATAAACTGTTAACTTTTCAAAATCCACTTATGTTGAAACACACATTTCAAATTTCAACAAATTTTAGTTCTAACCAAAACTTTTGGTTTCCATCCATTCAATTCAAATGATTTAATATCAATACATTTACATCCAATTCATATTCCATTCATATGTATTTGAATTCATTCAAATTGATTCTAATCAATTTATTCACATCGATCCATTTAACTTGCTTAAGTTAAATTTAAAATTCCAAAATTCAAATTTCTAGGTTTTTATTTCAAATTCTTTAGAAATAATATAAATATATACATATATTTATTTTCGTCTCAAATCCAAAACATTTGAATTTTCCAAAACAACTTGTTCTCTTTCAAACAAATTTCCATCAAAACTTTTCTAAGGTAGCAATTCATTACTTAGAAACTCGAAAATGAACACTGATGATGTTGCGACCATCATCAGAATTATTTCCCAACCACTGAAGTGAGTTCAGTGCTTTATCACTTACAAAATCCATCTCATGATGATTTTTATTCAGAAATCCTTTCAAAACAAAGCTATATTATTTTAATATACTTTGGAAATATTTTCCAACTTCCCAGGATTTTAAATTCTCAATTCTGCTTTGAATTCAATTTTAATTCATCTGATTTGTATATTTGATTCTTATACAAATTACAACTAGTTATACATAACCATTTCAATTTTATAATCTTATTTGATTATAATTTTAACATCCAACACATCCATATAATATAATAATTTCAGAAAATTATTCTTTTTCTATCAAAATAGAATTTTGGGTAAAATTATTTCATTTACCCACTTAAAAACAATACCATGTCGAATTTCTCTATTAAGTGTTTATAAATTCCTATAGACTTCGTGGCATCCCAGGATTCGATCAGAATTCATAAATCGCTCAACAGACTAACCAACACAATATAAAACAATTTGTTTTAATTTATTAACAAATATGCGCTCTCTTATATATATACACTCAACTCATTCTAGGGTACTACTGACCCTATCTCTAATGAGCACAACCCCAACAAAGCCTAGGTATTCGCTCAACCTAAGCTCTGATACCAACTGTAACGTCCCGCAAATCCGCAATATCTGAGTTGACTAAATACAACATACGTCCAACCCAAATATCACGAAAATACGAATCATTAATAGAAAGAAGTTAGAGGGTGAGAAATAGAAAGAAATAAAATTAGAATAGAAGAAGAAGAACAGAAACACAACACAGATCTCACATCGCAGCGGAATAAAATATAATATATAACAGCTTTTGAAATACAAAATTTCAATTTATATACATAACATTTATCATCAGAGTACAACACTTACAATACAGCGGAAATAACACTAGATAACTAACGTTGAAGCCTCCTTCTCCAAGCTCCTCCAAATATCTGTAAACACCTGAACTACTTGACTGTCCGTACAAATTTGGGCACCCAAGAGTTTAGGGAAAACATAGAAAAATAAACTCCGGGTCAGTCATGGGACTGGTATGAGTAAACAGTTTAAAACAGCTTGAGGAAATAAATGATATCTCATAAGACCACGCTGTATAACACGGAACGAGTTTTTCCCTTATGAGAATCCAAATAGTCTTTATATCAAAACTCTTTGATATTATAATAGTGTTTAAATCAAATAAATAGAATCTTAGTGGAACGCTTGCATCTCACGTTCCACATATATAATATACAATCAAAATCGCAAGCACTTATTGGGTAATGAATTTCAAATTATGACAAGGTATGGATCCACCTGCCGCTGGTGTATCTCTAGAGGAGAATACACCGAGTTAAACAATAACATCTTGCAACTCAGCCACACATGACCGACCACTCATTTCGATTGAGTGTATCGAATGTATATCACCAACGATTGGCATCAGCAACCGTTTTCCGAATGGGACAGCATCGACAGATTTAAGAATAAAAATGGAATTACTCTAGATAGGTGATGATACACCCTAATGGGATCTAACCACATATGTAACAACCCGGAAATGCAAGCCAGTTTAAAATTTTTATTTTGGCAATTTTAGCGAATTTTGAATATTTAAAATGAATTATTTTAAATAATGGCGATGAGAAAATTATTTTGAATTGAATTAGAATGAATATATTTATACTCATCGTCGTTAGAATATAAAATTTTATTTTAATTATAAATAGAATTGAAAATGGCGTGGTAGTTCGATAATTCGATTTCAAACTTCAATTGAATGTACCGGGTGCAAAATAAACCGGATTTTAGTGAAACCAAAAATAATAGGATCTAATTGAGAATATCTTTCCAACGAATCCAAAAAATCAAAATTTCATAGCGGGGATAAAAAGATATGTCCAGTTGAAATTTTAGAATAGTCGCTATGGAATTTCGGCCCTTGAAAATAACAATTTTACAAACGACCTCGGATTTCGACGAAACCACTTTTGTTGGATCTGTGATGTCAAGTTATTACTAGATTCCAATTTTCGTAATTTTTCGAATCAATATGTGAGCGTGGCAAAGGAAAACGCGTTTGACCAGTTTTAGTTGATTTTAATCGACTGGAAAATGGCCATTTTACCAACGGTCTCAGAATTCGACGAAATTAGTTTTGTTAGGACCGTATCGTCAATACGAAGCTAGAAAATATTTTTCAGGAATTTTTCGAGTAAGTATGTGACCCTAGTAAATTGAAATGCGCGTTCAAATTCAATATATAGAGCTATATTTTGATTTTGACGAAAACTGATTGAAACGATCGAATCAGCTTACGATGCATAGCCCATTGTGTTCGGAATGGGGGTAATTAGCAATGGACAACAGGCAGTGGGTCTCGTTTCGAGGTCAGGATAAAAAGTACCTTTTTGAAACTAATAAATAAATAATTAAAAATAAAAAATAATAATAAAAACTCTCCTATATCCCCTCAAACACCCCCTGTTCAATTTAGATCGGAGAAAGAAAGTTAAAAAGAAAAAAAAAACAAATCGACGGAGCCACCCTCGTCGTTGCCTGCGCCGCCAGTTGGAGATGCTCCCCCTCTTCTTCCTCCGCCGCCTTCCTTCTCTCTCCTCTCCCCTCGATCCTCCGTCAAGTCGAACCCCCCCCCCCCAATCGCGAGAACCTCGCGAGCCCCTAGCCCTAGCCGCACTACCACCCAACCCCTCAAACCCGACGCCATGGCAAGCCGCACCCCCACCGCGAGGCACCTTGGATTCGCCAATCCACATCGAACTCCCATCCTCCGTCAACGTCCAGCAATATCTTCTTTCTCATCCTTGAACGCGAGCACTTCATGTGATGGTGTGATTGCCAAAGACTACATCGATGAAGTCTGCTCTTCCCCTCGACTCGAGCAGCTGCCTACGCCATCGACCAAAGGTGAGAACCCTATTTTCCCACTCAAATTTAGTTTGTGTGATTATAACATGGCTTTAAAAATGAAATCTTTACATGGATTACACAATAATAAAAATATGTTTTTTTAATTACATAACATAGTTGTTAAACCATAAAAGGTAGGATTGTTAAACCATAAAAGGTAGGATTTTTAAAGTGTAAAAGGTCCGATATTTTTAACGATGAAAAGACGATATTTTTATTATTGAAATATAAAAAGATTATATTTTTAAACTGAAAAAGGTTATGATCTTTAATTTGAAAAAGATATGATTTTTAATTAGAAAAATATAAATTTTTATGATTAGGAAAATATGATTTTTAAGATGGTAAAAATATAATCTTTACAGTATTGAAAGTGAAAAGATCGTATTTTTAAAGGTGGAAAGATCGTATTTTTAACATAAGAAAGGTGAGATTTTTAAATATGAAAAGATTCGATTTTTATATAATAGTGTAGTTAAAAATATAATTTTTATACTAGTGGCATATTAAAAATATGATTTTTATTCATGTAGAGTAATAAAAATATAACTTTTATATGAAAAGGCGAAATCTTTATATTTGAGAAGGCGAAATATTTATATGAAAAGGCGAAATCTTTATATTAGAAAAGGCGAAATCTTTATATTAGAAAAGGCGAAATATTAATATTAGAAAAGGCGAAATCTTTATATTTGAAAAGGCGAAATCTTTATATAGAGAATAGCGGGATAAAAATATAATCTTTATTATATGAACATCAATACAAAAATAGAATTTTTATTTATATAGTAGCGAAATAGAAATATGATCTTTCTTATATATATGTTGAAATAAAAATGCGATTTTTATAGCGGTGAAATAAAAATTCAATCTTTATATATGAAATAGAAATATAAAAATATAATTTTTATATAGAAGGAAGCGTTGTAAAAATATATGAGGTAGAAATAAAAATAGAATTTTTATTTATTTAAATGAAGTGATAAAAATATAATTTTTACATTTGAACAGCGTGAAAGGAACTGCATTAGAATTTCAAGCAGATCCAGACAGTTCAAAAGCAAAGCAAGGAGGAGTGGAACCATCAGTGAGAACTTCTCACTTTAAATCTTGTTTTTCTAGTTAAAAATATATACTAGGATGCAGACGGTGCTTAGCACCACCCGACACCCGTCATCCACAGACCATGGATGGCTTGTATGTTTGTTTGTTTATTGTGATGAAAATTGATTGTGTGACGTGAAATAAAATATTTATATAGTTAAAAATATTTTATCGTTAAAAATATTGTTTTTAACGTGTGTGTGTGAATAAAAATATGTGTTTGTTGATTTGAAACCCCACACGGGTGTTGGGATGATATTTGAAGTCAACTCATCCCGATTGATTGGTTGTATGTCGATCGATTGATTGACAGGCTGTTATAAGCGTTAGATATCTATATTTGATGCTTATACAGTGTGGTGCACTTTGGATGATGATTGATTATTTATTGTTGTGATTATATACATGTGTTGTATGAAATCCATATAATTAACATTATATGGTAATTGATTGGGCCTCATTCCAATTGGGAAAATAAAGAATAGAATGAAGTGTATATTCATGCGTTGAATAGAATAAATAATCATGTGTTGAAAATTATCATGTGTTAAAAGAAATATTTTAACAATAAAATTTACATCTTTATCATATTTAAAGTTAGAAACTAACTGGAAAATAGATAAGATGAGTGGTTTCCTGGGTATTGATCTGATATTGGTTTCGGCCTTCGGCGTTAATACTTAGGGAATCATTCTCTTACTACTTTACGGTTAGAGTCTGATTTAAAAAAAATCAAATGATAGATACCATAATTTTATAAAATATATAAATAACAAAAATAGTCATGTGTTGACAGTGCTCATGTGTTGAGAATATTCATGTGTTGAAAGAAATATATATATTCATGTGTTGAATAGAATAAATATTCATTTGTTTAATAGAATAGCGAATTTATTGAAAGATATAAAGCCGTGTTGATTAGAGTTGCGCTATTTTGATGTGAACGATATTTATATCGATTATATTCGTTTATATAATGAATATAGAAAAGGAAGTGATTTCAAAATACAACGTTTTGAAAATATTATCATTTATATAGTAATCATATGAAATATTCAATTTTGATTTGAAATTGAATATAGAGTTGAAATTGTTTTGGAAACGAATTTAAAAAGATTTATAAAATACGTTTTAAAAGGAAATCGACGAAATATATATAATATATATATATATTATATATATAATGGCCTGAATAGAACGCGCCGCACCGCGGCAGTTCGTGAATTTCGACCATTGACTTCGAATTGACGTTGCGGGAGATCCGACCGTCGGATTCTCCTAAAATCGGAACCGTTGGGTTCATATCGAAAAGAGCTTTCTAATGAATATTAGAAATTTCAAATCTAACGGTTGGATTTGGAATTATGTCCAAATCAAATTTGGAAAAGGTCGTTGTAAGTGCAGTTCGATGGCCGTTGATGGAAATCGACTGTATGGGCCTTGATAAAATTATTAAAAATATCTATAATTTGTGTAAAATCGTAAGAAATGGTTTGTGAAGAACTAAGATGAAAAATTCCACCTTTGAAAAGATAAAAATAGATTTTTATGAAAATGAACTAGTTTTGAACTAGAATTAAAATCAATTAAATTTTTTGAAATAAATAAATTGAATTTGAAAGTGGTTTCAAAAATAATCAGAATTTCCAATACGTGAATTGAAATGGATTTGAATCGAAATTATCTTCGGAATATTTCGATGTTGGATTTTGTGATTATACAGATATGGTTGTGGAAATTTGAAAGATATATTCATATCGTTATTTCCAGTACGATATTTGTTGGTTTCAGAATTTGATGTTGAATATAAGCCGGTGTATTTTCTATTCAGAGCCTTGTATTTAATATCAAACGTGATTTGGGCTTGTCGTGGATGGTGTCTTCATTAACACCGTTCTTAAGCCCAGTTGAGAAAAAGATTGAATCTTTCTATTTAGATTTAATGAAGTGTATCAATTAAATAATATTTAATTGGAATTGAATTTGAATTAGTTTTTAGATTTATCGTGAGCGGTGTTTTGAACAACACCTGTTCTTTAACCCGATTAGCAATAGAGTGTGATTTTGGGTTTATTGTGAATCGTGTTGTAAATGACATTGGTTCTTTAACCCAGTTAAAGACAGGATATTGTTTTTTAAGAAGATTAAAACTAAGTGGAGTTTTAATGAATCTTTAATTAGATTGAAATGTGAATTGATAATTTAAATTATCAAATCTGAAAGGTGATCGAGAATGGAGTACCACCAGTTTTGCTCCAAAGCGATAATTAAATCTTTAATTAGATTTGAACGTGAAATGGTAATTAATTTTACCGATAGCACCGTGGTGTTAGATATGGAGTATGACCAGTTTTACTTCATGGGATGAATAGGTTGGGATTGGGAAATAAAACAAATAATTACTTCGGTGTGGTTCGCTAATCCCGACTAGTGTGAAAAACCATAAAATGGTTTGAAATGATATCCAAAGGAATATTAAAGAATAAATTTAGAAGTTTTTGTCTTGGATAAAATTAATGGGAACCTTTCCCTAAGAACGTGATTTTGTGAATAAAAGAATATTCTGAATTGGAATGAGGCGCTTGTTGTGTTTGTGTAACATTTGTTTATTATATACGTGGGTTATTCAGAAAGGCCAGGTTTCTACCCATTCTGAATAACCGATTCGACGATATGTCGAAGATGAAGATGGTGGTTGAAGACCGGAAGTATTCACATCGTTTGGGTGATTACTGATGATCTCGATTGGGTTGTACACCCAAGAGGAGAGAACAGTTGGTGATCGTCCAGACGTACTTGGAGATCGATGGATATGCGAGGAAAGTGCCTCTGGTTTCGTTCGGACCCAGAACGAACTTGTAAATGGACTGTGTGTCTGACATTGGATTTTATTCTGTGTTGATTGATCTCTATTAAATATACATTTGTTTGGCGGCAGAGAATTTATTCTCTTGCTTAACGCCCTTCTCTGAGACGTACGAGCTCAGAGGTTGTATATCGATGGACATCAGTCGCATGAAGTGAATTTCCAGTGTGGCACGCGTAAATGGCAATTGATCAAGGCTTCTATTGAAAAGCAAAGTCTTGTGGTTGATGATCAAAAGCACGGCCTGTGTGGCGCAGCTTTGTGTATAATGTGAATTCGCGAGCCTCACACCTCGGTATGAGTCAGAAACGGGATACGTACCGTTGGGAGAACACGACGTTTCTTTCTAGCTAGTGGTGGTGTCAGTGCTTAAACTGGCTGACATTTATATACTTTTCAC
The DNA here is from genome assembly GCA_030737875.1 of Allium sativum. Taxonomy (NCBI): domain Eukaryota; kingdom Viridiplantae; phylum Streptophyta; class Magnoliopsida; order Asparagales; family Amaryllidaceae; genus Allium; species Allium sativum. Next base: position 843,419,393 of record CM060912.1, on the reverse strand, counting down.
CTGTGTGGTTGTTGGAATGCGAGGCGCCTCGGATATAGGTCTGTTAGAACCGGGAAACGTGTGTTCAGGAAAAACTAATCCTCAAAAGTAAGAGAGGACCGGCCCAACCGATTCCAAGGATCATAGTGGGGTCCTGAGACATTTGCTAGAGTGTCCCGAACGGAGAGGAGCTTGCCCCTTGCCTCGACTCATGAAGGAAATCCAATTTCCAATACGTGATATTGCGGTTTTAATTGTAGAACTAGTATGGCGACATGATATATGGTACCCATGCCGTCTATGATTGATATTTATGATTTGAATTGTTTTGACACTATACACTTATTATAGTATCAAATTATTTGTTTTAAACGTACCAAGCATGTTTGGCTATTATAAGGGAAAACCCTATCCCCCGGCTTGCGTTGCATTGCATGATGGGACTTGGGTCTTATAATAGCTTCATTTTTCCAAAAAGCATTGCGCTGTTTTGATATATGCACTAGTGTTCTTGGGAGGAAACCCGTTCCGCGTTATACGGCGTGGTCCCTTGAATTAGTCTCTTTTAAAATAAAGATTTATAACTGTTTTAGTTCTCACACCAGTCACATGACTGACCTGGAGTTTATTGTTTTAACCTAAACTCTGGGTGCCCCTATTTTTCGACACGGGCAGCTAGTAGTTTTGGTTTTGCAGATTTATATTCACAGGAACCTGGTTTACAGCTGGAACGATGCTCGGAAAGCTCTGTATCCGTGTATTACTTTCGGTTGTGTTTTGTATTATTTTCCGCTGTTATGTAATTTATTGTGATCTCTGATATTTATCGAATGTATTTTATTCATTTATACTCTGTATATTCTTGTATCTGATGGAATTGTTGTAATTAACAATGAAATGTTCTTCTATCGTTCCGATGTGTGTTGTTCTCATCTCAATCCGGGCTTTCCTCACCGGGGGAGTTCGGGTCGTTATAACAAAGCTATGCCGCCTGCCCGATTTTTGTTATTTCCCGGTTGTTGAGGCCTAAGGCTACGATTACTTCTCTCAATGATAACACAATTACTTTGAATGCCACATTATCAGATCCGTTAATCATTAATTGGGTTTGCATAAATAATCTAGATATTATGCTAAGGGAATAAATCCGTTGCCACCATATATATTTGTACAGTCCAACATATGCGATCATTGGAAATATTCTGTTAGACATTCGTCCATATACGTTCGTTCTGGGATTGAACGAAACCGAAGGCACTATTTCGTACATCCATCCTAGGCAATCTCTACCTAGGACTTATACAACAGCCCTTGCACTTTACTCCATCTTCAATTTTCTTTGGCGTATATGATTCGCAACGCTTATGCCAATACGGAGTGGTTCTTTGGATAAGAATCCAACTGGTCTCTCCATATTAACAACGTAAAAATGGTCAAACTTTGATAGTCGGTGATTTAACTATCAACTGAAAACATGTCCGTGTACACACAACGATCTTATTTCCAAATGGAATTATCGATCACATCATCAAACATATATATATATATATATATATATATATATATTCATATTTCCTTGTTTTCTATATTTAGAAAATATACGTTATTAACATTGGAAAACATTTCCATCTCTCATTCACGTATCACTACCATTCCACAACTATTAGTCCCTAATTGTAAACTAGTAAGAGAACAATTCTCTATGTATTAATCCCGAAGGCCGAAACCAACATCAGATCGATACTCAGAAAACTATTCAATCTAACTAATCTCCAGTCAGTTTCTAATTTTTGCTTAACTCTATTTCTTTAACTCTATTTGATTAATTCGAATAACTAATATTCGATTAACTCTAATTGATTAACTCTATTTCTTTAACTCTATTTCTTAACTCTTATTCAACTAACTTTATTTTCTTTATAAAGATTTCCTTTTTATTTATACTATTCTATTTTTAAGTTTGTTTCCTTATCGACTTCTATATATATTGATACATTGATTTCTAGTTATCAAGATTTCTTAAAAATATTCTAACTCCTTAAATTTCCGGAAAAATTCGCCATAATCTCCTTTGTACGGGTTTACCGGAAAATTCAAACCTTGCCACACATGCCCTCTCCATTCAAAAAGAAAAAGAAACAGCCAACACTACAACAAAAAATACTTTTCGCAACAGGCAATATCTGTTGCAGTAGACCAATTGCAACAGGCCCGTGCCTCTTGGTATAGCCGAAGTTGCAAAAAGTCTGCAACCTTTTCTGCCTGTTGCAATAGAACGTTGTTGTATACCTTTTTGCAACTGGCCATTTTTGTTGCAGCAGACCATTTTGCAACAGTATATGCCTATTGCAATAGATTCATAAATCTATAAAAAAAATATAGCTTATAGATATTACATATTAAATGTAATTGTTTTAGTAATAGTGTATATCACATTATGAAATAAACAAATAAATATTTTATTTTAACAAAGTTTTAATAGTACAAACAATTACAATAAAAGTTTCTACAATTTTCATACACCATTCATGTGCAACAATTTCTTCTTTCACACAACATGTTTTTTTCGAATAGAGTATTTTCTACTCATATTTCTACCCTATCATACTTATATTATAACAAGATAAACTTGGGCCATTGAGGGTCTTCTTTGAGTTGCTACTTGTGCGCAAAAAAGTGCAACTTTTGCGTATCTTAATACTTCTTCTTCGGGGTATCCTTGTAGACTTGAATCCACTATCTCTTTCAATCTCCCTTCTTCGCGTAGTTGCCATGTCTTTGGAAAATGTGAATACATAAATACTCAGAGGCAAATGAATGAAACCATAAAAAACAAAGGTTCTGTTAGAACAAGAATGAGTTTACAAGGCTTTATATAGTTGGTCCATATGTATAGATTTAGCATCAAGTAACCAACGTTGAATAAAAAAGGAAAATGACTGAGTGTACTTAAATCATTGACACTGACAAATCTAATATCATGCTGTCATTAATAAGGATAGTAAAATGATTGAAACTACTTTGCTCCACTTTTGGAATTTGACTGAAACAAAATGAAATATCTATTGTACTACTTTGCTAACGTTAGTTCTATCATGCAAAACCAGAACTGTAGATGTAATTTACCATGTAATGATGAATCGAAACAAAAAATAGAGGCAATGCCTATATATAGCATGAAATTTTATACAGCTCAAAAATCATTGTCAGTGAATTTTTACATGTACATTACCTCAAGCGAAGGGTTATTTGGTTAGATTAATTTGTTACATCAAAAAATACTTATTTCCTATAAAATGGAGCAGAAACATTACCTCAAGAGAAGCTTTTCCCATGACTGGTAACCCGCAAAAAACAGACTTTTTTCTGTATAATGTCTTTGTTTTTTACCTCTTCCGGTTAAGAGAACAATTTTGAACCCCAGTCCAGAAGCTCTTTGTATAATTTCAAACTTGCAGGCAAAGATGGTGCTTTTGCGGACTCCACCCATGCATCAAATGATGTCTCGTTGAAAGGCTTTGACCTAGAGTTTCACCCAAAAATAAAAAGAAAAAAAAAATCAAGTGAATACTGATTCATTGATCAATTGGTAACTGAGTTTAATCAAGTGTGCATTGTGTATTAACAAGATTTGTTGAGAGGTATTCTACTAAATGAATCTAAAATATATTATGGATTATGTTCGGACTTCGGTTCTGGCATTGTACCATCACTTATTGATGCCTTCAATTTCATTGACACTCGCATTCCATATAGGTGTGTTGTGTCATCCAATGCATCGGATCAGTGGTTTGAAGCACAATTGTCTAAACTTATGTCAATGCAAACCCGAGTGTTTATTGTTCATATGATGCCTTACCTTGGCAAACGACTTTTCCACAAGGTACGCCTTTTTTTTCAGTTAGTTTATGATATCTGGTTCTTCTATATAAAAGTATACATACAATACACTTTATGCTGTCAGTTTACATGGTTTAAAGTTTACAACTGATGAAAGCTATAAATCATTTTGCAACAACAAAAATTCAACTATTGATATATTTTATGTCATGCTTATAGGCAAAAGAATTGAACCTTATGACAAAGGCTACGTCTGGATCACAACGGACAACATGACCAATGATCTTCCCGTAATGAGACCAAAACTCCTGATCTCGTTCCCAGACCACTTTGGTGATTCGTCACTACGACCCTCAACTGAAGCCGCAAGATTTCAATGCACAGGTATCCATACTATTTTCAGCATAAATTTCAAACCACCCAGCGATCTAAAGTTCAATGATTATTGGGAAGCATAACCCTTGAATCATTGATAAGCCTTACCTCCCAGACAATCTATGACGCAGCTCGAAATCCATAGTAGGGATTCCTCTCGCTTCACTCCCTTTCAATCTGGAATGAATAAAAAGGGCCGATGATAGTGTAAATCTGTAAGACGTTACTATCTGATCTATGAGGGCTCAAGCTATCAGGAAAATAGTGGTCTCAACGTTGTTGAACTCAAATTCAACATCTAAAAGCCGATTCTCGTTTTCTCAAGACCGATCCCTTCGGTAAATCAGAAATGCAAATGTCAGATCTATAAACGGTAAGAATCCTTACCTAAAACAAAAGCAGTAACAGACTTCACAGCACGCTGGCACTCCTGATATGCACGTGAGAACCCAACTGAATCGAGGCTAAACGATCCTGCCATATACCAGTACCGGGCCTACAATGCCTTGAGATGAGAGGAGTAGTCGAGTAAAATTGAGATCTGGAAATAAATGAAAGACTGGGAATTGAGCGACGTACCAAGGAGGATATTAAGCAAGAAGCCATCGTTATGTTATGTGGTTTTAGGGAAAAGATTTTCAATTTAGGGATTTACTGAATGTTTATTTGGGGATTTGGGTGGGTTAGTGGAGCGCGTAGGAAATATAATACTCGGTTTTAGGAGGGAGGGCAAAAATTTCAGTTTAGAGCCAAAAGTTTTATTCCGAATTCCAAACCTGGAAACTTAATACTGCCAACCCTTCGTACCATACAAACTTACATCTATTAATTACAGACTAAATATTAACCTTAATTAATAGTTAATGAATAATACTTATTATTTATTAAAAATTAAGTACTAAATATAGTAGTAATAATTTAATATTAAATATTAATAGTAATAATTATAAAATATAATAATTAGTAGTACCAACTAATAACAATTTAAAATTTGCTACTTAATTTAATCTCAAACTTCGAATTCCAACACAAACGCTATTTGTCATTCTTCGGACAAGGCGCGGTGTTAGAGTACAAATTTTAGACGTTTGAAAAAAAAATATTGAAGTAAAAAATTAAAATGTTTGAGCTAAAAGAATTATTGAATTTATAATTTAAACATTATTAATAACCAACCATGATAAGTTCTTATAGAATTTATTAATTATCAAATCGTTGATTCATATTAATTAATTATTATTACTTAATACTTATTATATTATAACTAAATATTACTTATTACTTCGTACTATTTAATAATTTAATAATAACTATTTAAAATTATCACTAGCAGTTAATCGTTTAATAATAACAATTTAAAATTAATTATTAACAATTAATAATTAAATCCTGATACTTATTTTTAATAGTATGTTTTTCGCAACTGGCTTTACCAGTTGTAAAAAAATACAGTTATTGCAAGTGGCAAAAACTGTTGCTAAAGATATCTATTCGCAACTAGCTTGGAAACATAGTGGCTAAAAGTATGTTTTTGCAACGGGAAGTGGAGGACAGTTGCTAAAAATATGTTTTTCGCAATAGAAAAAAAGACGTGTTGCTAAATCTCATCTATTACAACTGCTATAATAGGTCTGTTGCTAAATATCATTTGCTACAACTGTCATATATCGCCTATTGCAAATAGCTAGTTGCAATAATGTATTTTCTTGTAGTGCAAGCGGCTTGCCGATACAGCGCATAAAATCTCATATTCAATTTAAATACATACCTTTTTGTCGAGCACTCTAATTATATCTTTTCTAACACTTCATTCCATACCTATCTAATATTTAATTATCTAATTTCAATTTATTCTAACTTATATTTCAACTTATCTCTAATTGTTGATTATTTCACTACTTAGTTATAATTTCATTTACTTCAATCTCCTATACTGAATTTGAATTTCCTTTGTAAAAAATTTGTTTATAAATTTGATGTAAATCGAATTTCAATTATAAATCCTTTAAACTTATTTCAATTCAGTTTATATTCTGAATTCACGACATATAATCAATCGTCCTATTTTCAACATGTTTTCCAATTCGCTTTTACATTCATACTTGGATTTAAATCGCTAAAGTATCTAACAATAATTTATTTCACTTAACTTATAAACATCGTTTATACATTAACTTGTTTATTATATTATCTTAAACCAAGTTTTCATTTCAAATCTATTTGAAACTCAATTCCTTTTATATTCCGAATTCCGGAATAAAGTTAATCGTTTATTATTTAAAACGATTCTAAGTTCTCAATTTAAATTCACATTTGAAATTTAAATATTTAAATTATCCAAATTGATGATTTTTTTTCTTTTTATTTACAAACACAATTTATTTTACTTGTTTATATATAAACAAGTTTAGCTTTCAAATTCATTTGAAATAAATATTTCTACTTTGGAAAAATAAATTTCCCTTTTCAAATTCACACTTGTATTTATATTTCTTGAATTATCCAATGATAATTCATTTCACTTCCTTTATGAACTTCGTTTATAAATGAATTGCATGTTTTAATTATTCAAAACAAGTTAATATTTTTGTTCTATTCAAATTTCAAATTCTATTTTAGAAAAATAGAATTTCCTTTTTAAAACTGGAAATTTCTTTTTCACGATATTTTTAAATATCAACATTTAGACCCAGTGGTAATTAAACACCAAAAATAACAAATTATTAATTTCAGGTTTTCTAACACATCATATATGACAGTATATATGCAAACAAATAAACAATCAGATAATATATTTTTGAGAAATCCAGTTGGATCCCTCCAACCTGTTTTCCTGCATCCACATATGTTAGTCAACATAAATAATACCATCCTGCTTCGAGGCAGGATATCGCGGTATAGAAGGTCATCCACTATCATAGCGTGGGGCGTATAGGGTAATCATCCTCTATGGTACCGCGGGCATCCGCTAATGATACTGCTGGAATCATCTAACCACAAAACCAATATATATATATATATATATATATATATATATATAATAGCCAAGACTTAATAACTAATATATATTTAAACAGGCACGGTAATATTTAAATGCAACCAAACAATCAATCGACAATTATTTTTAACTAATAAAAATAATTCTAAATGAAGGTGAGTGAGATTTACTCACCGTGATTTTGTTTGCAATATGTTTTCAAATTTTTATTTTAAATTGAACAATGTTCGATGTAAATTAAAAATTCTAGTCGATGCCGTAAAATCCCAAATCAATCCAAAGGCTATATTCATTGATATGATTCTCTCACGCCTTGTTTGTTCCATTATGATCTCCTACAAGAAATCTATGAATTTTATTAGATTCAATTTATCATTAACAGTTAATTAAAAATGTAGTTAATTTAATCAACTAATTTAAAAGCTAATTATGGTGAATTATGAGAACTCACTGTAACGTCCCAACTTTTTGACCGTTTCAAACCAGTGATCAAACCAATTTAAAACGTCCAAATTGACGGAGTGTATTTAGCTTACAGAGTTTAAAAACAGAATTAACACAGAAAATACAGAATAAATGACACCGTATTGAATCAACAGAATAAATCTTTTATTTATAAATCAGAATTTTTGAGTACAATACTTTTATATACAGCGGAATTTAAAAGAAACACTTTAATGCAAGAAAAAATCTTTACTGGTTTAAAATCTTCAGAGCGCGCCGTCTTTGGAATCCCCATCTTCGTCGACCTTTGAATCCTGACTGAGGTCTTTAAATCTGAAATGCTCGGATCTGACTCGAGCATCCCATGCAAAAACATAAAATACTTGAGTCAGGATTAATCATAGTTCAAGTAAATTAACTTCAATATAAACCGAAAAATATTAGTTAATCCTAACTTCCACGAAAAATAAAAATCGAGTAATATCTGTTCACATCAGTTTTAATTTCACGGACAAGCGGTTACACGAGTCTGCATGTACACATGTGTACAAGTACACATGTGCACTGCCTCAACATCCCATAACCCAAAAATCATAAGTGTAAGCATATATGACAAGAGCAACACACATACATACAAGGTGAATTACAACAGCTAAGGTAGTGGACAACAGTACACACGCAACATCAAATAGGCAGGACATACTGGATGATCAAATCAAACAGACCAAGTATAGCCCCTAGGTAAGATAAGTGCAAGCAGCCCAGGCTTAAACATATGAGATAGCAACGCGGCAAAAAAAATGACATCAAAGAGGTGTTTAAGAATCATCACATGCGGATTTGTATGTTCGGGGGGTCAACTGGGAAATCAAAAATATCATACTTCCAATAACTTTAGCACTTGAAATCTGCCCACACAATGCTACAGGCACGTTTAAAAGGGAGGACATACTTATGTACTTAAACACAAACATTTTTGCCTCTAAATTCCTTACTAATGGTTCAGTTTTGCAATACAGTGACTAAATAACATACATAAGTGCATGGCATAACTATTGTTCATGCTTATGGAAAGTGATCGTGTGAAGCAAAGACAAAGACCAGGGTAGGTGCAATATAAGGGTGGCATGTTATTTCTTTCAACATAACAATCAATATTTCTCTCTCTCCCCCAGTAATAGAATCTCATTTCATAAAACTGTTGGTTTCGATTTGCATCAATCTCTTCCGTTTCTCTTTGAATCTCTCGGGTAGATCATCTATTGGAAGTTTGAGAACCTATGCTCCCAGAGAATCTTTCTTCCGGCGTATAGGAATAACTGCCCCGCCCCAGGGGCGACGACGAAGTATCTATGCACGGGATAAGAACTCTTTCCGTTGAATCTTTCTTATTCCTGACTTAAGCAAGCATCCGCCCAATTAATATACTAGTTCAATCTAATTTTGGCTTTATGCGAACACTCTCGAACCACAAGATCTAGAGCATCTGAGGTAGTACCAAAACATAATTCAAGGTAGCATGCATTACCAAATGTATACCAAGACTACCAATTTGTATTAGTCCCAATATATATCACAATAGTTCAACTTCAAATGACCACCAGTATATTTATATGAGAGTGATAGGGTATGTGTAGATGAAAATAAAATATACAGCATGCATGTAATTGTTTTCCAGAATTATACATATAAAGCAACATTGATTTAAGAGTGTACTTTTAAAAATGTAGCATACAAGGTGAAAGACTGAAAAACAGTCTACCTGGTAACCAATTAACATATATAACTATAATGAATTTTCTTTTATACCATTTCTTTTTTCTCTAGTATCGATTTATTAAAAAAAATTGTAACTTGGCAGGTAGCATAAATACCCAAGCCTCAGGTGACTAGTTAATGCTGAACTCGTGTATTAACATAGATATATAAACATATACAGGTTTCCAATTCATTCCTAAATTTAGGCCTCATAAGTAGTTCAATGCCCTCCCACAATACCCATATATCCATACTTGTATGTTGTACATACACATAAATATATATAATAAGGATGTGATGCATACGGGGACTTTCTATGAGACCCTTTTCATTGGCAAATTTCTAACTGGAAAGATACATGACATTGTAGGCTAATGTTCAAGTTGCAACAGCAATAGCAAGAGGGTGCACAAGAGTCAATTTATTAAACATGGAGAGGGAAAAACACAATTTCAGATTTCCAGCTAATAAGGTAAGTCTCAACAAAATGAAATAAGGGATTCAGGATTTAACACAGCAAACTATTCCAAGTTTTCCAAGTGACAGTTAACACTTTCATATTTATGTAACTAGTATGGTATGTCCTACTTTAGTTTTGTAGAAATTTTACAAGGCACATATAATGAATTACATGTAATCAGGTATCCACCAAGCAAGACAAATAGTTAGTGCTGCATGGGTTGGAATTTAAAAACTTAACAAGGAATGATGTAACCAAGAAGCCAAATCTCTAGGAATATAATATATATAAGGTACCTACTGATTTAAAACAAGTGTGTGCAAATATAGTGTTCGGTACATAAAATGCAGCGGCACAATACCAGTTAAATCGTATGCAAACTCCAAATGTAGCTACCAGGTTTCGGAAATGGTAAATTTCACAACCATAAGAGCCAGTAACATAGTCACAAGGACAATAGTGGTAAAGACACACACTTTCAGGTTATAGCATTCCTTAGTATTGGTCATGCAGACATCCTAGCCCAGGTACATGCAGACAAATGTAGGAACAGCAGGTTTGTGACCATTTGATCACACAACAAAATTCACAATCCAACTTATACTATTATACTCGGTTTTCTTTGGGGTTAAAATACTTGAATCAAGAGAATCGTGAGCGAACTCACCTAGTTTGTATTAAAATTAAGATACTCGAGCAAAAATTAATCAATCGTGAGTTTCAAAAGAAACTCACCTTGAATGCAGTGGAGAAAACGCAACGATGCAGACTCAATTTTTGGTGTTCTTGAGAGTGGCGACGCAGTGCTTCAGGTTTGTGGCTTCAAATCAATGGCTGCGAGGTTCAATTAGGGTGAGTTTCAAAAGGGTGGAAGCTTCGATTTTGGAGAAGAACGCTTTTCGGTGGCCATTAAAATTGAAATTGGGGCAAACGATTTTCGATCGGCCATTACTGGTGAATTTAGATAAAGAAGTAATTTTCTCTAGAAATGAACGAGGGCTTGATCCTTTTATAAAGGAAAAAATGAAGATAAAAACAACATAACATCAGTAGGTGATAGGGAGTCTGTGTTTCTCAAGTATTGGTCGGCGTAGTGTATTGCTGACGAAGGTTATATTTGGTGTAATGTTTATATTAATTAAACCGTAAACTACCCCGTAGCGTTCTGAATTCGTATTGTCAATATAATCTCCAACTACAACGAAATTTAATGTACCTCTACATTTCAACGTGCTGAGTTCAATAAAAATTTATTTAATTGTAATTCGACTTCATTTATGAACATTGATGTTTTATTTTTAAGTTAGTTATCGGTTCACTGATTTTGTTCACACAAACAAACCCCGTTTGCTCCCAAACTTCGTAACGTAAATTTAAATTTCTTTATATATATATACGAATATATACAAAGCCAAATCAATTTTTTTTCATATCTCAACAGATAAATCTCTAATTCGTTTTAGCATCAATAACGCTTATCTTTATATTTAACCATTTATATTTTCCTGTCGAATTCAATTATCCAACTAAATTCAATTCAAATATTTGTTTCTCAACTAACGTTCTGAATCGAATTAAATCCACATACAACAATATATTTGATTTTTAGCTCAAGTATCAATATAAACTTGATTATTAATAGTTAAACCCTAATTAATCTCATATTCCCATTGTCGAAATTTCTGGGTCGTTACATTCTTTCCCCCTTTAAAACCTTTCGTCCCCGAAAAGGAGCTATCGTTAGAGTTATACCAATGTGTACTTCACATTTTCATATCTGTGTGAAATCCTCCCACAACTAATTTAAAAATCGATATTCAAGTCATTTATCATATTCAATTTACTCAGAAAAACACATTCCTTTCCAACCCAATCTCTTCTCAAATTTCACATTCGACATAAATTAGATTTTTATGCATCTCAAATTATTCCAAATTTATTTATAATCCTCTTCTGTCAATGATTTCTTCTCCATTTTCCCCTTCAATCCAGTCTCCTCATATTCAATCCATTAAGATTTTCCCACTCATTGAAGAGTGCAAATAACATATACATTTCAAGATACAAATTATCGCCTTGAAAATACTCTGAAATCTTTTCTTAACTTATTAGACTAGGTATGTTTTAAATTTCAATTTATTTATTTATAAAAAAAATTACTTGATAACTCGAAGTTTGACAAGTCTATTGTCGTTCTCACAGATGTTAGGCATACGCTGCCCGGGTGTATGACTAAAATCTATAAGTACTGAATATTCTTGCTTCAACTCCCAGTGAAAAACATTTCAAAAATTCTTTTTTTAAAAAAAAACGGATACAGAAAGTACCAATGTGATATTGATATGTTGATTGTTCATGAATTGCAGATACACAATGGTTTCGTCTGGATCTCCCAGAAAACATCCGTATCCGTAGGAAATCACTTCCCTGCGAATTTCGTCATGGACAAATCAACGGAAGATAACTAAGAATCAAAAGGCAATCTGAGGTCATTGAGCGTTGGCCGCTCTATCTCAAAATCACTGAAACAGATCATGAAGATATTTCAAATCATGAGGACAAAACAAGTTACAAAGACAAATCAGGTTACAAAGACCAATCAAGTCACGTAGACTAACTGCTGCATCAAACAGGTGGCTCACAATCACAAAGATATCTAAATATTTCATGGCTCCATTCTACCTTTAGTAACTCTAGTGGTTACATCTCTTTCATGTGTAGATATGCCATGTGGACCGCAGGTACACAGTGGTTACGCCTGGGTCCCCCAGGAAACATCCATACCCGTAAGCTTTCACAGCTCTGTGGATTACGCCCTCATAATTTGACTGTAGATCGCAACAGTCACAATGGTTACACTTGGTTCCCCCAAGAAACATCCGTCTGCCGTAGGCTATCCTCAGCCCTGCGAATTTCGCTACGCGGTCGGATTCCAACGACTTTAGATCGCAGCGATCACAATGGTTACGCCTGATTCTCTCAAGAAACATCCGACCGCCGTAGGCTATCTGCAGCCCTGCGAATTACGCTAGCAGTCATGCTCAATGGCAACTCATGAGTTTTATGTCCGGACAACCTACTTCCACCAACAGCATATCTCAACCAAGCTCGAAATTCAAGAGAAGGAAGGTACTTTCCTTATCTTTACTTTGAAAAACATACTATACTATATACATATAATATTTTATTTCATAAATCATACTTATGTCATTTACATAAGATTTTCTTCCCAAATCATATTTCAAACATCTCGTCTTATATAAATTCCGTTATATAAGATTTTATCTTAATCGATTACCTTTCAATCCAAAAAATTTCAATTCACTATATTTTCCCATACAAGTTACGAAATCTTATTTCTCCAATACCCAAAATCGAATATTCTCAAAATTCATTCCGATTTCAAAATTTTAGCTTTGATCTATTAACTACTTCAAATACTTGATGTCCTTTCCAACTCGGATTTATAGATCTACCAATTTTTCTTCCAAATTTTCAATTATTACGTTTATCACCCAAATCTTTGTGTTTCAAACTTCCAGAATTTTCATTCTTGTAACAAAATTTTCATTCACACAATTACTCTTTCACATCCATCGACTGTAAATTAGCAAGCGAACAATTCCCAAAGTATCAACCCCGAAGGCCGAAACCAACATCAGATAAACAATTAGAAAATTATTCAACAGAACTAATCTCCAGTCAGTTTCTAATTTTTTTTAACTCATTTCTTAATTTCTTATCAAATAAATTCTTGCAACTCTCAAATTCATTTTGAAAATTCATTTCTCTTACGCTCTGCCGACATTCGTCCTCGCCGTACGGCTCCTTGTTCTTCTGTTCTTGCTATCGAACCTTAATTATTTCTTAGTCAATAATGAAGTCAATCAAGTTGGGGTATATTCACCTCTCAGACCTTAACTGAACAATATTATTAACTTTGAAATAAATCAAGTTCACAGCAAAACATCCATTCTCGCGACTTCCGAAAATTGTTGATTATTACAATAATTTACGCTTTCGAAATATTAGTCTTCAAAATATACTTTATTTATTTATCTGAATATAAATAATGAATTAAAAATATATTAAATTTTAATTAAAATGGAAAGTAATTGGTACTTCCCTGAAATTCGACATAAATGTCTCCTCTAAGTAACTTCCTTCCGAATAATCACTTATTCGTTAATATATATTCCGAACTTCGAAAAAATCTCATTTGATTTCTATTCTGAACTTCAGAATAACCACACCGTTCTAGTCGACTTCATTTCCTTTACCCCAAATCTACTTGCACAATTTTTCTTTCATACGTTATTTACTTCTAAAAAGGTTAATATTATTCCTTTTATACGAATCTAGACTCGTCAATTCGAATTAGCAGTAAGTTCACATCTTTTTACAATGTTTACTCACATTTTGCTTCATTCATATTCTCGTCTACACATCACTTCTTGTTAATCAATTAACAAGTTCATAACTCACTATTGAATTTATATATTCGATTATACGTTATTGGCTTAGAACCAATTATAATTTAATCTTGCCAAATTCTAAATAATTTAAACAAATTAGTGATACAGCCTAACACAATCGAATTCTTTTAAATTTTACTTCATTAATTTATATTTCGAACATCGAAATAAAATACATCATTTCATTCTTGAAGCAAATTCTGAATTTCTCTTTTTCATTCAAATTCCCATCCGACTTCTTATTCCAATAAATTTTCAATTGTCATTGATTTGCTAAAATACCCGATTAGAGAGATCGATTCATCGATTTTCTTATCCTCTTTTGATATTATTCGATGATGGACTCAAAACTCAAATCTAAATGAACCTATCGAAGGAAAGCTCTTACATACCTGGATTCGAAGATTTCCAAAGACTGGGGATTCCGAACAGAATTTTCAAATCTCAAAATAAATTTTTTTATTCCTGCTGTATTAGTTTCAAAACACTTGTTTCAAAATACTTGATATTTCTAAAATAATTTATCTTTCAAAAATTTATTTTTCAAACCTTTTTCATTTTCAAGATCCGTTTTTAAACTCAAAAAGTTATGCTTTGAATAAACCAAAGCTCTGATACCACTTGTAACGTCCTGACTTTTTGACTGTTTCAAACCAGTGATTAAACCAATTTAAAACGTCCAAATCGACGGAGCGTATTTAGCTTACAGAGTTTAAAAACAGAATTAACACAGAAAATACATAATAAATGACATCGTATTGAATCAATAGAATAAATCTTTTATTTATAAATCAGAATTTTTGAGTACAATACTTTTATATACAGCGGAATTTAAAAGAAACACTTTAATGCAAGAAAAAATCTTTACTGGTTTAAAATCTTCATAGCGCGCCGTCTTTGGAATCCCCATCTTCGTCGACCTTTGAATGCTGACTGAGGTCTTTAAATCTGAAATGCTCGGATCTAACTCGAGCATCCCATGCAAAAACATAAAATACTCGAGTCAAGATTAATCATAGTTCAAGTAAATTAACTTCAATATAAACCGAAAAATATTAGTTAATCCTAACTTCGGTGAAAAATAAAAATCGAGTAATATCTGTTCACATCAGTTTTAATTTCACGGAAAAGCGGTTACAGGAGTCTGCATGTGCACACGTGTACAAGTACACATGTGCACTGCCTCAACACCCCCATAACCCAAAAATGATAAGTGTAAGCATATATGACAAGAGCAACAAACATACATACAAGGTGAATTACAACAGCTAAGGTAGTGGACAACAGTACACACGCAACATCAAATAGGCAGGACATACTGGATGATCAAATCAAACAGACCAAGTATAGCCCCTAGGTAAGATAAGTGCAAGCAGCCTAGGCTTAAACATAGGAGATAGCAATGCGGAAAAAACAAATGACATCAAAGAGGTGTTCAAGAATCATCACATGCGGATTCGTATGTTCAGGGGGTCAACTGGGAAATCAAAAATATCATACTTCCAATAACTTTAGCACTTGAAATCTGCCCACACAATGCTACAGGCACGTTTAAAAGGGAGGACAGACTTATGTAATTAAACACAAACATTTTTGCCTCTAAATTCCTTGCTAATGGTTCAGTTTTGCAATACAGTGACTAAATAACATACATAAGTGCATGGCATAACTATTGTTCATGCTTATGGGAAGAGATCGTGTGAACCAAAGACCAAAGACCAGGGTAGGTGCAAAATAAGGGTGGCATGTTATTTCTTTCAACATAACAGAGTACCAAAACATACTTTACAGGCAGCATGCATTACCAAATGTATACCAAGACTACCAATTTGTATTAGTCCCAATATATATCACAATAGTTCAACTTCAAATGACCACCAGTATATTTATATGAGAGTGATAGGGTATGTGTAGATGAAAATAAAATATATAGCATGCATGTAATTGTTTTCCAGAATTATACATATAAAGCAGCATTGATTTAAGAGTGTACTTTTAAAAATGTAGCATACAAGGTGAAAGACTGAAAAATTATCTACCTGGTAACCAATTAACATATATAACTATAATGAATTTTCTTTTATACCATTTCTTTTTTCTCTAGTATCGATTTATTAAAAAAAATTGTAACTTGGCAGGTAGCATAAATACCCAAGCCTCGGGTGACTAGTTAATGCTGAACTCGTGTATTAACATAGATATATAAACATATACAGGTTTCCAATTCATTCCTAAATTTAGGCCTCATAAGTAGTTCAATGCCCTCCCACAATACTCATATATCCATACTTGTATGTTGTACATACACATAAATATATATAATAAGGATGTGATGCATACGGGGACTTGCTATGAGACCCTTTTCATTGGCAAATTTCTAACTGGAAAGATACATGACATTGTAGGCTAATGTTCAAGTTGCAACAGCAATAGCAAGAGGGTGCACAAGAGTCAATTTATTAAACATGAAGAGGGAAAAACACAATTTCAGATTTCCAGCTAATAAGGTAAGTCTCAACAAAATGAAATAAGGGATTCAGGATTTAACACATCAAACTATTCCAGGTTTTCCAAATGACAGTTAACACTTTCATATTTATGTAACTAATATGGTATGTCCTACTTTAGTTTTGTAGAAATTTAACAAGGCACATATAATGAATTACATGTAATCTGGTATCCACCAAGCAAGACAAATAGTTAGTGCTGCATGGGTTGGAATTTAAAAATTAACAAGGAATGATGTAACCAAGAAGCCCAATCTCTAGGAATATAATATATATAAGGTACCTACTGATTTGAAACAAGTGTGTGCAAATATAGTGTTCAGTACATAAAATGCGGCGGCACAATACTAGTTAAATCGTATGCAAACTCCAAATGTAGCTACCAGGTTTCGGAAATGGTAAATTTCACAACCATAAGAGCCAGTAGCACAGTCACAAGGACAATAGTGGTAAAGACACACACTTTCAGGTCATAGCATTCCTAGTATTGTTCATGCAGACATCCTAGCCCAGGTACATGCAGACAAATGTAGGAACAGCAGGTTTGTGACCATTTGATCACACATAAAAATTCACAATCCAACTTATACTATTATACTCGGTTTTCGTTGGGGTTAAAATACTTGAATCAAGAGAATCGTGAGCGAACTCACCTAGTTTGTATTAAAATTAAGATACTCGAACTAAAATTAATCAATCGTAAGTTTCAAAAGAAACTCACCTTGAACGCAGTGGAGAAAACGCAGCGATGTAGACTCAATTTTTGGTGTTTTTGAGAGTAGCGACGCGTGCTTCAGGTAGAACGAGGGTTAGCAGCAACTTGGAGCAGCAGAGAGGCCTTGTTGATCAACCGGTTAGGGTACGATTGCTTCGCAATTTTCGAGTTTGTGGCTTCAAATCGATGGCTGCGAGGTTCGATTTGGGTTCGATCTATTGGAGTTTCAAAAGGGTGGAAGCTTCGATTTTGGAGAAGAACGCTTTACGGTGGCCATTAAAAATGAAATTGGGGCAAACGATTTTCGATCGGCCATTACTGGTGAATTTAGAAAAAGAAGTAATTTGCTCCAGAAATGAGCGAGGGCTTGATCCTTTTATAAAGGAAAAAATGAAGATAAAAACAATGTAACATCAGTAGGTGATAGGGAGTCTGCGTTTCTCAAGTATAAGTCGGCGTAGTGTATTGCTGAGGAAGGTTATATTTGGTGTAATGTTTATATTAATTAAACCGTAAACTACCCCGTAGCGTTCTGAATTTGTATTGTCAATATAATCTCCAACTACAACGAAATTTAATGTATCTCTACATTTCAACGTGCTGAGTTCAATAAAAATTTATTTAATTGTAATTCGACTTCATTTATGAACATTGATGTTTTATTTTTAAGTTAGTTATCGGTTCACTGATTTTGTTCACACAAACAAACCCCGTTCACTCTCAAACTTCGTAACGTAAATTTAAATTTCTTTATATATATATATATACACGAATATATACAAAGCCAAATCAATTTTTTTTTTCATATCTCAACAGATAAATCTCCAATTCGTTTTAGCATCAATAACGCTTATCTTTATATTTAACCATTTATATTTTCCCGTCGAATTCAATTATCCAACTAAATTCAATTCAAATATTTGTTTCTCAACTAACGTTCTGAATCGAATTAAATCCACATACAACAATATATTTGATTTTTAGCTCAAGTATCAATATAAACTTGATTATTAATAGTTAAACCCTAATTAATCTCATATTCCCGTTGTCGAAATTTCTGGGTCGTTACACTCACCCTATTTCATCGTTTCCAGGTATCGCGACTTCAAATTTGATTTCAAACTTTGAAAAATCTACCTCCTCATTCTCCTATTGAACTCAATATAGAATGAACACCACCCACCACTATACTGCGTACTGCATCTTCCCCGAATGGCAATGCGCCTCACTTCTAGTCTTTCAAAACTACCAAAAACTGATTGCTCTGTTTTACTCCTCTTCCCAATCCCATCCTTCCTACATCACCTTCTTCCTGTTCGAACTCCCCACTAAAAAACCGATGTCAACCTTTATACATTATACAGGAAAGGTGCGATATGTATTAGGCACCAAACCCATCAAAAATGGCATCACACTTTTCTGCTTCCTACCGTCATCACACCTTCAAATGCGACTTTCCCCAAACTCCACTTGAATCGATGCTGAACCCAAGCTCCAATGAGCGCCTATTGAAACTGGGTGATCGAACAAAGGATCAGATCCGATCCCCCCGATGCCATCGCTATAGAACATAACACGCATACGTTGAAGATCCTCTCAAACCAAATCCAAATAGTACCTTAATCCACTGTCAAAAATTCGATTTGTACTTGTTCTTCGATTTACTAAATCAATTTTTCCTCTTTGCTTTATTGACCATAGCGACCCTTTTTGGTGCCGATCTTCAGACAAGTCACGATTTTGATTTAAGCGTGAGCATGGCCATTTTTATGAATTGAAGCTTTCGGTTTCTAAAGAAAAAGGGAGAATGAGTTGGATGGTTTTGAAGAGGTGCGATTTTGCTTGAGTTATAGGAGAAGGATTTGTAGTTTTAATTTGAACAGCGAGGCCATCATTTGCTTGAAGCCTTCGAACCACAGAAGAATTAAAAAGAGGACGTGTGATTTTCAAGAGATGCTACTTAGTTAAGAAACTAAAGGAAGATTTTTACTAAGGAAATGTTTAACTGAGTTAGGTTTTATCTAATACGGTGTTTATTCAATTTTAAACTACTCCGTGACCACGAACTCCTTTCTGAACCCAACAACATGTGTTTTTAGCGTAAAACCTCTATTCTGAACACACTTGGACAAGTATCGAAGCTCAATTCGATCATATGGAGAAGATTTAAATTTTAAACTAATATAAATTAAATTTAAAACCATTAATTTCCTGAAAATAAAAATAATTATTATCGTTTATAACCACATAGAATTTATATTGATAATCTGAATTGTTTTGACTCCGTTCTAATTTCGAATTGAATTATTTCAGTTCTCGTATTTCGATAGTTATATATTCAAAATAAATCGTATATCGATTATAAATCGATAATTCAATATAAAAATTCTTTTATATTATCAACTGAATATTTAAAACAATATTAAATATTTAAAATAAACTGTTCAAAAAATCCGGGTCGTTACAAGTTATCTGGTGCTTGTTCTAAGGATTCAGTTGCTTCTAAATGACTATATCTTATGTGTTAACTTTTGTGCATTTGAATTGGCTTGATCCGTCGATAAACAAGCCTACATATATACGAATTTGACTTTAGATTTTGTAGTTTTGAATTTATTTCCTTGATGATGATTTCATGATTATTATATGATTTTGTGAACAGGTTACACGTGTTTTGGAAACTAATTTTAGAAGAAGTTCTAGATATTTGTGAGTATCATTTTGAGAAAATTATTTTCTTTATTATAAATATTTTTAGATCATTAATATATATTTCTTTTATATAAAGAGATTTTAAAATTAGCGATTTCCATAAATTTTTTGAATTCGTCTATAAAAATCGATTTCTAAAGTATTTTTCTATACATAAAACAATACGTTTTTGCATGCTTTGAGAAGGTGAGGTTGTGATTAAATGATGCAGTAAAACTTATGGTATGGGATACAAAGATATATTATATCGGTTAATTCCAAACTCGTTGATTGAAGTTATTTCTATTTTTCAGTGTGATGTAGGCTGTGAATTGATTAGTGAAACGTGCGATATAGGACGTATTATTTTAACTTTTTGAGCTACTATTTGGAAGTATGTGATACATTCTTTATTGTTCCAGTATTGGGGTTATTGGGTCCTATATGTGCTTAAATATACATATGAAGATGTTTGGTGTTGGCAAAGGCTGTAGGGTCAGAATCAGGGTTGTCGGGCCTCTTATTTAATTATCGAGTTGTTGGGTTTCAATATAGGGTTGTTGGGTCTCCCAATATATAATGTCATTATGACGGGTCATGACTGAGGACTGGCGGGTCTCTCAATATATAAAAGTAGTTGGTGGGCTTTGGTCATTTATTTTGATGCAAGTGCAATTTAGTGTTTTGCATCCACTTTATGATGTATTATTGACTTTTTTGCTATTTGATGCTTTGGATCTAATTTATGATGATTTTTTATGTTGAAATTTCCTTATAGCCTAAGAACTAATTTGATGCTATCAAATTGATGTTGATCACTTATATGTTGAGCAAACTTTTATACGAGTTTGTATGTTGTCATTTAATGTAGTTCTAATTTTATCTTTGTGCTTAGCTTTGATGGTTAGCGCCTTTTGTTGGAAATAAATTCTCACTTGTGCTTATTTGTGCCATTCATGAGATCATATATGTTGTTTCAACAATAATTATCTCATGAACTATTTGTTGATTTGGGTTTAACTTATCCTTTTTCTATAAAAAGGTATTCTCATCTGCATGATTTTATATTTCACTTGTCACATTATTACTGATATGTTTAAACTAGACTGACCCATGTATTTGTACTTGGGACCAAGTTTTCAGCTATATCTGTATATTCGAGCTTGCTCCACTTTCACTCTGGCTTTATCATTGTGGAGTTATTACTTAGGTCATGTAGTCGAGAGTTTGAGTTGCATGTTATATATTCACTTTGAGATTTGTTGTAATTGTATACGGTCGGTTGTATGTACACATGTACTGTTATGATTTTGTTGCATGTAAATATATGTAATCTATTCTATGATCTATTATATTTGTTTATATTTGTATTCTATTTTGAATATGATCCTTGCCACTGTAATAATATATTAGACATGAATTGAGTACGTCGACCCACCTGAGGCAATAAAGGAAAATTTATACACCCCAATCGATGTATTCGATACTCGTTTAATATAGACCAGGGGTGGTCGCTCCTGACCAACCCTATTCTATGCTATAATAGACCGTATTACTCAGTAATGCTATTTATTAGTATGGATCTCGGGGTGGAGAGTTACAAAATTCCTTTTGAAAATAAGAATTCTATGAGGACCACACTACTTTAGGATGTTACCATAAATTTGGATAACGTTTTGCTGCTAGAAGGAGGGCTTAAACCTCTTTTATGCAGTAACCACTACTTCTAAGAGAAATTAAAATAGATCATAAGTCAAAGAAAGTTCATCATGATTCACAAAAGGTTGCTTATGTTTCAAGGAAAATTTGTTCTGAACCAAAAAGCGGTGACTATAATTGAGAAAAGAATTCCCATAATTCAAAAAAATGTTTTCAAAGAGCTGTACATAAGCTTAAGAAAGAATATCGGACATTCCCATAATATTACAATAGGAGAAAATGATAACCCCTTCATACTACCAACAAGAAGATAATAAAAAAGGATTAATAATAATACAGGTCGAATCTCTTAATGGAAATAAAGCAATACCTCATCTTGCAAGACATTTACTCAGTAAAGATAATATATTGATTCAATCTGAATATGGCCTTATGATCCATTTGTAACATACTTAGGTTTTATAGATTTAGGGATCTACGAGGAATAAATGCTTAGGATGATACCTCTAAGCATATCAACAAGAAGAGAGTTGAAGTGTACGATCCTAACAAATAGAGTATCTGTAACAACCCTGATTTTTGGGGCCAATTTAAAAATTTATTTTAAGTAATTTTAATGGGTTTTGATATTTAAAATAATTTATTTAAAATAATAATGATTAAGAATTGATTTAAATTGAAGTTAGAATGAATAATTTAATTTTAATTATAAAAGGAGTTAGAAATACCACGATAGTTTGAAAAGTCAAACTTGAACTTTGACTGACCGTACAGGATGCAAAATAAATCGGATTTTAGTGAAACCAAAAATATTAGAATCTATTTAAAAATATCTTTCTAACGAATCTGAAAAATTGACATTTCATAGCAGGAATCAAAAGTTATGCCCAGTTTAAAATTTAGAAAGGTCGCTATGAAATTTATAAAGGTCAAAAATGCTACTTTTTGCATACGAAGGAATTTGAACTCGAAACCACTTCCATTGAGTTCAGAATGAAGATTCTGCATTTAAAAATAGTAAACACTTATATATTTCAAGTTTCGAAAATTATTTGTTTAAAATGTATTTTTAATATATAGCCCTTAAAAATAGCCATTTTTCAAACGACCTCTGTTTTCGACAAAACCACTTTTTTTGGATTCGGAATGTCAAAATATAGTTAACTTTAATTTTTCATAATTTTTAGAATTGATTTGTGGCCGTGGCAAAAAAAGTTCAGTTTTGTCAATTTCGGTCAATTTTAATCGACTTGAAAATAGCCATTTTTCAAATGGGCTCAGAATTGAACGAAATTACTTTTCCTAGGTCCGCAGCGTCGAAACAT
This sequence comes from Allium sativum, assembly GCA_030737875.1. NCBI lineage: Eukaryota > Viridiplantae > Streptophyta > Magnoliopsida > Asparagales > Amaryllidaceae > Allium > Allium sativum. The sequence goes on along the minus strand of CM060912.1, from coordinate 843,396,167 downwards.
AGCTAAATATATTTTTCGGGAATTTTTGAAGTTAATTTGTGGACCTGGTGAATTCATTTTTACGGTTGAATTATAAATAAAGGACTTAAATTTTAAATCTGAAAAATGGGGCTCAAGATGACCATTTGGACTAACGGGACATGTCTAGATGAGTCCGGAATAGGGGCTATTAGGTATGAACGACAGTCGTTGGGCTGAAATTAGACAATGTTGCAAAACGGGCCTTTAATGGATAATAAATTAATAAAATATTATAAATGCACTATTCCTTCCTCTCTCCCCGATCAAAACATCACGTACAAAAGAACCCATCAGCCGCCTAAAGCCTTCCACCTTCTCTCCTCTCTTCCTCCTAATCCACACACAATTAGATCTAGCCATAGTTGAACTTTTTGAAGCTCTTCATCTTCTCTTCGATTCTAGATAAGTTTCAAACCTTCTCGTGCACCATAGCTCCCGAATCAACCTCTCCAACCCGCGCCCTTCATCAGCCGCCGCTCCTCCTCCTTGCAACCACACCTACCCATCTTCCTGGCGTGGATGTACCTCTCCTAGGCAGTCACTCTCCAACAAACGGCACCTAAAACCGTCAACCGTAGCTCGAGTTATCTCAATCCAAAGTTTTGAACCAATTCTGAGTTATACGTTATATAATTTGATCATATTTTAACATCCATAAGCGTTGCAAATTTAAAATTAAATTGTAAAACTCATATTTTATTCATACGATTTCAGAATTGAACGAATTCAGAGTCATTAGGACCGTGTCATCAAATAGAACATTCTAGATCTGGTTTGAACAATTTCTGAGTCCTCCTTGATTTTAGATCTGACCAAATAGCAAGGTGAGAATTCTATTTTAAAATAAAATTATTTATTTACTTATTTCACTGCAAATTTTATATTCATCTTATATGGAATTCACGTTAATGAAGTGTATATATTTATTCGGTGTTGGTTGTTTTATGATTGCGATGAATCATTGAATTGATTTGTGTGTCTCATGTTTGTTAAGATAAAATAGTTGTAAATATTTGTAGCATGTTTGTTAAACTGAGACTAACGATAGAATTCCACTTTTATCATTAAACATGAAGTAGCGTTTGTTAAATTTCGATTAATAATAGAAATCTCACATCTATTGTTAATAGGACATTGTATGTTAAATTTAGATTAACAAGAAAGACCACACTTTTATTGTTAACATGGCATAGTTTGTTAAATTTGGATTAACAATAAAAGTTTCACTTTATTGTTAACAGAAAACACTATTTTGTCAAAATATAAATGATTGAACAGAACACTCATTTTGTTAAAATAGTTTATAAAACAAAATTTACTTGTTGTCATTTAAAAGAATAGAAAGATTTTACTTTTCTATAATGTAACAAAGGAATGAAAATGAATGACTACATTTCATATGTAAATAAAAGGAAAATGAAAGATTACACCTTTATGTAAATAGAGAAGATAAAAAGCTACATTTTTTATATAATGTAATTAAGGGATAGAAAAGAGATAAATAAAGAAGTATATTTTATTCGCAATTTAGATGTGAATAAAAGACATGAATTTATATAGAATATTTTATTCACATTTTAGATGTGAATAAAAGACATGAAATTTAGAAGTACATTTTTATTTGCCTTTTTATATGCAAATAAAAATAAATAAAAATATAATAAAAAAACATAGAAAATTAACATTTTCGTTAATTAGATTATGTTAAGAAAAATTAACATTTTTTTGTTAATTAGATTATTTTAAGCAAAATTAACATTTTTGTTAATTAGATTATGTTAAGCAAAATTAACATTTTTGTTAATTAGATTATGTTAAGCAAAATTAACATTTTTGTTAATTAGATTATGTTAAGAAAAATCAACATTTTTGTTAATTAGATTATGTTAAGAAAAATTAACATTTTTTGTTAATTAGATTATGTTAAGCAAAATTAACATTTTTGTTAATTAGAACATGTTAGTGAAATAGGAAATGAACCTTATTACCTATTAAAAAGGATTAGTTAAGAGAAGACATTTTTGTCACTTTAGAAAAATGTGAAATAAAAATATTCATTTTTGGTAATTGAAAAGGATTACACCAGAATATACATTATTTTACATCGTTATGCGTTAAATTAGAATTGACATTATTTTAACCGTAATGTGTTAAATTAGGTAATGGACATTATTCTCACCGCCGTTTTGTTAAATATAGAAAATACATTATTTATTTTGTCAATTTGTTAGAAATGGAAAAATAGAACATTGATTTCATTGTCAATTAGTTTAAGGAGAAATTTTATATTTTCATGTGATGAAAAGGGAAAAGAAATAAAAGGGAAATTTTACGTCTTTTTGGTAAATAGAATTAAAAATGAAAATTTACATTTTCCTTATGAATAGGATTAAAAGTAAAGTTTTGCACCTTCCTTGTGAATCGAATTAAAAGGTAGATTTTGCACTACATTTAAGTTTACATTTTTTACATGAAAATTAAAAGGTAGAATTTACATTGTAATAAAATTTACATTTTTACATGTATATAAAAAGCAGGAATTGGCATTAGAAATAAAAATTACATTTTCATATGTAATAAAGAATGAGGTTTACATTGCAGATTAAAAAACATTTATGTTATGCAAATAAAAAGAGAATTTACATGTAAATAAAAATTACATTTTTATATGTAGTTTAAGAAAGAGAATTTACATGTAAATAAAAAATTACATTTTTATATGTAGAGTATAAGGAAGAGAAAATGCACCGTAAATATAAAGGTATATTTTTATTATGTAATTTAGAATATGTATATTGTAAATAAATAGTACATTTTCATCATGTTACTGCATATGAAATGAATTCATATTATTGAACCATGTTATTGCATATGAAAAATATTCATATTATTGAACCATGTTATTGAATATGAAATACATTCATATTATGGAATCATGATATGGAATATGAAGAATAATCATATTTTGTTGTAGCGATATTGCATATGAAGTTAAGTCATATTTTGTTGTAACAATATTGCATATGAAGGAAAATCATTTACATTATTAATGTAATAAGTAAAATTTTACATTTTTATGTAACTATGATGAAATGAAAGATTTACATTTTTATTAATGTAATAAAAAAAGGAAAGATTTGGTTTTAATGTTATTTATGTACATTAAAAAGAAAAGAATTGAAAGAGAAGTATATTTTTATCAAAATGAATGTTTACATGTAATTTTGTTATGAGATGAAACTAAATATTTTAATGTATGAATAACATTTATAATGTAATTAAGATGATAAGGTATGAATCTTGCCTGTATTAAGGTAATAAGATATGAATACTTACATATTTATTATGTAATTTAAATTAGAATGAAACTTACATTTTTATCAATGTAATAAGAAGGGAATGAGAAAAATACAATTAGAATGTATTAAATAAGAAAAGTTTACATTTTTAATGTGAATAAGTGTAACAACCCGCAAATTCTGAACCAATTTAAAATTTTTATTTTTGAAAATTTTATTGAATTGTGGGAATATAAAATAATTTATTTTAATAATAATGGGTAAAAAATTATTTTAATCGAAGTTGAGACGAATAAATTTAATTTTAAATATTAAAAGGAGTTAGAAATGGCGCGGTAGTTTGGAATTTTAATTTTAAACTTTGACTGAATGTACAAGATTCTAAATAAATCAGAATTGAGTGAAACCAAAAATAATTAAATCTGTTTAATCATATCTTTCTAACGAATCTGAAAAATCTAAATTTCGTTTAAAAATCAAAAGTTATGTCCAGTTCAATTTTTAGAAAAGTCGCTGTAGAATTTATATATAAAATATATATGGCCCAAAGGGCTACTTTTCACATACGAATGAATCTAGACTCGAAACCACTTCCATTGAGTCCGGAATGATGTTTCTGCATTGGAAAGTATAAACACTTATATATTTCGAGTTTCGGAAATTATTTGTTAAAAAAAATTATTTTTAATATTAAATTAATAGCCCTTGAAAATAGTCAATTTTCAAACGACTTCCGTTTTCGACGAAACCACTTTTGTTGGATCCGGAAGGGCAAATTATTGCTAAGTTTAATTTTTCATAATTTTTAGAATTAATATGTGAGCGTGGCAAAGGAAAATGTGTTCTGTTAATTTCAAATGAATTTAAACGACTTAAAAAAGGCCATTTTTCAAACAGTCTCAGAATTCAACAAATTTAGTCTTGTTAGAACCGTATCGTCAAAACATAACTAAAAATAATTTTTCTGGATTTTTCTGAGGTCATATGTGGTCCCGGTAAATTAAAATGTACGGTTAAAATTAATAAATAAAGAATTAAATATTAAATTAAATAAAACAGGTTGTAGACTTTGGATTTGGGCCTCGGGACATGTTCCATTGGGTCCGGGAGGAGGGTATTTGCCTAGGGACACTTTTTGTTGGGCTGAAATTGGATCAAAATTGGACTAACGGGCTTTAACTTTGAATTAACGAATTAATTAATAAAATATATTATAAATACCTTAGAAAATACGGCAAACCCTAAACACTAAATACGGCCGCCGTATGTTCTTTATCAATGGCCATCATCAACCCCCCTTAGTCCCTTAAATTCTCATTGTTCCTTACAAATTAAAACACAAATCAAATATGAAATTGAAGAGAAATTTGAGATCGTTAATTCTATACGGTTTTGATTACATCTCGTTCGAGATCGGGGCCGATTGTCGAGCTCAAACTTGGCTCGTTCGTGGCCGGTTTCCACGCGCCACAGGGGTGCGAGCTGCCCCTAGGTCACGGCGCTGGGTGGAGGAGCCAAGGCGGTCGAAGGGGCGTCATATGATGTGGTTCCAGGGCATTGGGGAGTGCGCGATTTGGAGCAGGAGCAGTTCGACGATGGGTTCAATGTTACGGCCGTGTTTCAGACAAGAGGAAGAAAGGGTTATGTAATTATTTATTAATTTAATTATATATTTAATGTTTAAATCTTTAAATGACCATAACTCATCCATATCAAATCAGAATCGAACGATTTCAGATGCGTTGGGATCGCATCAGCGAGATCTACAACATGGCACTGACCAGATCTGAAACGGAGCACTTTGAATTTCAGCCAAAATTGCGATGTGAGATATCTAATTAAATTTAAATTTATTTATTTATTTTATTGTATAATTTATATATATATATATATTCATTCCATATGAAATTTATGTTGTATGTATATATTTGTTTCAATGCTGATTGTGCTGTGATTGATTTTGATTGTGTATGAATGTCTGTTAGGAATTGTATGCATACAACGAAATCATATATTACTATATAGATATAGAATATTTTATATTCATGTATGTCGCAAAATTTGAAGTGAAAATAAAAACAATATTTTTATTTTCATGTTTTGATTTAAATAAAAGATTAGAATAAATTGTCATTTTGTCATTTTGTTTTAAAAACATAATTAGTAATAAGTTTTATTGTAATTAAAATACGTTTTGCATTGACAATGTCTACTGTAATTAAAATTACATTTTTGCTTTGAAAATGTTTATTGTAATTATATTGAAACAAAATTAACATTTTTGTTAATTAGATTATAGTGGGTTTTAATATTTTTGTTAATCGGATTATGTTGGACAAAATTAACATTTTGGTGAATTAGAACAATAAATAAAAAAATGTTATTTTTGTTGAATAAGAATCAACAAAAACAAAGATTGTCACTTTATTATTGTAATAACCCGCAAAATCTGGGCCAGTTTAAAATTTTTATTTTGGCAATTTTAGCGAATTTTAATTATTTAAAATAGATTATTTTAAATAATATCGACGAGAAATTTATTTTGAATGGAATTCGACATATATATTTATACGCGTCATCGTTAGAATATAAATAATTATATATAATTATAAATAGAATTGAAAATGGCGCGGTAGTTCGATAATTCGATTTCAAACTTCAATTGAATGTACCGGGTGCAAAACAATCCAGATTTTAGTGAAACCAAAAACATTAGGATCTAATTGAGAATATCTTTCCAACGAATCCGAAAAATCAAGATTTCATAGCGGGAATCAAAAGATATGTCCAGTTGAAAATTCTGAATAGTCGCTATGGAATTCAGGCCCTTAAAAATAGCCATTTTGCAAATGACCTCGGATTTCGACGAAACCAGTTTTGTTGGATCCGCAGTGTCAAGTTATTGCTAGATTCCAAATTTCGAAATTTTTCGAATCAATATGTGAGCGTGGAAAAGGAAAACGTGTTTTGACCATTTCAGTTGATTTTAATCGACTGGAAAATGGCCATTTTTCCAACGGTCTCAGAATTCGACGAAACTAGTTTTGTTAGGACCGTATCGTCAATACGAAGCTAGAAAATATTTTTCTGGAATTTTTCTAGTTAGTATGTGACCCCAGTAATTTGAAATGTACGTTTAAAATTCAATATAGTGATTTAAATGTAAATTTAGCGAAAACTGATTGTAACAGCCGAATCAGCTTGCGATACATATCCCATTGTGTTCGGAATGGGGGTGAAACGCTATGGGCGACAGTCGGTGGGCCTCGTTTCGAAGTTGAATAAAAAGTCAACTCCTTGGGATAAAATAAATTAAAATTAAATTAAATATATAAAACCTTTTTCATATACCCCCCCCCCCCCCCCCGTTAGTTCATTTCAGAAATTAGAAAGAAAAAAAAAGGCTCGAAACCTAAATCGCGAGGCCTCCAGCACTGTGCTCGCCGTCGACCACCGCCGTGCCTCCTCAGGCCGGCGCCTCCCCCTTCGACCCTCCCCCCCCCCCTCGCTCCTCTACTCGCCCGCCTTTCTTCTCTCTCCCGTTCGAAACATCCAACCACCAAAACCAGAAGCAAACCCCGACCCTCCACCGCCTGCAGCCACTTCCGCCACCTCCCCTCACCGCTCCGACCACCCTCGACTCCGACGCAGCGCCACAGCACACCCCCGAACCAAAACTGAAAAGAAAACAAAGGTAAAGTTTTAATTATTTTATTTTAGTCTTTTATTTACTTTTTTTATTTTCAATTCATTTATGTAATGATTTCAAAATAAAATCTGATATTGATTAGATCTTTAAAGTAGAAGAAAAATTAGAATTTTAATATAGATAAAGATTTTATTTTTTTAACAATATCGAAGGTATGAAATTTTATATGTAAAAATTTGATTTTGGTTAGTGAAAAATATGATTTTTATATTTTTAAAGTATTAAAAATATAATCTTTATTAAGTAGAAGTAGTAGAAATATGATTTTTGTTTATGTAGAGAATTAAAAATATCATCTTTGTGTATGTAGCAAAATAAAAATCTGATTTTTATTTTCTATACGTCGAAATAAAGTGCTGTTTTTTTATAAAGATGAAATCTTTATAGTTGAAAAGGCAAGATCTTTATATATAGAATAACGATGTAAAAATAGAATTTTTATCTATATAGTAGCGGTGTAAAAATAGCATTTTTATCCATATAGCGTGAAAGTAAAAATTCGATTTTTATATATTGAATAGCAAAGTAAAAATTCGATTTTTATATATTGAATAGCAAAGTAAAAATTCGATTTTTATATATTGAATAGCAAAGTAAAAATTCGATTTTTATATATTGAATAGCATAGTAAAAATTCGATTTTTAAATATATGAAGTGATTATAAAAATATGACTTTTAAATTGAAAGTGAATAAATAAAAATGTGATTTTTATTTTAAAGTCATCGAAATATAAAAATGTGTGATTTTTATATATATAGTGACTACGGGCAACGAAGATGACGAAGATGGGATAACGAAGAAGATTTCTATAAATGAAGAGTGGTGGTATTGGGATAGCTTTCGGTGAGAACTTCTCACTCTAAATTCTCTTTTTCTAGTTATATATATATATATATATATACTAGGATGTAGACGGTGCTTAGTAGCACCCGACACCCATCATCCACAGACCATGGATGGCTTGTTTGTAAAATTGTTTGGTTGTGTAGTTGGATAGATTATTTGGTTTGAATTGAATTGTTTGGTGAATTGAAATGGATTTGATTGATGAGTGAATGGCGTGGGCCTTCACTAGACCGGGGATAAGGCTAGGCCTCGTCCCGTTTCTAGTATTGTGTCGTTATGCCGCCGAAATTTTCTAAAATATGTTAGAAAAATAAAAATATCATTTTATTGAATAAATGAACTTAATAGAAATTCATGTGTTAAAATAAAATGTTTTATCGTTAAAAATATAATTTTTAACGTGAAAATGGATAAATGAATATTTATAAACAAATCGGCCGATTTGTTTATATACACTGATTTGACTGATATCGATTGGGTCGATAAATTTTACACGTCGCCCAACTGCACAAATAAAATCTGTGTTTGATTGTTTGAAACCCCACACGGGTGTTGGGATGAAATTTGAAGTTCACTCATCCTGATTGATTAAATATGTCGATCGATTGATTGACAGGCTGTTATAAGCGTTAAATATCTATATTTGATGCTTATACAGTGTGGTGCACTTTGGATGATGGTTGATTGTTTATTATTGCTATTATATACATGTGTTGTATGGAATCCGTGTAATTAACATTATATGGTGATTGATTGGGCCTCATTCCAATCGGGAAAATAATGAATATTATAAAAGAAAATTCATGTGTTGAATATAAAAATAGTCATGTGTTGACGATGTTCATGTGTTGAGTGAAATATTTTATATAATAAAATTTATATCTTTATCATATTTAAAATTAGAACTACTTCCCAGTAGAAGCCTAATTGAAAATCAAACGATAGATACCATAGTTTTATAAAATATTTTACATAACAAAAATAGTGATGTGTTGACAGTACTCATGTGTTGAGATTAGTCGTGGGTTGAAAAAAATATAGATTCATGTGTTAAATGGGATAAATATTCATTTGTTGAATAAAATAAAGAAGTTGTGAAAAATATAAAGCCGTGTTGATTAGTTTTGCGCCATTTTGACGTGAACGATATTTATATCGATTTTATTCGTTGTATAACGAATATTGAAAAGTGATTTCGAAATTAAATATTTTGAAATTGAAATTTAAAATGAATTGAATTGAAAACGATTTCGGGATGAATTGAATTGAAAACGATTTCGAAATGAATTGAATTGAAAACGATTTCGAAATGAATTGAATTGAAAACGATTTCGAAATGAATTGAATTGAAAACGATTTCGAAATGAATTGAATTGAAAACGAATTCAAATTGGATTGAAAGTGAATTGAAATGAATTCAAATTGAATTAAAATTTGAATTGAATAGAAATGAATTTTAAAACGGAATTATAAAGAAGAATTCAATTTTGATTTGAATTGAAAAGAAAGTTGAAATTGCTTTTGAAACAATTTTAAAACGATTTATAAAATTCGTTTTAAATAGAAATCGACGAAATATATATTATATATATTATATATATATAATATAATGGCCTGAATAGAACGCGCCGCGCCGTGGCAGTTCGTGAATTTCGACCATTTATTTCAAACGGACATTGCGGGAGATCCGACCGTCGGATTCTCCTAAAACTGGAACCGTTGGGTTCGTATCGAAAAGTGCTTTCCAATGAATATTAGAAATTTGAAATCTAACGGTTGGATTTAGAATTATGTCCAAATCAAATTCGAAAAAGGTCGCTGTAAGTGCAGTTCGATGGCCGTTGTTGGAAATCGACTGTACGGGCCTTGATAAAGTTATCAAAAATATCTATAATTTATGTAAAATTATAATATGTGAATTGGAAAGAATTGGGCTGGAAAATTCCACATCAGAAGGTAAAAATAGATTTTTATCGAAATGAACTAGTTTTGAACTAGAATTAAAATCAATTTATTTTTGAAATAAATAAATTGAATTTGAAAGTGATTTTGAAAATAATCGATAATTTCCAATACGTGGCTTGGACTGGAGTTGAATCGAAATTATCTTCGGGATATTTCGATGTTGGATTTCGTGACTATACAGATATTGTTATGGGAATTTGAAAGATATATTTTATATCGTTATTCCCAATACGATATATGTTGGTTTCAGAATTTGATATTGAATATAAGCCGATATATTTTCTATTCAAAGCCTTGTATTTAATATCAAATGTGATTTGGGTTTATCGTGGATCGTGTTTTAGATGACATTGGTGCTTTAACCCAGTTAAAGGCATAATATTGATTTTTGAAAAGATTAAAACTAAGGGAAGTTTTAATGAATCTTTAATTAGATTAAAATGTGAATTGATAATTTAAATTATCAAATCTGAAAAGTGATCGAGAGTGGAGTATCACCAGTTTTGCTCCGAAGCGATAGTTAAATCTTTAATTAGATTTGAACGTGAAATGGTAATTAATTTTACCGATAACACCGTGGTGTTAGATATGGAGTATCACCAGTTTTGCTCCATGGGATATATAGGTTGGGATTGGAAAATAAAATAAATAATTACTTCGGTGTGGTTCGTTAATCCCGACTAGTTAGAAATGATATCCAAAGGAGGATTAAAGAATAAATTTTGAAGAATTTATCTTTGATAAAATTAATGGGAACCTTTCCCTAAGAATGTGATTTTGTGAATAAAAGAATATTCTGAATTGGAATGAGGCGTTTGTTGTGTTTGTGTAACATTCGTTTATTATATACGTGGGTTATTCAGAAAGGCCGGGTTTATACCCATTCTGAATAACCGATTCGACGAGATGTCGAAGATGAAGACGGTGGTTGAAGACCGGAAGTCTTCACATCGTTTGGGTGATTACTGATGATCTTGATTGGGCTGTACACCCAGGATGAGGGAATCAGTTGGTGATCTTCCAGACGTACTTGGAGATGGATGGATATGCGAGGAAAGTGCCTCCGGTTTCGTTCAGACCCAGAACGAACTTGTAAATGGATTGTGTGTCTGACATTGGATTTTATTCTGTGTTGATTGATCTCTATTAAATATACATCTGTTTGGCGGCGGAGAATTTATTCTCTTGCTTAACGCCCTTCTCTGAGACGTACGAGCTCAGAGGTTGTATATCGATGGACATCAGTCGCATGGAGTGAATTGCCAATGTGGCACGCGTAAGTGGCAATTGATCAGGGCTTCTGTTGAAAAGCAAAGTCTTGTGGTTGATGATCAAAGCACGGCCTGTGTGGCGTAGCTTTGTGTATAACGTGAATTCGCGAGCCTCACACCTCGGTATGAGTCAAAAACGGGATAGTGACTGCAGGGAGAGCACGACGTTTCTTTCTAGCTAGGGTGGTGTCAGTGACCTACCAGCCCTGACATTTATATACTTTTCACCTGTGTGGTTGTTGGAATGCGAGGCGCCTCGGATATAGGTCTGTAAGGACCGGGAAACGTGTGTTCAGGAATTGCCAATCCTCAAAAGTAAGAGAGGACCGGCCCTGAAGATCCAAGGATCATAGTGGGGTCCTGAGACATTTGCTAGAGTGTCTCGAATCGGAGAGGAGCTTGCCCCTTGCCTCGGCTCATGATGGAATCCAATTTCCAATACGTGTGTTTCAGTTTTATTTGTAGAGCCTAGTATGGCGACATAGTAGATGGTAGCTATGCCGCCTATGATTGATACTTATGATTGAAATTGTTTTGACACTATACACCTATAATAGTATCAAATAATGTGTTTTAAACGTATCAAGCATGCTTTGGCTGTTATAAGGTAAAAACCCTATCCTCCGGCTTGCGTTGCATTGTGTGATGGGACCTGGGTCTTATAACAGCTTCATTTTTCTTTATTTAGCATTGCGCTATTTGTTCTATGCACTGGTATTCTTGGGAGGAAACCCGTTCCGTGTTATACGGCGTGGTCCCTTGATTTACCTAACTTTAAAACCAATATTAATAACTGTTTTAGTTCTCACACCAGTCACATGACTGACCTGGAGTTTATTGTTTTAACCTAAACTCTGGGTGCCCCTATTTTCCGCACGGGCAGCTAGTAGTTTTGGTTTTGCAGATTTATATTCACATGGTCCTGATATACAGCTGGAACGATGCTCGGAAAGCTCTGTATCCGTGTATCACTTTCAGTTGAATTTTGTATTATTTTCCGCTGCTGTGTAATTTATTTAAATCTCTGATATTTATCGAATGTAATTTATTCATTTATACTCTGTATATTCTTGTATCTGATGGAATTGTTGTAATAACAATGAAATGTTCTTCCGTATGCGCTCATTTGTGTGTTGTTCTCAAAGTATCCGTGCTTTCCTTACCGGGGAAGTTACGGGTTCTTTCAGTTGGTATCAGAGCTTTGGTTTACAGAGCTCGAGAACAAGACACATTAGAAAGAATTCATCAGATATTGGGTTAGTAATATCCAATTAGAATGACTCGTTAGAGATAGGATCAGTAGTATCCTAGAACGAGTGTGAAGAGTATATTTTTCAAATGAAAACAATTTTGTTCTAAAATTTAAATCGTTTTATACGTATTTGAATATTTATTTATTTTGAATATGGACAATCGAGTATATATAGATTTCGCGTATACGCGTCATGAACGTATAGTCGAAATTTTAATATACTGGATAGATATAGAATCACATTCTAGACACCCGGGGATAATTCTGGTGATGTGGCCACATCATCAGTATTTATGTTCGTGTTTCGAAGGTGTGATTTCTATATATTTCCATTAGGCTGGTGTGAGAACCAAAACTAATATAGTTAGAACACATTGTTGTGAATTGGCATCAAAAACATGATTTTCTGTATATGTATCAAAGTTATGACTTTGAAACGTTAATCCACTAATTGATTGATGTTTGTGTTGTTTGTTTATTTGTTTGCTAATTTTTAACCATTTAGCCTAATTGTATCACATATTGAATTGTATTGAAAATTTGTCGCATTTGCTTGTATATACATATACTTACATTGAACAGGTCATAGCAAGGAGGCTAGAGCAGAGAATAAAATTTGTTTGCCCGACAAATAGGTACATGTTTACTACATAATTTACTGTTTTGTTTGGGTGATGATGATTTTGTGAGCCTATTGGCTAGCCGCTTGGCTTTTTCTTTTTCTTTTTGAGATCTGAAGGACCGGGGAAGCTATTTGAAATTCCCCTATGCTCCCGGTGCAGGGGAGGTTATGGCGAATTTTTTCGAAAATTTAGGGTGTTAGCCAAATTTTTGAAATTTTGAAAATTCTCAGAAACTGAAAAGTTGGAGAATGGAAGCCCGACCGAATGTAGAGCTTAATAATCAAACCACTTTCGACTTTGTTCCTTTTCGGGGACGAAAAGTTTTAAGTGGGGGAGATTGTAATAACCCGCAAAATCTGGGCCAGTTTAAAATTTTTATTTTGGCAATTTTAGCGAATTTTAATTATTTAAAATAGATTATTTTAAATAATATCGACGAGAAATTTATTTTGAATGGAATTCGACATATATATTTATACGCATCGTCGTTAGAATATAAATAATTATATATAATTATAAATAGAATTGAAAATGGCGCGGTAGTTCGATAATTCGATTTCAAACTTCAATTGAATGTACCGGGTGCAAAACAATCCGGATTTTAGTGAAACCAAAAACATTAGGATCTAATTGAGAATATCTTTCCAACGAATCCGAAAAATCAAGATTTCATAGCGGGAATCAAAAGATATGTCCAGTTGAAAATTCTGAATAGTCGCTATGGAATTCAGGCCCTTAAAAATAGCCATTTTGCAAATGACCTCGGATTTCGATGAAACCAGTTTTGTTGGATCCGCAGTGTCAAGTTATTGCTAGATTCCAAATTTCGAAATTTTTCGAATCAATATGTGAGCGTGGCAAAGGAAAACGTGTTTTGACCATTTTAGTTGATTTTAATCGACTGGAAAATGGTCATTTTTCCAACGGTCTCAGAATTCGACGAAACTAGTTTTGTTAGGACCGTATCGTCAATACGAAGCTAGAAAATATTTTTCTGGAATTTTTCTAGTTAGTAGTGACCCCAGTAATTTGAAATGTACGTTTAAAATTCAATATAGTGATTTAAATGTAAATTTAACGAAAACTGATTGTAACAGCCGAATCAGCTTGCGATACATATCCCATTGTGTTCGGAATGGGGGTGAAACGCTATGGGCGACAGTCGGTGGGCCTCGTTTCGAAGTTGAATAAAAAGTCAACTCCTTGGGATAAAATAAATTAAAATTAAATTAAATGTATAAAACCTTTTTCATATACCCCCCCCCCCCCCCCGTTAGTTCATTTCAGAAATTAGAAAGAAAAAAAAAGGCTCGAAACCTAAATCGCGAGGCCTCCAGCACTGTGCTCGCCGTCGACCACCGTCGTGCCTCCTCAGGCCGGCGCCTCCCCCTTCGACCCTCCCCCCCCCCTCGCTCCTCTACTCGCCCGCCTTTCTTCTCTCTCCCGTTCGAAACATCCAACCACCAAAACCAGAAGTAAACCCCGACCCTCCACCGCCTGCAGCCACTTCCGCCACCTCCCCTCACCGCTCCGACCACCCTCGACTCCGACGCAGCGCCACAGCACACCCCCGAACCAAAACTGAAAAGAAAACAAAGGTAAAGTTTTAATTATTTTATTTTAGTCTTTTATTTACTTTATTTATTTTCAATTCATTTATGTAATGATTTCAAAATAAAATCTGATATTGATTAGATCTTTAAAGTAGAAGAAAAATTAGAATTTTAATATAGATAAAGATTTTATTTTTTTAACAATATCGAAGGTATGAAATTTTATATGTAAAAATTTGATTTTGGTTAGTGAAAAATATGAATTTTATATTTTTAAAGTATTAAAAATATAATCTTTATTAAGTAGAATTAGTAGAAATATGATTTTTGTTTATGTAGAGAATTAAAAATATCATCTTTGTGTATGTAGCAAAATAAAAATCTGATTTTTATTTTCTATACGTCGAAATAAAGTGCTGTTTTTTTGTAAAGATGAAATCTTTATAGTTGAAAAGGCGAGATCTTTATATATAGAATAACGATGTAAAAATAGAATTTTTATCTATATAGTAGCGGTGTAAAAATAGCATTTTTATCCATATAGCGTGAAAGTAAAAATTCGATTTTTATATATTGAATAGCAAAGTAAAAATTCGATTTTTATATATTGAATAGCAAAGTAAAAATTCGATTTTTATATATTGAATAGCAAAGTAAAAATTCGATTTTTATATATTGAATAGCATAGTAAAAATTTGATTTTTAAATATATGAAGTGATTATAAAAATATGACTTTTAAATTGAAAGTGAATAAAAAAAAATGTGATTTTTATTTTAAAGTCATCGAAATATAAAAATGTGTGATTTTTATATATATAGTGACTACGGGCAACGAAGATGACGAAGATGGGATAACGAAGAAGATTTCTATAAATGAAGAGTAGTTGTATTGGGATAGCTTTCGGTGAGAACTTCTCACTCTAAATTCTCTTTTTCTAGTTATATATATATATATACTAGGATGTAGACGGTGCTTAGTAGCACCCGACACCCGTCATCCACAGACCATGGATGGCTTGTTTGTAAAATTGTTTGGTTGTGTAGTTGGATAGATTATTTGGTTTGAATTGAATTGTTTGGTGAATTGAAATGGATTTGATTGATGAGTGAATGGCGTGGGCCTTCACTAGACCGGGGATAAGGCTAGGCCTCGTCCCGTTTCTAGTATCGTGCCGTTATGCCGCCGAAATTTTCTAAAATATGTTAGAAAAATAAAAATATCATTTTATTGAATAAATGAACTGAATAGAAATTCATGTGTTAAAATAAAATGTTTTATCGTTAAAAATATAATTTTTAACGTGAAAATGGATAAATGAATATTTATAAACAAATCGGCCGATTTGTTTATATACACTGATTTGACTGATATCGATTGGGTCGATAAATTTTACACATCGCCCAACTGCACAAATAAAATCTGTGTTTGATTGTTTGAAACCCCACACGGGTGTTGGGATGAAATTTGAAGTTCACTCATCCTGATTGATTAAATATGTCGATCGATTGATTGACAGGCTGTTATAAGCGTTAGATATCTATATTTGATGCTTATACAGTGTGGTGCACTTTGGATGATGGTTGATTGTTTATTATTGCTATTATATACATGTGTTGTATGGAATCCGTATAATTAACATTATATGGTGATTGATTGGGCCTCATTCCAATCGGGAAAATAATGAATATTATAAAAGAAAATTCATGTGTTGAATATAAAAATAGTCATGTGTTGACGATGTTCATGTGTTGAGTGAAATATTTTATATAATAAAATTTACATCTTTATCATATTTAAAATTAGAACTACTTCCCAGTAGAAGCCTAATTGAAAATCAAACGATAGATACCATAGTTTTATAAAATATTTTACACAACAAAAATAGTGATGTGTTGACAGTACTCATGTGTTGAGATTAGTCGTGGGTTGAAAAAAATATAGATTCATGTGTTGAATGGGATAAATATTCATTTGTTGAATAAAATAAAGAAGTTGTGAAAAATATAAAGCCGTGTTGATTAGTTTTGTGCCATTTTGACGTGAACGATATTTATATCGATTTTATTCGTTGTATAACGAATATTGAAAAGTGATTTCGAAATTAAATATTTTGAAATTGAAATTTAAAATGAATTGAATTGAAAACGATTTCGAGATGAATTGAATTGAAAACGATTTCGAAATGAATTGAATTGAAAACGATTTCGAAATGAATTGAATTGAAAATGATTTCGAAATGAATTGAATTGAAAACGATTTCGAAATGAATTGAATTGAAAACGAATTCAAATTGGATTGAAAGTAAATTGAAATGAATTCAAATTGAATTAAAATTTGAATTGAATAGAAATGAATTTTAAAACGGAATTATAAAGAAGAATTCAATTTTGATTTGAATTGAAAAGAAAGTTGAAATTGCTTTTGAAACAATTTTAAAACGATTTATAAAATTCGTTTTAAATAGAAATCGACGAAATATATATTATATATATTATATATATAATATAATGGCCTGAATAGAACGCGCCGCGCCGTGGCAGTTCGTGAATTTCGACCATTTATTTCAAATGGACATTGCGGGAGATCCGACCGTCGGATTCTCCTAAAACCGGAACCGTTGGGTTCGTATCGAAAAGTGCTTTCCAATGAATATTAGAAATTTGAAATCTAACGGTTGGATTTGGAATTATGTCCAAATCAAATTCGAAAAAGGTCGCTGTAAGTGCAGTTCGATGGCCGTTGTTGGAAATCGACTGTACGGGCCTTGATAAAATTATCAAAAATATCTATAATTTGTGTAAAATTATAATATGTGAATTGGAAAGAATTGGGCTGGAAAATTCCACATTAGAAGGTAAAAATAGATTTTTATCGAAATGAACTAGTTTTGAACTAGAATTAAAATCAATTTATTTTTGAAATAAATAAATTGAATTTGAAAGTGATTTTGAAAATAATCGATAATTTCCAATACGTGGCTTGGACTGGAGTTGAATCGAAATTAACTTCGGGATATTTCGATGTTGGATTTCGTGACTATACAGATATTGTTATGGGAATTTAAAAGATATATTTTATATCGTTATTCCCAATACGATATATGTTGGTTTCAGAATTTGATATTGAATATAAGCCGATATATTTTCTATTCAAAGCCTTGTATTTAATATCAAATGTGATTTGGGTTTATCGTGGATCGTGTTTTAGATGACATTGGTGCTTTAACCCAGTTAAAGGCATAATATTGATTTTGAAAAGATTAAAACTAAGGGAAGTTTTAATGAATCTTTAATTAGATTAAAATGTGAATTGATAATTTAAATTATCAAATCTGAAAAGTGATCGAGAGTGGAGTATCACCAGTTTTGCTCCAAAGCGATAGTTAAATCTTTAATTAGATTTGAACGTGAAATGGTAATTAATTTTACCGATAACACCGTGGTGTTAGATATGGAGTATCACCAGTTTTGCTCCATGGGATATATAGGTTGGGATTGGAAAATAAAATAAATAATTACTTCGGTGTGGTTCGTTAATCCCGACTAGTTAGAAATGATATCCAAAGGAGGATTAAAGAATAAATTTTGAAGAATTGCTCTTTGATAAAATTAATGGGAACCTTTCCCTAAGAATGTGATTTTGTGAATAAAAGAATATTCTGAATTGGAATGAGGCGTTTGTTGTGTTTGTGTAACATTCGTTTATTATATACGTGGGTTATTCAGAAAGGCCGGGTTTATACCCATTCTGAATAACCGATTCGACGAGATGTCGAAGATGAAGACGGTGGTTGAAGACCGGAAGTCTTCACATCGTTTGGGTGATTACTGATGATCTTGATTGGGCTGTACACCCAGGATGAGGGAATCAGTTGGTGATCTTCCAGACGTACTTGGAGATGGATGGATATGCGAGGAAAGTGCCTCCGGTTTCGTTCAGGCCCAGAACGAACTTGTAAATGGATTGTGTGTCTGACATTGGATTTTATTCTGTGTTGATTGATCTCTATTAAATATACATCTGTTTGGCGGCGGAGAATTTATTCTCTTACTTAACGCCCTTCTCTGAGACGTACGAGCTCAGAGGTTGTATATCGATGGACATCAGTCGCATGGAGTGAATTGCCAATGTGGCACGCGTAAGTGGCAATTGATCAGGGCTTCTGTTGAAAAGCAAAGTCTTGTGGTTGATGATCAAAGCACGGCCTGTGTGGCGTAGCTTTGTGTATAACGTGAATTCGCGAGCCTCACACCTCGATATGAGTCAAAAACGGGATAGTGACTGCAGGGAGAGCACGACGTTTCTTTCTAGCTAGGGTGGTGTCAGTGACCTACCAGCCCTGACATTTATATACTTTTCACCTGTGTGGTTGTTGGAATGCGAGGCGCCTCGGATATAGGTCTGTAAGGACCGGGAAACGTGTGTTCAGGAATTGCCAATCCTCAAAAGTAAGAGAGGACCGGCCCTGAAGATCCAAGGATCATAGTGGGGTCCTGAGACATTTGCTAGAGTGTCTCGAATCGGAGAGGAGCTTGCCCCTTGCCTCGGCTCATGATGGAATCCAATTTCCAATACGTGTGTTTCAGTTTTATTTGTAGAGCCTAGTATGGCGACATAGTAGATGGTAGCTATGCCGCCTATGATTGATACTTATGATTGAAATTGTTTTGACACTATACACCTATAATAGTATCAAATAATGTGTTTTAAACGTATCAAGCATGCTTTGGCTGTTATATGGTAAAAACCCTATCCTCCGGCTTGCGTTGCATTGTGTGATGGGACCTGGGTCTTATAACAGCTTCATTTTTCTTTATTTAGCATTGCGCTATTTGTTCTATGCACTGGTATTCTTGGGAGGAAACCCGTTCCGTGTTATACGGCGTGGTCCCTTGATTTACCTAACTTTAAAACCAATATTAATAACTGTTTTAGTTCTCACACCAGTCACATGACTGACCTGGAGTTTATTGTTTTAACCTAAACTCTGGGTGCCCCTATTTTCCGCACGGGCAGCTAGTAGTTTTGGTTTTGCAGATTTATATTCACATGGTCCTGATATACAGCTGGAACGATGCTCGGAAAGCTCTGTATCCGTGTATCACTTTCAGTTGAATTTTGTATTATTTTCCGCTGCTGTGTAATTTATTTAAATCTCTGATATTTATCGAATGTAATTTATTCATTTATACTCTGTATATTCTTGTATCTGATGGAATTGTTGTAATAACAATGAAATGTTCTTCCGTATGCGCTCATTTGTGTGTTGTTCTCAAAGTATCCGTGCTTTCCTTACCGGGGAAGTTACGGGTTCTTTCAATTTTATTTGAACTGACAAAAACAAATATTGTCATTTTATCAAATGAGAATTGACAAGATAGAATATCATGTTTGTTAAAATTAGAACTGACAAAGTGAGACTGTCATTTTCATTATATTTGAATTGAAAAAATAAAATTTTCAATTTTTGTTTAAAAATAAAATAACAATAAAATATGCATTTTATTGTTTGCATTAAACAGTTTTTGTCAAGTTCATTTGTCACAAATAAAATTCTCTTTTATTTGTCGTATGAGGACATAGAAATCGTCGCACAAATAAAATTCACCTTTTATTTGTCGCTTGATACTTAGAAATTGATACACGAATAAAATTTACTTTTATTTGTCATTTGTAATGTAAAATTTGTATATAAATAAAATTTACCTTTATTTATCAAGGGAATACATAGAAAAATGTTTTCATATAAAATATTCTTTCATATGACATCTGAAAAGAAAGAGAAAAATGTAACTTATAAAATATTCTTTTATATGTTAATTAGGATGTATAGAAAAGTAAAACAAAGAAAAATATTCCTTTTATCTGTTATTAGAACACAAAGGAAAGTGTAAAGCAATAAAATACTTTTTTTTTGTTATTCTAGAATTGGGAATAAAAGTTGTCCTTTTATTTTACTCATTAAGGAAGATATATTTTAAAAACCAAAGTTGTGCTTTTATTTGCAATTACAAATGCAAAGATACATTGCAAATAAAATTTTGTCCTTTTATTTGCATTCACTAATGCAATCATATATTTTTTTTTTTTGAAACTAAAGTTTGTTCTTTTATTTGCATTCAAAATGCAAATATACATTGAAAATAAACAAATTCTTTTATTTGTATTTACAAGTGCAAATATATATAAGAAAATCAAACTTGTTCTTTTATTTGTATTTATATATACAAACATATATTAAAAATAAAATTTGTTCTTTATTTTGCATTCCACAATGCAAGTATAACATCAAAAATAGTAGTTACATTTATTTATCTATTTGCATTCCTTGTTGCAAATAAAACATAAAATTAAAGATTTCATTTTTGTTTACAATTCTAAATATAAACAAAACTTCAAAATGAAAGTCACATTTTAACTTATGTTTTTGATATGAATAAGATATGGTTTAAAAGTTGAATTTTTATTTGCATTCTTTAATGCAAATAAAACATGAATTGAAAGTTTCATTTTATTTTCAAATTTAAGAGTTACTTTTTTATTCATATTTTCAGATGTAAATAAAAGATAGATTTTAGAATTTCATTTTTTTTATGAAATAAAAAGAATCGTTCTTTTGTCACTTAAAAAGAATGAATTGAAAATGTTTTTGATATGAATAAAATATCATTCAAAAGTTATATTTTTATTTGCATCCTTTAATGCAAATAAAACCTGAATTGTAAGTTTCATTTTATTTTCAAATCTAAGAGTTACCTTTTATCCTCACATTCTCAGTTGTAAATTAAAGATAGGTTTAAAATTTCATTTTTGTTGAAATAAAAAGAGTAAGGCGTTTGTCACTTTAAAGGAATAAAATTGAAAATGTTTATTTTAGCAATTGTGAAAGAATGAAACAAATATGATGTAAAGAGTTGCATTTTATTTTGCCATTTTGGTTGCAAACAAACCCTTTAATAAAAGATTATATGTCATTGGCATTTTTAGTTGCAAATATACATAGTAGTTAAAATATTATATTTTTATTTGCATAATTAGAGGCAAATAAACAGCGTAGTAAAAAGAATCATTTTGTTTACAACCTTAGATGTAAACAAAATATTAGAAATTAAAGATTATCTTTTTATTGGCATTCCTTATTTGCAAATAAAACTAGAAATAGAAAGTTACTATTTTTATTTACATTCCTCAATGTAAATAAAGCATGAAATAAGAGAGTATATTTTTATTTGTATTCCTTATTACAAATAAAATATGAAATTAAAAAGATACATTTTATTTGCATTCTTTATGGTAAATAAAATATGAATTCAAAGAGTATATTTCTACCTACATTTTGGTCGTTATAAAAATAATAAAATTAAAGGATTACATTTTTAATATAATATAAAGGCTACATTTTATACAACGCAAAAGAATATCATGTAGATGTGTTATAAAATGATTATATTTCATCGTAAGTGAATTAACATTGGAATTCACCATTTTGATATAAATGAATCAGTAGAAAAGATACATTGTTTGATTAATTACATTGTCGTTATGATTCATCATTATCTATGTTTATTATGCTGAAATGTTACACTTCTATTTACATGTTACCTGACTTGTTTATGTGATTGGGTCGATAATTTTCACACATCGCCCAAGTGCACAAATAACCTATTATTTGTTTGATTGGATGAAACCCCACACGGGTGTTGGGATGAAGAATTGACATACACCGATCCCAATATTTAATTGTATGTTTATCGATAGATCGACAGGCTGCGATGAGCGTTAATATTTTATTTTAACGCTCACACAGTCATTGATTTCACTCTGGTTGTGGATGGATATTTGATAATCACTTATTTCCCTTGTTATATACATTCAATGTATGAAATCCATATAATTCAAGTTATATGGTGACTGATTGAGTCGCATTCCAATAAAGGATTTCTTTTATATAAAGAATATCTTTTAAAATAAAGAATATTTGGAATAAAGAATATTATAGTACAAATACCTTTTAAAAGAAAGAATATTTTATATAGAAACTCTTTTCATACAAAAGAATATTTTTTATATAATGAATATTTTAAAGAATATTTGACAAAAGATGAAATGATGATTTCTATGCCCGTTCTTAGACGGACAAAAGATAAAAGATGTTCCTTCAAATAAACTGGTTAGTAGCTAGAGTGAATTTATTAAATTAAGATTTAATAGAATTTTCCACTTGAAAAATATTTATTTGGAATTGCCTAAAAAAAAAATTGATTTTGTGAACTATGTTTCTTAAACGACATTTGTTCTTTGACCCAAATTAACATTGAAAGGTGATTTAGAATTAATAAATCTTTTTAAGATTTAAAGAGAAATTTTCTAAAGTCTAGTTTTTTCCAATTTAAAATATATTAAATTGGAATTGAGTGGAAATTCGATTCGATAATAATCGAGATAGGATTCTGTAAAAGAAGACTGATACTACAAATGGAATTTAAAAGGCTTTGCCGCTATTCCATTTGTATTATTGTCTAATGTAGAAATTTATATCGATTATATATTGACTTGATTTCTGTGAAAATCCTATATTTATTGGAATATGATTTTGGGTTTATCGCGAACAATGTTTTAAATAACATCGATTCTTTAACCCGATTAAAGATAAGATTTATTTCTTAAATTGGAATAATCATTTAATAATGATTTTGATATTAAAACCCAATTTTAATAAATCTTTAAAATGAAGATTAAAGAATATTTTAAAGGAATTTATCTTTGATAAAATTTATGGGAACCTTTCCCCTAATAATATGAATAATCTATTTAAAAGAATATTCTGAAATGGAATGAGGCGTTGGATGTTTATAGCACTTGATTTTTTTATAAATCACGCTAGTTATTCAGAAAGACCGGGTTTAACCCATTCCGAATAATCATTACGACGATGAAGAGTCGAAGATGAAGACGGTGTTGAAGACCGGCGGTTTTCACATCGATGGATGTATTGCTACTGAGGTCCTCGATAGGAGTAGCTACCCTGAAGGGATTTCTGTGGTAGTCGTCTAGACGTATGTGTTAATTGTCCGAATATACGAGAACCACCCAGGTTTCTCCTGTTCCGTTCAGACCCAGAACGGACTTGTAAATGGATTGTGTGTCTGACATTGTATTCTTTTCTACTGTATTTGTTGAATGCTACTGATTATATATTTCTGCTTGGTGGTGGAGAATTTATTCTTCACTTAACACCCTTCTCTAAGACGTGTGAGCTTAGAGGTTATATATATATTGGTAGATGATCAATAATGTGGTAGGGTCTGACAATGTGGCATGCTAAGATGCAAATGATCAAGGTTTTGTTGAAAAGCAGGCCTTGTGGTTGATGATCAAAGCACAGTCTATTTAGGCATAGCTTTGTGTATATCGTGACTTCGCGAGCCTCACAGCCCGGTAGAGTCTAAAACGGAAGAAGGGAACGCAGGGAGTGCACACGATTCTTTCTAGCTAGAAGTGGTGTCATGGTATGGAGCCCAGACATTTACTTATGTGTTTGTTGGATTTTTGCGAGGCCTCAGATTTATGCGGTCGCTCTCGGCCATATTGTAGGTTCACTAGAACCGGGAAGCGTGTGTTCAGGAATTGCCAATCCTACCCATTGCACTATTGGGGGACCGGCCCTGCAGGATCCAAGGGTTGGACAGAGTACCAATCCTGGGGCATTGCTAGAGTGTCTCGAATCGGTAAGGATCTCCTCCCTAGCCTTGACTCATGATGGAAACCCAAATTTCCAATACCCCCTTTACGGTTTTGATTGTATAACTAGTATGGCGACATAGTAGGATGGGGTACTATGCCGTCTAGGATTGATACATTTACTTTGAAATGTTTTAAATATATATATACACACTAGTATCGTGTTTTATCGTATCAAGCATCTTTTGACCATTATAAGGTAAAACCCTATCCTCCGGCCTGCGTTACATTGTGTGATGGGACTTGGGTCTTATAATGGTTTCAATTTTCTAAAAAGCATTGCGCTATTTGACGATTTACTTTATTTTATGCATTGGCAATCCAATGGAGTAAACCCGTTCCGCGTTAGCGGCGTGGTCCTGTGATTAGCCTTATTATTAGATAGATTAGTTAAGATTTCTCATACAAGTCCCATGACTGACCTGTAGTTTGTTTCACTGGCAAACTCGGGTGCCCATATTTTCCACACGGGCAGTCGAGTAGCTTGTTTTGCAGATATCATATTTGCAGGATCCTGGTCTACAGCTGAAGCAATATTCGGAAAGCTCTGTATCCGTGTATTCCTTTCGGTTGTATATTTGTATTATTTTTCCGCTGCTATCTAAATGTAATTTAAATCTCTGATATTGTATTTCCAATGTATATTATTTATTCATACTCTGGAATATTCTTGTACTCTGATGTAATTGTTGTAATCAGCAATAAAATGTTCTTATGTTCTGTGTTCTGATGTGTGTTGTTCTCAAACAATCTATGCTTTCCTTCGCTGGGAAGTTTGGGTCGTTTCATTTGGTATCAGAGCTTTGGTTTACAGAGCTCCAGGACAATACACATTAGAAAACGAACAGAAGAATTCATCGGAGATTGGATTAGTAATATCCAATAAGAATGACTCGTTAGAGATGGGATCAGAAGTATCCTAGAATGAGTCCAAAGAGTATTATTTTCTTAAAAATGAAAATAAAAACAAATTTAGCTTTGAAATTTTAACTCAATATACGTATTTGAATATATTATATTTTATGGTGGACAATCGAGTATATAGAGATTTTAATATACGTCTGATCAACGTGTATTAGAAGTCTCAAATATACTGGATTGATATAGAATCACACTCTAGTCGCCCGGAGATGATTCTGATGATTGATGCATCAGCATCAGAATTTATGTTCGAGTTTCGAAAGTGGGATTTCTATATATTTCCACTAACTGGTATGAGAACCAACACTTAGTTAGGACACACTGCTATGATTTGCGCTGAAAATATGATTTTTGAACTATATTTAAATAATATATATATTTGAAAAGTTAATCACCTAATTGATTGCTGGTTGTGATGTTTGATTATTAGTTTAACTAATAAGATTAATAGAAAACAATAAAACAATGAAAATTAAATTAGTTAATTAAACAACCTTTATCCTCATTTCTTTTTCGAGGACGAAAAGATTTTAAGTGGGGGAGATTGTAACAACCCGCAAATTCTGAACCAATTTAAAATTTTTATTTTTGAAAATTTTATTGAATTGTGGGAATATAAAATAATTTATTTTATTAATAATGGGTAAAAACTTATTTTAATCGAAGTTGAGACGAATAAATTTAATTTTAAATATTAAAAGGAGTTAGAAATGGCGCGGTAGTTTGGAATTTTAATTTTAAACTTTGACTGAATGTACAAGATTCTAAATAAATCAGAATTGAGTGAAACCAGAAATAATTAAATCTGTTTAATCATATCTTTCTAACGAATCTGAAAAATCTAAATTTCGTTTAAAAATCAAAAGTTATGTCCAGTTCAATTTTTAGAAAAGTCGCTGTAGAATTTATATATAAAATATATATGGCCCAAAGGGCTACTTTTCACATACGAATGAATCTGGACTCGAAACCACTTCCATTGAGTCCGGAATGATGTTTCTGCATTGAAAAAGTATAAACACTTATATATTTCGAGTTTCGGAAATTATTTGTTAAAAAAAAATTTATTTTTAATATTAAATTAATAGCCCTTGAAAATAGTCAATTTTCAAATGACTTCTGTTTTCGACGAAACCACTTTTGTTGGATCCGGAAGGTCAAATTATTGCTAAGTTTAATTTTTCATAATTTTTAGAATTAATATGTGAGCATGGCAAAGGAAAATGTGTTCTGTTAATTTCAAATGAATTTAAACGACTTAAAAAAGGCCATTTTTCAAACAGTCTCAGAATTCAACAAATTTAGTCTTGTTAGAACCGTATCGTCAAAACATAACTAAAAATATTTTTTCTGGATTTTTCTGAGGTCATATGTGGTCCCGGTAAATTAAAATGTATGGTTAAAATTAATAAATAAATGAATTAAATATTAAATTAAATAAAACAGGTTGTAGACTTTGGATTTGGGCCTCGGGACATGTTCCATTGGGTCCGGGAGGAGGGTATTTGCCTAGGGACACTTTTTGTTGGGCTGAAATTGGATCAAAATTGGACTAACGGGCTTTAACTTTGAAATAACGAATTAATTAATAAAATATATTATAAATACCTTGGAAAATACGGCAAACCCTAAACACTAAATACGGCCGCCGTATGTTCTTTATCAATGGCCATCATCAACCCCCCTTAGTCCCTTAAATTCTCATTGTTCCTTACAAATTAAAACACAAATCAAATATGAAACTGAAGGGAAATTCGAGCTCGTTAATTCTATACGGTTTTGATCACATCTTGTTCGAGATCAGGGCCGATTGTCGAGCTCAAACTTGGCTCGTTCGTGGCCGGTTTCCACGCGCCACAGGGGTGCGAGCTGCCCCTAGGTCACGGCGCTGGGAGGAGGAGCCAAGGCGGTCGAAGGGGCGTCATATGATGTGGTTCCAGGGCATTGGGGAGTGCGCGATTTGGAGCTGGAGCAGTTCGACGATGGCTTCAATGTTACGGCCGTGTTTCAGACAAGAGGAAGAAAGGGTTATGTAATTATTTATTAATTTAATTATATATTTAATGTTTAAATCTTTAAATGACCATAACTCATCCATATCAAATCAGAATCGAACGATTTCAGATGCGTTGGGATCGCATCAGCGAGATCTACAACATGGCACTGACCAGATCTGAAACGGAGCACTTTGAATTTCAGCCAAAATTGCGATGTGAGATATCTAATTAAATTTAAATTTATTTATTTATTTATTTATTTTATTGTATAATTTATATATATATATATTCATTCCATATGAAATTTATGTTGTATGTATATATTTGTTTCAATGCTGATTGTGCTGTGATTGATTTTGATTGTGTATGAATGTCTGTTAGGAATTGTATGTATACAACGAAATCATATATTACTATATAGATATAGAATATTTTATATTCATGTATGTCGCAAAATTTGAAGTGAAAATAAAAATAATATTTTTATTTTCATGTTTTGATTTAAATAAAAGATTAGAATAAATTGTCATTTTGTCATTTTGTTTTAAAAACATAATTAGTAATAAGTTTTATTGTAATTAAAATACGTTTTGCATTGACAATGTCTATTGTAATTAAAATTACATTTTTGCTTTGAAAATGTTTATTGTAATTATATTGAAACAAAATTAACATTTTTGTTAATTAGACTATAGTGGGTTTTAATATTTTTGTTAATCGGATTATGTTGGACAAAATTAACATTTTGGTGAATTAGAACAATACATAAAAAAAATGTTATTTTTGTTGAATAAGAATCAACAAAAACAAAGATTGTCACTTTATTTTATTTGAACTGACAAAAACAAATATTGTCATTTTATCAAATGAGAATTGACAAGATAGAATATCATGTTTGTTAAAATTAGAACTGACAAAGTGAGACTGTCATTTTCATTATATTTGAATTGACAAAATAAAATTTTCAATTTTTGTTTAAAAATAAAATAACAATAAAATATGCATTTTATTGTTTGCATTAAACAGTTTTTGTCAAGTTCATTTGTCACAAATAAAATTCTCTTTTATTTGTTGTATGAGGACATAGAAATCGTCGCACAAATAAAATTCACCTTTTATTTGTCGCTTGATACTTAGAAATTGATACACGAATAAAATTTACTTTTATTTGTCATTTGAAGTGTAAAATTTGTATATAAATAAAATTTACCTTTATTTATCAAGGGAATACATAGAAAAATGTTTTCATATAAAATATTCTTTCATATGACATCTGAAAAGAAAGAGAAAAATGTTAACATATTAAATATTCTTTTATATGTTAATTAGGATGTATAGAAAAGTAAAACAAAGAAAAATATTCCTTTTATCTGTTATTAGAACACAAAGGAAAGTGTAAAGCAATAAAATACTTTTTTTTTGTTATTCTAGAATTGGGAATAAAAGTTGTCCTTTTATTTTACTCATTAAGGAAGATATATTTTAAAAACCAAAGTTATGCTTTTATTTGCATTTACAAATGCAAAGATACATTGCAAATAAAATTTTGTCCATTTATTTGCATTCACTAATGCAATCATTTTTTTTTTTTTTTTTGAAACTAAAGTTTGTTCTTTTATTTGCATTCAAAATGCAAATATACATTAAAAATAAACAAATTCTTTTATTTGTATTTACAAGTGCAAATATATATAAGAAAATCAAACTTGTTCTTTTATTTGTATTTATATATACAAACATATATTAAAAATAAAATTTGTTCTTTATTTTGCATTCCACAATGCAAGTATAACATCAAAAATAGTAGTTACATTTATTTATCTATT
Source organism: Allium sativum (assembly GCA_030737875.1). Classification (NCBI taxonomy): domain Eukaryota; kingdom Viridiplantae; phylum Streptophyta; class Magnoliopsida; order Asparagales; family Amaryllidaceae; genus Allium; species Allium sativum. The sequence continues at coordinate 843,367,139 of CM060912.1, read as the reverse complement.
TGCATTCCTTGTTGCAAATAAAACATAAAATTAAAGATTTCATTTTTGTTTACAATTCTAAATACAAACAAAACTTCAAAATGAAAGTCACATTTTAACTTATGTTTTTGATATGAATAAGATATGGTTTAAAAGTTGAATTTTTATTTGCATTCTTTAATGCAAATAAAACATGAATTGAAAGTTTCATTTTATTTTCAAATTTAAGAGTTACTTTTTTATTCATATTTTCAGATGTAAATAAAAGATAGATTTTAGAATTTCATTTTTTTTATGAAATAAAAAGAATCATTCTTTCGTCACTTAAAAAGAATGAATTGAAAATGTTTTTGATATGAATAAAATATCATTCAAAAGTTATATTTTTATTTGCATCCTTTAATGCAAATAAAACCTGAATTGTAAGTTTCATTTTATTTTCAAATCTAAGAGTTACCTTTTATCCTCACATTCTCAGTTGTAAATTAAAGATAGGTTTAAAATTTCATTTTTGTTGAAATAAAAAGAGTAAGGCGTTTGTCACTTTAAAGGAATAAAATTGAAAACGTTTATTTTAGCAATTGTGAAAAAATGAAACAAATATGATGTAAAGAGTTGCATTTTATTTTGCCATTTTGGTTGCAAACAAACCCTTTAATAAAAGATTATATGTCGTTGGCATTTTTAGTTGCATATATACATAGTAGTTAAAATATTATATTTTTATTTGCATAATTAGAGGCAAATAAACAGCGTAGTAAAAAAAGCATTTTGTTTACAACCTTAGATGTAAACAAAATATTAGAAATTAAAGATTATCTTTTTATTGGCATTCCTTATTTACAAATAAAACTAGAAATAGAAAGTTACTATTTTTATTTACATTCCTCAATGTAAATAAAGCATGAAATAAGAGAGTATATTTTTATTTGTATTCCTTATTACAAATAAAATATGAAATTAAAAAGATACATTTTATTTGCATTCTTTATGGTAAATAAAATATGAATTCAAAGAGTATATTTCTACCTACATTTTGGTCGTTATAAAAATAATAAAATTAAAGGATTACATTTTTAATATAATATAAAGGCTACATTTTATACAACACAAAAGAATATCATGTAGATGTGTTATAAAATGATTATATTTCATCGTAAGTGAATTAACATTGGAATTCACCATTTTGATATAAATGAATCAGTAGAAAAGATACATTGTTTGATTAATTACATTGTCGTTATGATTCATCATTATCTGTGTTTATTATGCTGAAATGTTACACTTCCATTTACAAGTTACCTGACTTGTTTATGTGATTGGGTCGATAATTTTCACACATCGCCCAAGTGCACAAATAACCTATTATTTGTTTGATTGGATGAAACCCCACACGGGTGTTGGGATGAAGAATTGACATACACTGATCCCAATATTTAATATTATGTCTATCTATAGATCGACAGGCTGCGATGAGCGTTAATATTTTATTTTAACGCTCACACAGTCATTGATTTCACTCTGGTTGTGGATGGATATTTGATAATCACTTATTTCCCTTGTTATATACATTCAATGTATGAAATCCATATAATTCAAGTTATATGGTGACTAATTGAGTCGCATTCCAATAAAGGATTTCTTTTATATAAAGAATATCTTTTAAAATAAAGAATATTTGGAATAAAGAATATTATAGTACAAATACCTTTTAAAAGAAAGAATATTTTATATAGAAACTCTTTTCAAACAAAAGAATATTTTTTATATAATGAATATTTTAAAGAATATTTGACAAAAGATGAAATGATGATTTCTATGCCCGTTCTTAGACGGACAAAAGATAAAAGATGTTCCTTCGAATAAACTGGTTAGTAGCTAGAGTGAATTTATTAAATTAAGATTTAATAGAATTTTCCACTTGAAAAATATTTATTTGGAATTGCTTAAAAAAAATTTGATTTTGTGAACTACGTTTCTTAAACGACATTTGTTCTTTGACCCAAATTAACATTGAAAGGTGATTTAGAATTAATAAATCTTTTTAAGATTTAAAGAGAAATTTTTTAAAGTCTAGTTTTTTCCAATTTAAAAAATATTAAATTGGAATTGAGTGGAAATTCGATTCGGTAATAATCGAGATAGGATTCTGTAAAAGAAGACTGATACTACATATGGAATTTAAAAGGCTTTGCCGCTATTCCATTTATATTATTGTCTGATGCAGAAATTTATGTCGATTATATATTGACTTGATTTCTGTGAAAATCCTATATTTATTGGAATATGATTGTGGGTTTATCGTGAACAATGTTTTAAATAACATCGATTCTTTAACCCGATTAAAGATAAGATTTATTACTTAAATTGGAATAATCATTTAATAATGATTTTGATATTAAAACCCTACTTTAATAAATCTTTAAAATGAAGATTAAAGAATATTTTAAAGGAATTTATCTTTGATAAAATTTATGGGAACCTTTCCCCTAATAATATGAATATTATATTTAAAAGAATATTCTGAAATGGAATGAGGCGTTGGATGTTTTATAGCACTTGATTTTTTTAAAAATTACGCTAGTTATTTGGAAAGACCGGGTTTAACCCATTCTGAATAATCATTACGATGATGAAGAGTCGAAGATGAAGACCGGCGGTTTTCACATCGATGGATGTATTGCTACTGAGGTCCTCGATAGGAGTAGCTACCCTGAAGGGATTTCTGTGGTAGTCGTCTAGACGTATGTGTTAATTGTCCGAATATACGAGAACCACCCAGGTTTCTCCTGTTCCGTTCAGACCCAGAACGGACTTGTAAATGGATTGTGTGTCTGACATTGTATTCTTTTCTACTGTATTTGTTGAACGCTACTGATTATATATTTCTGCTTGGTGGTGGAGAATTTATTCTTCACTTAACACCCTTCTCTAAGACGTGTGAGCTTAGAGGTATTATATATATTGGTAGATGATCAATAATGTGGTAGGGTCTGACAATGTGGCATGCTAAGATGCAAATGATCAAGGTTTTGTTGAAAAGCAGGCCTTGTGGTTGATGATCAAAGCACAGTCTATTTAGGCATAGCTTTGTGTATATCGTGACTTCGCGAGCCTCACAGCCCGGTAGAGTCTAAAACGGGAGAAGGGAACGCAGGGAGTGCACACGTTTCTTTCTAGCTAGAAGTGGTGTCATGGTATGGAGCCCAGACATTTACTTATGTTGTTGTTGGATTTTTGCGAGGCCTCGGATTTATGCGGTCGCTCTCGGCCGTATTGTAGGTTCACTAGAACCGGGAAGCGTGTGTTCAGGAATTGCCAATCCTACCCATTGCACTATTGGGGGACCGGCCCTGCAGGATCCAAGGGTTGGACAGAGTACCAATCCTGGGGCATTGCTAGAGTGTCTCGAATCGGTAAGGATCTCCTCCCTAGCCTTGACTCATGATGGAAACCCAAATTTCCAATACCCCCTTTACGGTTTTGATTGTATAACTAGTATGGCGACATAGTAGGATGGGGTACTATGCCGTCTAGGATTGATACATTTACTTTGAAATGTTTTAAATATATATATACACACTAGTATCGTGTTTTATCGTATCAAGCATCTTTTGACCATTATAAATTTTTCTAAAAAGCATTGCGCTATTTGACGATTTACTTTATTTTATGCACTGGCAATCCAATGGAGTAAACCCGTTCCGCGTTAGCGGCGTGGTCCTGTGATTAGCCTTATTATTAGATAGATTAGTTAAGATTTCTCATACCAGTCCCATGACTGACCTGTAGTTTGTTTCACTGGCAAACTCGGGTGCCCATATTTTCCACACGGGCAGTCGAGTAGCTTGTTTTGCAGATATCATATTTACAGGATCCTGGTCTACAGCTGAAGCAATATTCGGAAAGCTCTGTATCCGTGTATTCCTTTTGGTTGTATATTTGTATTATTTTTCCGTTGCTATCTAAATGTAATTTAAATCTCTTATATTGTATTTCCAATGTATATTATTTATTCATACTCTGGAATATTCTTGTACTCTGATGTAATTGTTGTAATCAGCAATAAAATGTTCTTATGTTCTATGTTCTGATGTGTGTTGTTCTCAAACAATCTACGCTTTCCTTCGCTGGGAAGTTTGGGTCGTTTCAATAAGGATAATAGAAATGAAATGTATATTTTTATCGTCACTTAAGATGCGATAAAAGAATAGAATAAAAATTATATATTTTTATTGTCATTTTTGAGGCGGTAAAAAGAAGTTACATTTTTCATTATAAATAAAAGAAAAATAGGAAGTTACATCTTTATATGTAATTAGAAAAATATAGAAACTTACATTTTTCAATGTAAATAAGGATGAAATAGAAATTATATTTTTTATATGCAAATAAAAGGATTTACATTTTTCAATGTAATCAAAGGAAATAAAGGAATGATTAGGAATTTATATTTCCCCTTGTAAATAGAATATGAAATAAAAGTTACATTTTCAATATAATAATATATTGAAGTATAAGTTTACATTTCTCAATGTAAATAAAATAGGAATAGAAATTTACATTTTTCAATGTAAATAATAAGATTAGAAATTTACATTTCTAAGGAAGAGACTTTCATTAGAAAAATAATGAAACCAAATATACATTTGGTGTAAATTGAAAAATGGAAGAGTAAAATATACATTGTTATGTTTAGGATGTGTATGTAAAAGTAAAAATGGCGATAGATCGTTATAAATTATTAACGACGGTATGAAATGGGTTTCAAATTTATATATGCAAGAGTTATTTGGAAAGTCCGAGTTTACTCTCATTCCAAATAATGATACGACGTTCGAAGAATTGAAGACCGACGATCTTCACATCGAATGGGTAACTAGTGTTGAGGCCCTTGATTGATTTGCTCCCAAGACGGGGCTAAGATGGTAGTTATCCGGACGTAGTGTTGATTTGTAGGGACTTGGCTTTCACTCAGACCCAGAGCATAAGTATAAATGGAATGTGTGTCTGACATTGTACTCCTTTATATATTGTACTTGTTGATTTTCTACCGAATGTATGAATGATTGGTGGTGGAGAATTTATTCTCTTGCTTAACACCCTTTTGTATATTTTGGCGAAAGATTAATATTATGATATGGATTGACAGTAAGGCATACCAAGATGCAAAGATCAAGGTTCTCGTTGAAAAGCAGGCCTTGTGGTTGATGATCAAAGCACGGCCTGTTTACGCGAAGCTTTGTGTAAAGCGTGACTTCGCGAGCGTCACAACCCGGTTGAGTCTAAAACGGGAGAAGGGAACACAGGGAGAGCAGCACGTTTCTTTCTAGCTAGAAGTGGTGTCGGTGCTTAAACTGGCTGACATTTACTTATGTGGATGATGGAATGTGACGCGCCTCGGATGATAGGTCCTATAGGACCGGGAAACGTGTGTTCAGGAATAACTAATCCACAAACCGCAAGTGTGGACCGGCCCTGCAGGATCCAAGGGTTCTCTGCGGGGATCCTGAGACATTAGCTAGAGTGTTTCGAAATCGGTAAGAAGCTCCTCCCTAGCCTTGACTCATGATGGAAATCCAATTTCCAATACGGCCTCATGCGGTTTTGATTGTATTACTAGTATGGAGGCATAGTATATGGTCGCTATGCTTCCTAGGATTGATACAGTTACTTTGAAATGTTTTTGAAACGTATATACACTAATAATAATATCAAATTCGTTTTTATCATACCAAGCATGTTTAATCACCATAAGGTAAAACTCTATCCTCTGGTTTGCGTCGCATTGTGTGGTGGGACTTGAGTCTTATGGTGGTTTCATTTTTTTTTTAAAAGCATTGCGTTATTTTGACGATTCACTTTATATTATGCACCGGCAATCCAATGGAACAAACCCGTTCCGCGTTAGTGGAGTGGTCTTGTGATTTGCCTTATTACTAAAAGTTAAGTTAGTTAAGAATTCTCACACCAGTCCCATGATTGACCCGTTGTTTGTTTCCACCTTTACAAACTCGGGTGCCCTCTTTCCATGCGGGCAGTCGAGTAGTTTGTCTACAGGTTCTATTCTCAAGCAGGACTCTGAATTGAAGCCTAAAGCTGTGTCCAGAGCATAGTTATCTTCCGCTGTATCTATTTTATTGTTTCCGCTGCAATGTATTAAAATATTGTAATTTATCTTCCGCTGTAATTTATTTCAATGTACTCTGATATTCTGTACTCTGATGTTACATTATCATGATGTAATAAAAGTTTGCTATTACTGTTCTGATGTTGTTGTATTCCCAGAGTTAACGTATGCGGATTTTGAACGGTTTTAGTTGATTTTGCGGTCGATTAAGGTCGGGCGAAATGCGTATCGTTACAGTTGGTATCAGAGCTTTGGTTAGCTCAAATCTTTGGGGTACAACTCATTAGAACTGAACAAAAGACTCATCAAAGATTGGATTAGTAATATCCAATAAGAATACTCATTAGAGATAGGATCAGCAGTATCCTAGAATGAGAAAACTCATTAAAGATGGGGTTAGCAATGCCCTAGAATGAGTTGAGGGTAGCAAGCCTATAATATACGTATTTGTAATTATAATCTATTTTAGAAAATATGATTTTTGAATATATAAAAGTTATATGTTTAAAAGCTAATCAACTAATAAAATTATTGAAATCAATAAAACAGAGAAAGATGAGTTAACTAATTAAACACTTTTTAGCTTCGTTCCTTTTCGAGGACGAAAAGTTTTTAAGTAGGGGAGACTGTAACAACCCTGATTTTTTGGGGCCGATTTAAAAATTTATTTTAAGTAGTTTTAATGGGTTTTGATATTTAAAATAGTAATGATTAAGGATTGATTTAAATTTAAGTTAGAATGAATAATTTAATTTTAATTATAAAAGGAGTTAGAAATAGCGCGGTAGTTTGAAAAGTCAAACTTGAACTTTGACTGACCGTACAGGATGCAAAATAAATCGGATTTTAGTGAAACCAAAAATATCAGAATCTATTTAAAAATATCTTTCTAACGAATCTGAAAATTGAAATTTTATAGCAGGAATCAAAAGTTATGCCCAGTTTAAAATTTAGAAAGGTCGCTATGAAATTTATAAAGGTCAAAAATGATACTTTTTGCATACGAAGGAATTTGAACTCGAAACCACTTCCATTGAGTTTAGAATGATGTTTCTGCATTTATAAACAGTAAACACTTATATATTTCGAGTTTCAAAAATTATTTGTTTAAAATGTATTTTTAATATTTAATATATAGCCCTTAAAAATAGCCATTTTTCAAACGACCTCTGTTTTCGACGAAACCACTTTTTTTGGATTCGGAATGTCAAAATATAGTTAAGTTTAATTTTTCATAATTTTTAGAATTGATTTGTGGCCGTGGAAAAAAGAGTTCAGTTTTGTCAATTTCGATCAATTTTAATCGACTTGAAAATAGCCATTTTTCAAACGGGCTCAGAATTGAACAAAATTAATTTTTCTAGGTTCGCAGCGTCAAAACATAGCTAAATATATTTTTCGGGAATTTTTGAAGTTAATTTGTGGCCCTGGTGAATTCTTTTGTACGGTTGAATTATAAATAAAGGACTTAAATTTTAAATCTGAAAAATGGGGCTCAATATGACCATTTGGGATAACGGGACATGTCTAGATGAGTCCGGAATAGGGGCTATTGGGTATAAACGATAGTCGTTGGGCTGAAATTAGACAATGTTGCAAAACGGGCCTTTAATGGATGATAAATTAATAAAATATTATAAAAGCACTATTCCTTCCTCTCTCCCCGATCAAAACATCACGTACAAAAGAACCCATCAGCCGCCTAAAGCCTTCCACCTTCTCTCCTCTCTTCCTTCTAATCCACACACAATTAGATCTAGCCGTAGTTGAACTTTTTGAAGCTCTTCATCTTCTCTTCGATTCTAGATAAGTTTCAAACCTTCTCGTGCAACGTATGTGACGATCCCAAAACCCCAGTGACACGGTGTTAAGGATAATCATTGGAATATAACACATTAATCATCATTAGCAGATCACAGATAATAGCATAAACCGAAAATAGAATAATTTACACACATATGACAGCGGAATCATATAGATATCATCACATCAGAGAAGCACAGTACAGGATACAACTTAGTGCATAATGATACATAATCAGTCACCATCGCCTGAGGCAGAATCATACATGAAGAGTACACAAAAGGAATATCAGTCTACATCGCCAATGGCGGAATCATAATATAGATACAATAATGGCGGAGAAAATCCAAGTCAGCACAGTGTAGTCAAGCCTCGCCATGAGCCAAAAGGTGCGTCAGAAACCTGTAACTAGGCTGCCCGTGTGAAAATGAGGGCACCCGAGTTTGCAAGGTGAAACAAACTACGAGTCAGTCATGGGACTGGTATGAGAAATCTACTCAACTTATTAACAACAATAATAAGGCAAATCAAAGGACCACGCCACTTTCGCGGAACGGGTTTACTCCAATGAGTGCTAGTGCATGAAATAAAATAAATGATTAAATCAACGCAATGCTTTTTATAAAATGAAGCCATTATAAGACTCAGGTCCCATCACACAATGCAACGCAAGCCGGAGGATAGAGTTTTTACCTTATAATGGCCAAAGATGCTTCATACGAATAAAACAAAAGTGTATGATATTATTACTAGTGTATATATGTTTCAAAAGCGATTTCAATCATAAATATCAATCATAGGCGGCATAAATGACCCATACCACTATGTCGCCATACTAGTAATACAATCACGTCCGCATATTTCATATTGGAAATTGGATTCCTTCATGAGTCGAGGCAAGGGGCAAGCTCCTCTCCGATTCGAGACACTCTAGCAAATGTCCCAGGACCCCACTATGATCCTTGGATCTTCAGGGCCGGTCCTCTCTTACTTTGAGGATTGGCAATTCCTGATCACACGTTTCCCGGTCCTTACAGACCTATATCGAGGCGCCTCACATTCCAACAACCACACAGGTGAAAAGTATATATAATGTCAGGGCTGGTAGGTCACCGACACCACCTTAGCTAGAAAGAAACGTCGTGCTCTCCCTGCAGTCACTCTCCCGTTTTTGACTCATACCGAGGTGTGAGGCTCGCGAATTCACGTTATACACAAAGCTACGTCACACAGACCATGCTTTGATCATCAACCACAAGACTTTGCTTTGCAACAGAAGCCTTGATCATATGCCACTTAGGCGTGCCACACAGGCAATCCACTCCATGCGACTGATTTCTGTCAATACATAACCTCTGAGCTCGTACGTCTCAGAGAAGGGCGTTAAGCAAGAGAATAAATTCTCTACCGCCAAACAGATATATATTTAACAGAGATCAATCAACACAGAACAAAATCCAATGTCAGACACACAGTCCATTTACAAGTCCGTTCTGGGTCTGAACGAAACCGGAGGCACCAATTCCTCGCATATCCGTACAATCAACAGTATGTGTGGACGGCTACTACTTCAATTCCTTCATGGTAGCTACTCCAATCACGAGCATCAGTAGCGCCCATCCATCCAATATGGAGATCGTCGGTCTTCAGTCGTCTTCGACTCTTCGACTTCTCAACGTCGATCGATTATTTGAAATGAGTTAAACTCGGCCTTTTCAAATAACCCACGTATATTTAGATTTTCAAATCAATTAATCACGTGGTTGGACTATTCAACATTCACATTTCAGTTATTTAGTTATAATTTTCATGTCAAATACATTCAACCATCACATATCAAGCAAACACAACAAAATTGGTTTATTTTCACTCTATATCGTCTATAGTACTTTATAACGATATATCGCCATTTTTATTTAATTTAAAACGACCATATTTAATTAAACGACGTTTCCGGTCGTGTCGATGCACTGGCGCTGCTTTTCATTAATTTTGTTTTACACATATATGAAAATCTAACCGTTGGATCTTCACAAATTTTACATCATTAGGAAGGTCATTTCAAAACGAATCCAACGGTTTCAGTTTTGGGAAAATCCGACGGTCGGATCTTCCACACTAACCATTTGAAGTTACGATTTCAATTTACGAACTGCAGCGTCATTATTCGATTTAATTTAATTATATATATATATATAAATATAACCGTTTCTGGCGCTGTTTTTCTTCAGTTTTGAATCAAACATTCCAGACAATCCAACCGTCGGATCTTCACAAAGTTGGTGCCGTTGGAAAGATATTTCCAAGGCAAACCCAACGGTTGAGGTTTCGGGAAAATCCAATGGTCGGATCTTCCGCACTAGTCGTTTGAAATCACGGTTTCAAAATATGAACTGCACGGCCACGTTTCGTTTTAATTCAATTTATATTTATATATTTATATAAATATAGTTCATTCAAAAATTCCTATATCGTTTCCACTTCAATTATTTCACTAACGCCTTTAAATTTTGGAAAATTTCGCCATAACCTCCTTTGTACGGGAGGGTCTGGGAAAATTCCCAAATAGCCACGCGGGCGTCTCATATCAAAAAGAAAAAGAAAAAGCCAAGCGACTAGCCAACAGGCTCATAAAATCATCACCCAAACAAAGCGGTAAATGTGTACCTATTTGTCGGGCACAAAATTCTATTTCTCTTCTCTAGCCCCTTTTGCTTTAACCTGTTCAATAGATATGCATGTACATATATACAATTTCTAACATTTATCATTTTCCATTCAATTTCATATTTGATTTGCTTTGGTTTAAAAACACCTTTCATTCTAATGTTGCATGCATAGGCTAAAATCATATCATTAGCTAGTTAATGTATATTTCAACTCATGCACGTTTATTTGAACAAATGTGTATTTTTAACACTTCACATTTCAAAGATGATAATTTTGGCGAACTAAAATATATTTCAACACATGACTATTTTATTTAGTTCCTATGCATGTTAAAAATAATATTTCTACCACAAATATTTATTTCAACGTCCGCATATCTTTAGCATATCACACATATGATAAAAATGATATTTTTATCATTTAAAATATTTATTCGACAAATAGATGTTTCAGCACTTCATAGTTTCAATAAAAATGTAATTTTTATCGTTCGATCTTTTTATTCAACACATGAACTTTTCCACTACACACACTTCTCAACAAATGAGCATCTCCACACATGGACATTTTATTTATGTTGTTTATATTAGAAAGATGGGATTTTTATTGTTGAAATTATTTATACAAGGCGAATATTTTTCATACTTCATATATATATATAAAGTTGTGATTTTTATTGTTTAAACACTTCATTCATTCACAAATGAATTTAATTTTCATACTACACTTTTCAACACATGAATATTTCCACACATGGACATAGTTTCAATATATGACTTTAATTTCAACGCAAGAAGATAATTTCAACATATGAAAATAATTCTAACACACAAAGATTATTCAAAATTTCGGCAGCATAACGGCAGGGTAGTTAAAACCGGCACCGTCCCTAGTACGGCTCCTCGCTCTACCTTAAAACCTCGCGGTTTTTGACAATGGGGATTCATGCATCTAATTCGCACGCAGGCGGCATGTTTATTTTTATTTCCACAAATATTTCCAATTCATTTCAATCACCAATGGGTATTTTTCAACCACAACCAAACAATATCAACCACCAACAATTATTCAACCATTCGTATTTTTCATCCAATATTTCACACCAATTTACCACAATAAATATCGTCCACGGTTTGTGGACGAGGGGAGTATAAATATATATATATATATATATAATATATATTTGCTATATTTCACTAGCATTTCAACACATATATCACTTATTCTATGCATGTAAAAATTCATACTTCGCTTATATAGCTTACACTACGCATGTACATGAGGTATACAACACGTATGTAATTTATATTTCGCTTATATAAATTATACACGACATTTTCCATTCAATTTCACGTTAATTTAGATTTCTCACCTTGGTTTTCTGAGCGCTAAAAATCGATACGATGTCAGAAAAATCCGCAGCTTCTTCTATTGGGTAGAGAGCTTCCTTGCGGTCTCGATGTTTCCTGTTTCATCGAATTTCGTCAACACACCAAAAAGATATGATTTTTCAAAGTGTAAAGATCAAAGAAAAACTCACTTTCACGATGGTTCAAAACTAGGTTTGCGGTTTTCGTGAGAACCGGGGCACGAGGGGACGATCAGGGAGTTGGACGTGGAAGAGCTTCGAGAGGGCTACAGGCGCGCGGCGGTTTGGTGGCGTTCGGTGGTCCAGATCGGCGGCGGCGGCGGTTTAAAGGTCGGAACTTTGGAAGGGGATATCTCGACGTAGAAGCAACGATAGGGGGAGTTCCTTATATGGATTTGAAGAGGGGAAGGAGAACTACAAAAAGTTGAATTGGGGGAGGAGCTAATTCGGGCTGTGGCGATCGGAAATCGCCAGGGAAGGGGGGAGCTTTTTCGTCGTCGATGTCGGGGTCGGGGGAGGGGGGGTTTTCTGATAATTTTTTTTTATTTATGAATGGAGAAATATGATTGGCCGAGGACTATATTAAATTTTTAAATAGTGTTTTCTCAAACGAACTCCTTTTTAAACTCAACGACTGTCACCCCTAGCTAAATACCCCCATTCCGGACATAATGGGATATGTTTCGTAGGCCAATTCGACTGTTACAGTCAGTTATTTTTCAAATTAAAGTATAAAACATTTAATTTTTAACTCTGAACGCACACTTCAATTTGCCAGGGCCACAAACTAATTCGAAAAATTCCAGAAAAATAAATCTAGCTATGTTTTGACGCAACGGTCCCAACAAAACTAGTTTCGTCGAATTCTGAGGTCGTTTGAAAAATGGCCATTTTCTGGTCGATCCAATTTAACAGAAATCGACCAAACACATTTTCTTTTGCCATGCTCACATACTAGCTTCAAAAATTATGAAATTTGAAACCTAGCAATAGTTTGACATCCCGGACCCAACAAAAGTGGTTTCGTCGAATTCTGAGGTCGTTTGCAAAATATCAATTTTCCAGGGCTATATATTCTATATACCGACCCTTCTGAAAATTCATTCGGCCATAACTTTTGATTCTCGTTATGAAACTTCGATTTTTCAGATTCGTTAGAAAGGTATTGACTAACAGATTTAAATATTTTTGGTTTCGCTAAAATCCGTTATATTTTCCACCCTACATAGTCGGTCAAAGTTTGAATTCAAATTTTCAAACTGACTCACTATTTCTAATTCACTATTTTATTGAAATATTCTATTTCAATTGTTCAAATTCCTTTGAAATAACCAATTTAAAAATTTTAAATTGGCTCGTATTTTCCGGGTTATTACACCGTAGCTCCCGAATCAACCTGTAATGACCCGTATTTTAGCGAGATAATAAATAGTGATTTAGAGAATTAAATCGTCGTTAGTTAAATTATAGTGAATATTTAATTAAATTAAAATAATAGAATAATATATTTTGTTCAGAAATAATAAAAATATTGGAAATCACAATATTCTGTAAACTGGGTCATCCCTAAGATTTAATTCATCTTAGAGTTGAATTATATTGACAAATATATTCAATCGACGTCAGTTTGAACGTAGAATTATAATATAAATAAAATAGAGCTCGAAAGGGTGCAGCAGTTCGCGATTTGGCGATTTGAACTTCAACTGAATGTACATGATTCGTTTTAAGCCGGATTTCTATGAAACAAGAAACACGTGGAGCTGGTGGAGTATATCTTTCTAGTGGAAGAGAAAAATCGGGATTTCATCGTGTAGATTTTGATTTACGTCCAAATCAAATTTTAGAAAAGTCGCTATGGAATTATTAATAATTTAATTCGATTTAAAAGGGTTTTTGACGATAACCGGAGCAGACGATCGAATTAAGCCACGAAACCAGTTTCGTGAGTTCGTTTCATCATTTAGAGTCAGAAAACATATATAGTATGTTATTTTTGAACATTGGAAAATTTGGTGTCTAAAGGAGCACTTAGGGTGCGTAGAAAATAGCGTACCGGGAAAAAGTCTCGGAATGCGATGAACTGTGTGCCATTGGGTTCGTATTAATTTATCGTTATAAGAAAGTCAAGTTTCGCGGAAAACCGATGACGTATGTGACTTTGGTGGCCAAAAACGCCTTATGTTGAGTTAACCATTTATACGTTTTAAACAGAGGTAACTTTATTTGAATGGTAAATTAGTCAAACGAACTCAGAATTCAACGAAACAAGTTTCATACGAAACCTTAGGAAGAGGTCTAGTGAAACGTCAAGGCCTCATATTTTTAGGATATTTTTTTGTAATTTAATGAATTAATGCTCAGTGTTTTTCATCGATATTTTCTACGGGATTTTAGCAAACGGTGTCGGAATTCGACGAAACCTGTCCCATTGGGTACGGAATATTTTTCTATGCTAGGATCGACTTAGTTTGTCAAAAACAAATATTATATGAGTTGGTTTTAAGGGGTATTTACTCGTAAAGTTTTAATATTATTAAAATAATCCATGTACCCACTCGATCCTTATAAATACCCCACTATAACCTTCCTTAAGACCTAAAACCAAAACTGAGAAACCGGCCGCGGTTTCTATTTTTTCCTCTATCTTAAAACGTGAAGCAAAATCAATTCAAAGGAAATTTATAAAATCCTAAAACAACTTCTTTGAATCCCTGGTTTAATCGTCTTCAACCCAGCACCGGTTCGAGAAGTCGCGATGTAGTAAACGGGGATGCGAGTTCCTGATGTCAGCCGTCTTGAGTTGTGCGAGTGGAAGATCCGCTGATGTCGCGGTTTGAGGAAGTGGGTCAGCCTTGGTAGGGTGGTGTTCCGGTGGTTTTTTGTGGAGGATTGGGAGGCTAAGGTACGGGATTCGAATGAGGTACTGGCGTCGATAGCAGGCTAGTGAAAAGGGCGAGTCGGGTTTGTCTGGGATAAGGAAGAATTTAACCACGTAAATCAGGTGATTAGGTAAGTGATTATGTGGGTTTGTCTGGATTTATGGTGTGAACGGTAAAGCTTGAACTGGCTACAAGAAAGTGTTTTACTGTGTGAGTTGTTTTTGTATTAGGGGGTCAACGCGAGGTAGAAGATGAAGTGATTTCGAAAAGAATGTTTGTGGTGTGGTCTGTTTCGAGTTTCGGTGATGGTGGAGTCCGATACTTGCCGTGACCTACAGCGTGAAAGGGAACCGACGGGTTTTGAGAGTAGCATGCGAGCTTTGTGAGCTTATGTGGAGAGGATAGTGGCTGGGAAGGGAAGTTTAATGATATGTTTAGTTTGTGAAATCGTTTAGTGTGGAGGTAGAACGAATGGGATGAATTGGGGAAATGGGGTTCGAACTTGTTTCCTGGAGCCGTGATTTTCTGTTTGGGAAGAAAGGGGATATGGTGCGGGTTTTAATTGGTTAATGGGCTAAGGAGGAAATTGGGCCAACATTAGAAGAAAATATGGTAAAGGCCCAAATGAATTAAATTAATATAGTTTAAATTTAATTAATATTGTATAATGACTTGTAATACAAATCATACACATACTTGATTAGAAATTCGCAAACTTGGATCCGACCAGATCGTATGGACTCACACTACACGTTGGAACTGATTCGAAATGATTCAGAGCTTGTCTGGAATTATGATGAAATAAAATGTCGATCTGAATCAATGACAATTATCGTTATTAACGATGATAGTCCAATGTGAGTAAATCTCACCAACTCTGAACAGTTTATAATTTCAAGTTGTATTTTTAGAACTATTAGAAATTGTCTGATTGACTGTTGATTGAACTGCTAGTCAGTTAATGATAATATTATATATATATATATATATATAATATATAAAACAGTTAGATAGTTATATATTGATTCTGCTATCAGAATAATTTATATTGAACTAAAAGTGATGATAATCATATTGTGTAACATCTGTGGATGCAGGGAGACAGGTTGGAGGAATCCGACTGGATTCCTCAACAGTTATTTTATTGTTTTCATATATTGTTATATGATGCGATATAAAATCTATGGGCGATTATATGTGCTTGGACGATATTGAACATCGTGATTTGATATGATTGAATACCATGACATACCGAAATGTTGATAAGGAGATTTTCAAAGTGATATTGAAAATAGAATATTTATAAATTGGAATATTTATAAATAAGAGATATTTATAAAGTGGAATATTTATAAATAAGAATTGTTTATAAATTGGAATATTTATAAATAGGAGATATTCAAAAAGGAAATAATTACAAACCATTTTCTTTTTGAATGGAAAGGCCTGTGTGGCGGGTTTGGGGATTTTCCCGATGCTCCCGTTACAAAGGAGATTATGGCGAATTTTTCAGAGAATTTAAAGAGTTAGAATATTTCAAGAATAAATTTGAAAAAGGGAATATTTGTAAACCACTTACAAATAGAATGAAAAAGGGAAAAACGTTATAAAGCAGAAACTGTTATAAAGAGGAAAACGTTATAAAAAGGAAATCATTTTTAAAGTGTAGAACCGTTATTTAAAAGTAAATCTTTTCAAATGAATAAAACGTTGTTAAAAGGAGTTAGTCGAATATAGTATTCGAGAAAAGTTAATCAGTAGGGTTAACCAGTTCAGTAGGGTTAACCAGTTCAGTAGGGTTAACCAGTTCAGTAGGGTTAACCAGTTCAGTTGGGTTAACCAGTTCAGTAGGGTTAACCAGTCCAGTAGAGTTAACCAGTCCAGTAGAGTTAACCAGTTCAGTAGAGTTAACCAGTCCAGTAGAGTTAACCAGTTCAGTAGAGTTAACCAGCTCAGTAGAGTTAACCAGTTGAGTTAAGTAAGTCGAGTTTACCAGATGAGTTAAGTAAGTCGAGTTTACCAGTTGGGTTAAGTATGTCGAGTTTACCAGTTGGGTTAAGTAAGTCGAGTTAATCAAGTCGAGTTAATCAGTTAGAGTTAACCAGTTAGAGTTAACCAGGTAGAGTTAACCAGTTAGAGTTAACCAGGTAGAGTTAACCAGTTAGAGTTAACCAGGTAGAGTTAACCAGTTAGAGTTAACCAGGTAGAGTTAACCAGTTAGTGTTAATCAGTTAGAATTAATCGATTAGAGTTAAAACGAACTAGAGTTAATCAAATATAGTTATTTGAGACAGAGTTAGTCAAACATAGTATTCAGGGTAAGTTGCCATCTCGTACGACTGCTAGCGAAATTTGCAGGGGTGTAAATAGCATAAGGCGGTCGGATGTTTCCTGAGGGAGTCAGGTGTAACCATTGTGATCGCTGCGATCTAGAGTCAAGCGAATGGAGTTAAATCGAATATAATTTATTCGATAAGAGTTAAATCAAGCTAAGTTGAATAAGTCGAGTTAATCAGTTAGAATTAATCAGTTAGAATTTACCAGTTAGAGTTAGAGTTAACCAGTTGGAGTTATCCAGTTAGAATTGTTCAAATGGAGTAAATCGAGTAGAGTTATCAAATATCACTTATTCGAAGTGAGTTAATCAAATCTAGTTATTTGAAAGTAGTAAATCGAATATAGTTTATTCGAATAGAATTAAAGAAGTTAATCGAATATAGTTTATTCGAATAGGGTTAAAGGAGTTATCGAATATAGTTTATTCGACAGGAGTTAAGTGAAAAGAGTAAATCGATTAGAGTTAAACCAAATAGAGTTAATCTAATGGGGTCAGTCCAAAAGGGTAATCGATTTGAGTTAAATCAATAGAGTTAATCGAATATAGTTTATTCGAAGAAAGGTTTTCGAATCTAGTTATTCGTAAGAGAAATCATCGAATATAGTTATTCGAAGGAAAGAATTATCGAATAGAGATTTATTCGAAACGAGAGTTATGTAAGGAAGTTGTTAAAGATTAAAAGATAAACTTTGACCATTTCGATGTTAAAACGTTGTTTCAGTTAAGGTCTGAGAGGTAATTATACCCCAACTTGATTGACTTCCTTCTTAACCAAGGAATGGTAAGGTTTGAAATGTTTTCCAAATAAGAATCAGAAATATTTTCTGAAAATAGAAGATAAGAATTTAAAATATATGGAAACAGAAGATAAGTAAATTAATGAACGAAAGAGATGAATGTTAAATGATGATTGACCGATATAATTTCCACTTGGAAATAATATCGTTGTTTGCATACTT
Source organism: Allium sativum (assembly GCA_030737875.1). Lineage (NCBI taxonomy): Eukaryota > Viridiplantae > Streptophyta > Magnoliopsida > Asparagales > Amaryllidaceae > Allium > Allium sativum. Next base: position 843,349,009 of record CM060912.1, on the reverse strand, counting down.
GTTTTTCTTTGATAGTTAACTCACAGACTATCGAAGTTCTGACCATTTTAACGTTGTTAATATGGAGAGACCGGTTGGATTATTATCCAAAGAACCACTCTGTATTGGCATAAGCATTTCGAATCATATATGCCAAAGATAATTGAAGACGGAGTAAAATGCAAGGGTTGTTGTATAAGTTTTAGATAACAGTGACTAAGATGGATGTACTGAATAGTGCCTTCGGTTTGTCCAGTCCCAGGACAACTTGTATGGACGAAGGTCTGACAGAGTATATCCAATGGATCGCATAAGTTGATCTGTTCAAACGTATTCACGTTTGGTGGCGGAGGAATTCGTTTCTCTTAGCTGTATACCCGTGCTATTTTTGGTAAGTCAATTTGTGATTTGGCGGGTATGACGATGTGACATTCTAAGTGAATGAGGATGACTTGTGTGAATGAATGTCTGACAGAGCATTTCCAGAAGGGTCACGTACATTGATTTCTTCAACCGTACCAAGAGTGGAAGCGGAGAAGGAAACTTCTTTTAGCTGACACGTAATGTAGGGTTATAGACATCAATTAGTGATTTTCGATGGATCTGACAATGTGGCATTCAAAGTGAATCTGATGTGATGATAACACGTAACTTTTAGCCTCATCATCCGGTAAATGACAGAAATCGGGCAGGCAGCATGGCTAAGTCAGTCGCACCGAAGTAGGGTGTATAATCACCTATCTAGAGAATATTCATTTGTTTCTTAAATCTATCAATGCTGTCCCATATATATACGGGAACGGTTGCTGATCCCAACCGTTGGTGATATACATTCGATACACTCAAGCAAAATGAGTGGTCGGTCATGTGTGGCTGAGTTGCAAGATGTTCTTGTTGAACTCCAGTGTATCGTTCCTAGAGTACACTGATCAGAAGGTGGTTCCATACCTTGTCATAGTTGGAAATCCATTACCCAATACGTGCTTGCGGTTTTGATCGTATACTATATATGTAGAACGTGAGATGAAAGCGTTTCTACTAGATGATTATTATATTGTGTTGATAGACATTATTATAATATCAAAATGTTTTGATATAAAGATATTTTGGATTCTCATAAGGGAAAAACCCGTTCCGTTCTGTGGTGTGGTCTTATGAGATATCATTTACTTGTTCATATACCTGTTTAAACTGTTTTACTCATACCATTCCTGTGACTGACCCGGAGTTTACTTTGTTGTTTTCCCTAAACTCTTGGGTGTCCAATTTTGTACGGGCAGTCAAGTAGTCAGGATTTTACAGATATACTTGGAGAGCTTGGAGCAGGAGGATTCAAGATCATATAGCTATAGTTATTTCCGTTGTGTTGTAAGTGCTGTACTATGATAAGTGCTATTGTATACATAACTGTTATATTTCAAAGTTATGTTATCTATTATATGTTATTCGTTCCGCTGTGAGGTTCGTGTTACTCTGATGTTGTGTCCTTCTTCTTCTTCTATTCTAATTTTCTATCTTATCTATTCTCTCCTTATAATTTCTTTCATTAATTACAGGGATTTTTCGATGTTTTGGTTATCGACATCGTGTTTATGTCGATAACCAAAGTCGCTCAAAATCCGGGTCGTTACAGTTGGTATCAGAGCTTAAGTTAAGTTATTACCTTGGCTCTGTGGCGTGACTCGGTAGAGATAGGGTTTGTAATGCCCTAGATTGAGTTTGAGTGTATATATACGAGTGCCTATTTGTTATTCAATATAAAATGGTTTTGTATTGTGGCAATTTATTGGTTGAGTTGTTTATGAGTTCTGGTCGATCAGTTTGATCCACTGTATCGATAAGGGTTACTAAACACTCGAATATGATGAACCAACATGATATGTTTTGAAATTTACATAGTATAATTGGTTGTGTTGGTTGTTATTATAATCGAGTAAGATTACAAAAGTGAAATGATTATAAATAACTAATCAGAATTCATATAAGTAAAGTATATGAAATAAGATGAATAAAATCTGAATTTGAATCAGAATTGGAATTTAAAATTCCTGAAATTTGAGTAAGTGTTGATAAATGAATCAGGATTTAATATAAGGAAATTTTAAGTTCCTGGGAGATTTTGAAAACGTTTTTCAAATTGAAAGTGATATAGTATTGAACTCACTTCGATGACTGGGAAATAACCCTGATGATGAATCGCGACATCATCAGTGTTCATTTTCGAGTTCTAAGTGACAGATTACTACCAAAGGTTTTGTTTTTGAGTTGTTTTGGGAAAACAAGTTGTTAGAAATTCAAATGTTTTGAATTGGTATTTTGATTTCAAATTGATTTGAGATAAAACTCAGGAATTTAGATTCTAGAAATTAAAATTTAACTTGTGAAGTTAATTCGAATGGGATGGTAAAAGTAAATAATAAACCAAAATTTAACGTGAGATGATAGGTTAAGAAAAACTGGAAGTGATTAGAGAATAATCTGGTTTGGAATTGAAATGATAAGTTAAGAGTTTGGAATTTGAAATTGAATTCGGCTTGGATAAGTGAATGGTTGTGTTAAGAATAAATTGGTTGGAGTTGATTGGGATGGCATTTGGATATGCCGAGTTGATAACAGATGGAAGGGATATAAGAATTTGCCCGACAAATGGTACAAGTTTATTTTATATATATGAGTTTGGAATTAATGAGCCGAATTGGCAAGCCGCTTGGCTGTTTGATTTTCTTTTGGGTTGAAGAAGGCCCAGAGAGGCGAGTTGGAGTTTGGGATATTGACCAGTACAAAGGAGACGCCGGCGAAATTTTTCGAAAATATAAGGCGTTAGAAAATTTTCATGATTTTTGAAAATTTAGTTAGTCGGAATAGATTAATATTTTAGTTGATATTAATTGGTTCAGTTGAAACCGGAGATAAGATGTAAACAGATAAAATTTTACCCAGTAGATAGGGTCGTCCCCTACCTTAGCAATTTCGAGGACGAAATTATTTTAAGGGGGGAAGAATTTAATGACCTGTATTTTAGCGAAATAATAAACAATGATTTAGAGAATTAAATCGTCGTTAATTAAATTATAGTGAATATTTAATTAAATTAAAATAATAGAATAATATATTTTATTCAGAAATAATCAAAATATTGGAAATCACAATATTCCGTAAACTGGGTCATCCCTAAGATTTAATTCAGCTTAGAGTTGAATTATATTGACGAATATATTTAATCGACGTCAGTTTGAACGTAGAATTATAATATAATTAAAATAGAGCTCGAAACGGCGCGACAGTTCGCGATTTGGCGATTTGAACTTCAACTGAATGTACAGGATTCGTTTTAAGCCGGATTTCTATGAAACAAGAAACGCGTGGAGCTCGTGGAGTGTATCTTTCTAGTGGAAGAGAAAAATCGGGATTTCGTCGTGTAGATTTTGATTTACGTCCGAATCAAATTTAAGAAAAGTCGTTATGGAATTATTAATAATTTAATTCGATTTAAAAGGGGTTTTGACCATAACCGGAGCAGACGATCGAATTAAGCCACGAAACCAGTTCCGTTGAGTTCGTATCATCATTTAGAGTCAGAAAACATATATAGTTTGTTATTTTTGAACATTGGAAAATTTGGTGTCTAAAGGAGCACTTAGGGTGCGTAGAAAATAGCGTACCGGGAAACAGTCTCGGAATGCGACGAACTGTGTGCCATTGGGTTCGTATTAATTTATCGTTATAAGAAAGTCAAGTTTCGCGGCAAACCGATGACGTATGTGACTTTGGTGGCCAAAAACACCTTATGTTGAGTTAACCATTTATACGTTTTAAACAGGGGTAACTTTATTTGAATGGTTAACTGGTCAAACGAACTCAGAATTCAACGAAACAAGTTTCATACGAAACCTTAGGAAGAGGTCTAGTGAAACGTCAAGGCCTCATATTTTTAGGATTTTTTCTGTAATTTTAATGAATTAATGCTCGGTGTTTTTCATCGATATTTTCTAAGGGATTTTCGCAAATGGTGTCGGAATTCGACGAAACCTGTCCCATTGGGTACTGAATATTTTTCTATGCTAGGATTGACTTATTTTGTCAAAAACAAATATCGTATGAGTTGGTTTTAAGGGGTATTTACTCATAAAGTTTTAATATTATTAAAATAATCCATGTACCCACTCGATCCTTATAAATACCCCACTATAACCTTCCTTAAGGCCTAAAACCAAAACTGAGAAACTGGCCGCGGTTTCTATTTTTTCCTCTGTCTTAAAACGTGAAGCAAAATCAATTCAAAGGAAATTTATAAAATTCTAAAACAACTTCTTTGAATCCCTGGTTTAATCGTCTTCAACCCAGCACCAGTTCGAGAAGTCGCGATGTAGTAAACGGGGATGCGAGTTCCTGATGTCGTCCGTCTTGAGCTATGCGAGTGGAAGATCCGCTGATGTCGCGGTTTGAGGAAGTGGGTCAGCCTTGGTAGGGTGGTGTTCCGGTGGTTTTTCGTGGAGGATTTGGAGGCTAAGGGACGGGATTCGGATGGGGTACTGGCGTCGATAGCAGGCCAGTGAAAATGGCAAGTCGGGTTTGTCTTGGATAAGGAAGAATTTAACCACGTAAATCAGGTGATTAGGTAAGTGATTATGTGGGTTTGTCTGGATTTATGGTGTGAATGGTAAAGCTTGAACCGGCTACAAGAAAGTGTTTTACTGTGTGAGTTGTTTTTGTATTAGGGGGTCAACGCGAGGTAGAAGATGAAGTGATTTCGAAAAGAATGTTTGTGGTATGGTCTGTTTCGAGTTTCGGTGATGGTGGAGTCCGATACTTGCCGTGACCTGCAGCGTGAAAGGGAACCGACGGGTTTTGAGAGTAGCATGCGAGCTTTGTGAGCTTATGTGGAGAGGATAGTGGCCGGGAAGGGAAGTTTAATGATATGTTTAGTTTGTGAAATCGTTAAGTGTGGAGGTAGAACAAATGGGATGAATTGGGGAAATGGGGTTCGAACTTGTTTCCTGGAGCCGTGATTTTTAGTTTGCGAAGAAAGGGGATATGGTGCGGGTTTTAATTGGTTAATGGGCTAAGCAGGAAATTGGGCCAACATTAGAAGAAAATATGGTAAAGGCCCAAATGAATTAAATTAATTTAGTTTAAATTTAATTAATATTGTATAATAATTTGTAATACAAATCATACACATACTTGATTAGAAATTCGCAAACTTGGATCCGACCAGATCGTATGGACTCACACTACACGCTGGAACTGATTCGAAATGATTCAGAGCTTGTCTGGAATTATGATGGAATAAAACGTCGATCTGAATCAACGACAATTATCGTTATTAACGATGATAGTCCAATGTGAGTAAATCTCACCAACTCTGAACAGTTTATAATTTCATGTTGTATTTTTAGAACTGTTAGAAATTGTCTGATTGACTGTTGATTGAACTGCTAGTCAGTTAATGATAATATTATATATATATATATAAATATATATATATATATATATAATATAAAATAGTTAGATAGTTATATATTGATTCTGCTATCAGAATAATTTATATTGAACTGAAAGTGATGATAATCATATTGTGTAACATCTGTGGATGCAGGGAGACAGGTTGGAGGAATCCGACTGGATTCCTCAACAGTTATTTTATTGTTTTTCATATATTGTTATATGATGTGATATAAAATCTGTGGGCGATTATATGTCTTTGGCGATATTGAACGTCGTGATTTGATATGATTGAATGCCATAACATACCGAAATGTTGATAAGGAGATTTTCAAAGTGATATTGAAAATAGAATATTTATAAATTGGAATATTTATAAATAAGAGATATTTATAAAGTGGAATATTTATAAATAAGAAATATTTATAAATTGGAATATTTATAAATAGGAGATATTCAAAAAGGAAATAATTACAAACCATTTTCTTTTTGAATGGAAAAGCCTGTTTGGCAGGTTTGGGGATTTTCCCGATGCTCCCGTTACAAAGGAGGTTATGGCGAATTTTTCAGAGAATTTAAGGAGTTAGAATATTTCAAGAATAAAATTGAAAAAGGGAATATTTGTAAACCACTTACAAATAGAATGAAAAAGGGAAAACGTTATAAAGCAGAAACCGTTAAAAAGTGGAAAACGTTATAAAAAGGAAATCATTTTTAAAGTATAGAACCGTTATTTAAAAGTAAATCTTTTCAAATGAATAAAACGTTGTTAAAAGGAGTGGGTCGAATATAGTATTCGAGAAAAGTTAATCAGTAGGGTTAACCAGTTCAGTAGGGTTAACCAGTTCAGTAGGGTTAACCAGTACAGTAGAGTTAACCAGTCCAGTAGAGTTAACCAGTCCAGTAGAGTTAACCAGTCCAGTAGAGTTAACCAGTCCAGTAGAGTTAACCAGTCCAGTAGATTTAACCAGTTCAGTAGAGTTAACCAGTTGAGTTAAGTAAGTCGAGTTAACCAATTGAGTTAATTAAGTCGAGTTTACCAGTTGGGTTAAATAAGTCGAGTTTACCAGTTGGGTTAAGTAAGTCGAGTTAATCAAGTCGAGTTAACCAGTTAGAGTTAACCAGTTAGAGTTAACCAGTTAGAGTTAACCAGGTAGAGTTAACTAGTTAGTGTTAATCAGTTAGAATTAATCGATTAGAGTTAAAACGAACTAGAGTTAATCAAATATAGTTATTTGAGACAAAGTTAGTCAAACATAGTATTCAGGGTAAGTTGCCATCTCGTACGACTGCTAGCGAAATTCGCAGGGGTGTAAATAGCCTAAGGCGGTCGGATGTTTCCTGAGGGAGTCAGGTGTAACCATTGTGATCGCTGCGATCTAGAGTCAAGCGAATGGAGTTAAATCGAATATAATTTATTCGATAAGAGTTAAATCAAGTTAAGTTGAATAAGTCGAGTTAATCAGTTAGAATTAATCAGTTAGAATTTACCAGCTAGAGTTAGAGTTAACCAGTTGGAGTTATCCAGTTAGAATTGTTCAAATGGAGTAAATCGAGTAGAGTTATCAAATATCACTTATTCGAAGTGATTTAATCAAATCTAGTTATTTGAAAGTAGTAAATCGAATATAGTTTATTCGAATAGAATTAAAGAAGTTAATCGAATATAGTTTATTCCAATAGGGTTAAAGGAGTTATCGAATATAGTTTATTCGACAGAAGTTAAGTGAAAAGAGTAAATCGATTAGAGTTAAACCAAATAGAGTTAATCCAATAGGGTCAGTCCAAAAGAGTAATCAATTTGAGTTAAATCAATAGAGTTAGTCGAATATAGTTTATTCGAAGAAAGGTTTTCGAATCTAGTTATTCGTAAGAGAAATCATCGAATATAGTTATTCGAAGGAAAGAATTATCGAATAGAGATTTATTCGAAACGAGAGTTATGTAAGGAAGTTGTTAAAGATTATAAGATAAACTTTGCCCATTTCGATGTTAAAACGTTGTTTCAGTTAAGGTCTGAGAGGTAATTATACCCCAACTTGATTGACTTCCTTCTTAACCAAGGAATGGTAAGGTTTGATCGTGAAGAAGTTTGGAAATGTTTTCCAAATAAGAATCAGAAATGTTATCTGAAAATAGAAGATAAGAATTTAAAATATATGGAAACAGAAGATAAGTAAATTAATGAACGAAAGAGATAAATGTTAAATGATGATTGACCGATATAATTTCCACTTGGAAATAATATCGTTGTTTGCACACTTGTTTTTCTTTGATAGTTAACTCACAGACTATCGAAGTTCTGACCATTTTAACGTTGTTAATATGGAGAGACCGGTTGGATTATTATCCAAAGAACCACTCTGTATTGGCATAAGCATTTCGAATCATATATGCCAAAGATAATTGAAGACGGAGTAAAATTCAAGGGTTGTTGTATAAGTCTTAGATAACAGTGACTAAGATGGATGTACTGAATAGTGCCTTCGGTTTGTCCAGTCCCAGGACAACTTGTATGGACGAAGGTATGACAGAGTATATCCAATGGATCGCATAAGTTGATCTGTTCAAACGTATTCATGTTTGGTGGCGGAGGAATTCGTTTCTCTTAGCTGTATACCCGTGTTATTTTTGGGTAAGTCAATTTGTGATTTGGCGGGTATGACGATGTGACATTCTAAGTGAATGAGGATGACTTGTGTGAATGAATGCCTGACAGAGTATTTCCAGAAGGGTCATGTACATTGATTTCTTCAACCGTACCAAGAGTGGAAGCAGAGAAGGAAATTTCTTTTAGCTGACACATAATGTAGTGTTATAGACGTCAATTAGTGATTTTCGATGGATCTGACAATGTGGCATTCAAAGTGAATCTGATGTGATGATAACGCGTAACTTCTAGCCTCATCATCCGGTAAATGACAGAAATTGGGCAGGCAGCATGGCTAAGTCGATCGCACCGAAGTAGGGTGTATAATCACCTATCTAGAGAATATTCATTTGTTTCTTAAATCTATCAATGTTGTCCCATATATATACGAGAACGGTTGCTGATCCCAACCGTTGGTGATATACATTCGATACACTCAAGCAAAATGAGTGGTTGGTCATGTGTGGCTAAGTTGCAAGATGTTCTTGTTGAACTCCAGTGTATCGTTCCTAGAGTTCACTGATCAGAAGGTGGTTCCATACCTTGTCATAGTTGGAAATCCATTACCTAATACGTGCCTGCGGTTTTGATCGTATACTATATATGTAGAACGTGAGATGAAAGCGTTTCTGCTAGATGATTATTGTATTGTGTTGATAGACATTATTATAATATCAAATTGTTTTGATATAAAGATATTTTGGATTCTCATAAGGGAAAAACCCATTCCGTTCTGCAGCGTGGTCTTATGAGATATCGTTTACTTGTTCATATACCTGTTTAAACTGTTTTACTCATACCAGTCCCATGACTGACCCGGAGTTTACTTTGTTGTTTTCCCTAAACTCTTGGGTGTCCAATTTTGTACGGGCAGTCAAGTAGTCAGGATTTTACGGATATACTTGGAGAGCTTGGAGCAGGAGGCTTCAAGATCATATAGCTATAGTTATTTCCGCTGTGTTGTAAGTGCTGTACTCTGGTAAGTGCTATTGTATACATAACTGCTATATTTCAAAGTTATGTTATCTATTATATGTTATTCGTTCCGCTTTGAGGTTCGTGTTACACAGATGTTGTGTTCTTCTTCTTCTTCTATTCTAAGTTTCTATCTTATCTATTCTCACCTTCTAATTTCTTTCATTAATTACCGGGATTTTTCGATGTTTTGGTTATCGACATCGTGTTTATGTCGATAACCAAAGTCGCTCAAAATCCGGGTCGTTACACAACCTCTATAACCCGCGCCCTTCATCAGCCCAACGCTCCTCCTCCTTGCCACAGCACCTCCCTATCTTCCTGGCGTTGATGCACCTCTCCTAGGCGGTCACTCTCCAACAAACAGCACCTAAAACCGTCAACCGTAGCTCGAGTTATCTCGATCCAAAATTTTGAACCAATTCTGAGTTATACGGTATATAATTTTGATCATATTTTAACATCCATAAGCATTGCAAATTTAAAATTAAATTGTAAAACTCATATTTTATTCGTACGATTTCAGAATTGAACGAATTCAGAGTCCTTAGGACCGTGTCGTCGAATACAACATTCAAGATCTGGTTTAAACAATTTCTGAGTCCTCCTTGATTTTAGATCTGACCAAATAGCAAGGTGAGAATTCTATTTTAAAATAAAATTATTTATTTACTTATTTCACTGCAAATTTTATATTCATCTTATATGGAATTCACGTTAATGATGTGTATATATTTATTCGGTGTTGGTTGTTTTATGATTGCGATGAATCATTGAATTGATTTGTGTGTCTCATGTTTGTTAAAATAAAATAGTTGTAAATATTTGTAGCATGTTTGTTAAATTGAGATTAACGATAGAATTCCACTTTTATCATTAAGCATGAAGTAGCGTTTGTTAAATTTCGATAAATAATAGAAATCTCACATCTATTGTTAATAGGACATTGTATGTTAAATTTAGATTAACAAGAAAGACCACACGTTTGTTGTTAACATGGCATAGTTTGCTAAATTTGGATTAACAATAAAAGCTTCACTTTATTGTTAACAGGAAACACTATTTTGTCAAAATATAAATGATTGAACAGAACACTCATTTTGTTAAAATAGTTTATAAAACAAAATTTACTTGTTGTCATTTAAAAGAATAGAAAGATTTTACTTTTCTATAATGTAACAAAGGAATGAAAATGAATGATTACATTTCATATGTAAATAAAAGGAAAATGAAAGATTACACCTTTATGTAAATAGAGAAGATAAAAAAGCTACATTTTTTATATAATGTAATTAAGGGATAGAAAAGAGATAAATAAAGAAGTATATTTTATTCGCAATTTAGATGTGAATAAAAGACATGAATTTATATAGAATATTTTGTGTACAGAATTTGTAGTCATCCCTACAAATATGTTTTTGTGAGCCATTGGAGAATGGCTAGATTCTCCATTTTGTTATATATACATATATTGTTGAAAAAAAAATTATATAGAATATTTTATTCACATTTTAGATGTGAAAACAAGACATGAAATTTAGAAGTACATTTTTATTTGCCTTTTTATATGCAAATAAAAATAAAAAAAATATAATAAAAAAACATAGAATATTAACATTTTTGTTAATTAGATTATATTAAGCAAAATTAACATTTTTTTGTTAATTAGATTATGTTAAGCAAAATTAACATTTTTGTTAATTAGATTATGTTAAGCAAAATTAACATTTTTTTTAATTAGATTATGTTAAGCAAAATTAACATTTTTGTTAATTAGATTATGTTAAGCAAAATTAACATTTTTTGTTAATTAGATTATGTTAAGCAAAATTAACATTTTTGTTAATTAGAACAAGTTAGCGAAATAGGAAATGAACCTTATTACCTATTAAAAAGGATTAGTTAAGAAGAGACATTTTTGTCACTTTAGAAAAATGTGAAATAAAAATATTCATTTTTGGTAATTGAAAAGGATTACACCAGAATATACATTATTTTACATCATTATGCGTTAAATTAGAATTGACATTTTTTTACACCGTAATGTGTTAAATTAGGTAATGGACATTATTCTCACCGCCGTTTTGTTAAATATAGAAAAGACATTATTTATTTTGTCAATTTGTTAGAAATGAAAAAATAGAGCATTGATTTCATTGTCAATTAGTTTAAGGAGAAATTTTATATTTTCATGTGATGAAAAGGGAAAAGAAATAAAAGGGAAATTTTACGTCTTTTTGGTAAATAGAATTAAAAATGAAAATTTACATTTTCCTTATGAATAGGATTAAAAGTAAAGTTTTGCACCTTCCTTGTGAATTGAATTAAAAGGTAGAATTTGCACTGCATTTAAGTTTACATTTTTACATGAAAATTAAAAGGTAGAATTTACATTGTAATAAAATTTACATTTTTACATGTAAATAAAAAGTAGGAATTGGCATTGGAAATAAAAATTACATTTTCATATGTAATAAAGAATGAGGTTTATATTGCAGATTAAAAAACATTTATGTTATGCAAATAAAAAGAGAATTTACATGTAAATAAAAATTACATTTGTATATGTAGTTTAAGAAAGAGAATTTACATGTAAATAAAAATTACATTTTTATATGTAGAGTAAGGAATAGAAAATGAACCGTAAATAAAAAGGTATATTTTAATTATGTAATTTAGAATATATATTGTAAATAAATAGTACATTTTCATCATGTTGCTGCATATGAAATGAATTCATATTATTGAACCATGTTATTGCATATGAAAAATATTCATATTATTGAACCATGTTATTGAATATGAAATACATTCATATTATGGAATCATGATATGGCATATGAAGTATAATCATATTTTGTTGTAGCGATATTGCATATGAAGTTAAGTCATATTTTGTTGTAACAATATTGCATATGAAGGAAAATCATTTACATTATTAATGTAATAAGTAAAATTTTACATTTTTATGTAGCTATGATGAAATGAAAGATTTACATTTTTATTAATGTAATAAAAATAAAGATTTGGTTTTAATGTTATTTATGTACATTGAAAAGAAAAAAATTGAAAGAGAAGTATATTTTTATCAAAATGAATGTTTACATGTAATTTTGTTATGAGATGAAACTATATATTTTAATGTATGAATTACATTTATAATGTAATTAAGATGATAAGGTATGAATCTTGCCTGTATTAAGGTAATAAGATATGAATACTTACATATTTATTATGTAATTTAAATTAGAATGAAACTTACATTTTTATCAATGTAATAAGAAGGGAATGAGAAAGATACATTTACAATGTATTAAATAAGAAAAGTTTACATTTTTAATGTGAATAAGGATAATAGAAATGAAATGTATATTTTTATCGTCACTTAAGATGCGACAAAAGAATAGAATAAAAATTATATATTTTTATCGTCATTTTAGAGGCGGTAAAAAGAAGTTACATTTTTCATTATAAATAAAAGAAAAACAGGAAGTTACATCTTTATATGTAATTAGAAAAATATAGAAACTTACATTTTTCAATGTAAATAAGGATGAAATAGAAATTATATTTTTTATATGCAAATAGAAGGATTTACATTTTTCAATGTAATCAAAGGAAATAATGGAATGATTAGGAATTTATATTTCCCCATGTAAATAGAATATGAAATAAGAGTTACATTTTCAATATAATAATATATTGAAGTATAAGTTTACATTTCTCAATGTAAATAAAATAGGAATAGAAATTTACATTTTTCAATGTAAATAATAAGATTAGAAATTTACATTTCTAAGAAAGAGACTTTCATTAGAAAAATAATGAAACCAAATATACATTTGGTGTAAATTGAAAAATGGAAGAGTAAAATATACATTGTTATGTTTAGGATGTGTATGTAAAAGTAAAAATAGCGATAGATCGTTATAAATTATTAACGACGGTATGAAATGGGTTTCAAATTTATATTTGCGAGAGTTATTTGGAAAGTCCGAGTTTACTCTCATTCCAAATAATGATACGACTTTCGAAGAATTGAAGACCGACGATCTTTACATCGAATGGGTAACTAGTGTTGAGGCCCTTGATTGATTTGCTCCTAAGACGGGGCTAAGATGGTAGTTATCCGGACGTAGTGTTGATTTGTACGGACTTGGCTTTCGCTCAGACCCAGAGCATAAGTATAAATGGAATGTGTGTCTGACATTGTACTCCTTTATATATTGTACTTATTGATTTTCTGCCGAATGTATGAATGATTGGTGGCGGAGAATTTATTCTCTTGCTTAACACCCTTTTGTATATTTTGGCAAAAGATTAATAGTATGATATGGATTGACAGTGTGGCATACCAAGATGCAAAGATCAATGTGACAACAAAGAATTTCGCTCGATCCGAATCAGTCGTTAAACCGATCTAGACCGTTCGAAACCCTTGATCGTTTGAGAACAGGACAAATCAGAACATGAACAGAAGAACATTTCATTGTATATTACAACAATTTCATCAGATACAAGAATATACAGAGTATAAATGAATAAATTACAATCTATAAATATCAGAGATTACAATAAATTACATAGCAGCGAAAAATAATACAAAGCACAACTGAAGGTGATATACGGATATAGAGCTTTCCGGATATCATTCCAGCTGTAAACCAGGATCCTGTGAATATAAATCTGCAAAACCAAAACTACTAGCTGCCCATGCGGAAAATAGGGGCACCCAGAGTTTAGGTTAAAACAATAAACTCCAGGTCAGTCATGTGACTGGTGTAAGAACTAAAACAGTTATTTAAAGCTTTATTTTAAAAGAGAGTAATTCAAGGGACTACGTCGTATAACACGGAACGGGTTTCCTCCCAAGAATACCAGTGCATATAAATAAACAGCGCAATGCTTTTTCGAAAAATGAAGCTATTATAAAACCCAGGTCCCATCACACAATGCAACGCAAGCCGGAGGATAGGGTTTTCCCTTATAATAGCCGAACATGCTTGGTATGTTTAAAACAAATCATTTGATACTATAATAAGTGTATAGTGTCAAAACAATTTCAATCACAAATATAAATCATAGACGGCATGGGTACCATATATCATGTCGCTATACTAGTTCTACAATTAAAACCGCAATATCACGTATTGGAAATTGGATTTCCGTCATGAGTCGAGGCAAGGGGCAAGCTCCTCTCCGCTTCGAGACACTCTAGCAAATGTCTCAGGACTACGCACTCTGGGCAACCCTGGATCGGCTGGGCCGGTCCTCTCTTACGTTTGAGGATTGGCAATTCCAAAACACACGTTTCCCGGTCCTTACAGACCTATAATCGAGGCGCCTCATTCCAACAACCACAAAGGTGAAAAGTATATAAATGTCAGGGCTGGCAAGTCACTGACACCACCAAAGGTAGAAAGAAACGTCGTGCTCTCCCCGCGGTCCGTATCCCGTTTTTAACTCATACCGAGGTGTTAGGCTCGCGAATTCACGTTATACACAAAGCTACGCCACAAAGACTGTGCTTTGATCACCAACCACAGGACTTTGCTTTTCAACAGAAGCCTTGATTCATGCAACTCAGCGTGCCACACAGGCAATTCATGCCATGCGATTGATATCTATCGATATATAACCTTTAAGCTCGTACGTCTCAGAGAAGGGCGTTAAGCAAGAGAATAAATTCTCTGCCGCCAAACAGATATATATTTAATAGAAATCAATCAACACAGAATTTAATCCAATGTCAGACACACAGTCCATTTACAAGTTCGTTCTGGGTCTGAACGAAACCGGAGGCACTTTCCTCGCATATCCATTCATCTCCAAGTACGTCTGGACGACCACCAACTATTTCGATCCTCTTGGGTGTACAGCCCAATCAGGATCGTCAGTAATTATCCAAACGATGTGAAGACTTCCGGTCTTCAACCACCGTCTTCATCTTCGACATATCGTCGAATCGGTTATTCAGAATGGGTGTAAACCCGGCCTTTCCGAACAACCCGCGTATATTAAAAACGAATGTTACACAAACACAACATACACCTCATTCCAATGCAGAATATCCTTTTATTCACGAAATCACATTCTTAGGGAAAGGTTCCCATTAATTTTATCCAAGATAAATTCTTTAAAACTTATCCTTTAATCTTCCTTTGGATGTCGTTTCAAAACCAAATTATGGTTTTCTAAACTAGTCGAGATTAGCGAACCGCACCGAAGTAATTATTTATTTTATTTCCCAATCCCAACCTATTCATCCCATGAAGCAAAACTGGTAATACTCCATATCTAATACCTCAGTGTTGTCGGTAAAATTAATTACTATTTCATGTTCAAATCTAATTAAAGATTTAACTATCGCTTTGGAGCAAAACTGGTGATACTCATTCTTGCTCATTTTCTAAATTTGATAATTTAGATTATCAATTCACATTTCAATCTAATTACATATTCATTAAAACTCCTTTTACTGGGTTAAAGAACTAATATCTTTTAAAACACAGTTCACGACAAACCCAAATCACATTCTATTGATTATCGGGTTAAAGAACTAATGTTATGTAAAACATCCTTCACGATAAACTCACAAATCAATTCTATTTACAACCCATTTCAAATCCAATTTATTTATTTAAAAATAAATGGGTTTTAATTTTAGTTCAAAACTAGTTCATTTTGATAAAAATCTATTTTTATCTTTTCAAATATGGAGTTTTTCATCCTAATTTTTCCCCAAATCATTTCTTATGATTTCACGCAAATTATTACTATTTTTAATAATTTTATCAAGGCCCCTACAGTCGATTTCCAATAATGGCCATCGAACTGCACTCACAACGACCTTTTCCAAATTTGATTTGGACGTATCTCCAAATCCAACTGTTAGATTTCTAATTTCTAATATTCGTTAAAGCACTTTTCGATACGAACCCAACGGTTCCGGTTTTAGGAGAATCCGACGGTCGGATCTCCCGTAATGTCCGTTCGAAATC
The DNA here is from genome assembly GCA_030737875.1 of Allium sativum. Taxonomy (NCBI): domain Eukaryota; kingdom Viridiplantae; phylum Streptophyta; class Magnoliopsida; order Asparagales; family Amaryllidaceae; genus Allium; species Allium sativum. Next base: position 843,332,959 of record CM060912.1, on the reverse strand, counting down.
AATGGTCGAAATTCATGAACTGCCGCGGCGCGGCGCGTTCTATTCAGGCCATTATATTATATATATAATATAAATAATATATATTTCGTCGATTTCTATTTAAAACAAATTTTATAAATAGTTTTAAATTCGTTTCAAAAACATTTCAACTTCTATTTCCAATTCAAATCAAAATTGAATTTCTCCTTATAAATTCATTTTAAAATTCGTTTCTATTCAATTCAAATCTCAATTCAATTTGAATTCATTTCAATTCGTTTTCAATTCAATTCGTTTTCTATTCAATTCAAATTGGTTTTCTATTCAATTCAATTCAAATTGGTTTTCTATTCGATTCAATTCAAATTGGTTTTATATTCGATTCAATTCAAATTGGTTTTCTATTCAATTCAATTCAAATTCGTTTTCAACTCAATTCAAATTATAAAAATAAATATAATCGATATAAATATCGTTCGCGTCAAAATGGCGCATCTCTAATCAACACGGCTTTATATATTTCAATAATTCCGTTATTCTATTCAACAAATGAATATTTATTTTATTCAATACCTGAATCTATATTTTTGTCAACACACGACTAATCTCAACGAATGAGTATTGTCCATATGTGACTATTTTTGTTATTTAATATATTTTATAAAAATTATGGTATTTATCGTTTGATTTAAAATCAGACTCCAACCGTAAATTAGTAAGAGAACGATTCCCTGAATATTAACCCCGAAGGCCGAAATCAACATCAGATCAATATCCAGGAGACCACTCATCTCATCTATTTTACAGTTAATTTCCAATTTTATATATGATAAAGATGTAGATTTTATTGTTAAAATATTTCGTTCAACACATGACTAATCTCAACGGATGAGTACTATCAACACATGAACCTTTATTTTATAATATTCTTTATTTTCTAAATTGGAATGATGCCCAATCAATTACCATATAAAGTTAATTATATGGATTCCATACAACACATGTATATAATAGCAACAATAAATAATCAACCATCATCCAAAGTGCACTATACTATATAAGCATCAAATATAGATATCTAACGCTTATAACAGCATGTCAATCAATCGATCGACATACAACTAATTTTTGGGATTAGTGTATGTCATGAATTATCCCAATACCCGTGTGGGGTTTCAAACAATCAAACACAGATTTTATTTGTGCAGTTGGGCGATGTGTAAAATTTATCGTCCCAATCAATGTCCTTCAAATAGGTGTGCATAAACAAACCGTCCGGTTTGTAAATGAATATTTATTTATTCACATTCACATTAAAAATTATATTTTTAACGATAAAATATTTTATTCAACCTACGAATATTCTATTCGGTTCATTTATCAAATAAAATGATATCTTTATTTTTCTAACATATTTTAGAAAATTTCGGCGGCATAACGGCACGATACTAGAAACGGGACAAGGCCTAGCCTTATCCCCGGTCTAGTGAAGGCCCACGCCATGCACACATAAATCAAATCAATTCCATTTCACCAAACAACTCAATTCAAACCAAATAATCTAACCAACTACACAACCAAACAAACAAGTCCATGGTCTGTGGACGATGGTATCGGGTGCTACTAAGCACCGTCTGCATCCTAGTGTATATATAACTAAAAAAAGAGATTTTGAGTGATTAGTTCTCACCGATAGCTATCCTAACCCCACAGCACTTCCTATGTAGAACATCTTCACCGTGCTCGTCTTTTGTCACATTCGTTGCCCGTAGTCACTACATATATAAAAATCACATTTTCAATATCTACATTATATAAAAATCTTATCTTTCTATCTTCTATAAGTTAAAAATCAGATTTTTATCCTCTCTATAATATAAAGATCATAATTTTATTTACTTTATATGTCAAAAACTGTAGAAGCTTTAAAATGGAGAAAACTCACTTTTTTTCTAACGCCCGGATTCGTTGTTCGGGTCCTAGACTTTGCAAACGAGCTTTAATCTTCACACCATCTTTTTTCTAGCTTAAACATGTCATTCCGGACAACTTTTGCCTAAGGATCTTTTTGCCGAAAATGCTCCAATTCGCCAGAATTCGCGAAAGTACACGAATTTTACCGCTTTTGAACAGCAGAATTCGAACGCGTTTTCCGAGCAGCTCCGAACTCCCAAACATGACTACCTTATAGCCAAATCGAAGAGAATTTCGTGCTCTACAACTTTGGTCTAGTGGGACTTTGGCCAAAAACGCACGGTTTGGGAGTTATTCGCGAAATGGTGACAGGGTGTTATTTGCAAAACGGGATTTTTGGTGAAAATGGATTTTTTGGGTGTAGCGGAGTTGGGTGCCCATAGGGGGGCGCCGGACCTGATTGGACATGGGGAGTCCGCTGGTGGTCGGCGGTGGTGGAGGTGGTGGCCGTGCTGGCCGCGGTGGTGGTGGTTGGCTCGTAGGGTTTGCGATTGGAAGAGAGAAAGAGGAGGAGAGAGAGAGGAGGAGGAAAAGGAGGAGGAGGGGAAGAGGGGGAGGGGGTGCGGCCGGCGGCGGAGGTGGTGGAGGGGCGGCAGCGGCGGTGGTGAAGGTGGAGGCCATTTTTGGAGAAAGAGGAAGAAAAGAGAGAAGTGAAAATTATGAAGAGAAAAGGAAGTAAAAGTGTTTATATGCTAATTTCTCGCGTATCGCCTGAACGCTAGCGATCTCCGATGGACGCGGATTTCGGACACGAGATAGTAGACGTGAAGACGAGTCCAACGAAACAAGTTTCGTCGAATTCCGAGTTAGTTTGACCATTCAAAAAAAATCACGAAAATGCTCAGATAAGCTCTAAAAATGCGATTTTGGCGCACCTTTTCTTCTCGCACGCTCACATGCTAACTCAAAAAATCAAGCCCTCTTGGATTTAACCATTATTAGACGATACGAATCCATAAAAAAAACGAAATCGAATTCTGAGGTCGTATCAATAATGTTCCTTTGTAAAATGACTGCTCGCTTTACCCGGAACTGTTTCAGCTCGCACGGCCATATACTGGCTCCGTTCGACGCGCCCTTTGGAACATAACAATAATTTGTCATTATGAATCCATAAAAATTTATCTCGTCGAATTCTGAGATCGTATGCAAAATTTCACTTTTTAAGGGCTATGTTTTGTTAACCGAAAAGCTCCAGCCCATAGTCACTATTCCGGATATCGGAATATATCGAAGCTTATACTTTTCGGAGTTCTAAATGGCATTTTAAACTCAATGGAAGTGGTTTCGAGTCCAAATTCATTCATATGCAAAATTTGACTTTTTGGGTCATGCATAATTTACATAGCGACTATTCATAATTTTCAACTGGGCATAACTTTTGATTCCCGCTATGAAATTTCGATTTTTCAGATTCGTTGGAAAGATATTCACGAATAGATTCTAATATTTTTGGTTTCACTAAAATCCGGATTGTTTTGCACCCGGTACATTCAATTGAAGTTTGAAATTGAATTATCGAACTACCGCGCCATTTTCAATTCCTTTTATAATTATATATAAATATTTATATTCTAACGACGATGTATATAAATATATACGTTCGAATTATATTCAAAATAAATTTCTCGTTGTTGTTATTTAAAATAATTCATTTTAAATATTCAAAATTAGCTAAAATTGCCAAAATAAAAATTTTAAACTGGCTCGAATTTTCGGGTTATTACAATCTCCCCCACTTAAAACTTTTCGTCCCCGTAAAGGAACAAAGTCGAAAGTGGTTTGATTAATCAACTCTATGTTCATTCTGGCTTCCATTCTCCAACTTTTTAGTTTCTGAGAATTTCCAAATTCCTCAAAAATTTGGCTAACACCCGGAATTTTCGAAAAATTTCGCCATAACCTCCTTTGTTCGGGGAGCACGGGAAAATCCCGAAATTGCCATACAGGCCTTCTGATCTCAAAAAGAAAAAGCTAAGCGGCTAGCCAATCGGCTCATAAAATCATCATCACCCAAACAAAACAGTAAATTATAGTAAACATGTACCTATTTGTCGGGCAAACAAATTTTATTCTCTGCTCTAGCCTCCTTGCTATGACCTGTTCAATGTAAGTACATGTATATGCAAGCAAATGCTACCAATTTTCAATATAATTCAATATTTGGTTCAATTAGGCATAGTGGTTCAAAATTATCAAACAAATAAACAAACAACACAAACATCAATCAATTAGTGAATTAACGTTTCAAATTCATAATTTTGATACATATACAGAAAATCATGTTTTTGATGCCAATTCACAACAATGTGTTCTGGCTATATAAGTTTTGGTTCTCACACCAGTCTAATGGAAATATATAGATATCATACCTTCGAAACACGAACATAAATACTGATGATGCACATGCTATCATCAGTACCATCTCCGGGCGACTAGAGTGTGATTCTATATCTATCCAATATATTAAAACTTCGAATATACGTTCATGACGCGTATATGCAAAACCTTTATATACTAGATTGTCCAAATCAATATAAATAAATTATTCAAATACGTGTAAAACAATTTAAATTTCAAAACAAAAATGTTTTCATTTGAAAAATATACTCTTCACACTCGTTCTAGGATACTACTGATCCTATCTCTAACGAGTCATTCTAATTGGATATTACTAATCCAATATCTAAGGAATTCTTTCATATGGTTCTAATGCGTCTTGTTCTCAACCTTTGTAAACCAAAGCTCTAATACCAAATGTGACGACAAAGAATTTCGCTCGATCCGAATCAGTCGTTAAACCGATCTAAACCGTTCGAAACCCCTGATCGTTTGAGAACAGGACAAATCAGAACACGAACAGAAGAACATTTCATTGTATATTACAACAATTCCATCAGATACAAGAATACACAGAGTATAAATGAATAAATTACATTCGATAAATATCAGATATTACAATAAATTACATAGCAGCGGAAAATAATACAAAGCACAACTGAAGGTGATATACGGATACAGAGCTTTCCGGATATCATTCCAGCTGTAAACCAGGATCCTGTGAATATAAATCTGCAAAACCAAAAATACTAGCTGCCCGTGCGAAAAATAGGGGCACCCAGAGTTTAGGTTAAAACAATAAACTCCAGGTCAGTCATGTGACTGGTGTGAGAAATAAAACAGTTATTTAAAGCTTTATTTTAAAAGAGAGTAATTCAAGGGACCACACCGTATAACACGGAACGGGTTTCCTCCCAAGAATACCAGTGCATATGTGACAGCCCGCCCCGCACCAGCCTGCATTTCCTCCGAAAGTGCGCTGTACACATGCCCGACTAGCACGGGACGGTCGTCAGAAGAAAGGAAAGAAGGAAATTAACTAACGAGAAACCTGTAGAATGTCTCACAGCGCATGGAATAAAATATAATAATAATAACATACTTGACATAAAACAGGTGAGACAGTGCATAAGCTGATAACTAAAATCAACATCAACATCAAAGCAGCGGAAATCCCAATACAACTTATTACAACTTTTCAAAATCTACTGTCTCTAAAAGAAAGCCAAAGTAGAAGATACACCACCAATGCCCAAGCAGTGATCTTCAACAGCACAGGGAGAATACTATATATATATATATATATATCATACGTGGAAGCCTCCTGCTCGTCTCCGGTACGGCTACTCGTGCATCACCAGCTAACCTGTCTCTAGTCTGCTCGTGAGAGCACCCAGAGTAATAAGAAGAGACATAAAACTCTGGGTCAGACAAAAAGTCTGGTATGAGCGATAAGCAGCTAAACAGAACAATAACAGGTATGCTAAACCATACCTGAACCTGGACCTACAACCAAAGAGTCAGTACTACATACCGTACAATACTCTAGGATGCCAACAACATATGGTGTAGAAATACGGGGGGGGTGGGGGTGTGTATGTCAAACAATCAAGCATAGCAACCATCCTCACGTCTCTCACTCAGTGCGTAAAGTATACGATGTCTACCACTGTCAATCACTAGATCCATCGAAGTAGTAACGGAGTTCGGCTTGTACAACTACTGCTACTACCAAGCTTACCCACATGGAGTCATGACTACACCTTTACAAATGACCTCACTCCATTGGTATATAGCCACTTTAGTCGTACCTAGGTCACGACATACTGTGACCCTGAGTCCGTTCACGTACTTCCCATACATAATGATCCAAAGCTACAGACATCGACAACCCCTTTGCACACGTCCCGCAGCAAAGCCCAACTCATGAAGTGAACTCATTGGTTCCCATCTGGATCCTGAGCTCTAACTTCAAACTTGGACTACCTTTGCATCTCGGGTTTTAGTCTTCTCATATCCAAGCTCCTTGTCTTCCTCACGGTCGCGGTGTGCGGATCATGGTCTTCCTCACGGTCGAGGTGTGCGGATCGTGGTCTTTCTCACAGTCGCGGTGTGCGGATCGTGGTCTTTCTCACAGTCGCGGTGTGCGGATCGTGGTCATCCTCACGCTTCAGGTGTGCGGATCGTGCTCCATCTCCACGCTCCAAGTGTGCGGATCGCTATACTTCGTCACGCTCCAGGTGTGCGGATCGCTATACTTCGTCACGCTCCAGGTGTGCGGTTCGTGGTCATACCCCACGATTCGAGTGTGGGATCGTGGTCATACCCCACGGTCCGAGTGTGGGATCGTGGTCATACCCCACGGTCCGAGTGTGGGATCGTGGTCATACCCCACGGTCCGAGTGTGGGGGCGATCCGATCTGGTCCAAATTCCTCCAACTCTTCCAGCAAGCTATTTACGCCATACGACGACGTTTTTGACCAATCTAACTTTTCTAATCAATCATAAATCATTCCAAACAGTCATAGCAACATATAAAATCGACCATAAACACCAAAACAGCAATATAACATGTAAAAATGCATCAAACGTACCCAAAACCCATGTTTTCCCCTTAAGCATGTTTAAGCAAATCTAATGGTACGATTAGCAGAACTTAACCAAATCATCACAAACTTCTAACAGAGGTCTAAAGTAACATTTTAGAATTTTAGAATATTTTTCCAGAATTTTATAGTGTAAGAGTTAACTAATTATCACTAATCACCCTGATTAACTGTAATTAGTGTCAAAACAATACTAATCATTCACCTTGGCCACAAACAAAATTCTCAGAACTGAAACTCCTCTGATTTGGGGCGAATACTGATGTCCAACAGCAGCTCTAACCTTGCTTTGGTGCTTTTTCTTCTTAATTTGATGTTGCTAAGCCTAATCTTCAATTAGAAAGTGATTTGGGGTGTTTTAGATGTAGGAGGCCATTGTTAGAGTGTCTAAGGATGAAAGTGGCGGCTGGAAAATGTCTAAAGAAATGTTTTCTAACCCTAATCAGCCCCTATATACCCCTAAACCCGAAATTCCCCTCTGGGCCTAGCTGCTAATCACCCGGTTAAGCCCAATTAAGCTGTTTTTCACCATCTGAAACTTGTTTCAGCCATATCTCCCAAACGGTGAGTCCGTTTGGCTAATGTGACCACTCTACGGAATTGTAAACCATCATCCGGAGCCAATGGAAGTGGTTTCAGGTCAAAATTCCTTTCTAGTCAAAAATTATGGCCAAAACAGTGATAACTAGGGGTAAAATGGTCATTTAAAAATCGGGAAAAATCATGAACATGGGAAATGACCACAATAGTCGTCTCTTAAAGTTACATGACCATACGACTTTGTTTGTGACAGAAATAAATATTCTACGATCCTATGATGCGTAGAATGTTGGTCGTTACACTCTCCCCCCTTTAAGAAATTTCGTCCCCGAAATTCCTTAACCCAAAACATACAAAGGACCCCGCATGCCTAACAACCACATACAACAATCAAACATGCAAAACAAGCAAACAAGCCTATCCTAGCATGCGGAAAACTAAATCGAAGTCAAAATCTTACCAGGCAAAGAGTTCTGGATAAGTCTTCCTAATGTTCTCCTCTGTCTCCCAAGTACAATCATTCTCGTCCTCGCCCCACTGAACCTTGACTAGCTTCACCGCCTTCCTTCGAAGTTGTTTCATGTCGTGCTCGACAATACGGGCCGGCTTGCGGTTTCCAACCGCCTCGGGTTCTACTTCGAAGTCTTCTAACTGATCAGGTGAAATAGTTATATCTGGGTCGTGAACGAACTTCCTTAGTTGGGAAACATGAAAAAAATTGTGAACTCCCGCCATTTTCTCTGGTAAGTCGATTCTATATGCCAAGTTCCCGACTAGTTCGAGAACAGGGAATGGGCCAACGAATCTTGGTGCCAACTTGCCTCTCCTGCCAAATCGTATTACGCTCTTCAACGGAGAAATCTTGACAAACACCAAGTCTACAACGGAGAATTTTAAGTCTCTTCTCCTCTTATCAACATAACTCTTCTGACTATCTTGGGCAGCCTTCATTCGTTGTTAAATGGTCTTGATTTTATCTGAAGTTTCCCTCACCACATCTGGTCCAAGCACAAACTTCTCGCCAGTCTCTATCCAACATGATGGCGAGTTGCATGGTCTTCCGTACAAAGCTTCAAACGGAGCCATACCGATACTGGATTGGTAGCTATTATTATATGCAAACTCTACTAGATGCAAATGGTCATCCCATGATCCACCAAAATCCAATATACATGCTCTCAAGAGATCTTCCAAAATACGATTCACCCTCTCCGTCTGACCGTCGGTCTGAGGATGATATGCGGTACTGAGATGTAACTCTGACCCTAGAGCCTCTTGTAAGCTCTTCCAAAACCCACTAGTGAACAACGGGTCTCGGTCACTCACAATGCTTTTAGGTACTCCATGGAATCTCACTACCCACTTCATATACAATTCTGCTAACTTAGTTGTCGTTCTAGTCGATCTGACTGGTATAAATCTTGCACTTTTGGTCAATCGGTCCACAATCACCCAAATGCTATCATGTCCCGATCTAGTCCTTGGTAAACCATCGATGAAATCCATCGAGACTTGCTCCCATTTCCATTCGGGAATTTCTAATGGCTGTAACAACCCACTAGGCTTCTTTTGCTCGGCTTTAACTAGCTGGCAATTCATGCATTTGGATATAAACTTCCCAACGTCTCTTTTCATCCCTTCCCAGTAGTAAGTCTGCTTCATGTCTCGATACATCTTATTACCACTGGGATGTATAGTCAGTTTTGAGTGATGACATTCTCTAAGCACTTCATCTCTCAATCCATTGACATTGGGTACGACTAGTCTTCCATCCTTTCTAAGCCATCCATCTCGATCAAGCCCATACTTGTTCATCTCCTCATCGATACCCATCTCTAACTTGGAGATGATTTCCAATAGGTTAGGATCGTCCCTCTGACTAGAGCCGATCTGCTCAATCAAAGTGGGTTTGATCGTCAAACTTGCTAACATTTCTGGATTCAATTCGCACTTGGGTCTGAAATCAAACCCCGCGATATACTCCAGTTGCTTCCATTCTAGAAACATGGCCCCTAAATTGGCATGTCTCCTACTCAGTGCATCTGCCACCGCATTGCCCTTTCCCGGTGTATATGCGATGTCAAAATCATAGGAAGCTAAAAACTCTAACCATCTCTACTGACGGAGATTCAGATCTTTCTGAGAGAAGAGATACTTTAACGACTTATGATCTGTAAACAACTCAAATCTTTCTCCCAAGAGATAGTATCTCCACATCTTTAATGCAAACACGATCGCTGCCAATTCTAAATCATGGGTAGGGTATCTTTTCTCGTGCGGTTTCAATTGCCGACTTGCATAAGTTACAACCCTACCGCCTTGCATCAATACAGCACCCAGTCTGGTACCACAGGCATCCGTGTAAACCGCCATCTCTTCATTCCCCTTAGGAATGACTAACACTGGTGCGCTTGTCAACTTGTCCTTTAGACTCTTGAACGCATTCTCGCACCTTTCATCCCAGACAAAAGCTTGATTCTTCTTGGTCAACTGGGTCAATGGTGCTGCTATCTTGGAGAAACCTTGGATAAACTTACCATAATATCCGGCTAATCCCAAGAAACTTCTTACATCTGTTGCATTCTTGGGCGTAGGCCAATCCTATACCGTGGCCACCTTCGCCGGGTCCACGGCAATACCATTCTCTGATACAACATGGCCCAAGAACCTCACTTCCCTCTTCCAGAAGTGACACTTAGAAAACTTTGCTTTTAATTGGTGTTTTCTCAACACCTCCATCACTACTCTTAAATGTTCCTTGTGTTCTTCCTCTGTCCTCGAATAGACCAAAATATCATCAACGAACACAAGGACAAACTTATTCAACTGATCCCTGAATACCCTATTCATAAGATCCACAAAATATGCTGGGGCATTGGTCAGCCCGAATGGCATGACCAACCACTCATAAAATCCAGACGGCGTCCGAAATGCCGTTTTAGCTATACTCTCATCTTCCACTCTAAGCTGATGAAAACCTGTCGCGAGATCCAACTGAGAAAATATTCTCGCGCCACTCAACTGATCGAACAAATCATCTATCCGCGGTAGAGGATACTTATTCTTCCTCGTCACTTTATTCAACTCGCGGTAGTCTACACACAAACGAAGGGAACCATCCGCCTTGGTAGCAAACACAACTGGTGCTCCCCATTCAGAAACACTCCTTCTGATAAATCCCTTCTTCAAAAGATCGCTGACTTGCACCTCGAGCTCTCGCTGCTCCCTTGGTGCCATACGACGAAGTGGCATCACTATAGGTCTGGCATCTTTTACCAAATCAATACGGAACTCAATCTCTCGGTGTGGTGGAAGTCCGGTCACTTCTTCGAAAACATCCGGATACTGGACAACCACGGGCAAACCTAACAACTCACTATGCGGAATGTCGAGGGAGTTTAGAAAACTAGCCAATACCCCCTCACTGGGTAAACCACCAAACACTATCCTCCGCCCATCATCCGCTCTAGCTGTCACCAAAAAGCCCTCACAGTCTACCACCACCCCGTATCTTCGGAGCCAATCTACTCCCAAAATAATGCCAAACCCAGTAAAGCCCAAAACAAAGCAATCACAAACAAACATGCATCCATGACTCGATAAGACCACATTACGACAAATCATGCTAAGGCTAGTCGAACCACCAATCGGGTTCGTCACTACTAAAGGTCTATCGACGATCTCGGGCTCCAATCCTAACCTATCTACCAGGTCACTAGATATGAAAGAACTGGAAGCTCCGGTATCAAACAAAACTCTAACAGGAACATCATAAACAGAAAGCATACCTTGAGTGACGAAGCATACCTTGAAGGAATAGCATTAAGAGCATCTGCTTTCACCATTTGCTTTTCTTTAGGGGGCTGTGGACACTTGTCCTTGTGATGTCCCATTTGGCCACAGTTGAAGCACTTCCTATCCGCTGGCTTGGCCCGACAATTACTAGCATAATGGCCCTTCTTACCACAGCTGAAGCACTCAACATCTTGCTTATTCTTTTTCTTCTGGCCATCCTTAGCTTGGTTCTGCTTTCTCTTATTCTGGGAACCACCCTTGCCTCCACCACTTGCTTGTGGATTTGGCTCATCTGCGGATGCAACCTCAGTCTTCGGCTTAGGGTAGAGACTTTCTGATCTTAATGCTTTCCCCACAATCGACTCAAACGTCTCATCGATGTGGTTAATAAGCTTTTCCCCCAAGTACTGATCCAAACCAGTTATGAATTTCTCATTCTTCTTCTCGGCAGTATCAATAAGAGATAACCCATACTTTGACAAAGTGTCGAATTCAGCAATATACTCTGAGACAGCCCTGCCATTCTGTTTGAGCTCCAAGAATTTCTTAAACAACACTGACTTCTGAGCAGCTGGAATGAACTTCTCGCTAAAGCGAGCTTTAAACTACTCCCAAGTAATCTGATCTTCGGGAGTAGCTGCCTTTATAGCATTCCACCAATTCATTGCCCGCCCTTGCAGCTGACGGGACGCTAGCTTTCTCTTCATCGCATCCTCGATACCCAAATCCTCGAAGATACGTTCTCAACTATCCAACCAATCCTGAACATCTGTGGCCGACTCCGTTCCGTGGAACGGCTTCCCACCAAGGCTAGTATAATCCTTATTCAGCTTGGTGAAGTCGACTCTTGGCGCCTGCACTATTGGACCACCACCATTTCCACCATTGGGAGCTGCCCTCTATACATCTCTAAGCATCTCTCTCATGAGGTCAGTAAACATCGTCCTCATGTCAGCAGCATTCCCATTATTGGCTCCCTACCAGCACCTCTAGTATATCGGCTCATCGTCAATCTGAAAAAGGAAACGATTAACGACCCCATAGTGGTGCTAGTGCAGTACGACTTCATTCTTATACTACCAATAGTATATATATAGCTTTTAAAAACCAAAGTAATCACAAATACGCTCTCTCGTATACGTATATTATCTCTCCCTGATAACTTCTCTAGGTTAACTACGCAACCTAGAGCTCTAATACCAAATGTGACGGCCCGCCCCGCACCAGCCTGCATTTCCTCCGAAAGTGCACTGTACACATGCCCGACTAGCACGGGACGGTCGTCAGAAGAAAGGAAAGAAGGAAATTAACTAACGAGAAACCTGTAGAATGTCTCACAGCGCATGAAAAAAAATATAATAATAATAACATACTTGACATAAAACAGGTGAGACAGTGCATAAGCTGATAACTAAAATCAACATCAACATCAAAGCAGCGGAAATCCCAATACAGCTTATTACAACTTTTCAAAATCTACTGTCTCTAAAAGAAATCCAAAGTAGAAGATACACCACCAATGCCCAAGCAGTGATCTTCAATAGATCATGGAGAATACTATATATATATATATATAATACGTGGAAGCCTCCTGCTCGTCTCCGGTACGGCTACTCGTGCATCACCAGCTAACCTGTCTCTAGTATGCTCGTGAGAGCACCCAGAGTAATAAGAAGAGACATAAAACTCTGGGTCAGACAAAAAGTCTGGTATGAGCGATAAGCAGCTAAACAGAACAATAACAGGTATACTAAACCATACCTGAACCTGGACCTGCAACCAAAGAGTCAGTACTACATACCGTACAATACTCTAGGATGCAAACAACATATGGTGTAGAAATACGGGGGTGGGGGTGTGTATGTCAACCAATCAAGCATAGCAACCATCCTCACGTCTCTCACTCAGTGCGTAAAGTATACGATGTCTACCACTGTTAATCACTAGATCTATCGAAGTAGTAACGGAGTTCGGCTTGTACAACTACTGCTACTACCAAGCTTACCCACATGGAGTTATGACTACACCTTTACAAATGACCCCACTCCATTGGTATATAGCCACTTTAGTCGTACCTAGGTCACGACATACTGTGACCCTGAGTCCGTTCACGTACTTCCCATACATAATGATCCAAAGCTACAGACATCGACAACCCCTTTGCACACTTCCCGCAGCAAAGCCCAACTCATGAAGTGAACTCATTGGTTCCCATCTGGATCCTGAGCTCTAACTTCAAACTTGGACTACCTTTGCATCTCGGGTTTTAGTCTTCTCATATCCAAGCTCCTTGTCTTCCTCACAGTCGCGGTGTGCGGATCGTGGTCTTCCTCACGGTCGCGGTGTGCGGATCGTGGTCTTTCTCACAGTCGCGGTGTGCGGATCGTTGTCTTTCTCATAGTCGCGGTGTGCGGATCGTGGTCATCCTCACGCTTCAGGTATGCGGATCGTGCTCCATCTCCACGCTCCAAGTGTGCGGATCGCTATACTTCGTCACGCTCCAGGTGTGCGGATCGCTATACTTCGTCACGCTCCAGGTGTGCGGATCGCTATACTTCGTCACGCTCCAAGTGTGCGGTTCGTGGTCATACCCCACGATTCGAGTGTGGGATCGTGGTCATACCCCACGGTCCGAGTGTGGGATCGTGGTCATACCCCACGGTCCGAGTGTGGGGGCGATCCGATCTGGTCCAAATTCCTCCAACTCTTCCAGCAAGCTATTTACGCCATACGACGACGTTTTTGACCAATCTAACTTTTCTAATCAATCATAAATCATTCCAAACAGTCATAGCAACATATAAAATCGACCATAAACACCAAAACAGCAATATAACATGTAAAAATGGATCAAACGTACCCAAAACCCATGTTTTCCCCTTAAGCATGTTTAAGCAAATCTAATGGTACGATCAGCAGAACTTAACCAAATCATCACAAACTTCTAACAGAGGTCTAAAATAACATTTTAGAATTTTAGAATATTTTTCCAGAATTTTATAGTGTAAGAATTTACTAATTATCACTAATCACCCTGATTAACTGTAATTAGTGTCAAAACAATGCTAATCACTCACCTTGGCCACAAACAAAATTCTCAGAACTGAAACTCCTCTGATTTGGGGCGAATACTGATGTCCAACAGCAGCTCTAACCTTGCTTTGGTGCTTTTTCTTCTTAATTTGATGTTGCTAAGCCTAATCTTCAATTAGAAAGTGATTTGGGGTGTTTTAGATGTAGGAGGCCATTGTTAGAGTGTCTAAGGATGAAAGTGGCGGCTGGAAAATGTCTAAAGAAATGTTTTCTAACCCTAGTCAGCCCCTATATACCCCTAAACCCGAAATTCCCCTATGGGCCTAGCTGCTAATCACCCGGTTAAGCCCAATTAAGCTGTTTAGACCATCTGAAACTTGTTTCAGCCATATCTCCCAAACGGTGAGTCCGTTTGGCTAATGTGACCACTATACGGAATTGTAAACCATCATCCGGAGCCAATGGAAGTGGTTTCAGGTCAAAATTCCTTTCCAGTCAAAAGTTATGGCCAAAACAGTGATAACTAGGGGTAAAATGGTCATTTAAAAATCGGGAAAAATCATGAACATGGGAAATGACCACAATAGTCGTCTCCCAAAGTTACATGACCATACGACTTTGTATGTGACAGAAAAAAATATTCTACGATCCTATGATGCGTAGAATGCGGGTCGTTACAGCATATAAATAAACAACGCAATGCTTTTTCGAAAAATGAAGCTATTATAAGACCCAGGTCCCATCACACAATGCAACGCAAGCCGGAGGATAGGGTTTTCCCTTATAATAGCCAAACATGCTTGGTACGTTTAAAACAAATCATTTGATACTATAATAAGTGTATAGTGTCAAAACAATTTCAATTATAAATATAAATCATAGACGGCATGGGTACCATATATCATGTCGCCATACTAGTTCTACAATTAAAACCGCAATATCACGTATTGGAAATTGGATTTCCGTCATGAGTCGAGGCAAGGGGCAAGCTCCTCTCCGCTTCGAGACACTCTAGCAAATGTCTCAGGACTACGCACTCTGGGCAACCCTGGATCGGCTGGGCCGGTCCTCTCTTACGTTTGAGGATTGGCAATTCCTAAACACACGTTTCCCGGTCCTTACAGACCTATAATCGAGGCGCCTCATTCCAACAACCACAAAGGTGAAAAGTATATAAATGTCAGGGCTGGTAAGTCACTGACACCACCAAAGCTAGAAAGAAACGTCGTGCTCTCCCAGCGGTCTGTATCCCGTTTTTAACTCATACCGAGGTGTGAGGCTCGCGAATTCACGCTATACACAAAGCTACGCCACAAAGACCGTGCTTTGATCACCAACCACAAGACTTTGCTTTTCAACAGAAGCCTTGATTCATGAAACTCAGCGTGCCACACAGGCAATTCAAGCCATGCGATTGATATCTATCGATATATAACCTCTAAGCTCGTACGTCTCAGAGAAGGGCGTTAAGCAAGAGAATAAATTCTCCGCCGCCAAACAGATATATATATTTAATAGAAATCAATCAACACAGAATAAAATCCAATGTCAGACACACAATCCATTTACAAGTTCGTTCTAAGTCTGAACGAAACTGGAGGCACTTTCCTCGCATATCCATCCATCTCTAAGTACGTCTGGACGACCACCAACTATTTCCATCCTCTTGGGTGTACGGCCCAATCAGGATCGTCAGTAATTATCCAAACGATGTGAAGACTTCCGGTCTTCAACCACCGTCTTCATCTTCGACATATCGTCGAATCGGTTATTCAGAATAGGTGTAAACCCGGCCTTTCCGAACAACCCGCGTATATTAAAAACGAATGTTACACAAACACAACATACGCCTCATTCCAATGCAGAATATCCTTTTATTCACGAAGTCACATTCTTAGGGAAAGGTTCCCATTAATTTTATCCAAGATAAATTCTTTAAAACTTATCCTTTAATCTTCCTTTCGATGTCGTTTCAAAACCAAATTATAGTTTTCTAAACTAGTCGAGATTAACGAACCACACCGAAGTAATTATTTATTTTATTTCCCAATCCCAACCTATTCATCCCATGAAGCAAAACTGGTAATACTCCATATCTAATACTTCAGTGTTGTCGGTAAAATTAATTACTATTTCACGTTCAAATCTAATTAAAGATTTAACTATCGCTTTGGAGCAAAACTGGTGATACTCCATTCTCGCTCATTTTCTAAATTTGATAATTTAGATTATCAATTCACATTTCAATCTAATTACAGATTCATTAAAACTCCTTTTACTGGGTTAAAGAACTAATATCTTTTAAAACACAGTTCACGACAAACCCAAATCACATTCTATTGATTATCGGGTTAAAGAACTAATGTTATGTAAAACAGCCTTCACGATAAACCCACAAATCAATTCTATTTACAACCCATTTCAAATCCAATTTATTTATTTAAAAATAAATGGGTTTTAATTTTAGTTCAAAACTAGTTCATTTTGATAAAAAAACTATTTTTATCTTTTCA
The DNA here is from genome assembly GCA_030737875.1 of Allium sativum. NCBI lineage: Eukaryota > Viridiplantae > Streptophyta > Magnoliopsida > Asparagales > Amaryllidaceae > Allium > Allium sativum. The sequence continues at coordinate 843,316,178 of CM060912.1, read as the reverse complement.
AATATGGAGTTTTTCATCCTAATTTTTCCCCAAATCATTTCTTATGATTCTACGCAAATTATTACTATTTTTAATAATTTTATCAAGGCCCGTACAGTCGATTTCCAACAATGGCCAACGAACTGCACTCACAACGATCTTTTCCAAATTTGATTTGGACGTATCTCCAAATCCAACCGTTAGATTTCAAATTTCTAATATTCGTTAGAAAGCTCTTTTCGATACGAACACAATGGTTCTGGTTTTAGGAGAATCCGACGGTCGGATCTCCCGTAATGTCCGTTCGAAATCAATGGTCGAAATTCACGAACTGTCGCGGCGCGGCGCGTTCTATTCAGGCCATTATATTATATACATAATATATATTTCGTCGATTTCTATTTAAAACAAATTTTATAAATAGTTTTAAATTCGTTTCAAAAACATTTCAACTTCTATTTCCAATCCAAATCAAAATTGAATTTCTCCTTATAAATTCGTTTTAAAATTCGTTTCTATTCAATTCAAATCTCAATTCAATTTGAATTCATTTCAATTTGTTTTCAATTCAATTCGAATTCAATTCGTTCTATTCAATTCAAATTGGTTTTCTATTCGATTCAATTCAAATTGGTTTTATATTCGATTCAATTCAAATTGGTTTCCTATTCGATTCAATTCAAATTCGTTTTCAATTCAATTCAAATTATAAAAACGAATATAATCGATATAAATATCGTTCGCGTCAAAATGGCGCATCTCTAATCAACACGGCTTTATATATTTCAATAATTCCGTTATTCTATTCAACAAATGAATATTTATTTTATTCAATACCTGAATCTATATTTTTGTCAACACACGACTAATCTCAACGAATGAGTACTGTCCATATGTGACTATTTTTGTTATTTAATATATTTTATAAAAATTATGGTATCTATCGTTTGATTTAAAATCAGACTCCAACCGTAAATTAGTAAGAGAACGATTCCCTGAATATTAACCCCGAAGGCCGAAACCAACATCAGATCAATATCCAGGAGACCACTCATCTCATCTATTTTCCAGTTAATTTCTAATTTTATATATGATAAAGATGTATATTTTATTGTTAAAATATTTCGTTCAACACATGACTAATCTCAACGGATGAGTAATGTCAACACATGAACCTTTATTTTATAATATTCTTTATTTTCTAAATTGGAATGAAGCCCAATCAATTACCATATAAAGTTAATTATATGGATTCCATACAACACATGTATATAATAGCAACAATAAATAATCAACCATATCCAAAGTGCACTATACTATATAAGCATCAAATATAGATATCTAACGCTTATAACAGCATGTCAATCAATCGATCGACATACAACTAATTTTTGGGATTAGTGTATGTCATGAATTATCCCAATACCCGTGTGGGGTTTCAAACAATCAAACACAGATTTTATTTGTGCAGTTGGGCGATGTGTAAAATTTATCGTCCCAATCAATGTCCTTCAAATAGGTGTACATAAACAAACCGTCCGGTTTGTAAATGAATATTTATTTATTCACATTCACGTTAAAAATTATTTTTTTAACGATAAAATATTTTATTCAACCTATGAATATTCTATTCGGTTCATTTATCAAATAAAATGATATCTTTATTTTTCTAACTTATTTTAGAAAACTTCGGCGGCATAATGGCACGATACTAGAAACGGGACAAGGCCTAGCCTTATCCACGGTCTAGTGAAGGCCCACGCCATGCACACATAAATCAAATCAATTCCATTTCACCAAACAACTCAATTCAAACCAAATAATCTAACCAACTACACAACCAAATAAACAAGTCCATGGTCTATGGACGATGGTGTCGGGTGCTACTAAGCACCGTCTGCATCGTAGTGTATATATAACTAGAAAAAGAGATTTTGAGTGAGAAGTTCTCACCGATAGCTATCCTAACCCCGCGGCACTTCCTATGTAGAACATCTTCACCATGCTCGTCTTTTGTCACTTTCGTTGCCCGTAGTCACTACATATATAAAAATCACATTTTCAATATCTACATTATATAAAAATCTTATCTTTCTATCTTCTATAAGTTAAAAATCGGATTTTTATCCTCTTTATAATATAAAGATCATATTTTTATTTACTTTATATGTCAAAAACTGTAGAAGCTTTAAAATGGAGAAAACTCACTTTTTTTCTAACGCCCGGATTCGCTGTTCGGGTCCTAGACTTTGCAACCGAGCTTCAATCTTCACACCATCTTTTACCTAGCTTAAACACGCCATTCCGGACAACTTTCGCCTAAGGGTCTTTTTGCCGAAAATGCTCCAATTCGCCAGAATTCGCGAAAGTACACGAATTTTACCGCTTTTGAACAGCAGACTTCGAATGCGTTTTCCGAGCAGCTCCGAACTCCAAAACATGACTTCCTTATAGTCAAATCGAAGAGAATTTCGTTCTCTACAACTTTGTTCTAGCGGGACTTTGGCCAAAAACGCACGGTTTGGGAGTTATTCGCGAAATGGTGACAGGATGTTATTTGCAAAACGGGGTTTTTGGTGAAAATGGATTTTTTGGGTGTAGCGGGGCCCACGGCCGGAGTTGGGTGCCCATAGGGGGGCGCCGGACCTGATTGGACATGGGGAGTCCGCTGGTGGTCGGCGGTGGTGGAGGTGGTGGCCGTGGTGGCCGCGGTGGTGGTGGTTGGCTCGTAGGGTTTTCGATTGGAAGAGAGAAAGAGGAGGAGAGAGAGAGGAGGAGGAAGAGGAGGAGGAGGGGAGGAGGCGGAGGGGGTGCGGCCGGCGGTGGAGGTGGTGGAGGGGTGGCAGCGGCGGTGGTGAAGGTGGAGGCTGTTTTTGGAGAAAGAGGAAGAAAAGAGAGAAGTGAAAATTATGAAGAGAAAAGGAAGTAAAAGTGTGTATATGCTACTTTCTCGCTTATCGCCTGAACGCTAGCGATCTCCGATGGCTGCGGATTTTGGACACGAGATAGTAGACGTGAAGACGAGTCCAATGAAACAAGTTTCATCGAATTCCGAGTTCGTTTGACCATTCAAAAAAATCACGAAAATGCTCAGATAAGCTCTAAAAATGCGATTTTGGCGCACCTTTTCTTCTCGCACGCTCACATGCTAACTCAAAAAATCAAGCCCTCTTGGATTTAACCATTATTAGACGATACGAATCCATAAAAAAAACGAAATCGAATTCTGAGGTCGTAACAATAATGTTCCTTTGTAAAATGACTGCTCGTTTTACCCGGAACTGTTTCAGCTCGCACGGCCACATACTGGCTCCGTTCGACGCGCCCTTTGGAACATAACAATAATTTGTCATTATGAATCCATAAAAATTTATCTCGTCGAATTCTGAGCTCGTATGCAAAATTTCACTTTTTAAGGGCTATGTTTTGTTAACCGAAAAGCTCCAGCCCATTGCCACTATTCCGGATATCGGAATATATCGAAGCTTATACTTTTCGGAGTTCTAAATGGCATTTTAAACTCAATGGAAGTGGTTTCGAGTCCAAATTCATTCATATGCAAAATTTGACTTTTTGGGCCATGTATAATTTACATAGCGACTATTCAGAATTTTCAACTGGGCATAACTTTTGATTCCCGCTATGAAATTTCGATTTTTCAGATTCGTTGGAAAGATATTCATGAATAGATTCTAGTATTTTTGGTTTCACTAAAATTCGGATTGTTTTGCACCCGGTACATTCAATTGAAGTTTGAAATCGAATTATCGAACTACCGCGCCATTTTCAATTCCTTTTATAATTATATATAAATATTTATATTCTAACGACGATATATATAAATATATACGTTCGAATTATATTCAAAATAAATTTCTCGTTGTTATTATTTAAAATAATTCATTTTAAATATTCAAAATTCGCTAAAATTGCCAAAATAAAAATTTTAAACTGGCTCGGATTTTCGGGTTATTACAATCAAGGTGTTGAAAAGCAGGCCTTGTGGTTGATGATCAAAGCACGCCCTGTTTAGGCGAAGCTTTGTGTATAGCGTGACTTCCCGAGCCTCACAACCCGGTTGAGTCTAAAACGGGAGAAGGGAACGCAGGGAGAGCGACACGTTTCTTTCTAGCTAGAAGTGGTGTCGGTGCTTAAACTGACTGACATTAACTTATGTGGATGATGGAATGTGGCGCGCCTCAGATGATAGGTCCTATAGGACCGGGAAACGTGTGTTCAGGAATAACTAATCCACAAACCGCAAGTGTGGACCGGCCCTGCAGGATCCAAGGGTTCTCTGCGGGGGATCCTGAGACATTAGCTAGAGTGTCTCGAAATCAGTAAGGAGCTCCTCCCTAGCCTTGACTCATGATGGAAACCCAATTTCCAATACGACCTCATGCGGTTTTGATTGTATTACTAGTATGGAGGCATAGTATATGGTAGCTATGCTTCCTAGAATTGATACATTTACTTTGAAATGTTTTTGAAACGTATATACACTAATAATAATATCAAATTCGTTTTTATCGTACCAAGCATGTTTAACCACCATAAGGTAAAACTCTATCCTTTGGTTTGCGTTGCATTGTGTGATGGGACTTGAGTCTTATGGTGGTTTCATTTTTTTAGAAAAAGCATTGCGTTATTTTGACGATTCACTTTATTTTATGCACCGGCAATCCAATGGAATAAACCCGTTCCGCGTTAGAGGCGTGGTCCTGTGATTTGCCTTATTACTATTAGTTAAGTTAGTTAAGAATTCTCACACCAGTCCCATGACTGACCCGTTGTTTGTTTCCACCTTTACAAACTCGGGTGCCCTCTTTCCATACGAGAAGTCGAGTAGTTTGTCTACAGGTTCTTATCTCAAGCAGGACTCTGAATTGAAGCCTAAAGCTGTGTCTAGAGCATAGTTATCTTCCCCTGTATCTATTTTATTGTTTCCGCTGCAATGTATTAAAATATTGTAATTTATCTTCCGCTGTAATTTATTTCGATGTACTCTGATATTCTGTACTCTGATGTTACATTATCATGATGTAATAAAAGTTTGCTATTACTGTTCTGATGTTGTTGTATTCCCAGAGTTAACGTATGCGGATTTTGAACGGTTTTAGTCGATTTTGCGATCGATTAAGGTCGGGCGAAATGCGTATCGTTACAGTTTGTTTTAGAGCTTTGGTTAGCTCAAATCTTTGGGGTACAACTCATTAGAACTGAACAAAAGACTCATCAGAGATTGGATTAGTAATATCCAATAAGAATACTCATTTGAGATAGGATTAGTAGTATCCTAGAATGAGAAAACTCATTAAAGATGGGGTTAGCAATGCCCTAGAATGAGTTGAGGGTAGCAAGCCTATAATATACGTATTTGTAATTATAATCTATTTTAGAAAATATGATTTTTGAATATATAAAAGTTATATATTTAAAAGTTAATCAACTAATAAAATTATTGAAATCAATAAAAGAGAGAAAGATGAGTTAATTAATTAAACACTTTTTAGCTTCGTTCCTTTTCGAGGACGAAAATTTTTTAAGTAGGGGAGACTGTAACAACCCTGATTTTTTGGGGCCAATTTAAAATTTTATTTTTAGTAATTTTAATGGGTTTTGATGTTTAAAATAATTTATTTAAAATAATAATGATTAAGAATTGATTTAAACTGAAGTTAGAATGAATAATTTAATTTTAATTATAAAAGGAGTTAGAAATAGCGCGGTAGTTTGAAAAGTCAAACTTGAACTTTGACTGACCGTACAGGATGCAAAATAAATCGGATTTTAGTTAAACCAAAAATATTAGAATGTATTTAAAAATATCTTTCTAACGAATCTGAAAAACTGAAATTTCATAGTAGAAATCAAAAGTTATGCCCAGTTTAAAATTTAGAAAGGTCGCTATGAAATTTGTAAAGGTCAAAAATGCTACTTTTTGCATACGAAGGAATTTGAACTCGAAACAACATCCATGGAGTTCAGAATGAAGTTTCTGCATTTAAAAACAGTAAACACTTATATATTTCGAGTTTCGAAAATTATTTGTTTAAAATGTATTTTTAATATTTAATAAATAGCCCTTAAAAATAGCCATTTTTCGAACGACCTCTGTTTTCGACGAAACCACTTTTTTTGGATTCGGAATGTCAAAATATAGTTAAGTTTAATTTTTCATAATTTTTAGAACTGATTTGTGGCCGTGGCAAAAAGAGTTCAGTTTTGTCAATTTCGATCAATTTTAATCGACTAGAAAATAGCCATTTTTCAAACGGGCTCAGAATTGAACGAAATTAATTTTCCAAGGTCCGCAGCGTCAAAACATAGTTAAATATATTTTTCGGGAATTTTTGAAGTTAATTTGTGGCCCTGGTGAATTCATTTGTACGGTTGAATTATAAATAAAGGACTTAAATTTTAAATCTGAAAAATGGGGCTCAATATGACCATTTGGGCTAACGGGATATGTCTAGATGAGTACGGAATAGGGGCTATTAGGTATAAACGACAGTCGTTGGGCTGAAATTAGACAATATTGCAAAACGGGCCTTTAATGGATAATAAATTAATAAAATATTATAAAAGCACTGAGAATCGTGTGAATGTTGATTGGAAGATGTTGTATCCTTCATATGTCGATCTTAGTGGCATTGATACGGAGTTCTCAGAAGAGGAAATCGTCGCGGCTTTAAACGAGATGCCTGGTGATAAAGCCCCTGGCCCTGATGGTTTTCCAAATTTCTTCTATAAGAAATATTGGGATGTGATTAAACAGGATGTTATTAACATTTTCAAAGAATTTCATTCTGGTTCCTTGAGATTGGACATGTTGGGGTACGCTAATGTAGTCTTGATCCCTAAGAAAGGAGGAAATGTCTCGGCTGCGGATTTTCGACCTATTAGTCTCTTGAATAGTAGTTTCAAATTGATCACTAAGGTTCTCGCAAACAGACTGAAAGCGAAGATGGACGATCTGATTGATGTTTCGCAGACAGCATTTATTAGAGGAAGATTCATTCTTGATGGTGCGGCACTTGTCCAGGAAGTTATCTCCCATAGTGATAGACATAACGTGCCTTGCGCAGTCCTGAAGTTGGACTTCGCTAAGGCCTTTGACACAGTTGACTGGAGGTTTATCATGGATCTTCTCAGTGCGAGAGGCTTTCCGTGTAAATGGCTAAACTGGATTCATTGCATTTTAACTTCAAGCAGATCCAATATTTGCGTGAATGGAGTGGCTGGCAAAACCATTGTATCCAAGCGAGGGCTGCACCAGGGGGACCCTCTTTCCCCACTCCTCTTTGACTTGGTTGCCGATGTCTTTTGTCGGATCCTTCAGGTGGCAAGTTCTAATGAGATTATTCAAAGCTTTGGGCGTGATCACATCATTGGGGGTATTAATTCTCTACAATATGCTGATGACACTATTATTTTTTGCAACCCTGATTGCAAGAATATTGCCTCTTTAAAAATTTTTCTTTATGCTTTTGAAAGTTTATCTGGCTTAAAGATTAATTTTCATAAGAGCAGTGTTTACACTTTGGGTTGTAGCGTTGATGTGAACAGGAAATGTGCTGAAATGCTCAACTGCATGGCGGATTCTTTCCCTCTCAAATACCTTGGAGCTTACATCCGTCCAAAGAGATTGATGAAGAGTGATTGGCAATATGTGATTGATAAAGTGGACAGGCGATTAGCGAGGTGGAAAGGAAATTGTCTATCAAGGGCTGGACGTCTGGTTCTGGTGAACTCTGTTCTGGAGGCTATCCCTTTGTACTGGCTCTCTTTTTATTCGTGTCCGGGTTGGGTTGTTCAGAAGATTGATGCTGTTCGTCGGAATTTTTTCTGGACCGGTACGAAGGACACGCGCAAAGCCTGCTGTCTTGTGTCGTGGGATCAGGTGTGCAAGTCCAAAGATCAAGGAGGTTTGGGAGTCATCAACTTGAAAAACATGAACTCTGCATTACTTTGTAAATGGATTTGGATTATGCTTAGCGAAAAGAAAGTTCTCTGGAAGGAGTGGATTTTAAACACTTACTATGGTGGTAGATTTGACTGGAATGCGGACGTTTCCCATTGCTCAACATTCTGGCGTGGTGTTATGGCAAATGTTCACTGGATGAAGATTGGGACTGAGATTGTAGTTAAAAACGGCCGTAGCGTCTCTTTCTGGTATGACTGTTGGTTGCTTCCTATCCCTTTGCGTAATGAATTTGCCGATTTGTTTGCTATTGCATGCAACAAAAGTGCTTCAGTCTGTGCAATGTTTAATGCGAATTCTGCCAATTTTAAATGGAACCTGTCCTTCAGTCGTATTGTATCTGGTAATGCTCTGCTTCAACTTTGTGGCCTGATTCGTTTGTTAGAAGATGTACACCTTCATAGAAATGAGGAGGATGACTTTGTGTGGAAGATTGGTGGTAACTTTTGCGTAAGTGCACTTTATAAGTTGATGAACTTCGCAGGAAGAAAGTATGACGGATTCATGAGAATGTGGAATTTTAAGGCCGTACCTGCTAAGGTCAAGATACATATGTGGATGATCATGCACAACAAGCTCAATACTGTGAAAAGATTACGGCTAAAAGGTGTTCATGTTACCGGGGGATGTGTTTTCTGCACTGACGACGACGAGGACTATCAACATCTTTTTGTTGATTGCGATTTCGCCTTTTACGTGTGGACGAAGTGTTTAGTTAGCCTTAATATCTGCTTAGACTGGTCTCACTTCATCTCTGACCAATTTCTTTTCTGGAACAGCACTATTATTACATTACCGGACACTGACATGCGCCATATGTTTGCTCTTTTGAACTTTGCTTATAGTTGGATCCTCTGGCATGAACGCAACTCATGAAAGTTTAAATGCAAAATGAAACGGCCCAACACAGTTATTTTTCGCATACTTAATTTTGTTTCTCTTTGGTCAGGCAAGGAAGAAATCAAGTTTGTTGACACAATTGGAGCTCGAGTGATGGACAGGGCTCGTGGTAGCAGAGCTTGATGTTGCCATGCTTCACTTTACTGGGTTTGTATGCTGTTTTTTTTTTTGTTGTCGTTTCATAAAACTTTTGGGCTCTATGTAAACATGCCTGCGTGCATGTATTTTGGTTGTACATATTTATGTAAATATCTGTATCTATTGTAACTAGTAGATAGCTCTATGTATGCTGAACACGTTGTACTTGTTTTATGCTTAATGAATGAATGAAGGCGCGAATCTTGCGATTCACTACCTTTTTGCATCAAAAAAAATAATATTATAAAAGCACTATTCCTTCCTCTCTCCCCGATCAAAACATCACGTACAAAAGAAACCATTAGCCACCTAAAGCCTTCCACCTACTCTCCTCTCTTCCTCCTAATCCACACACAATTAGATCTAGCCGTAGTTGTACTTTTTGAAGCTCTTCATCTTCTCTTCGATTCTAGATAAGTTTCAAACCTTCTCGTGCACCGTAGCTCCCGAATCAACCTCTCCAACCCGCGCCCTTCATCAGCCCGCCGCTCCTCCTCCTTGCAACCGCACCTACCCATCTTCCTGGCGTGGATGCACCTCTCCTAGGCGATCACTCTCCAACAAACAGCACCTAAAACCGTCAACCGTAGCTCGAGTTATCTCGGTCCAAAGTTTTGAACCAATTCTAAGTTATACGGTATATAATTTGATCATATTTTAACATCCATAAGCGTTGCAAATTTAAAATTAAATTGTAAAACTCATATTTTATTCGTACGATTTCAGAATTGAACGAATTCAGAGTCCTTAGGACCGTGTCGTCGAATACAACATTCTAGATCTGGTTTAAACAATTTCTGAGTCCTCCTTGATTTTAGATCTGACCAAATAGCAAGGTAAGAATTCTATTTTAAAATAAAATTATTTATTTACTTATTTCACTGCAAATTTTATATTCATCTTATATGGAATTCACGTTAATGATGTGTATATATTTATTCGGTGTTGGTTGTTTTATGATTGCGATGAATCATTGAATTGATTTGTGTGTCTCATATTTGTTAAAATAAAATAGTTGTAAATATTTGTAGCATGTTTGTTAAATTGAGATTAACGATAGAATTCCACTTTTATCAGTAAACATGAAGTAGCGTTTGTTAAATTTCGATTAACAATAGAAATCTCACATCTATTGTTAATAGGACATTGTATGTTAAATTTAGATTAACAAGAAAGACCACACTTTTATTGTTAACATGGCATAGTTTGTTAAATTTGGATTAACAATAAAAGTTTCACTTTATTGTTAACAGGAAACACTATTTTGTCAAAATATAAATGATTGAATAGAACACTCATTTTGTTAAAATAGTTTATAAAACAAAATTTACTTGTTGTCATTTAAAAGAATAGAAAGATTTTACTTTTCTATAATGTAACAAAGGAATGAAAATGAATGATTACATTTCATATGTAAATAAAAGGAAAATGAAAGATTACACCTTTATGTAAATAGAGAAGATAAAAAACTACATTTTTTATATAATGTAATTAAGGGATAGAAAAGAGATAAATAAAGAAGTATATATTATTCGCAATTTAGATGTGAATAAAAGACATGAATTTATATAGAATATTTTATTCACATTTTAGATGTGAATAAAAGACATGAAATTTAGAAGTACATTTTTATTTGCCTTTTTATATGCAAATAATAATAAAATATAATAAAAAAACATAGAAAATTAACATTTTTGTTAATTAGATTATGTTAAGCAAAATTAACATTTTTTTGTTAATTAGATTATGTTAAGAAAAATTAACATTTTTGTTAATTAGATTATGTTAAGCAAAATTAACATTTTTGTTAATTAGATTATGTTAAGCAAAATTAACATTTTTTGTTAATTAGATTATGTTAAGCAAAATTAACATTTTTGTTAATTAGAACATGTTAGTGAAATAGGAAATGAACCTTATTACCTATTAAAAAGGATTAGTTAAGAGGAGACATTTTTGTCACTTTAGAAAAATGTGAAATAAAAATATTCATTTTTGGTAATTGAAAAGGATTACACCAGAATATACATTATTTTACATCGTTATGCGTTAAATTAGAATTGACATTATTTTACACCGTAATGTGTTAAATTAGGTAATGGACATTATTCTCACCGCCGTTTTGTTAAATATAGAAAAGAAATTATTTATTTTGTCAATTTGTTAGAAATGGAAAAATAGAACATTGATTTCATTGTCATTTAGTTTAAGGAGAAATTTTATATTTTCATGTGATGAAAAGGGAAAAGAAATAAAAGGAAAATTTAACGTCCTTTTGGTAAATAGAATTAAAAATGAAAATTTACATTTTCCTTATGAATAGGATTAAAAGTAAAGTTTTTCACCTTCCTTATGAATTGAATTAAAAGGTAGAATTTGCACTGCATTTAAGTTTACATTTTTACATGAAAATTAAAAGGTAGAATTTACATTGTAATAAAATTTACATTTTTACATGTAAATAAAAAGTAGGAATTGGCATTAGAAATAAAAATTACATTTTCATATGTAATAAAGAATGAGGTTTGCATTGCAGATTAAAAAACATTTATGTTATGCAAATAAAAAGAGAATTTACATGTAAATAAAAATTACGTTTTTATATGTAGTTTAAGAAAGAGAATTTACAAGTAAATAAAAATTACATTTTTATATGTAGAGTAAGGAAGAGAAAATGCACCGTAAATAAAAAGGTATATTTTTATTATGTAATTTAGAATATATATATTGTAAATAAATAGTACATTTTCATCATGTTAATGCATATGAAATGAATTCATATTACCGAACCATGTAATTGCGTATGAAAAATATTCATATTATTGAACCATGTTATTGAATATGAAATACATTCATATTATGGAATCATGATATGGCACATGAAGTATAATCATATTTTGTTGTAGCGATATTGCATATGAAGTTAAGTCATATTTTGTTGTAATAATATTGCATATGAAGGAAAATCATTTACATTATTAATGTAATAAGTAAAATTTTACATTTTTATGTTACTATGATGAAATGAAAGATTTACATTTTAATTAATGTAATAAAAAAAGGAAAGATTTGGTTTTAATGTTATTTATGTACATTAAAAAGAAAAGAATTGAAAGAGAAGTATATTTTTATCAAAATGAATGTTTACATGTAATTTTGTAATGAGATGAAACTAAATATTTTAATGTATGAATTACATTTATAATGTAATTAAGATGATAAGGTATGAATCTTGCCTGTATTAAGGTTATTAGATATGAATACTTACATATTTATTATGTAATTTAAATTAGAATGAAACCTACATTTTTATCAATGTAATAAGAAGGGAATGAGAAAAATACATTTACAATGTATTAAATAAGAAAAGTTTACAATTTAATGTGAATAAGGATAATAGAAATGAAATGTATATTTTTATCGTCACTTAAGATGCGATAAAAGAATAGAATAAAAATTATATATTTTTATCGTCATTTTAGAGGCGGTAAAAAGAAGTTACATTTTTCATTATAAATAAAAGAAAAATAGGAAGTTACATCTTTATATGTAATTAGAAAAATATAGAAACTTACATTTTTCAATGTAAATAAAGATGAAATAGAAATTATATTTTTTATATGCAAATAAAAGGATTTACATTTTTCAATGTAATCAAAGGAAATAAAGGAATGATTAGGAATTTATATTTCCCAATGTAAATAGAATATGAAATAAAAGTTACATTTTCAATATAATAATATACTGAAGTATAAGTTTACATTTCTCAATGTAAATAAAACAGGAATAGAAATTTACATTTTTCAATGTAAATAATAAGATTAGAAATTTACATTTCTAAGGAAGAGACTTTCATTAGAAAAATAATGAAACCAAATATACATTTGGTGTAAATTGAAAAATGGAAGAGTAAAATATACATTGTTATGTTTAGGATGTGTATGTAAAAGTAAAAATAGCGATAGATCGTTATAAATTATTAACGACGGTATGAAATGGGTTTCAAATTTATATATGCGAGAGTTATTTGGAAAGTCTGGGTTTACTCTCATTCCAAATAATGATACGACGTTCGAGAATTGAAGACGGCGATTGAAGACCGACGATCTTCACATCGAATGGGTAACTAGTGTTGAGGCCCTTGATTGATTTGCTCCCAAGATGGGGCTAAGATGGTAGTTATCCGGACGTAGTGTTGATTTGTACAGACTTGGCTTTCGCTCAGACCCAGAGCATAAGTATAAATGGAATGTGTGTCTGACATTGTAATCCTTTATATATTGTACTTGTTGATTTTCTGCCGAATGTATGAATGATTGGTGGCGGAGAATTTATTCTCTTGCTTAACACCCTTTTGTATATTTTGGCAAAAGATTAATAGTATGATATGGATTGACAGTGTGGCATACCAAGATGCAAAGATCAAGGTTCTTGTTGAAAAGCAGGCCTTGTGGTTGATGATCAAAGCACGTCCTGTTTAGGCGAAGATTTGTGTATAGCGTGACTTCGCGAGCCTCACAACCCGGTTGAGTCTACAACGGGAGAAGGGAACGCAGGGAGAGAAGCACATTTCTTTCTAGCTAGAAGTGGTGTCGGTGCATAAACTGGCTGACATTTACTTATGTGGACGATGGAATGTGGCGCGCCTCGGATGATAGGTCCTATAGGACCGGGAAACGTGTATTCAGGAATAACTAATCCACAAACCGCAAGTGTGGACCGGCCCTGTAGGATCCAAGGGTTCTCTGTGGGGGATCCTGAGACATTAGCTAGAGTGTCTCGAAATCGGTAAGGAGCTCCTCCCTAGCCTTGACTCATGATGGAAACCCAATTTCCAATACGACCTCATGCGGTTTTGATTGTATTACTAGTATGGAGGCATAGTATATGGTAGCTATGTTTCCTAGGATTGATACATTTACTTTGAAATGTTTTTGAAACGTATATACACTAATAATAATATCAAATTCGTTTTTATTGTACCAAGCATGTTTAATCACCATAAGGTAAAACTCTATCCTCTAGTTTGCGTTGCATTGTTTGATGGGACTTGAGTCTTATGGTGGTTTCATTTTTTTAAAAAAAGCATTGCATTGTTTTGACGATTCACTTTATTTTATGCACCGGCAATCCAATGGAATAAACCCGTTCTGCGTTAGCGGCGTGGTCCTGTGATTTGCCTTATTACTATTAGTTAAGTTAGTTAAGAATTCTCACACCAGTCCCATGACTGACCCGTTGTTTGTTTCCACCTTTACAAACTCGGGTGCCCTCTTTCCACACGGGAAGTCGAGTAGTTTGTCTACAGGTTCTTATCTTAAGCAGGACTCTGAATTGAAGCCTAAAGCTATGTCCAGAGCATAGTTATCTTCCGTTGTATCTACTTTATTGTTTCCGCTGCAATGTATTAAAATATTGTAATTTATCTTCGGCTGTAATTTATTTCGATGTACTCTGATATTCTGTACTCTGATGTTACGTTATCATGATGTAATAAAAGGCTGTTGTTACTGTTCTGATGTTGTTGTATTCCCATAGTTAACGTATGCGGATTTTGAACGATTTTAGTCGATTTTGCGATCGATTAAGGTCGGGAAAAATGCGTATCATTACAGTATCAACCCCTTCCACGTTGGATTGAAACCCCTCTTTATCTACGAATAAATTTTAGAAAAAGACCATCTGCCAATTTTTTTGGAAAAGGATAATGATTTATTTTCAAAAATGAGGAGTGCCATCCAAGATTATTCTAAAAGACGTATGTTTGAAAGAGAAATGATAAAGAATTATAATACTTATAATACTTTTGCACGGATGTGGAAACCAAATATTAGCAAAGATGTGTATTTCTGCAGTTCCGAGGAATCTCCAAAAGTGGTGTAATACTTAAAAAAATGTTTCGCATTAGATTATAGAACCTATAGGTATCTTAAAAGGAAAATAATCATGGATGAAATGTGAAGTATCATCACTGAAGCCAAAGAATTGAAAAGTTAACTTCCAAAGGGATTGTCAAAGTCAAAGATACCAAAGGAATTCAATTTGACCACTTCTATTGAGAACATATACTTACCGATGAAAGAAAAATTTGGTAATTGGCCTATAAATAAGAAACCACCTAATTTTTAAAAGAACAAAGGAAAATCCTTTTGCCATTATCATACGGTCAATCTGTAGAGCACTTGAGAAAATGGTCAACTACTTAATTAAAAAAAGAAAATTGGATGAATTTGTAATGCTTATTGATTGAATTTAGTAAAAGTTGTATTTCCTATCTAAAATAAGAAATTTTGGAAATATAGTATGTAAGATCAACTTTAAGAAAAGCTACATGGATAGGGAGAAATCCTCCTTAAACATGGATAAATTAAAAAAAACTTGGTTTACCAAGGCGCTTCCTGAAAGGGTGGAGGGGTAAGTCTGGGGACATATGCTCGTCACCCACTAAATTCCTTGATATACCTAAGTTCTTCCTCAAAGAGGGAGTAGGTAAGACCCGATATATGCACTTCTCTCCAAGCCCTAGGCATAGCCTAGGTGCCTCATAGATATAGGAGGCTAAGCTGTCAGTCCCGCTTATAAGGCCTCATCGATGCACCATAAGCCCTTGTTCCTATCACTAATGTGGCCTATTCAAGGAGCCCTCTGGAGGAGGGAGCGGTAATCCCTTAGTCCTATCACAAGAGTGGCCTGGATAAGGTTTCAAATGAAGTAAGCTTTGCCTTAGTTTTGTTTTAAAATAAGCCCGGACTCTGATTTAAGGATGAGCATGCCTTGCCTCTGCCTACGCCTCGTCTCGCAGAAGGACATGGAAGCTCAAAGGGAAGACTTGAAGCATGTCCTGTCTCTATTCAAAATAAGAACATTCCCTAACTCTTCTTTAAGAGCAAACCAAAAATAGACAAAGCCTGGAATGGGAGTCGAAATTCTAAAAGCCAAAAATAGTTTCGAGCTTCTATTATTTTAATACCTGAATTTGGGTTTTGGTTCTTCTAAAAGTCGAAAGTGGTTTCGGGACGTCTATTATTTTTAGAAGTGGATTTATAAACTTCTATTATTTTGATACCCGAAATCGGGTTTCAGGTATTCTAAAAGCCGGAAGTGGTTTTGGGACTTCTATTACTTTCATAAGAGGATTTCTGAAAATCTATTATTTTAATATTTGAATCTGGGTTTCTGTTCTCTTATTACCGGAAGTGGATTCGGTTCATCTTATAATTTTGATAAAGGATTTCATGATTTCTATTGTACCAATACCCGAATTTGGGTTTCAGATAGGAGGATATTACTAGGCTTCTATTTTTTAAGACGTGAATAAGAGATTCGGATTTATCAAATCCAAACGAAGTTTAAATCCTTCCATTATGCCCAAATGAGAATTTATGAACCTCAATTTATACTTAGGTCTGGGTTTTAGTTTACTTAATACCGGAAGTGATTTTTATAATCCAAATACATGTATTTTGTTTTTGAGTATTCTAAAGTCAAAGATGATGAGTTTTCTATAATTTTTAGGAGTAGATTCGCAACTTTGCATTATTAGTATTCAATCACTGGTTCTAAATCACTTAATGACGATATAATCCCAATCATTTATTATTTTCAAAGTGTGGTACTCTGGGGAACGAGACAATAAAAGTATGCAAGTAGTGCAGATTCGTATTACAAAGGCTCCTAATCTGCTCTTATCTATATAAGTTACAAAATATTCATAAATACACATAAAATGATACAGTGGTAGGAGTTAAATTTTTAGAATCTTTTCTATTTAATTCATGGATGAGACTTAGTCTTAAACACAATTAAGAATGGTGTACAACACCTCCTTAAGCTTCTTTTCCTTATGTTGGACGATTTTAGCATTGTCAACATATTTGATCTGAAGTTTAAGTGCATATCCTTGAACTTTATTGGCCTCCAAAAGGAGCTTGTTAGCCCTTTCATATTTGGCTTCTCTCTTTTTAAAGTAACATATTTCATTTCTGAATTTCTCAATCTGAGCAACATAATTATTAAGGGGATGATGCACGTCTTCCTTTCTCTTATTGTCAGAATAATCTATCGATTCAAGTTTTACTTTATCAATCTAATCCGTTATAGCATTTTCATTTAAGCCTTTCTGAGGATTTATCAAAAATGAAAACTTTTCTTGAGATCTTGTAGTATCATCCGATTTTGACAAAGTTCCAAAAGGTACAACAGTAATGTTTGAAGTACCTCCTCCTAGAATAAACACTAAAGATCTTCATGAAGCTTTGCTGTCTTCCAATTGATATTCTAGTTCACCAAACCTTTTGTGAAGTTTCGCCAACTCTTTATTGAAGTTGACAGTGCAATTTTTTTTATTAGGCATTTTATTTCTTTAATAACTTTATCCTATTTGGCTGTTTTAAGTTTTAGACTTGTTATTTGCTCCATTTATCCATAAGACAACATTCTATGTGTTTTATGCCTCTTAAACCATTCAAAAGCAAGAAGGTAGCCTTCAAAATTTGATGGAATAACTTCACCGGAGGCCCTCCGACATTTAATCCTAACTTTATGTTTCTCTATGTCTTCAACTGAATGATCACAAGGGACTTCTATCTAGGTTGTTTGTATTAGCTAGCTCTCCTAATCCATAGGAAGAAAAGTATCATTTAATTGTTGAAATAAAAATTTTATTTCACATCAAAAAGTTAGTACATTGATTTCAAGACACATCCATGCTTTTAAGAAACTATTTTGATCCATAATTGTACTCCTCAGAAGGAGGGATGTCATATTTAGTAATCAATTTAGAACAAAGTATCCTGCATTCTTTGAGAAGCTCCTTCTTCTCTCTTCTAAAGGAGTCGAAATGAAACCTAGGGCACACAACATATGAAGTATGTACAATTCCTTAAGAAAGCTATGTCGGGTGGATTATGATGCTTTAATTAAGGGATATTTTTCCCAATACTCCCTTCTTAGCTTTATAATTTTGGATAAGAAGTCTCAGGTAATGGAACCACTTGGAACATCATTCCGCTATCGTATTATGATAAAATGGCTTCAATTACAAAAGTAAAAACCAAAAATTTCCTCTAGTTATTTCTAACGTTCAATCCAAAATAAAAAAAGGGGTGCTTCCATAAAGATTTTGGTTTGGCTAGGAAAAATGAATAACTAACCCTTTATTTTCTAGTTCCTGAAGATCTAGATATTTTGATGGAGGCTTCCCACACAAAAAAACTTCTATTGTGTGATATGGAGAATGGAAAGGCCTTGGTATTGTTTAACCTAAAAAATTAATTGTCGGGGAAGTCATTACACTCTATGGTTCATTTACTTAAATTCAAGTCTATGAAAATTTATTCTTTGCTGTTTTGTCATGAGTATTGTTAGCAAGAAGTGCCGAGAACAGATTCATAATTGAGAAGATGATTGAAGGTGAATAACTTATTAAACAAAAGAATTATTACCTGAGTTAGATGGGTAGAGGAACCAATCATGAGTTGCTTCCTTTTTGGCTTTCGAAGGTGGAATCGCTGACCTTTTATTTTTTAGAAACATCACCCTCCTTTGCTAGTTGGGAACCCCTGCTACCACTGCCCTTTGATTGATTGATAAATCTCCCCACGGAGCCTCCATCGACATTCAAATCTTCATGAGGGATATTATCCCCTACCACCTCTTTAGAGTCCTTCTTGATAGAGATAGCTTAAAAGGAGAAAAAGGCCTTCACATCAATCTCTCCTCTTTCTTCTTCAGAAACAGCTTGAAATGCTGAAGTTCTTCCACCTTAGCCTGAAATTTTTTGATTATCGCCGAAGGAAGAAAGAAGAAATTCAAGTTCGGGGATGTTTTGTGGATCTCAGCATAAACCATCACGAGGGAACTCAAGAAAGTGTCCTCTACATGTTTCCCTTAGGTGTTATCAAGAGAGGCATCGACCTTTTTTCACATCAAAAAAGTCATTAATGACCCTTTTTATGTCCTTCTTGACCAGATGTTCTTAATGGATGAGCACCCTTTCTCCAAGAATGATTTTTCTTTAATTACCTAAGACTTCTTATCATTTAATTCTTGGATTTTTGTATTCAAAGCAATATTCTCATCGAGGAGAGGTCGGGCATATTCTTTAGCAGTGGCGGCCTCCTTCTCAACTTCATCGACAACGACATCCAGAGTGGTGTTGTAACAACCCATACTTTTACGGATAATAATTAATTAATTTAATTATTTAAAATAATGGTTTAGTAATTTAAAGGTTGTTTAAACAAATTATATGGATTATTTGATTAAAATAAATAATAGAATAATATATTTAATTCAAAAATAGTGGAATTCACAATATTGTGTAATTTGGATTAGTTAAAATATATAATTCAGTTTAGAGTTGAATTATATTCACGAATATATTATATAAACGAAGATTGAACGTATAATTATATTATAATTAAAATCGAGCTTGAAATGGCGCGGCAGTTCGTTAATTGGCGATTTGAACTTCAACTGAATATACAGAATCCGTTTTAAGCCGGATTTCTGCGAAACAAGAAACGTTAGGAGCTGTTGAAGTATATTATTCTAATGGAAGAGAAAAATCGGGATTCCGTCGTGTAGATTTTGATTTATGTCTAAATCAAATTTTCGAAAAGTCGCTATGGAATTCCTTTATAATTTATAACGATGTAATTATATTATAAAAGGATTTTTCAATATAAATTGAATATCGATTCAACCAGGATTTGAATATCGAGATCTAAATCCAATTGGAGCTATACGATATTTTGTGTGAATATATATACGATAATATATATTTATATTTAATTTAATTGTTATTAAATATATTTATATATTTAAATGGGTTATTTAGAGCTTTAAAAATAGCCAGTTTTGCAAAAAACCTCCGTTTTCGACGAAACTAATTTTGTTGGATCTGCAATATTAAATTATTGCTAGATTTCAATTTTTGTGATTTTTGAAGTTAGTGTGTGGTCGTACGGATTTTTAATGTGAAAAACAGTCAGTATTTTGACGGTTAAAAATATGCTATGTGAGCAAACAGAGTCGGAATGCAACGAAACCAGTTTCGTTGGGTCCGTAATGTCGAACTGAAGGTGTATGTCCATTTTTGTGATTTTTGGATGTGACTGTAGGAATTTTATATGACAAATAGAAACAACGATTGGTATAAACTGATATTTAAATCGAATATAAAAATATTATATTACTCCTATAAATAGCCAACCTCTTCTTAACCCTAATTCATTTCCTTCAATAGTCAACAAATAATCCGTCGCTGCTTTTCCTACTTTTCTCCAACAAACGCAAGTTTGTAAAATTCAAAACAAACCGTATAAATTCCAATATATACTAAAACCATTATTTATGGAGTCCCTGGGAGATGATCTTCGAGTCTACACCCTTTTTCTTGGGATCGACTTCTTTCTTTTTCGTTGAGTACAAACCAGAGCGATTTAGGGTTTCAATTTTGGAGCAATTAAGGGTGAAATTCACAAAGTCGGCTTCATTTTGGGATTCAGGGGATTAATCTACAACTTGCATGCCAATTTGAGAGGATTCAATGGCCAGTTAGGTCGATGTCCTCCTGTACAGCGCTGAGATGTGCTGGCAACAGAATTTTTGTGAGAGGAAGTCGAGCTGCTCATAACTATTGGAGATGGGTGAGGGGGTGGACGCGCTCACATTGGCAGTCTTCGAGGAAACTTCGACGGTCTGGACAGTGGTGGGTGAGGAAGCGAGCATGCGCTGTTCTTTCTGGAGAGTTGGAATTTTGTATAGGAGGAAGTCGTGATTTGTGTTCCTAGAAGAAGGAGGGTTGTTTCACGTACAGGCGGATTAACTTAGTGGGCCGGAATTTATTTGGGTTCGAAATGTTGAGAACCAAGTTTAAATGAGGATGTCGAGCTGTGTATCTATGGTATAGAGGAGTAGAGTTTTTGTGGAAGAAGCTAATGGTGTAATGAAGGTTGATGTTGTGAATGCCGGGAGAGGGCTCGTGAGTTTTGTATTCAAGGAAGAACACGGTTCGGTTTCGAACTGTATGTGTAAAACGGAGAAGATGAGTTAGGAGCAGGCCTAGTTATAAAGGATGGGAATGGGCCGAATAGAGGATGGTAAGGCCCCGTTTAAAATTTTATATATATGTTTAATCTAAAATTTTAAATGTATTAACTTGAAAAATGTATAACTTCACCATACATTGTCAGAATCATGAACGGTCAGATCCGTAAGGATCGTATGGAAGAAGGCTACACAATGGAACTGACTGGAAGTGGATTGGAATCTATTACAATTTATAGCAAAATAAATTGTCGGAATCAAATCAAAGATAGTTAATCGTTATTTAACGATAACTGTCCAAGGTGAGTAAAACTCACTAACTCTATCAGTTATATTTTTATAACGTATTTTTAGAACCGATAAATGATGATTGATTGCTGTGTGCTGACTGTTTGGTTGAATTGCTTATGTATTGGTTGAAATTGTAGATAATGATATATATAAATCGATTATCAAATATTGATTCTGGTTAACAGAATATTTCATATTGAAATGAAATTGATGTGAATTATATTGTGTAACATCTGTGGATGCAGGGAACAGGTCGGAGGAATCCAACTGGATTCCTCAACATTTATTTTACTGTTTTTCATATATTGTAATATATGATGTGATATATAATCTGTTGTTGATTATGTATGTTTGAATGATATCGATCATTGAGGATTGGTATTTTAAATACCATAAGAAATACTGGATATAGAAAAGGGGATTTTCAAAGTGTATTTTGAAAATAAATTATTTATATAAAATCAATGGATTTTATATATAAAAGGAAAAGGATTTTATAAAAGAAAATAGTTATAAAAAAATGGTTTTTGAAAAGGAGATATTTATGGAAAATAAATATGATATTGAAAAGGGGATATTTATGGAAAATAAATATGATATTATAAAAGGAATTACTTATAAAATCAATGGATTTTATATAAAAGAAATTACTTATAAAATCAATGGATTTTATATAAAAAGGAAATATTTTATAAAATAAATAGAATTATCAAAAGGGATTTATTTGGTGAATAAATAGATTATAAAAGGAAATACTTGAAAAATAAATAGAATTGTATACGAAGAAAATTTTAAATTTGAAAGGTTTAGACCCGTGCTTCGCACACGGGTATAACGTGATATGGATTTAAAGCAAAGATTTTAAATAGAATATGTTCTAACCAACAGAGTAAGAAGATTAATTTGTAAATAAGGTTTTATAAAGTAAGTAAAATGTTTATCATTGGATAAATAGAATATATAAGTCAGGACTTATATAGAGAAGTAAGAATCGATTTCAACATCGATATTTGAAACTGAATATGGACAAAGAGTAAATTGGATAGGGTTAATCAGTTAGAGTTAACCAATTAGAGTTAACCTGTTAGAGTTAACCAGTTAGAGTTAATCAGTTAGAGTTAATCGAATAGAGTTAAATCGAACTAGAGTTATTCAAATAGAGTTAGTCGAATATTAGTTATTCGAATAGAGTTAATTGAATTAGAGTTAGTCGGATTAAAATTAATCAAATATAGTTTATTCGAATAGAGTTAAAGGAGTTATCGAATATAGTTTATTCGAATAGAGTTAAAGGAGTAATCGAATAGAGTTAAAGGAGTAATGGAATATAGTTTATTCGAATAGAGTTAAAGGAGTTATCGAATATAGTTTATTCGAATAGAGTTAAAGGAGTAATCGAATATAGATTATTCGAATAGAGTTAAAGGAGCTATCGAATATAGTTTATTCGAATAGAGTTAAAGGAGCTATCGAATATAGTTTATTCGAATAGAGTTAAAGGAGTCAATCGAATATAGTTTATTTGAATAGAGTTAAAGGAGTAAATGGAATATAGTTTATTCGAAAGGAGTTAATCGAATATAGTTTATTCGAAAGGAGTAAATTGATAGGAGTTAATTGATAAGAGTTGATTGATTAGAGTTAATCCAATAGAGTTAATCGATTAGGGTTAATCAAATAGAGTTAATCCAATAGAGTTAATCAAATAGAGCTAACTGATAAGAGTAAATAGGTTAGAGTTAATCGAATAGTGTTAACTGAATAGAGTTAATAAATAGATTAGTGTTAATCGAATAGTGTTAATTGAATAGAGTTAATCGAATATGGTTATTCGAAGAGTGATTATCGAATATAGTTTATTCGAAGGAAAGAGTTATCGAATAGAGATTTATTCGAAAGAGAGTTACGTAAGGAAGTTTGTTAAAGGTTTAAAAGGTGAAACTTGTCTGTTTCGAAGTTAGAAATGTTGTTCAGTTAAGGTCTGAGAGGTAATTATACCCCAACTTGATTGGCTTTGTTTTAACTAAGAAATGGTTAAGTTTCGACAGTGAAGATTGGTTAAGAGAATTTAGTTAACGAGTATAATGGTTTCAGTTGGCATAGCGATGTTTTATTTAAACATCTGTTTAAAATCCAATGTAGGAGTTTTGGAAATACTTTCCAAATAAGAATCAAAAATGTTCTCTAATATAGAAAATAAGAAAGGGAAGTAAAGATGGAAACGTTTTCCAATGTTAATATCGTATATTTTCTAAATTTAAAAAATAAAAATTTCTGTATATATACGGAAAAAGGGAATGGAGAATGAATAAATTAATGATAAATTAATTTAAGAAATAAATGATGATTGATGATTGATCGATAGAATTTCCATCTAGAAATAATATCGTTGTTTGTACACATGTTTTCTTTGATAGTTAAATCACCAACTATCGAAGTTTTTTGATCATTTTTCCGTTGTCAATACGGAGAGACCGGGATCAGATATATTATCTGAAAACCACTCCGTATGGCATTAGCGTTGCGAATCAAATATGATGAAGATAATTGAAGACGGAGTTATGCAAGGCCTGTCCTGTTTACAGAATAGTGCCTTCGGTTTGTCCAGTCCCAGAACGACCTGTATGACAGAGTATATTTAATGGATCACGTAAGTTGATCTCTTCAAACGTATATATGTTTGGTGGCGGAGGAATTCGTTTCTCTTAGTGGTATACCCGTTCTATTTTTGGGGAAATCAATTGGTGATTTGGCGGGTATGATGATGTGACATTCAAAGTGAATAATTGTGTGATCTATCAGAGATAAACGTGGCCTCTAGCCTCACAACCGGGAAATGACAAAAATCGGGCAGTCAACATGGCTAAGTGGTTGGCTGCCAAGTAGGGTGTATTATCACCTATCTAGAGATATTCGTTTCATTCTTTAATCTATTCGATGCTGTTCCATTCGGGAAACGGTTGCTGATCCCAACCGTTGGTGATATACATTAGATATACTTGTAGGAAATGAGTGGTCGGTCATGTGTGGCCGGGTTGCAAGATGTTCTTGTTGAACCTAGTGTATTCCTCTCTAGAGGTACACTATCGGAAGGTGGTTCCATACCTTGTCATAGTTGGAAATCTATTATCCAATAATTGCTCGTGGTTTTGATTGTATACTATATATGTAGAACGTGAGATGAAAGCGTTTCCGCTAGACGAATATTTAGTTGTGGTTGGTAGACATTATTATAATATCAAAAGAGTTTTGATATAAAGTTTATCGTTTCTTTCAAAAGGATTTTGTAAGTTAAATCAAATGTTTTGGATTCTCATAAGGGAAAAACCCGTTCCGTTATACGGCGTGGTCTTATGAGATATCCTTTAATTGCTCAAACTGTTTTAAATGGTTTTACTCATACCAGTCCCATGACTGACCCAGAGTTTGTTTTGTTTTGTTTTCCTTAAACTCTTGAGTGCCCAATTTTGTACGGGCAGTCAAGTAGTCAGGATTTTACAGATATACCTGGAGAGCTTGGAGTAGGAGGCTTCAGGATTACATAGCTATAGTTATTTCCGCTGTGTTGTAAGTGTTGTACTCTGATAATGTAACTGTATACATATACTAGTTTTATTTCAAAGTTATGTATCTATTATATATTGTTCGTTCCACTGTGAGATTCGTGTTACTTTGATGTTGTATGTTCTTCTTCTTCTTCTATTCTAAGTTTCTATCTTATCTATTCTCACCCTCTAATTTCTTTCATGGACTATCCAGTGTTTCCGATGCTTGAATAGTCGACATAGTGTTGTATGCCGATATCCAGGATCGTGAAAACGCTGGGTCGTTATAGGTGTTTTGGTCTTTTAAAAATTGAACCTCCTTTTTAAGCTTGGATGCTTCATTTTTGGAGTCGAAGGAGGTGTGTCAAGAAAAATACCAACTCTTTAAAAGCTGGAAACCCAAAATGAAAATATTAAGCAAAAGAAAGGGAAGGAAGGAGGGGGAAAAGAGGGATCACCTTAAGCTATTGTATAACCGTAGATTGACCCATTGAAGGAGAAACCAGAAAATTTTCAAGTTGAAAAAGGAGACTTTAAGATTGTTCTTACTCACTTCAAAAAATCGACCAGAGGGCTCAAAAGTGGAACTTCGAGGGCTCCAGTAACTAAACTTCAAGGAAGCGAGGAAGTTTATCTCGAGCAACATCTAATAAAGAAGAAAGGCAATAAGTTTCAGAAATTAAAACGTCACAACCTATCAAAACAAAATTTCGATGAAACTGTATGTTTGGGAGGAGATGAGGCACAACTCATCGATGTTGTTATAAATTTTAAGGAGGTAGCGACTCCCTTGTAACCTTTCACATCCAAAATATCTATCGGAAGTTCAGGCGTTTTTGCCTTCTTCATGATAGGCTCTTCATAAGAAGAACCAGTAAGCTTCCCAACGTCTGTCTTCTTAAGCTAAAAATAGACTCAACTTTGACTCTAGAGAGATAGGAACACGCTTATTAATAATTGGAGGAGCATAATAACGACAAGATGACTTATTGGAATAGACCAATAAAAGAAAATAAGAAAGTAAGTTATCAGTGACCATTAGGCGATAGAGTTAGGACTCACTGCCACTACCAAGGATAATATGAGAGATGGAAGTAAACTTCAAAGGATCACGTGGAACCAAATATTGACCACGCTTAACTAGAATAACATCATTAGAGGGCTTCGAGAATCATTTTCCCTGAAGGGAGAAGGTAGTGCTTCAAGAGAATAGCAGAGGTTAAATGGGTGGCTCTTTTCCCATATTTTGTAGAAGCATCCTTCACCATTTAGATAGTTTTCCCTGTTTTATCATCAGAGATTTTTGAAACTGCCTTTGCAAGATAAATGTTCAGAGTGATATTTAGCCAAATAATTATTGTATATGGGACGAAGATGTAAGATCCTAACCACGATCAGAAAAATTTCTACTAATACTGGGAGGACATCTGATTAAAAAAAATCAATTATCTCAATGCTTTGATTTGTTAGTACTATCAGTAATCAGTTTCTGGGAACGATTTTCCCAAAATATTTGTCGATTTATGCTGCTAATCTTGGCATGGTGAACTTGGTGGAAAAGAGCAAAAGGACCCAGGGACATGCTTCTGGACTCTTAGGAGATGGCTTCCAAACACTGGAAGTAAGTAAGTATATACATTAGGAGAGATCTGGATTGGAGAGACATGAATATGTTCCAAAAAATGAGAAAGAAAACTAGGAATAGGGAAAAGAACCGTCATGCCAAATATGAATGGAAGTATTAGAAAACAGGGCTTTGAGGGATGGTCAATTGTAGAGTCGGCTGGTGGTGGGATGACATCAATTCCAGATATCAAAATGTCGTCCAGAATAGAATTTACCTCCTATTAAGTTGTGATAAAAGAGCTTTTAATAGTGGCGACCACTTTCATGGTCACTGTTCTGGAGCAGTAGAAAATAACCACTGGCCTTTGGGGTCGACTTCAAGCTTATTTTCAAGCATGTATAAATAATAAGAAAAAGTGTAATGACCCGACTTTTCATCCCCCAAAAAATCAACACCAAAACATCCTTTGTATTTATGTATCTCAAATCAAGTGCCAGTGTAACATCCCAAGATTTTGCGATGATTTAGATATTAAATTTAATGTGTTTTGAACAAAATTTGTTTTAAATATTAAAATTTATGATTTATGTCTTATATAGATAAGGTATGAACTAAACTTGTCTTGTTAAACAATGAATTTCGGTAGCTATATAAGATAATGATTTATGTTTGATAAACCATTTATGTTAAAATGAAAATTTATATTGAATTAACAATATAAAATAAGTTGACTAATTTTGAGATTTATTTTATACTGATAATTTTAGTTTATTGAATATGGTAGTAATGTAGATCCGTTTGATTGTAAACTGGATTTCAAACCAGTTATAACAGTAATAATCTGCATTGATTGAAAATGTAACTATGATTAATTTGTGCTGTTAATTATTGAGAGTTGAGATTTAATATTTAATTTATTTATGTTTAATTGGGTTGATAAATTCATATCTTAATTTTTGTGGTTGATTATGAAATTTTTTTTGTTTAATTAATAATTGAAATAAAATTTTGAATTTGTAAATAATGAAATTTGACTTACTTAAACAATAGTAACATTATTGATTATAATTGGAATTCTAAATTTGGTTTGTTTTGGTAAGTATTAAAATTAATATTTATGTATTTGAATGAAACTGACTTAATTAATTTATGATTGGAAGTAAAATTGAATTTGGATAATCAATCAAAATTAGAAATTAATAGGAATCAGTGTAATGGGATAAATGTTTATTTCACCTATTGGACCCTCTATACATATGCCAATAAAATTCAGTTCCACCTCATCAGCCAATTTTCATTGTACGTATATTTTCCATCTGCTTATTTCTTTCTCTAATGGTAGAAATAAAATTCTAAACCGTAGATAAAAATAAAAATCCAAGCTTTAAATTCAAATCTCCTTGTAACCTAGCAAATTATATATCAAAACGAAGAGCCCGACGATACGAAGCTGCCGGTACCATTTATCTCGACATGCAGTGCTCGGATTCGTCGAAATTGGTGGTCAAAGTTGCTGATTTGCGAAACCTAAGCGTTGATTTCGGGATTTTCGAATTGTAAGTTAATCAAAGAAATTGGCTTCTGGGTATTGTTCGGATCGTTGTCGGAATTTTAACAAGCTTGGTCTCATCATCTGTCGTGAAGTAAATTACCGGAAATTTGTGTTACAAGCTCTGAAATCACCTCCATTCACCATCTCGACGGCGACAAAGGAGGCGACCGGAGGTTTATTCGAGGGTGCAGGCGGACGCCGGTCGAGGAGAGGGTCATATCGATGGTGGCTTCCCGCCAGATGGTGGCCGGAGTTGATGGGAATTAGAGGTCAAAATCACGGTGGAAATGGGTTTCCGCATTCGAATTTCTGGAAGGGTTACTGTTCACGCAATGGCAGAAGCGGGAGATCTAAAATGATGCTGACGTGGAAAATGGTAGATTAATATTTTATTTAAATTATATATATACATTCAACTTCTAACGTTAATAGCTTTTACATACGAACTTAGTTTGACGCGCGGTTGGATCCGTTGGGATCGTATCGAAATTCCGGACAACATGAAGCTTTCGTGGATTGATTTTGAGACTGTTTAATTTTGGGCTAAAAATTCGAATCTCGTTTGAAACCAAGGTGAGTGATTAAACCCACTCACACCTTACTAAAATATTTGATTGTTAGTTAAATTGAATTCATGTTATTGTATGATTGTTTTGGTTGCTGTTTGACTGTTTAGATTTATTATTTATGTTAAATTTGCATAGACTTTATAATTTAATTTAATTGTTGATATAAGTTGTACAGTTAGAATTCAATTACTGTTTAAGAACCACATACCTGGTGACTAGTAACTGATATTATTAAACTGTTTAGATGTGTTGATTTTGATGTGTGCCTTGAATTTATATATTTAATAAGTTAATATGTAATCCATCTTGTTATCGACATTGTTTATATATATTATCGATTTTTGCTTATTAATCTCAACCGTTACCCTAGATATTACGAGCATCAAATAAACTCGGGATTAATCATTAAAATGAATTAAGACATAGGTTGAAATGTTAAATATCGATGACCCTGATATGGATTGAAATGATATATATCCTTTCCCAAAATACTAAAAATTAAATTTTAAGTATTACTTGGCCATAGAATAGAAAATTATATACGAACACCGGTTGGTTAAATAAAATTTATTTTTAAACTTGAATTTTAGAATATTGTTTTAAAGACAATATAAATGATATTATTAATCGATTTTCTTTGAATTTGAACTTTGAGCTTTGAAATTTTAAATTTTAAAGGATTCGTTAATGTAGATAACTGAAGTTAAAATTTAATTGAATATGAACTAAATTTATCAAAATTGAATTGTTTATTTATCTTTGATATTTACTTTAAATTAACATGATTTAAAGTTATATTTGAATTTTGAACTCGAGATTTTATAAATTAAAATAATTCAAAGTGAGAATTATAATTAAAATTCAATTATTTGAATCAAATTGTTAAAATGAATTGTTTGAAATCGAACGGTTGAATTGAATTGAAATATAAATGGGAAGTCAAATCCTTTTGAGTTAAGATATCGAAATTTCATCCAATTGATTTGAAACCGAAATATGATTTCCTACATGGTTAAATTTTGAAGAAACGATTCCAATTCCAACTATTGTATATTAAATCATGTTATAAACTATTCTAATAATAATTACTTTTCTTTATAAACTATTTACCTTATAACTAATTTATTTTTAGTAATTATTTTAAATAAACCTTTTTAATTATTAAATATTTATTTTATAAACTATTTTATCTTTTAACTATAGATTTTACTAAATCTGAAAATTCTATTTTAAATACAAATTATTTATTTTTAAACTATTCCAATTATATATCTAAACTATTTTAAATATATTTTAACTATTTTAATATTCAAATTATTTTAAAGTTGGAATTGTTTCAAGATTTTAAATTGCTTTAAATGGAGATTTTATTATGAATAATATTCTATCTTGAATATTGAAATGACTTTTAAGAAAATATGATACTTTGATATGAAGTACGAACCCCTTTCAAATGTAAAAGAACTGGCTGGTGTGAAAATGTAAATATTTGGTTGTTAAAGAGACCGGGATCGGAGATTGTCATACTCTCTGCCAATACCGAAAACCACATTAACAACTGTGTATGCGGTGGAGTTCCAGAATGAAGTAGGATGGATTGGAGGCGATTACAGGATTTGAAGAAAGAGAATGATGATGGACGTCCTTGACCTTCGGGTCATAATTAAAATTACTAAAACAGGGTTATATCGTGACCAAGTGGGGTTAGCAACCTCCATCGGCAACGCTTCTTTCTTTATTACTATTGTCCCTCGGTTTTGTTGATTTGATTTGATGTGCATCCGTGATTTGGGAGTATTGTCCGAGGTGGGCGGTAGTCGCGGCTATGCATTACCACCAGTCCGGGCGTGCAACTAGTATATTCATACTCTAGGCATTCCTCGTGTGCCTTGTCATATTATCCTGATCGAGCCCCTATGATTTTTATTTAACGTTGTCGTATCACGACGCATCCCTATCCGCCGACGTACTGGTGTGTTATATGCAAACTGTACGACAACGGTATAAACGGTGTAAGGGTAATAATGGTAATCCCGCTTACACTATTTTAATATTTTATATTTAATAATAGACACTATTATAATAGCATATTATATTATATGGTATCTAGTTTAACGGATCCTTAGAAGATGGAAATTCCCGTAACATCTCTTAAGTTATTGCACTCATATTATCGCATGGATTTGATCTAACTAATATGAGAATATTTTAGTTTTGATCCGAGTATATTTTTCTTTTCATTTGTGCTCGGGTCAACCTGAGTTTCAGTTATCGAATATGCTGTTTTGAAGTTGAAGCTTGCTAGACGTATTATTATTTAATTCTGCTGCAAATATTGGTATGTTTATGAAAGTTAACTCTGAAAATTATTGTAAAATAAAATCAAACGTATGTTTTAACAGCTTCGTGAACTGTTATTTATTTATTTATTATATTTTGTCCTTCCGCTGTGAGATTCTGTGTTTGTTTTTCTTCTTCTCTTCGCTTCTTTTCTTGTATAAATCCCAATAACTATCCATATTTTGATTTGTTTAAGTCGACATTGAGGATCATTGTTGATTTTAATGGTCAAAAATCTCGTATGTTACAGCCAGAAAGGATGATTGTTTGGGGAAAATAAGGGAGATAGAAGAATAAAAGAAAGAACAAACAGAACATAATCTCATAAGGAAGCTAATAATCTATAATAAAAACAATGCTCTTTACATAAAGAGAAAAACTGTAATATACGTACATTAATTAGACTGCACAGAAATCAATGGATCAACCTAGATAGTTATAATAACATGTCCTTACAATTGCTGATACATACAACTACACACATAGTGGAATAAATAAAAAAATATATGAGCATATGTCCCAGAACCAACTCCTCTTCTGATGCTCTAGAAAAATCCAAGTCCGATTTGGAAAATAAATTGGGCTTGACCCGAGCATTATAATAAATAACACCCGGATTAAGCTAGTAAACCAACATGAGAAACTCAATATATATGTGGCATATATCAATACAATTTAAGGCCCTACAGGTATCTGTAATGGTTTCCCCTTAAAAGAATACAACCATCTATTAGGTGAAATACAGTTTTACAATAGGTGATGTTTAGGATGTGGAATATAAATCAATCAAGTGGATGGAATATTAACATTTTTTACATTCGACAACTATTAAGTATAAAAAAACCAATAAGATACATTCGCATATAGGATTTTCAGTGGAGATCTCTCCGGATCAAGTCAGATCCAAACTCCTACACAAGGGTCAGAACAGACCTTCGAGCATCATATATCTTTAGATAAATTATATCATAAGGTAATCACACTTGCCCTCCGCACGAAACCACCAAGATGCACCATTTGGAACCAAATGCATCCAACTCTCGCATGCAACTTCGAGGAGCTCCCACATATAAAATTTATAAGCATACTCTAGATATTGAGTCAATATACTTAATCATGGGGTAGCCAGGCCCTAGTGTGTGGTCCAACTTTGTTTTATCCATTTCCGATGTCGAGGTTACATTTGACATCTTCACACAAGTTATCATCACTCGAATAGAACAAGAATCCCTAGTTGGAATCATACATGGATTTTCTCAACAGATCTCGGAATCATACATGGATTTCCATATATCAATAGATCTTGGAATAACACATGGATTCCTCAACATATCGTGGAATAACTACATATGTTCGAGTATCTCAAACCGATCTCGAATCGCCACATAGACTCTACTTCAAAACCACTTCTAAAACGTAGAACCTGTATACTAGTTTTTAAGTGGTTTTTGATAAGTAGAAACCCTACCAATCCTGGTCTCCTCAAAACTAATCGTTTGGTTTAAGGTCAATTTTTATACTCAACTAATCGACTATCAAGTTCAAATAGACAAATGTTCATGGAAAATGGTCTCGTTTGATTTCCATAACAAAGGAATAAATATATAAAGCACTATCAAGTCACATAGCATGATAAATACAAAAAGCATGTAACAAACCGGAAAATGCGAGCCAATTTAAATTTTTTATTTTGGCAATTTTAGCGATTTTGATTATTTAAAATGAATTATTTTAAATAATAACGACGAGAAATTTATTTTGAATAGATTAGAACGTATATATTTATATACGTCGTCGTTAGAATATAAATAATTATTTATAATTATAAATAGAATTGAAAATGGCGCGGTAGTTCGATAATTCGATTTCAAACTTTAAATGAATGTACCAGGTGCAAAACAATCCGGATTTTAGCGAAACCAAAAATATTTGAATCTAATTGAGAATATCTTTCCAACGAATCCGAAAAATCAAAATTTCATAGCGGGGATAAAAAGTTATGTCCAGTTGAAAATTCAGAATAGTCGCTATGGAATTCTGGCCCTTAAAAATAGCCATTTTGCAAACGACCTCGGATTTCGACGAAACCACTTTTGTTGGATCCGCGATGTCAAGTTATTGCTAGGTTTCAATTTTCATAATTTTTTGAATCAATATGTGAGCGTGACAAAGGAAAACGCGTTTGACCAGTTTCAGCTGATTTTAATCGACTGGAAAATGGCCATTTTTCATATGGTCTCGGAATTCGGCGAAATTAATTTTGTTAGGACCGTATTGTCAATTCGAATCTAGAAAATATTTTTTGGGAATTTTTTGAGTTAGTATGTGACCCCGGTACATTGAAATGCGCGTTCAAATTCAATATATAGAGTTATATGTTGATTTTGACGAAAACTGATCGAAACGGTTGAATCAGCTTACGATACATATCCCATTGTGTTCGAAATGGGGGTAATTAGCTATGGACGACAGGCGGTGGGTTCGATTTCGAGGTCGAAATTAAAAGTTGCTTTTTGAAAATAAAAATAATTAAATATTAAAATATATATATCCCTTACCCCCCCCCCCTCTTTCCCCCTTCTCTCTCCTCATTCAGAAAAGAAAAAAAACGAGAGGAGCTCGACGATAAGTCGCGCCCCCTCCGTCTTCTCCTCCCCCCTTCCCTTGACCGCGACGAACTGAACCCCCCCCCCCCCGTCAATTTGACCTAGCCATCAGACCCCCCCCCCCTAAACACCATCGCGTCGCCCCCCCCCCCCCCCCCATAGCGCAACCTCCCCCTCCCATTTCACCGCCACGCAGCCGCTCCCAGGACCACCGCCGACCTCCTTTGCGCCCTTGCAGCCCCCTCCGATCCCTCTTCTTCCCCATTCGTTGTAAGCTTCTATCTTTGTTTTATTTATTTGTTTATTTTGTTTTGTTTTAATTTATTTTAAATACTTTGTTAGTTTAATCCATTTAAAAAAATCTGATTTTTAGCACGTAAGAAAGATGAGATCTTTATCATAGAAAATATGAGAAAGTTAAATTTTTATTTAGATAAGAAGATTTCCAGTTGATAAAAGTAGTGATTTTTACCTTAACAAAGTAGCAATTTTTATTATAACAAAGAAGCGATTTTTAATGCAAAAAGATTGAATTTTTCCTATATGAACATCAGTGAAAAGATTTGTTCTTTATATTTGAAAAGATTTGATATTTATATTTGAAAAGGTTTGATTTTTAACTAGCTAAAGGTATGATCTTTATAGTTAAAAAAAAATATGAGAACTTCATAGTTAAAAAGGCGAAAACTTTATATTTGAAAAGGTGAAATTTTTGTATGAGCGAGAAGTTAAAAATATAATTTTTATATGTGTAGAGATACAAAAATATAATTTTTACATGTGTTGTAAAGTAAAAATATCGTCTTTGTTAGAAAAATATGGTCTTTGTTTAGTTAAAAATATGATTTTTAATGTAGCAAGATCGAATTTTTATATGAAGTTACGAATATAAAAATGTAATTTTTATATATGTATGACAATAAAAAAAATTGATTTTTATCATATGTGAAGTTTAAAAATATGATTTTTAGAAGATAGAGAATATAAAAATGTGATCTTTATATATGTAGCGTATGCGGACGATGAAAGTGACAAGAGGAGAACGATGAAGATTTCCTACATATGAAGAGTCGAGGCGTTTGGATTAGCTAGCCGGTGAGAGCTTCTCACTTTTAATTTAATTTTCTAGTTAAAATATATACTAGGATGCAGACGGTGTTTAGTAGCACCCGACACCCGTCGTCCACAGACCATGGGCGGCTTGTATGCTTGTTTGTTTGATTTTGATGTGTAGTTGATTGTGTGATGTGAGGTGAAATGAAATGAAATATTTATATAGTTAAAAATATTTTATAGTAAAAAATATATTTTTTAACGTGTATATGAAATGAAATAAACTAATATAAACAAATCGGACGATTTGTTTATATTCACACATTTGACTGATATTGATTGGGACGATAAATTTTACACATCGCCCAACTGCAAAAATAAAATCTGTGTTTGATTGTTTGAAACCCCACACGGGTATTGGGATGATATATGACATACACTAATCCCAATAATTAGTTGTATGTCGATCGATTGATTGACCGACTTTTATAAGCGTTAAATATTTATATTTGATGCTTATACAGTGTAAAATGCACTTTGGATGATGGTTGATTATTTGTAATTGTTGATTTATACATGTGTTATAGAAAATCCATATAATTAATATTATATGGTAATTGATTGGGCCTCATTCCAGTTTTGAAATAGAAATATTTGAAAAAGAAATATTTGAAATAGAATATTTGAAAATAGAAATATATGAAGCCGGGTTGATTTGATTGACGCCATTTTGACGTGAACGATATTTATATCGATTTTATTCAACTTTCAATGTATATAGAAAGAGATTTTGAAATTTGAATTATATTGAAAGTGATTTCGAAATTTGAATTATATTGAAAGTGATTTCGAAATTTGAATTATATTAAAAAGAATTGAATTCAAATTGAAATTGAATAGAATTGAATTCGAATTGAAATTGAATAGAATCGAATTCAAATTGAAATTGAATTGAATTGAAAATCAATTTAAATTGAATTAATTTAAAATTCAAATTGAATTGAAAACGAATTGAAATTGAATTAAAAATCGATTTGAATTGAAATCATTTTGAAATGAATTTAAAACGAATTTGTAAGGGAAAATTCAATTTTGATATGAATTTGAAAAGGAAGTTGAAATATTTTTGAAAACGAATTTAAAACGATTTATATAATACGTTTTAAAAGGAAATCGACGAAGTATATATTATATATATAATATAATGGTCTGAATAGAACGCGCCGCGGTAGTTCGCGAATTTCGACCATTGACTTCGAATGGATATTGCGGGAGATCCGACCGTCGGATTCTCCTAAAACCGGAACCGTTGGGTTCGTATCGAAAAGAGCTTTCTAATGAATATTAGAGATTTTAAATCTAACGGTTGGATTTGGAATTATGTCCAAATTAAATTTGGAAAAGGTCGCTGTAAGTGCAGTTCGATGGCCGTTGATGGAAATCGACTGTACGGGCCTTGATAAAATTATTAAAAATAGTAATAATTTGTGTAAAATCATAAGAAATGATTTGTGAAAAATTGGCATGAAAACTCCGTATTTGAAAAGATAAAAAGATATTTTTATCGAAATGAACTAGTTTTGAACTAGAATAATAATTTATTTATTTTTAAAATAAGAAAATTGGATTTGAAATGGTTTTGAAAATAACCAGAATTTCCAATAATAGAATTGGAATGGATTTGAATCGAAATCATCTTCGGAATAGTTCGATGTTGGATTTCGTGATTATACAGATGTTGTTATGGAAATTTGAAAGATATATATATATATATATATATATATATATATATATATATATATATATATATATATCGTTATTTCCAATACGATATTTGTGGGTCGTAGAATTTGATATTGAATATAAGCCGATATATTTTCTATTCAAAGCCTTGTATTGAATATCAAATGTGATTTGGGTTTATCGTGAACCGTATTTTAAATGACACTGATTCTTTAACCCAGTTAAAGATTAAAACTAAGTGGAGTTTTAATGAATCTTTAATTAGAATGAAAAGATCGAGAATGGAGTATCACCAGTTTTGCTCCAGGCGATAGTTAAATCTTTAATTAGATTTGAACATGAAATGGTAATTGAATTTACCGACAACACTGTGGTGTTAGATATGAAGTATGACCAGTTTTACTTCATGGGATGAATAGGTGGGGATTGGGAAATAAAATAAATGATTACTCCGGTGTGGTTCGCTAATCCCGACTAGTTTGAGGTGATATTCAAAGGAAGATTAAAGAATAAATTAAAAAGGATTTATCTTTGATAAAATTAATGGGAATCTTTCCCAAAGAATGTGAAATTTAGAAACTAACTGTAGGTTAGCTAAGCAGAACGGTTTCCTGGGTATTGATCTGATTTTGGTTTCGGCCTTCGGGGTTAATATTTGGGGAATTATTCTCTTGTTGATTTACGGTTAGTGACTGATGAATTGGAATAAGGCGTATGTTGTGTTTGTGTAACACTTGTTTATTATATACGCGAGTTATTCAGAAAGACCGGGTTTATCCCATTCTGAATAACTGATTCGACGATGAGTCGAAGATGAAGACGGTGGTTGAAGACCGGAGGTCTTCACGTCGTTTGGGTGATTACTGATGAACTTGATTGGGCCGTACACCCAAGAGGAGGGAATCGGTTTGTGATCGTCCAAACGTACGTGGAGATCGATGGATATGCGGGGTACTAGGAGCCTCCGGTTTCGTTCAGACCCAGAACGAACGTGAAAATGGACGGTGTGTCTGACATTGGATTTTAATCTGTGTGATTGATTTCTATTAAATATATATCTGTTTGGCGGCGGAGAATTTATTCTCTTGCTTAACGCTCTTCTCTGAGACGTACGCGCTCAAGGGTTATATATTGATGGATATCAAACGCATGGAGTAAATTGCTTGTGTGGCATGCCTAAGTGGCAATGGATCAAGGCTTCTGTTGAAAAGCAAAGTCTTGTGGTGATGATCAAAGCACCGCCTGTGTGGCATAGCTTTGTGTAACGTTGATTCACGAGCCTCACACCCCGGTTGTGAACCAGAAACGGGAGAGGACATCAGGGAGGGCATGCGTTTCCTTCTAGTTAGAAGTGACGTCGGTGGTTTTACACGCCCTGACGAGTTTGACTTATGTGGTTGTTGCTGTTGCGAGGCGCCTCAGATATATCGGTCGATCCGGGACCGATGGAGTAGTCATTCGTTGGCTTACTCACGCCCCAAAGGGTGGGGAAACGCAGTGTTCAGGCATTTTAATCCACATCGGTGGACCGGCCCTGACGATCCAAAGGCTTGACTGAGTACTTGCCTGAGGGGCGGACTAGAGCGTCTTGAATTCGGTTGAGAACTATCTTTTGCCTCGGTTCACAGATGGAAATCCAATTTCCAAATATGTGACTTTGCGGTTTTGATTGTAGAGCCTAGTATGGCGACATGATATATGGTACCCATGCCGTCTATGATTGATACTTATGATTTGAAGTTGTTTTATACACTTTGCACTTATAGTAGTATCAAATGATTTGTTTTAAACGTACTAAGCATGTTTGGCTATTATAAGGGAAAACCCTATCCCCTGGCTTGCGTTGCATTATGTGATGGGACCTGGGTCTTATAATAGCTTCATTTTCTTTATTTAGCATTGCGCTGTTTGTTTTATGCACTGGTATTCTTGGGAGGAAACCCGTTCCGTGTTATACGGCGTGGTCCCTTGATTTACCTAACTTTAAAATAAAGATTAATAACTGTTTTAGTTCTCACACCAGTCCCATGACTGACCTGGTGTTTATTGTTTTAACCTAAACTCTGGGTGCCCTTATTTTGACACGGGCAGCTAGTAGCTTTGGTTTTGTAGATTTATATTCACAGGATCCTGATTTACAACTGGAACGATACTCGGAAAGCTCTGTATCCGTGTATTACTTCTAGTTGTGTATTGTATTATTTTCCGCTGCGATATATTTAAATGTAATTTAAATCTCTGATATTTTCTGTGTAATATTTGTTAATACTCTGTTATTCTTGTATTCTGATGAATTGTTGTAATATACAATGAAATGTTCTTCTGTCTGCGTTCTTTTGTGTGTTGTTCTCGAACTATCCACGCTTTCCTTACCGGGGAAGTTACGGGTTTTCACAAAGCACGAGTGAGTCATATAAACGGCTTTTAATCCCTTTCCATTTAATTAATCTTTCATTAATTGAAAACATCATTTATTAGTAAAACTTCATTTATCTAATAGAACTTCATTTGTTTAATAAGACTCATTTATTAGTCAAAAACTCCTAGTTGATTAATATCTCTTTATATACTTGTGTATATGTTCAATCCATACATATAAGAGATATATGTGTGTTCTACTATGTCCCTATTCATTTATAATCTTTAATACTTTAAAAGGTATTCATATACTTATCACTACAATATAAGCATATTCACAATTCATTTGTAAGATTTAATTTCTTTAAAATATAATGAAAGAGGTTAAAATCATTGTCTAATAAGAAACTTTTCTCTTTTATAAGTTAAAACATCTTCTTCAATATATTTATCCCAAAAGATCCAATACCTGTTTCTATCTTTAAAATCTGTGATTAAAGATCTAAGTACATTCCAAACTGTTAAACAATATATTTCTAGTCTAACTATGTTCTAAGATTTTAAAAACAAATGTTGTTGAAATACTGTATGCAACAAATCCAAAATATTTCCTTTATAATTATCTTTAAATGTTCATTTAAAGATCCAATTATAGTTACTTTATCAATATAATCTGAGAAGGTCAAAGGCGAATGCAATTAACACATTGTAATGACAAACCCAAAAACATTTTATATTTATATTTTTAAGATATTCCTTTAAAGATTTAAGTATCAATAGATACTCAACAGGGTAAATGTAACAACCCGACATTTCTGAACTAAATTAGATTTTTTATTTTAGCTATTTTAATGGATTTTGGATATTTAAATTGATTTATTTTAAATAATAACAATTAAAAATTTATTTTAAACGTAGTTAGAACATATATATTTATTTTAATTATAAAACGAGCCTGAAATGGCGTAGTAGTTTGAAAATTCGATTTTAAATTTCAATTAAATGTATAGGATTCAAAATAAATCGGATTTCAGTAAAACTAGAAACACTAGAATCTGTTTAACAATATATTTCTAATGAATGTAACAAATTGAGATTTCTCTTTATAAATTGAAAGTTATGTCCAGTTTAAAATTCAGAATAGTCGCTATGGAATTTATATATTTTTTAATATAATATATAGCCCTTAAAAATAGCCATTTTGCAAACGACCTCCGTTTTCGACGAAACCACTTTTGTTGGATCCGGAATGTGAAATTATTCTTAGGTTTCTAATTTCATAATTTTTGGAATTAATATGAGAGCATAGTAAATTTAAACGTGTTTTGACAATTTCAGTTTGAATTTAATCAACTGGAAAAAGGCCAATTTTCAAATGCTCTCCAAATTTGATGAAATCAGTTTTGTTAGGACCGTATCGTCAAAACATAGCTAGATTTATTTTTCTGAGATTTTTGGAGTTAGTATGTGGCCCCAGTAAATTAAAATGTACGTTGAAATCAATTTTGAACGTTATATTAATTTATATTTTAATTTTGATGAAAACTGATCAAAAAAGTCGAATTGTCTTGCGTAACATATCCCATTATGTTCGGAATGAGGGTATTTAGCTAAGGGCGACAGTCGTTGGGTTTGATTCGGAGTTAAAATGAAAAATTAACTTTTTGGAACTTAAAACAATAATATAAATTATTATATAAAGTCAAACCATTACCCCTCTTTCTCTATACCGGTCAACACAGAAAATAAAAAAAATAAAAGAAAACAAAGCCGCCATCGATCCCATCATCCCCCTCCCTTGCGCCTCGCCGCGCCTCCCCAGCCTCCGGCCGCCGCCCCTCCGATCTCCCCCCTCCCTCCTCCGCCTTCCCTTCTCTCACCTCTCTCCATCGTGAACCCAAACCCGAACCGCAACCCCTCCAGCCACCATAACGTCGCTGCCCCTCCACTGAGCCTCCTCCGACCATCAGATCCCCCTGCCGCTACCTCCCCTCAACCCAGCTCCGGCTGTTGATCCCCCTCCAATAAAAATCCGATTTTTACATATTTTTTTTTGTTTATGCGTTTAAGCCCCTGACCTTCCCGCCTCCATATCTCCCAAACCGAGCGCTTCTGGCCGAAACTCCACCGTGCCAAAATCGAAGAGTACAATTTTCTGTTCGATTTGAGTATATGGAAGCTATATTTTGGATTGTGGAGTCGCCCGGAAAATGCGTTCAAAGTCAGCAGTCCAAATAATGTTTTTTCGCAAATTCTGGCGAAATGGAGCATTTTCGAAAGAAGGGCCACTAGGTGAAAGTTGTCCGGAATGGCGCGCTTAAGCTTGAAAAAAAGATCATGTGAAGATTGGAGCTCGTTTGCAAATTCTGAAACCAGAACAGCAATTCAGAGCGTCAGAAAACAACGGCGGAGTGGATCCCAATGTGAGAACACCTTCTCACTCAAATTATTTTACAGTTAAATATATTCTAGGTTACAGACGAGGCTTAGTAGCTCCTAACACTATTTATTGTACAAACCATGGTTGTTTGTTTGGATTGTATTGTGGAAATTTGGATTGTGGTTGTAAAATTGATTGTGGGATTGTTTGGATTGATTGTGATTGATGTGTATGGCGCGAGCCAGTATCAGGAGAGGGGTAATGCTAGACATTACTCCGGTTCTAATATCGCGCAGTTATAATGCCGAACTTTTCTGAAACTAAAATGTATATGAAATTTTCTGAAATAAACTATTAAAAATATTCATGTATTGAATAAAATGTCTGAACAATAAAAATATCATTTTTATTGAATGTATGAACTATATAAAATAGTCATGTGTCGAAATAAATATTTTAACGTTAAAAATATAATTTTTAACGTATATATGAACAACATAAAATTCTCTTGAAATAAAAATAAAAATTCATTTACAAATCGGTCGATTTGTTTATGTACACCAATTTAACTGACATTGATTGGGACGACAAATTTTACACGTCGCCTAACTGCATAAATAATATTCAGTATTTGTTGGTTGAAACCCCACACGGGTATTAGGATAATATTTGACGTACACTAATCCCAACTGTTTAATTCTATGTCAATCGATTGGTTGGTGGGCTATTGTAAGCGTTAATTATTTATATTTAATGCTTATGCAGTTGTGTAATGCACTCTGGATGATGGATGATTGGTTATCATTGGTGTTGTATACATGTGTTGTATGAAATCCATATAAATTACATTATATGATAACTGATTGGGTCTGATTCCAATTTAGAAAGAACGAATATTTTAAAATAACGAATATTTTAAAATAATATTCAATAAAGGATTAAATGTGAATTTGATGTCCGATTTTGGATGGACACGAAAATATTGAAATATGTGTAGCCGTGTTGATTAGATATGTGCCATTTTAACACGAACGATATTTATTCGATTTTATTCATTTTTATAATGAATATCGAAAAAGGAAATGATTTCAAAATCTAATATTTTGAAAATATTATCATTTAAATACTATAATGATAAGGAGTATTCAATTTTGACTTAAAACTGAAATGAAAGTGGGAATCGTTTTAAAACAAATTTATAAAATACGTTTTGAACAATATATATATATATATATATATATATATATATATATATTAATGGCTTGAATAGAAAGCGCTGCACCGCGACCGTTCGCGAATTTCGACCATTAACTTCAAATGGACGTAACGGGAGATCCAACCGTCAGATTCTCCTAAAACCAGAACCGTTGGGTTCGTATCGAAAAGAGTTTTCTAATGAATATAAGAGATTTGAAATCTAACAGTTGGAATTGGAATTATGTCCAAATCAATTTCAGAAAAGGTCGCTATAAATGCAGTTCGTTGATCATTTATGAAAATTGACTATAAGGGCCTTAATAAAATTGTTAAAAATATGGAAAAATTGTGTAAAATCATAATAAATGATTTGGAAAGAGTTTGGACAAAATATTCCAAGTTTTGAAAAGATAAAATATTTTTTATCTAAATGAACTAGTTATTAACTAGAATAATAATCTAATTATTTCTAGAAATAATAAATTGGATTGAAAATGGATTTTAAAATAACCATAATTTTTCAAGGTATGAATTGGAATGGATTTGAATCGAAATAATCATCGGAATATTTCGATATTGGATTGTGTGATTATACGGGTATTGTTGAGGAATTTGGAAGATACATATATCATTATTCCCAATACGATATCCGTTATTTCAGAATTTGATATTGAATATAAGCCGATATAATTTTTATCTAGAGCCTTGTAGTTAATATCAAATTGGATTTTGGGTTTGTCATGAATGGTGTCTTTAATAATACCGTTCTTAAACCCCAGTGAGAAAAGAATAGATCTTTTAAATAAGATTTAGAGAAGTTTACCAATTAATTAATATTTAATTGGAATTGAATTGAAATTGTATTTTTTGGTTTATCGTGAACGATGTTTTAAATAACACTTGTTCTTTTACCTAATTAACAGTGAAGAGATGATTTGGAATTTATAAATCTTTTACTTAATATTTAATGGAAAATTTTCAAGGTAAAATTTTCCAATTTAATATATTAAATTGAAACTGAATGGAATTCGATTTGGTAATAATCGAGATGAGCTCCTGTAAAGGACGACCATTAATATATATTGAATTTAAAAGGTTTTGCCGTTATTCCATTTATATTATTAGTCTGATACGGAAATTTATATTGATTATATATTGATGCGTTTTCCGTTCCATATTTAATGGAAGTTGATTTGGGTTTATTGTAAACTGTGTTTTTAATGACACTGATTCTTTAACCCAGTTAAAGACAAGATTAATTTCTTAAAGTGAATAATCATAAAGTAATGATTTTTGATATTAAAACCAAGGTGGAGTTTTAATAAATCTTTAATTAGATTGGAATGAGAATGGGATAATTAAATTTATTAAATTCATGAAATGATCGAGAATGGAGTACTAGCAGTTTTACTCCAGGTGATAGTTGACTCTTTAATTAGATTT
Source organism: Allium sativum (assembly GCA_030737875.1). Classification (NCBI taxonomy): domain Eukaryota; kingdom Viridiplantae; phylum Streptophyta; class Magnoliopsida; order Asparagales; family Amaryllidaceae; genus Allium; species Allium sativum. The sequence goes on along the minus strand of CM060912.1, from coordinate 843,272,482 downwards.
GAACGTGAAATGGTAATTAATTTTACCGATAGCACAGTGGGTGTTAGATATGGAGTACTACTAGTTTTGCTCCATAGGATGAATAGGTTGGGATTGGAAAATAAAATAAATGATTACTTCGGTAAGGATTGATAATCCTGACTAGTTAATAAAATCTTTGAAATTGATATCCAAAGGAAGATTAAAGAATAAATTTAAAAGAATTTATCTTTGATAAAATTAATGGGAACCTTTCCCTAATTATGTGAATATTTGAATAAAATAATATTCTGAATTGGAATGAGGCATATGATGTGTTTTTATAGCACCTGATTATAAAATGCGCGAGTTATTCGGAAATCCATTCTGAATAATGAATACGATAACTAAAAGTCGACTATGAAGACGGTGGTAGAAGACCGGAGTTCTTCACATTGTTCGGATGATTGGTCTTGATTGGGTTGTACACCCAAGACAAGGTAATAAGTGGTGATTGTCCAGACGTACTTGGAGATCGACCGGATATGCGAGGACCTCTCTCTTGTATTAGACATATGGGACGAGGAATAAGGTGCCTCCGGTTTCGTTCAGACCCAGAACGGACTAGTAAATGGATGTGAGTCTGACATTGGATTTTATTCTGTGTTGATTGATTTTTATTAAATATATATCTGTTTGATGGCGGAGAAGTTATTCTCTTGCTTAACACCTTTCTCTGAGACGTACGAGCTTAGAGATTGTATATTGATATATATTAGTTGCATGGCGTGAATTGTCAGTGTGGCATGCTGAGATGCAAATGATCAAGACTTTTGTTGAAAAGCAGAGTCTTGTGTTTGATGATCAAAGCATGGCTTTAAATAGCATAGCTTTGTGTATAGCATTAATTCGTGAGCCTCACACTCCGGTATGAGTCTAAAATGGGATCTGGGATGCAGGGAGAACACGATGCTTCTTTCTAGCAAGAGGCGGTGTCATGGTAAGGAGCCCAGACATTTATATTTTTACCTATATGGATGATGGATAGCGAGGCACCTCAGATATATCGGTCACTACGGGGCCGATGGATAGGTCCTATAGGATCGGGAAACATGTGTTTAGGAGTAACTAATCCACTAACTTAAGTGTGGACTGGCCCTGCAGGAGCCAAGGGTCCACTACGGGGGATTCTGAGGCATTTGCAAGAGTGTCTCGAATCGGAAGGATCCATCGCTAGTCTTGAATCATAATGGAATCCAATTTCCAATACGTGATTTTTTTGATTTTAGTTATAAGGGCGGTCATGCCGTCTATGATTGATACATTTATATTTGAAGTTGATTTTGACATTATATACTTATAGTAATATCAAAATGATTTGTTTTAAAACGTACCAAACATGTTTGGCTATTATAAGGAAAAACTGTATCCTCCAGCTTGCATTGCATTGTGTGATGGGACCTAAGTCTTATAACAACTTCATTTTTCGAAAAGCGTCACACTGTTTATAAACTATTATATGCACTGGTATTCTTGGGAGAAAACTCGTTCCGTGTTATACAGCGTGGTCCCTTGATTTACTTTATTTCTAAAGTAAAGTTTTAAATAACTGTTTAGTTCTCACATCAGTCCCATGACTGACTCGGAGTTTATTACTTCTACCTAAAATCTGGGTGCCCATATTTTCCACATGGGTTGTCGGTAGTTTTGGTTTTGCAGATATTATTTTCCCAGGATCCTGGATCTACACCCGGAGCTATATTCAGAAAGCTTTCTATCCGTGTATCTCTTTCAGTTGTGTTATGTATTATTTTTTCGCTGCTTTGTAATTTAAATCTCTGATATTTTTCTGCTGTATATTATTTATTTTTACTCTAATATCTTGTACGCTGATGTAAATTGTTGTAATAGCAATGAAGTGTTCTATCGTTTGTGTTCTGATTTGTCGTGTTCTCAACTCAATCCGGGCTTTCCCGAGAGGGGGAGTTTGGGTCATTTCAGTAAAATACTTTTGATTTCTAAATCGTTTATTATAACATATGTTATAACTTAGAATTAATTCTAAATCTTATAAACAAGCTTAACTTACTCAAAACATATATATATATATATATATATATATATATATATGTATGTATGTATGTATGTATGTATGTATGTGTAATCACGTAAAAGTAGGTTTTGAGCAAAATAATAAAAAGCCCGTTTTATGTTTCAAAATGATTTAACTTTAGTTTCCCAAATACCCATTCAATTCGTATAATTTCCCAATTCAATTCAATTATGCCAAACACACCAGAATATGTGAAACAGACAAAATTAATATATAATATAATATATCCATTCACCATATTTCACAAATAACAACTTTATATAACCAAATGGGTCCAAAATTCGGTGTAACGTTCAATCAATTTCTATAGCATTATATGAATTCAAATACTACAACAATCGTACGAAGAAATCCTATTGGATTCCTACAACTTATCCCACATGCATCACGCCTTATGTGTCGTCACATATACATGTAATACAATTCGTTTAGTTTAATTCATATAAGGTGAATCCTCAACTACAATGCAGGTAGTGTCAAATGTCATTCGCTTCACGGGTGGGTGTAAATAACTACGAACCAACTAAATAAACGATAAATCATCCAAACAACCAATTTTAAATATGTGAATAATAGTCAATACTATTATATGGTACAAAAGTATATAATGAGCGTGAGTTAAACTCACCATCCATTCAAAACGATGATTTCACGTTGTTTTATATAATTTCAACAGGCAGTTGAAATTAGATAAAATTCCAAACTATCCAAAATTCGTCCAATCCATTGCAATGCGTACTATTCGCCGATACGAACTCAAAGCTAGAGCTGCACAAAGTATGGTTGGGTCGGGTTAGACCAAATACTTCATCTGACCTGCATAGGTATGGGTTTAAGGTATTTCAACCCGTATCCAACCATATATGAGGTTGGATACGGGTTGGGTCGACGTATGGGTTAGGTCGGGTTTAGTAGGGTTGTGTTAAGTTGGGTTCCTTGAATGTAATAAAAAAGAGAATACGAGGGATATTTTTTAAAAATAAAATTAAAATATTCAGCATAATATATCAGGTTTTAGCTATCATAATGTATTTAAAATAATTGATTCATTATAAGACATATTTTATTAAAATTTCATTGCAAAACACACTATATGAAATTAATTTACTACATAGTAGAACAAGTATTTCATTTCAAAATGCTCTTTAAAATATATTTGCCAAATTCTATCTAGTTTGGATTGACAAGAAATATTCTTTTTTGTATATTTACTATAGAATACATAAACATTATTCTAGGATTATACTATTCTAATTTTAAGTGGCTTGATATTAAATTAGTTTTTTAATATTGGTTTGGGTTGGGTTAAACAAAATATCAAAATCGACCCGTATATAGTATGGGTTACAAAATGTAATCCCTATTTGACCCAAACTAGGATGGGTGGGGTTGGGGTCACTAGTACAAAACAGGGTATTTGCGTCCAATATTTCGCATTATTTGCGTTTGCATCAATGTGGATGCAAATGCAATGGCCGCAAATGTTAAAATACTTTTGCTACTGTTATAGGACAGACGCAAATTTGAAGTCTGTTATAGCATACATTGGACGCAAATATCTTACTACTACAACAGATGCAAATTATTACAAATGGTAGTTTTACTTTTCAGCGCATTTGCGCCTGTTTTACTACTACAACAGATACAAATTTTTTTTTTTTTTTTAGAAAAAAAAGAGCTTGCGACAACAGATGCATACTTCATTCTGTATGCTACAAAGAATAAAGCAGCCATACAGAGATTAACATATAAAGAATAAAGCAGTTCTACAAAGAATAAAGCAGCCAAACGAAAATATAATACTAAAATGGAAATGCAAACTCAAACAAGTTTACTTCCCTTATCCAGATTGATATTCACATATTAACATAGTCCATAAATTTCTGGAGTTCTATTCATGTCAATAGAGTTGTTGTAATAAGAGATATACAGACCATAGACGAAAATCAAATCCACGGAACTGCTAGCTGTCAACACAAGGATCTTCCCAACTTCGGTATAAAGGCACATACCTAAGTGCTACCCTTCTAAATCTAGGAAATTTCCTGCGAACAAAAGCCCCCAAAAAAAAAGGTAAGTAATATTTTTCAGAAACAGCAAAACAGGAAGATGTTAGAATTAGCAGAATAAACCCAACTCTGTGCACCAAGATAAAACATGATAGTAGACCAAAAATTTCAATATATCATATCTTATTTGTTGCTTAAAAAGGAAAAAAAAAAAAAGATAACAAAGGATTAAAAAAAGAAGAAACAAAAGGCAAAGCAAAACAAGAAAATTTGTCTGTGCTCTGAATAATAACAAATGAATTAAACTTAGAAAAGGAAAACAGGAAAACTAAAGATGATAACAAAGCAACAAAATAATTTTAAAAAGAGAACCTAATTTGCTTTTGTTGAAGTCGTATTGCCCGCCTTATAACTTGATAACTAAATGACAATAAGATCAAAGATGCTAAATGATGACAAGAAATAATGGCAACAAAACAAATTAAACAATTTACAAGACAGCTAAGCAACACCTACTTAACAATATCACAACAACGTTTGTGTTATACAGCTTTAACTCCAAAATACATATTTCTAGTTTCCACCTAATCAAACAATAAAACGTAACACAACTGTTTTACGGCTAAATGCAGAGTGAAAAACAACATAAAAGTACCCATGAACATCAAGACACATAATAAAATTATATAAATAACATATGGAAATTCTTGAAATGAACGTAAATTTTGTTTTAAAAATTTTATTCAACAATTACATGTATATCGTTATAAACTTATTAATTTTTAGAAAACTTAACTAAATTTTATAAACTTATTTAATTTAAGAAAATAGTTATTTATTCAATTATTTGAAAACTTAATTAACTTAGTTACTTACTTTAAACTTAGTTACTTTATTATTATTATTATTATTATTATATTACTATTATTAAAATAAATTTAGTTAACTTATAAAAACTTAATTAATTTTTTTTTAAACTTAGCTAATTTTTATTAAACATAATCAACTTTTATAACAATTTAACAAAGATTTCAAAATAAAGAAGATGATTTTTATAAAACTAACTTAATTTTTATTGAACGCAGTTAATATTCATAAAATTTAATTTTTTAAAAAAAATGAAATTTAGTTAATTTTTTATAAAACTCAATTAATTTAGTTAATTTTTATATACCTTTTACTCAATCAACTTAGTTAATTTTTATATACCTTTAGATAAATTTCATAAAACTCAATTAACTTAGTTAGATATTATAAAATTAGTTTATAAATTTACTACTACTACTATTATATTATTACTATATTACTATTATTATTATATTATTAGTTAAATATTTATAATATTAGGTTATAAATTTATTATTATTATTATAGTATATTATTATATCATATTATATTATATATATATTTATTTATTTTTATATACCTTTAGTTAAATTTTATAAATCTCGATTAACTTAGATAAATATTCATAAAATTAGTTTATAAATTTATTATTATTATTATTTTACTATTAGTATATTGAATTATTATCATTTATTAATTTTTATGTACCTTTATTTAAATTTAATAAAACTCAATTGACTTAGTTAAATTTCACAAAACTCAATTAACATAATTAAATATTTATAAATTATTTATTATTATATTTCTATTATTATATTATTTATTTATTTATTTTTATATACCTTTAGTTAAATTTTATAAAGCTCAATTAACTTAGTTAAATATTTATCAAGGATACCTTAAGGACTTTAGTTGAATTTTATATACCTTTAGTTAAATTTTATCAAAGTTTGTAACATTGTGTGACTTGGATATTTGCCAAGGATACCTCAAGGAAAATCGCTAAGGTCGTTCTAGGAAGAAAATGGAGAAGAAAAGACCAACCACAAATCACATATTTCTCAAATTAGTAGTAACTTTATTAACCTAATATTCTTTACTCTCAACATCATTCCACAAAGTAAATAATTTCGTCCAGACATGCACAAAAATAGTTGATGAGATACATATATGTAATCTAAGGTAAGGTTGGTAAAACATCGAATATTGAACAGAAATCAATGGTAAAATAAAGCAGGTTGTTCATATGAATAATTAGCTCATATACACAGCCACAAAAGAAGAAACATTCTACCTACTCTCGACTATAATTACAGAATCAATAGGCATTGAAATACTCACCTGCTTACATCCAATAGCATAATCTCCTTCCATATCTTTCTCCAGTTAAACCTCGCCGCAATACCATTTAACAAATATGCAATCTGCTTATATGTCATTGGCCTCAACTGTTGGTCTGAAAACCAAACTTTTCATATTCAGCACATGTTCTGGACAAGTGGTAATGGTTTAGTACTTTAGGTTGCAGCTGAGGTTTTTTTACAGTATGTTACAAATTCAATCCCTGAAAATTGCACAACCATTATTTTGTATCCTTCATGTTATTGTTTTATATTCAACTAGGGTACAATCTGATAGCTAGGGCCATCCTGATAATGCTTAATACCCAAGTAGTCTGGAATTGTAATTTTTTGGCTCTGAAGATACACATATAACATAGGCATCAATGTACAATACATACTCCTATATGCATACAAGCACAGGGGCAGTGCAGAATCATTGTTTTGTACCTGCAGATGACTTTTAAGGTGATACAGTGTTAGACCTGGAAAGCCCATGAGTCTCCTGACTGTTTTTGGAGTAGCCTGCGCACATGAACACTAGCTTTAGCTTCTATACGTCACTTTATTTTTCCTGTTCCTGTTACCTTTTTACATTAAAAAAATCATGTGGTAACTTTGATACTTACTTTCTGGTCCTCCAAGTTGATTCACAGCTTCGATAAAAAGCTCATGCAGTTTTACTGTCCATTTTAACCTTGGCTAAGCATTATTTGACAACAGTAAGCCCTGATTTGCTATGTATATTACCTCCTTGTAAGAATAATTTCCTCTGATAATTTACCTCTAAAAGAAATGATGTCATTCATTTCCCTGTACAAACAAGTGGAGAGTTAGTATACAGGTGAAATGAATAGAGAAAGTTTCGTACAACTGAAACGAAACTCTTGCATTATGGCTATAGTAGGCAAAATGTTCTATTGTTCTTTTGCTACGTGGATGCAAAATACAGGACAAAACCATGTCTGTTTATTCAGTTGCAAATAATCGCAGATAACGAACCTTAGATATATATTCGTTCAGCAGAGCATAACTCATAAACTAATAATGTATATCAGATGTGAATTAATTGCTTTGAACAATTACTTAATTTATCAAAGTAGGTGGCTGAATTACTAAACGATATAGTTTATACAACATTTGGGAACGCTTGTTGTTGGATGTGTTCTCTATTCCTAAACTTGACAGCTAGCTGTGTAAAAAGGCAGCTAGTTGCTTGCAACTTGACAATCTCATCAGCAAAAAGCCTCGACCCAATAACCGTAACTAAACACAACTCCACATAACAAAATGACTTGAGCCACATAACAAAACATGTTACCCATGGACGCACCCTTTATTCTAGAAGCCTTGGCAAGAATACGATGACCCTAAAGTGCAGGCACTAAGGTACAAATTCAAAAGCCCAGGTCATCTTTTCTTTATGTTCCTCCAACATATGACGAAACACCGAACATGAAGAAGAATATCATACTTGAAACCAAGGTTCAAGAACTCGGTTTCGGTCTCGGTTTCGGCCGTTTGAAAAATTGTTAGTTTCGGCAGGTTTCGTAAATTTCGTTGGTTTCGGTTTTGTTTCGGTTTCGGTCCAGATTTCGGTTTTCAGTATTTTAGTAATGAATTTGTTAGCGGTAAATAAAATAAAAATATATCATTTTAAATTTACTGAAGAAGAAAAGGCCACATACTTAATAAAATGATTGAAGCCCAATAAGGCAGCCCAATTTGCTGTTAGTTCATATATTGTTACACAGCCTAGTCCATTACGTGCCAAACATAAACTAGGGCATTTGCCTTAAAAACAAAACGCGCAGATTAAAACGAGACGGAAAAGGAGGAAGGGGAAAAAAAATCTTCACCGTTGTTCTATGAATCCGCGGATCCGCCTATGCAGCTTGGACAATTTCTGCACTTCAACTTTTTTGTGCACTGCTTACTTTTTTATGCTTTGAAAACATGGAGAAATTCAAGGTACCGCTCTCTGGTAGGTTTGTCGATTGATTCCACTTTTTTTTTTTTCAATCGCATCTCTGTGCTTGACTTCTCTTTCTGATCAATTTAGGGTTTTGACGATTTTTTTTCTTTTTTTTTTTTTCTTTTTTTTTTGCTGAAGCACACCGAAACCGATTTTGAGCCCTAATTTCGGCTCGTTGAGGTCCGAAACCGGTACGGTACCCCCGAAATTTCGGGGTACCGGCCGATATCTTAAACCATGCTTGAAACCCAACAGGAAGAAGGAATAGCAACATTTTCCTTCTAACTGGATTAAAGATAACGCAAACAGGAAGAAGAATATCCGATCATCTTGTTTAATGATATCATTAATTCCATTTATTACAAAAAATAGTTAAAAAAAGAATAATCAACCAAAACAGAATTTGCTAAATCTTCTATTATGGTTATAATCACCGAACGTGATTATCTTAACCCTTTACATAACTCAATGGTGATGATGATAAGTCACATTGTTTGAACCTTGAACAGTTAACTTGTCTGAGTTACAATAACAGGGTGATCCCAATGCAAACATAACTAAATATTTGCGCTAATTGTTTTTCCTAATTGAAAAATACTGCAACATAAGGAAGAAAGCTTAATTCACAAATATCATACTTGAAACCCAACCAAATCAGCATAACTTGCATTTACCTCTGACTTAAGCATGAAATTTACTCTAGAAACCAACTGTAATAGAAAAAGTTAAAGCAACATGCTGAAGACTCAAATTAACATATCAGGTAAATTGGAATTTCCGATGCGGCCTAATATACAAAGCAAGTAAGTGGTCAGACCATAAAATTTTACAAATTATACTCAAATCATTGTAGACATAAGATAAAATTAGTCAGGCAATAATATTTTAGAAATTGTACTCATATATAGTTCAAACAGGAAAAAAAAAAAAACTGGCCATTAATCATAATAACCTAGTGTTTCAAAAGATTTGATCTGTGAAAAATGTATTGTTGAGATAGTTACCACTAATAAGGCTAGTTGGTTATCTTTTTCTTTATGAGATAGAAATAATAATATGGATTCTACAGTATTGATAAAGCCTTTATCATAACCTGAATTATTATTAAGCATGGTTTACTTGTTTTTATTATCAGACCAATACATGCATCAGTTGGATTCTATACTTAAACATATGTCACTATAGTACAAATACTAACAATTAATATCTATATTAGCTTTTCATGAGATGTATATTGTTTTCAGCATAAGAATATCTTTTTTTATTAGGCTCTTGATAGTTCAAAATACAGAACCATATGCTATTATCATTAATATTCTTCTGCCTAAGTTGATCGACATTAGAACAGTTAGATAGGTTCTTGCATTCCATTTCCTTTTGTTGTAAACAAAAAGATTAATATAACAAATTTAACCGGTATACATCCATTACCTTTTTTTTGCGTCCACCATGTGATATTAAGATATTGACATAATAAAGAAAATCAAATAACATGCACACATTTTAACAGTGAGAACTGACAACACTTACCGTTAAGGGAACCAAGTATCAACTCACATCCTTTAGCCTCTTTATCAAAGCATCTAAAGACTTCTTCTTTGGGTTCTGCTTTGCACCCCTAGTACCAAAAGTTCCAAATAGTCTCTACGAAGGATTCCTGTACTTATCTAAAACATTAAACAGCTTTTTATGATCAAGCATGTTGTAACTTCTTCCTCTAATAACCGGGTTCACGAAATGGTCTAGGTTATTGCTGATTAATAAATTAACCAACTGTCTTGCGTCACCCAAAGCCAATTTTAATTTGTTGTCCTCTGACTCGCCTAATATCTAAGATTGTGTCAAATGATTCAAAAAGTTCAAGATCAGTGTTGATTCCTATTAATGCATTAGCATTAAATCTTTTCAAAGAATCACTAAGAAACATGCCCATGATTTTATCAGATATATGGCCCAGAATGATTTGTACCACTCTTCTAAGTACTTGAACAGGAAGTATTTGTTGAGCAGTTGAAACTAAAATTTCCAGATATATAATAGCATCATTGGCGTACTCGTTACCACCAATAGGAGGTTCATCAGCCATCCAGTTAACCGAATTGATTGAAAATGTATCATCAATTTTCTTTTTGAGTAGATTTAACATAAGTTCTTCAACTGCATCATGTGATTTTTTTAGCGGAAATTCCCTACGGTTTCTTTCAGCTATTCGTAGTGGAATTCCGGAAAGTATAGCAGCATGGCGAAAAAAGAAGTCACAGGCTCGCTCTAAGACGGACATGTTGGCAACAACCTGCATTACCTGGGAAACATCAAGGGATTGAGATTCAACGAGCCTAAGAAGAGAATTATCGAGTGCTTCAACAAGTAGCCGATCAAGATACTTCTTAACCACAGCATAAAAATCAAGCTGTCCTCCATATGACATGAAGCTAACTGAATTCTCAATAAAAGATCTCACCCCCAATAAGCTAACATAATCTTTAATCAGCAGCAAATGATTTGCTGTCATCATCCTTGAAAACTGCTCTTCAGGAACTGGGACCATCTTTGCAACTACAGTTTCCCATAGTGTATCAACGTCTAATCTACTAACCAATCCCCCACCTGAAAATTGGAGGTCATCTACAATTTCCTGTTCTCAAAGTAATACTTCTTAAACCTATCTTTCAATCCTAATGTTTGATGGATGTGATATGCTCTGCAAAGTGGAGTCAAATCAAACCCTAAAATGGAATTATTCATATCAACATCATCATCATCGTCGTCATCCAAGGCGTAAATCAAGTCTCTAACACTCAAGCTTGCCTGCTCCTCATCCTGTCTTTTCTTCATCCTCAAATCCTCCTCCCTCTGCCTTGCAGCAGAAGCTCACCCGATAGCAATTTGCCCCAAATTCCTGCTTGCAACCCAAATCTGCACCATCCAATCTGAAAAATCCTTATTGATCTCCTTCTCCATGTGCATCCTGACTGTTGGAACATGCTTCATCAACATGTTTTTCAATGTCGGCAGAGGAATTGCATCCTTCTCAACTGCGTCCTCAATCTGATCCACAAGCTTCAACGCCATATAGAGATTCCCATTAATCATACATTTATTTGCCCTTTGACACAACCCGAGGACCTGAATACAAACAACAGTGGAAGTATAAGCGTTAGATAAATTTTCCGAAAGAGAAAAAGCTTCGAGAAAAGAATCCAAAAAACAAAATTTCTTCTAACTTCAAAGAAAAGTTAAGATGTTCGCAATATATGTTAAATTATCTCAAACAAATTCATCTTCTACAAAAAGACATTATTTAAATCAATTTATTTTGTTTTCTAAGAAACATGGAAAAAAAATATGAAACCAATCCTAATAATAACTTTTTTAAATATATTTTGTGCTACCATACTATTGTTGAGTTATATTCTGGATATTTTGTGAAATGAACAATCGTGTGCATTATTAAAATCACATTCTCATTAGTACACCTTACAATTATTGTCCTTTCACATTTCTTTTGTATTAACTTTTCGATTAACTTTTTGCTTTTTTCCATTGAGAAAAATGCCTTTTCTTCTCCCATTTTTAATGCATCAATACCTTAGTTTTGTATTTTCTAAAAATTTGACCGAAGCTCTATTGAAAAGGCAATAAATCACTTTTAACTAATTACTATCATTTTTAAAATATTCTCCTCTTTAGCTTTTCTTCCTTCCTACGAATTTCAGTCCAGGCTGCACAAAATTACAGGTTCATTGATCTTACATTCAACCACATTCTAAAACTTTATTTGATTTCTGCTTTTAGATCGCTGTTTTATTCCCGTTGTGATACTATTTTTATTTAAGTACGGTTTAGGAAATTAGGGGTAAAGATCAGAATTTCTAAAACAATATAGCTGATAGAAGCAAGGTTGCGAGTTCATAACATATATCTAGAATTCATCACTCAACTTGATTAAATTTGATTCTGAAATAAAGAAGAATCAACTGACAATGCTTTGATTTGACCACAGAATCTAAGTGCCTTCACTATCATTAATTCTATCTTTATGTTTTCTGTAAGTAAGCATAGATCAGCCTTGGCCTTTTTTCTTGCGATGAAGCCGCGAAGGTATTAAAAAAATAAATTTTGAGTCTGCAAGTCTCACGTGCATGAGTTCCATCTTATATCGTTTTTGTTAGACCAGGTTGAAAATTTCTTATAATAACTTTGGTAATGCCCTAAGTTCCAGTTATATCCAGTAAAAAAAATTGCTATTCAATCATTGCAGTTGATATAATTGTTAAGAATTAAGCAGTATCAGATACTTGTATTACCGGCCGATATGTTAGAGCACGGTTGGAATAACCAAATTTAGGAACTGTTGCATCTTTTGTTTACCTGGAGTGTAATTTTGAATTTTGGGATGATTGCATCAACGGTTGACCAAGATAAATATCAAGTCGCTTGACATATGAGCCAGAGCAAGAAAGCACAACAAACAGAAACAACGGAAAAAGAGGCAATACCACAGTTGAGGCAAACACGGTTATGGAAAGAGGGAATCTGTAACAGAAGAAATTATAGTTAACATAATGTAATTATTCACCTATAATTGCAACTGCTTCCATACAGTAATAGACATAGTGCAGTCTGTGTGTTCATATGAATAAGCGAAATTAACCATCCCATAACAGTTGGAGTGCATTAATATCAGTGAAGATCTCAAACAGTAGGCATTGCCTAATTTTCTTACTAAAAAAAATAGTCAGCTCACAAAAAAAATAAAAATAAAAAATAAAAAAATGGTGAGCGGTTCATCAAAAGTTGTTCAATGCCTTTTATTAACAAAAAATAGTCATTTCGCATAAAATTTTAGATCAACGGTATCAAAAGTTGGTCAATACTTAAGTGTAAATTCGACAAATAGATTTCCACAAAACATGAATGGAATAGCCAAAGACTGCAAGCATACCTATAGACACAAATTACATAAACATGATTCTATGTATAAAACTGAAAATACCAGTATATGTACATCATCAGAATCATTAACTAAAACCCTTACCATCATCAAATATGATTTTATTGAAGACAATACATTAACTGAGCGTGAGACAGTTTTCAATCCGAACAGCAAGATAACCATGGATTGATTATGCAATAACAGGGTATGTTATCAATAATAAAAATTAGGGATTGGAAAATGATGAAAAAAAGCTATATTACGCATTCGAACTGTGTATTTGATAACTATTTAGTTTCACTGTAGTTCGTGCAGTTAATATTTTTTATGCTTAGTGAAATAAAGACAAAGAATTGACCACAATACACTTCTATATGGTGTAGCTTTGGCATGCCCCATTGCTTTTGTTTATTCGTTTATCCATCCAACAAACTATCATGGTTTATCGAAGGCATTTAATGTATGAAAATGATGCAAACTATCAATGCACATAGATGATTTTTTTTTTTTTTTTTTTTTTTTTTTTGCTTTCATTTTCCAATTTAAATTTTTTCTTAGTTTGTGAAATCATATGGTTATGGATTATATTAATTATTTTTGTTAATTTCTGAAAAATCATTTTCTTGTTCAACTGAAATTTATTTTATCAATGTTATTTAATCATTTTCTTTTTGAACACAAATAACGTAGAAACTCTTTGATAACTCGTGGACATTACACTTTCTAGTGGGATAAACCAGATAATATTTATTTGGGAAAATCTATTTAGACACAAGCAATCTCAACCACAAGATCTCCCCCTGAATTCCATCTCACACATAAAGACAAACAAATCCTACAGTCTAGATCTTGTGTCTCTAATTCTGTGTTTAATTTTGTGTCTCAATAGCCGCTCCCCTATTTATTTTAACTATGCCTATATTCAAATTTAATCCATACTGACATCTATAAGATAAACCCATGCTAAGCACACAATTTTCACATGCAATATGTTTGAATGGACAGTGGATTAGGCACACAAAATGTACTAACATAATGAATATAAATTAGGCAAATGAAATGATTGTTTATGCAAAGCAGCACACCATAGTTTATTTAAATTAACGTTGGGAAAATATTCTTTTCAATATTTAAATAATTGTTCATATTTTTGTTATTTATATGTTAGAACCCTGGATATACTTAAAAATATTTTACAAAAGAGGCACAATTGAAGCAACAACAGAAAAGTGACAGCATAATTTTAGATTGTCAAAGTGTAATGCCAGGTTGGTGAATGTAAGAAACTCAAGCCAAAGACGAAATGGAAATAAGATTAGTGCAAAATAGTACATTTAAATGAAGCAACCGTTTGACTCGAACTTTCAGATTAATTTATCTACATCAAAGTCGGAATGTATAAGCATTCATTAAACTGGAAAATTACTTCATAGCCTTCAAACTGCAAACTAATAACAATATATTTTCAAGAAGCAAAAATACAGCATTTTTTATGGTACTACATTTTGAGGGAAATACATTCCAAACTTTAATTAGAACATACCTTATAATATAGAAGAGGGAAAGATCATATTTTCAAATGGGTACCTTTTCAAAAGAAAATTAAATACACATAATAGATGGTTTAGGGAAATCCACCCAAAAGGGGTGACCTTCCTCACGCGCACACAGTGGAAACTAAAATTCATATGTTTATTTATTAATCAAAAAAAAAAAAAAAAAAAAAAAAAAAAAATACTTGCTTATAGGTGAATTTCATACACCTCAGAGTGAAAGGACTAAAGCAAAAATACAGTACACCTATTAGGTTAGAACATATATGAATTAAAGCATATTAAACAAATCTGCAAGATACCATGAATGAAAACATATTTGACAAACTTCTATAACACCAATATTCACTTATCTTCACCCGAATCTGCAACACAAACCTAACCTCCATACCAAAAATAACTGCATAAGAAGAACTCGACTAACCTCTATACCAAAATAACCGTCAGAAAGACTGACGGGAAAGAGGGCAAACTGCAGAGGCATAAGCGAACGATAGAAATTGGAGATACCTAACAGCGATGATAAGCTGAGGGCCACCGTCCTCCTCTTCGAAGTTGAATTCAACTAATTTCATGGAAAACGAAAATTAGGGTTAGTTGCTAAGGGGGTTCGAGAGAAGAAAATGAGACATTGTAGCGTGGCGGTTAAGCTCCAAAATATTGTCAAAATCTTGTTCAATTTCGCTGGAAGATGGAGTTTGCGATTTTGTCAAAAAGAATGGGAGAGCTGCATAAAAAAGAGAGAATTGGGGGGAGGGACGGCCCAGTTTTATTTATTCTCTAGAATGCTTTTACTTTGCGTCCGTATTTAATCCAGCGGGCGCAAATGATTTATTTTGTCGTCTATTTGCGTTTGATTATATAATAAATAGACACAAATAGTTATACTACATTTTCGTCCGCACCCTATCACGTCGGTTTGTAAAAAGCAACTGATGCAAAGAGCAGCGTAATATTTATTTTCCCTTGTTTGCGTCTATTTTCGACTAGAAACAGATGCAAATTGTACTATTTATATCTGTTTTTCATATATCAGATGAAGAGATGCAAATGAAGAGATGCAAAAGACAAGTTATGTACTAGTGGGTTATGTGGATTGGGTTAGGTTGGTGGGTCGGATCGGATTGGATATGGGTTGTGCAGCCCTACTCAAAGCAACTGACGGCGCATCAATCAAACTTCGTATGAAATGCATACAATTCTTGAAAGTTTTTAGATTATAAAACTAGTTTACATTTAAATAATTTAATTAATAAATTATCATTTCTTCCATTCATGAGCATTCACCCTTTCTTCCTTAAATTATATTTCAAAATCCATCCTCTTTCCCTTATACACGCACAAATCCATGCACTCGTTCGACTGATGCAACGAAACTCTCATCGATTTCCAAATCCAATTGCACCATCATGCTACTCTCCTTAAACCAGACTTGTCGATCACCCTCACAACCCATTCTCACCCTCATGTAAATTATGACCATAGCCCTAAGTCCCACCAACGCTACTATCGTATTTAACCCTCATCGACCGGAGCTAGGTTTGTCTACGTTTATAAGTTCTTCTCACCACGAAGAGTACGTTCATGACCTCGAATTCATCTAAAACCCATTGCATCACCTCCACTCCTCATCCCTAGGCTCCACAGTTTAAAGTCGATAGCCAAAAACCTCCGTTGTATCAAAAACTAAGAACACAATTGAGAAGCTCTCGAGCCTACGATCGATATAGATCTAACATCACTTGATTTAACTAAATATAACTCGAAATTTGATTGACTGAAGTTCAAATGAGGTGGTGGCTTCTTTTATTTGCGCTAAAGATAAAAAGAGGGCTAAGGAGAATTAGGTTAGGAGAAGAATATTTATATGTTAGATATTTTTTAGATATTTTATTATTTTACTCATTAAATTTTCGGAGCAATGTTTCAAGTTCGCACGATCACAGGGATCGTCCGATCATTACTAAAATTGACACTGTACAATGATTCTATATCCCAAACCCGATGAAACTGGTTTCATCGAATTCCATGTCCGGTTGCAAAAATACATCTTTATGTGTTAACTAAAATCGATTGATAATACTTTAATATCAAAAAACTTCAATTCGACCATAATAATTTACTATTATCGTTTCCATTCAAAGTATAATTTTATATAAGCTTCGAAACCCATTTAATTTCATATTGTTGGGGAAGCGGATTAAGGATCTTAAGGCAAATTAAACACTAAAGCGGGGTGAATAGAGTTCTATGGATTATATTAAATTTCTTGAACTCCTTTTAAATTAAAAAGAAATATATGCAAATTATAGATATCACAAATCAGAGAATCAATCATAGGCGCAAAAAATAAAATAAAAAGCAGTAAAAAGAAAGTACACAACGATATTTTATACTGGTTCGGGACTCCTCTATATATAGTCCCACACAACGCTGGGTTGATGTGGATTTTTGTTCAACAAATCCAATTACAATCTTTGATTTCAGGGCTACAAGGGCACACCCTAAATGATTCTTAGTACAGTGAGACTTAGTTGATTTTTGGGCCACAACTTTACTATCAGTCGATTTCCAAGACACAATCGCACCCAATAGATTTATACGGGACACTACCACACCCTTCTCTTATCAGTTTTTGTAGTATTGACTCGATAGGACTTGATCTTTCGATCCTTGATTACAAATAGCCTGTAACTCCTGAGTAACACTTGAATTTCGAAGAGAGTTTGATTTAGAATTGAAAGAGAAGAAGAATGATATAATTTCTACGGAAATCAGCAGAGTATAAGTGTAGAAAATTAAGAAATCAAGAAGAATAATGGTAGAATGATTAGGAAAGAAGAAGATGAAAATTAATTAAAAAATTCGAATTCTAGAGCCTTCATATAGTTTTCCAACAGCCATGACCTTTCAAAAAAGATTTGAATTCAATAGACACTACTTTTCAAAAATTTAAGAAACAAGTTAACGGCTCCTATGTTTACATCACGAAAGTGATATGTCGACATCCCTTAGAAAAAAATCAAAAATGAAATTTTAAACTAAATCAAATAATGTTTAAATAAATTATGGAAATTCCTAAGTTAAAACAAACTATTTCCCTTTATATTAAAATAGAATCTATCATGTAAACTATATTTAAAAACATATACTAAAATGACTTTAAACAATGATTAAAAACTAAATATAAAGGATATAAATATAAAGGATATAAATATAAATATATCTAAAAATTAATATAAATAAGGAAATTGAAAATATAATAACTATAATAATTTTAGTATTAAATTTATATGTAAAACTTATTTAAATTAGGAGTTAAAATATATTAAGTATAATTTTAAAAACAGGGGTTAAAATAAATTTCTAAAGTTAAAATATTTCTAAAAATAAAGAACTATAAAATTTAAAATAAGGAAATAATTTTGAAATCATTTGAAAACAGATTTAAAAGCAAGGAAGTAATTTTGAAATCATTTGAAAATAGATTTGAAAGCAAGGAAGTAATTTTGAAATCATTTGAAAAGAAGATTGAAAGCAGAATTAATTTGAAATCAGAATTCGGTGCTAACCAGGGTTTTAACAAGATAACTTGACACAATTACTTAGTAATTTTTGAACTCCTGAACTTTTGAATTCTTGGTATTCCTGAGTCCTGAATCTTGAATTCTTCTATTTTGAAATCTTGATTCTCTGAACCGTACAGTCTTCAATAAACATTACCTACATAGATCTCATGTATGTATATATATATATATATATATATTCTTGATAATATTATTATTATATATTTTATAACAATAATGTTGAAACAAGGTAGCTGTCATCGAACCTGTCATCATCAACATCTCAGTCTCTAATAATCTCCCCCTTTTTGATGATGAAAACCTTGGTTAAAAAATATTTATAAGTGATCATACCTGATGTCTTGGTTCTCGAGTTACTCCCCCTTACTCTATTATCTTCCTTAGAAACAACTAACTCCCCCTTAAACTAAGCCCTATTTTATAATTCTCGCCCTTTGTCATCAACAAAAACTATACAATCATAACTGAACTACAATAAACCCCCCTAAAAATAAGGCGTATTTCTAGAACTAAGACTAAAGTATTTTTACCAATACTATTCTAACTAATGTAATAACTAAACTATAAACTATAATATTCTAACTATTCTAAGTAATGACTTGAATGAATATAAACTATAATTCAAGACATACAAATCAAATCAAACCAAACCAAGTCAATATATATCCAATACATGTTAATATAATTAATCAATTAAATCCAGACCACACCAAACTTAAAGTTGTTTATTTACAAGTTTAAATTCAAAATAATTCAATCAAACAACCCAAATGAAGACATATTCATACATTTCGAGGAACTTCTACCTAACCATCTCCACCGAAGATTAGATTAGCTTTTATATCTCCCAATTTTCGTTGTCTTTTATAAGAGGTGCTCCAGTGATGTTGTTGTCTTTGTCTTTTGAAAGTGAAGCGGTCATCCATCGAATTGCATCAACATGCTTCTCTTGTTGTTTTATCATATGTATTTAACTTAATTCTAAGTGACGCTGATTGCAAAGAATGATAGAAAGAATGTACTTGAAGGAATTAAGGATTTCTTCTAGATTCTCACTTAGATTATGGATTTAATTAGCCATAGACTTGAATTTATTAAGAAATGGTGAAAGGAAATGTAGGAGACATAAATAGAGAAGTTTTTCTGGAAGAAATTGGTATAATAGACTCTGAAATTCGTTAGAATTGAATAGACACTTGTTGGTTAAAGCAGTTTTTGAATTTAAATAAATTTGAAATTTTGAACTGTTATATGTCGACATATAACAAGTTGTATGTCGACATACATATGTGTTTTTCAAGATATTGAAGTGTTTTATGATTTTTGATTTGTTTTGGTTCATATAAACTTGTTTCACTAACTATTCCAGAGATATTTAAACAAGAATTAATGGAAACACGAACCTTCATTTCAAACTAATGATAACGATACATGAAACTAGTACGTAACATAAGATAGAAATACGGAAATTGAAATCCAATTGATATTATGATTTCCAAAAATAGCAAAGAGAGCTTTATTAACTTTCACGGTAGGGTTGTAGAAATTTCCTGAATGAGGGGAGACGGTATGTTTAAGAAGTAAGTTGACAATTCTTACTTTCGAACGATAAAAACGATTTTTGAATTCCATATTTTCATCGTTTTCAAAGATATGATGAGAAGTATCTTAATCACTTTGATTGATCTTAAAATCCGCAAGATCCATTCTCGAATCCTTGCAACCAAAATAACACTTAAAACTTCATAATTTAAAATGATTTGAGTGCCTTTAACTCTAATCTAATTTTCGTTTTCAATTCATTGATAAGAATTACGATTCAAATTTGCATAAAACATTTTAACAAGATTTGGATAGCAAACTTCATCGTTTTCCCGAGAATCAAGAAGACTTAAAATTTCATTTCTACAAAAAAGAGATTCAAGATCATATGTAGCAAAATCATCAAAAATAGAAAATGTTACGGTGTCGACTTTACCAAAGTTTACATAGCTAATGTAATCTTTGATAGCATCCAAGTTGTTGTAGAGGAAAGATTTGGCAGCCTTGGCCATCCTCATTGTGTTTGGAGTACTTGAGGAAGCCATTATAGAATAATTTTTAAAGGGTTATAGGAATATGAAGAAATAGTTTGAATTTTGAAATAAAGGCAGAAAGAGATGATAAAAATAGGTAGATAAACAAGGAATCAAATGATATATCTACTGGAAAATGGGTACATTTTTAGTACATTGGAGATGGTGAAAAGGTTAGAGGGAAATTCAAGAGTTTGAAATTTAAAATTTTGAATTTCAAAATGCACATATGTCGACATGTATAAATAGGTATGTCGGCATGTCTTCTGGTTTTTAAAGAGATTTTTTGATTTATTTATATCATATAATTCTTATTTAATTATTTCTTGGGAAAATAATTATTATAAAATTACTTTTTACATTATTATTTTTTATTATATTATTAACTAATTATTATTTAAATTTTAAAATTCAAATTTTGAATTTTAAAAATTATATTTTGAATCTAAAAATTCAAATTTTCGAACAAGG
Organism: Allium sativum; assembly: GCA_030737875.1. NCBI lineage: Eukaryota > Viridiplantae > Streptophyta > Magnoliopsida > Asparagales > Amaryllidaceae > Allium > Allium sativum. The sequence goes on along the minus strand of CM060912.1, from coordinate 843,251,619 downwards.
CAAACAGCTGTTCAAACAATAATTTAAAATCATTATAACGGTGTACCTATTTTTAAATCCATTCTTTTATTTCTTTGAATCGCGGATTGCTATGAAGCACATATTTGAATTATTCGTTTCTTGACCTTCATTACTAGATGATGAATCAGAAACATCTAAAGTTGTTGCATATGCTCTTTTTCTCTTCTTTGATGAGTTATCATTTATCGGTTGATTTTGTTTCTTCGAATATGGAGAAAATCTTTTCAAATGGCCTAATTCGTCGTAGTTATAACATTAGACATTATTTGGGATTTCATTATTTTTCACAGAGTTTCTTTGCTTATTCCTTTTGAAATTATTATTTTTTCTGTTTTTTATCAATTTCCTAAAATTCCTTGTCATTAATGTTGTCACTTCATCATCATCACTATCTGAATCTTAATCTTCTGTTGATTCTTTAAGTGCTATCGGTTTCTTTTTAGATGACTTATTTTCTTTTCTTCCTTGCATCTGAACTTCAAATTACATTAGATTACCGATTAATTCCTTAATTTTTATTATACTATTATCATTAGCTTCTTCGATCGAAAGTGTCTTTTGATCCCAATATGAAGTTAATGAATTTAGCACTCTTTTGACTTGATCTTCCTCACAATAAGTTTTTCCCAAAACCTTTTATAAATTCACGATCTCTTGGAACCTGCAGTACATATCGGAGATAGATTCATTCTAATTCATTTTAAATAATTCAAATTGATTGGTTAACATGGATATTTTGGTATGTTTAACTTTGCTTGTTCCTTCATGAGTTACTTGCAAAGTTTTCCAGATTTCATCCGCAGATTTACAAATAGATACCCTATTAAACTAATTCCTATCTAATGAACAAAATAAAATATTCATAGCCTTTGAATTATTTTGTGAAGTGGCTTTTTGATCATTAGTCCATTGTGCAAAATTAATAGTGGGTTTAACATATTTGGTTTGTGTGATATTCAAGTGTTTAACCCTATAGATTGTAAATAAATTTTAATTCTACAAGCCCAATAAGCATAATTACTACAATTAAATAGTGGTGGTCTAATAGTGGACTGACCCTCTATAAAAGAACCATTATTATTGACAATTCCTGTGTTAGTTGCCATTTAAACTTTTCAAAAATTCAGATTATGAAAATTTATGAAAAACAATGATCTGATGCCAATTATTGGGGAAGCGGATTAACGATCTTAAGGCAAATTAAACACAAGAGGGGGTGAATATTGTTTTATAGATTATTTTAAACTTCTAGAATTCTTTTTGAATTAAACAGAATGCTATGAAAATTACAGATATCACAAATCACAGAATCAATCACAAATGCAAAATGTAAAATAAAAAGTAATAAAAGGAAAGTACACAATAGGATTTTATACTGGTTCGGGGATCCCTTACATCCAGTCCTACACAACGCTGGGTTGATGTGGATTTTTGTTCAACAAATCCAAATACAATCCTTGATTTTAGGGCTACAAGGGCATACCCCAATTGATTCCAAATATGGTGAGTCTTAGTTGATTTCCGGACCAGAACTTTACGCCCAATCGATTTCAGGGACACAATCGCATCCAGTAGATTTTTATAACGGCCCAAGGATTTTCAGCCCTGAAAATCGACATAAATACCTTTACTGTAACTCATGCCGACCTTCCAACACCGAAAACACTGGACGTTATTAGAAAGAATTTAGAAGGTGAGATAAGAAAGAAAGAAATATTAGAATAGCAGAAGAAGAAGAAACAACACAACACAGAGTCTCACATCATAGCGGAACAAATATAATACAGAAATAAATCCTTATTGAGAGCTTAAAAAAACACTTACAATATTAGAGTACATCACACAACGGGACAGTTATAATAACCTGTTCCCATATACAACACACAGCGGAATAATAGCTATATAATGTCATATGTCTGAACATCTCCAGCTCGTCTCTGGACTTCACAGCATTCAATAACCTGAACCTGTACACCCCGGGCTAACCCGAGCATTTACAAAACGCCGGGTCAGTCTGGTGAACCAGAGTGAGATAAAAACACTAAGTTTAAGGGTATCACACAACCTAATTTTAAATTTAAAATCTTTCAAAAGAAAAGGATAATCGTAAGACCAAATCCACATATAAACACGGACGGTTTTTACCTTACGATAACCCAAAACATTTTTGAAACCAATATCTTGTCTGATATTATAATAATGTCTAAATACAAGTAAATAGAATCTAGTAGAACGCTTGCATCTCACGCTCCATATATATAGTATACAAACAAAACCACGGGCGCTTATTGGAGATTGGATTCCGACTATGACAAGGTATGGGACCACCTGCCGATAGTGTATCTCTAGAGGCGAATACACTGGGTTCAACAAGAACGTCATGCAACTCGGCCCACACATGACCGACCACTCATTTCGCTTGAGTGTATCGAATGTATATCACCAACGGTTGGGTGCGACCCACCGTTTCCCGAAAAAGGACAGCATCGAAATAGATTAAAAAAATGAAATGGAATTTCTCTAGATAGGTGATTATACACCCTAATGGGAGCGACCCACATAGCCATGCTGCCTGGCCGATTTCTGTCATTTACCAGTTGTGAGGCTTGAGGCCAAAATTTACTTTGAAACATTCTGATCACCATTCAGTTTGAATGCCACATCGTCAATGTAACAACCCGTATTTTCAATAACCTGTAATAACATAAATCGAGGCAGAATTTAATTCTAAAATGGGAATCAAGGGAAACGGGCTATGCCATTGTGTTCGTCTCGGAAAAATACGCGAAATAGAGTCCGAGTTTTCGAAAATCGGAATCCGTATGACCAAGATATGGCCTCGCGAAGTTTCACGAAAATTCCCAAATTAAAGTATACTTAATTAAGTGAAATGGGTTGTGTAGATATATATATATATATATATATATATTGATATATATATATATATATAATTGAAAATTTAATAAATAAATATGCAAAAATGCTCAAAACAACGAATTGGGAGAGGGGAATAACCGAACCGGCCGATTTTTGAAGTCGACCCGAGCCCGCTGGGTCGACTAGGGGTTAATCCAGGGTGTTTGGCTGTCAACCCGTGGGCCGATTCGCTCAAGTGCAGATTTTGCATTTGAATGGTTCTCATGGTCCATCTTTAATCTAAAGGCCCTAGATGGTTCCTACACTTGACTTCTTCCCCAAGACATGCTTTGATGGCTTGGATTGAATCTAGGGTTAATCCTATGGCCTAAAACACTTGCCTAATCTATAAATAAGACCCTAACCTACCCTAATTCATTCATAATTAAACCTAGTGACTAAACTATGGCAAAATGCTAGCTCTCATGGCCTCCACTAATTTTATGAAGAGGGTTGCATACTAATCACTCTCTAATCAACTTCTAATCCCTTCTTAGCATTTTAATCTTCTTCATTTGGTGTTCAAAGTTGCTAGTTGTGAGTTTCTATCACTTTGATGATCTTTTGGTAAACTAATTAGATGAGATGTGATGAGATTTATGGTTTTGTATGTGGGTTAATGAGCTTTGAATCATATGATATGATGTTAGCATTAATCTTATGTTTATGCATGTTGAGTATGTAAGCTTATGCAAGTTTAATATGATGTATGTTATGTTTGCATGATGCTAAATATGCAAGTTGTGGGCTATGTAATCATATGCATGTTATGCAAGTTCATGGTAATATGCTATGCAAGTTACATGTTTGTTAATATGCAAGTTACATGTTTGTTAATATGCAAGTTACATGTATGTAAATATGCAAGTTACATGTTTGTTAATATGCAAGTTACATGTTTGTTAATATGCAAGTTACATGTATGTAAATATGCAAGTTACATGTTTCTTTATATGCAAGTTACATGTTTGTTAATATGCGAGTTACATGTATGTAAATATGCAAGTTACATGTTTATTAATATGCAAGTTCATGATGACACATTATGCAAGTCTATAAGCTAATATGCAAGTTTGTTATGCAAAATGAATATGTAAGTTATGTGACATATTATATGCAAGTTATGTGACATGTTATGCAAGTTCATATGCAAGTTATGTGTTTGTTAATATGCAAGATGGCACCTTTGAAACATGTTCATTCATATGCAAGTTGACACCTTTTATATGTGTTATATCATGAACGAAATTACGTGGGAACGATGGGGTAATTAAATGCATAAGTTAATAAGATTGTGTGAAATTAATATAATTATGCATAACACAAAATAAATAAACATAGTATGGGAATTTGCCTATTTGGTTAGGTGTACCCATACTATGTGTTGGGAATTTACCTATTGAGTTAGGTCTACCCCATGGGAATTTACCTATTAAGTTAGGTCTACCCATGTTAAGAAAACTTGATTAATTAGGGATAATTAATATAAAATTATGAGGGTGATTAATTAGGTGTAATTAATTGACTAAGACACGAGGTTGGACTCAGTTGTAGCGTAAAACTGCCCGGACCCAACCGGCTTAACCAGTTGCTACAAATGTTAGCCCAATGTGAGAGGTCTTAGGCACAAACTAAATACGTAATTAATGTAAAGACACGAGGTTAGACTCTGTTATGACATAAGGCTGCCCGGACCCAACCGGCTTAACCAGCGGTCATAAAAGACAGTCTAATGTGAGAGGTCTTTACAAAGGTTACGTTCTTAATTAATTAATTAAGAAACACTTAACCACATTAGCATGTAGAGGGACATGAGGGGTTAAGTGGGTGCCTCGGGTGGCATGAGAAAATCTAGTGGTTGCCTTGGGTGGCAATAGAAAATACGATTAGAATACTTAACCAAAATAGAACATGTAATTAAAACATGATTAAAGGGTTAAGTGGGATATACTAGAAAAAGGGACAAGCTTAGGTGGGTAGCTTGTGGAGGCCCATTTCAACCAGTAACCCATACGTATCTTTGTGGGCTCGACCCATGTCGAGGACGGGACACGCATACTGGGCTTGACTGTAAGAGGCAAACGGGTTAGCGGTGGCAACGCAAGTCCAACGGGCTTCATATGCGTGAGTGGGCCCGGGCTGGTAGGTAAGCCGTTGTTGCATCGAGTAGATATAAGCCGTGCACCTTTAGTTTCATCAGGTTGCCACATTGGGGAATGATACATCCCACGGTGGGGCCAGCACGGGTATCTACGTTAGGGAGCCGATCGAATGGGAAGTAGTGTGTACACCTAGTGGATCGTAGGGCCCCGTGGCGCCTACTTGGTCACCTAGGGGTACGCAGGTACTAATTAGTAAATTTTATAAGTCCTTGGGTGGGATCAACCTTTAAGTTAGGAACGACTGGTGTGGTGCAGTTTAGTAATTTACCTTAGGGAGGGTAGATGCGTCTTTATCCTTTATCTTCGTTTAGTTGACTGCTTAGGGTAGCCATTCATCCCTATATGTTACCGTATATCAGTTTATGTCTTCTCTGGTTACTTTAACGATTGTATTGTTAAAGTTATAGGACTCGCTCAGACTTATGTCTGACCCTGTTGTTTTTATCTTTTTCCCAACCCTCAGGTCCTACGGTGGATCCTAGCAGTAGTGGAGCTTGATCGGATTGCTGTTCCAGTCTTTAGGAGCTTGGATAGATGTAAAGCTCCAGTTATCCAGTTATCTTTTCTTTTGTTTGGCTATTGTATGAGAGTGGGATTATGTACTTCTTTATTTTGATGGATATTGTACTTGACCTTTATTGTGGTTTTATGATGTAACCAGACATGTTTTACTTCCGCTGTTATGAGATGATGTTTTAAAATTTCAAGTACTATTTATATCTGTCTTGTTGTAATTTTTCTGTTCTATATTCACTAAAATACTCCACCGATGCTATGGCATTCCCTTAGTGAGTGATCATAGCGGGAGTGGGGTGTTACACGTGGTATCAGAGCCAGGTTACCAGAACAGATAAAATTTTTGAGAAAAACTACTTTCTAAGAGTATTTTCGAAGAAAGTATTTTTAAAAGCATGTCTTCTAAGAGAAAAAGTTTTTGAAAAAGAAAAGCATAATCCCCAATAGCCATATCTTTATCTTTCGGAATCTCCTTTTTGAATCTTTCCTCTTTCGTTTCAGCATGGCTGAAGATCTTAACATCCCGGAGGGTTTAGTTATACCACTATGGTATAGGAGGTTGCAAGAGGCTAGGGCCGCGGCTGCGGGTCCGGCCAATGCTACTACACCAGAGACAACCGCTCCTCCTCCTCAGCCTAGAGTGGATAATTTTGCTAAGGTTTGCAAGGAGTTCAAGGCTATAGGAGGAAAACCTTTTCTTGGTTCAGAGACTTTCGTAGAGGCTAGAGATTGGCTTAAGGAAGTGGAAGAGTTGCTAGATATCTTTGAAGTGGAAGAGGGAAAGAAAGTCAAGTTGGTGGCTTGGTTAATGAAGGGAGAGGCCTCATTCTGGTGGGAGGTCACTAATGGAGAACGCCCTGTTGACTCTTGGGCAGATTTTAAGCAAAGGTTTGGGGCTAAGTTTCTCTCAAGGGCGGAAGAGAATCTGTTTATGGAGAAGTTCTTGAATTTGAAGCAAGGGAATCTCACGGTGAAAGAATATGTCAACAAATTCAATCAATTAGCAAGGTTTGGCATAGAGTTGGTGAATACACCAGAGAAGAAGGCTTTGAGGTTCGTTAGAGGCTTGAACGAACCATTGCAAGGAATAGCTATGACTCACATTCCTATGGGGGCCACTTTTGAGAAGCTTGTCTACATGGCACTTATGCATGAGGATGATAAGAATTCTAAGGCACCAGAGAAAAAGGGGGATCAGAAGAAACCGCAACAGCAACAACAAGGCAAGGGCGGAAAAGGCAATGGTGACAAAAAGAAGACGAAGAAGAAGTGCTTCAATTGTGGAACACCAGGACACCTCAGTAAGGATTGTCGCAAAAAGAAGAAGACCGGTTGCTTTCATTGTGGTGAAGCAGGGCATCTTGTGAAAAACTGCCCAAAGAAGGGGCAGAAGACGGGGTCTACCTCAGGAGGCCAGGTGCAAGCTCTTATAGCACCACCTCAGTCAGGGGGGCAAGTTCAGGTTCTCTCAGTTCCACCGATTCAGCAGAGAGGTAGAACTATTTCCGTTGAAAGTCTGGTTTTTCTGTTTGATCATCCAGTTCGTACTTTGTTTGACTCTGGCGCATCGCATTCTTTTATCTCATCATCGTTAGTTGAGTCACTGCACTTAGACACCAGTCTAGTTGATGATCCCTTGGTTGTCTCAAACCCAATTGGGGGCTCCATATATCTGTCTATGATATGTTTGGGTTTGAAGATTTCTATACTTAGCGTTGAGTTTAGATGTGATGCTTTTGTATTGGGCTTCACGGGCTATGGGTTGATCTTGGGCATGGACTGGTTATCCAGTAATGGTGCCGTTCTTGATTGCGAAAGGAGAGTTGTCAGGCTCATGACCCGCTTGGGTAACACTCTCGAGATCTCTTGCAATCCCATGGAATCTGTTTTGCTAAGTTATCTTGAATCGCTCGATGCTTCGGTCGAAAGTTTGTGTTCTGTCAGAGTAGTCCGGGAATATCCGGATGTGTTTGAAGAAGTAAAGGGTTTGCCTCCGAAGCGGGAGATAGATTTCCGAATTTATTTGGTGGATAATGCCAAACCAGTGTCTTTGCCAGTACGCCACATGGCTCCTCGTGAGAGAAGAGAACTTCATAAGCAAGTAGGGGAGTTGCTTGAGAAGGGGTTCATAAGGCGAAGTATATCGGAGTGGGGAGCTCCAGTAGTGTTTGCCACGAAGGCGGATGGGTCCCTCAGACTTTGTGTGGATTATAGGGAACTTAATAAGCTCACGAAGAAGAATAGACACCCATTACCGAGGATAGATGATCTCTTTGATCAGTTGGTTGGCGCGTCAGTATTTTCGCAGATGGACTTAGCTACAGGGTTTCATCAGTTAAGAGTGGCGGAGGACAGTATAGAGAAGACTGCTTTCCGGACTCCGGATGGTTTTTATGAGTGGCTAGTGATGCCATTTGGGTTGACAAACGCCCCCGCATACTTTGTTGATCTCATGAGTAGAGTGTTCAGAGAGTATCTGAATAAGTTTGTAGTAGTTTTTGTGGATGACATCTTGGTCTTTTCCAAGAATGAAGAAGAGCATGCCTTACATCTCAAGGAAGTGTTGGAGACTCTTCGAGCGCATAGTCTTAAAGCTAAATTCTCTAAATGCCATTTTTGGAGAAGAGAAGTGCGATTCTTAGGGCATGTGGTCTCTAAGGAAGGGATAGCTGTGGATCCCGCAAAGATAGTATCTATCCAGGATTGGAAAGTTCCTAGAAATGCTACCGAGGTAAGAAGTTTCTTGGGGTTGGCAGGATATTATAGGAAGTTCATCAAAGACTTCGCGAAGATATCAGCCCCATTAACCCGCTTGACGAAGAAGAATCTGGTTTTCTCATGGGATGTAGATTGTGATGATGCTTTCCGACGGTTAAAGAGAGCTTTGACCACCGCTCCAGTTTTAGTGCTTCCAGATGGGAGTAAGCCGTTTGTTGTTTATACCGATGCTTGTGGAACAGGATTAGGCGCAGTCTTGATGCATGAGGGAAGGGTAATAGCCTATGGAGGGAGACAATTGAGAGTGCATGAGAAGAATTACCCTACCCATGATCTAGAGTTGGCCGCGATTGTTTTCGCACTTAAGTCTTGGCGCCATTATCTTCTTGGTGAGAGATTCGAGTTGTTCACCGACCATAAATCATTGAAGTACTTATTCTCTCAGAAGGATTTAAACTTAAGACAGCAAAGGTGGATGGAGTTCTTAGCATCCTATGATTTCGAGATAGCGTATACCCCTGGTAAGGGTAACGTGGTGGCAGACGCCTTAAGTAGAAAAAGGCTATCTTTGAGTCCATTGTTCGTGGAACGACGAAGCTTGGAGTTTCTTTCTTTGTTTGACTTCAGACCTTCTGTTGATTTTGTACCTGGTTTGTTGGCATCCTTGGAGGTTAGACCTACTCTTTTGAGACGGATTGGCGAGGCTCAGCGAGACGACCCACAGTTGGTTGTGTTGGTAGAGAAGCTTATAAGAGGGGAGTCGTCCAGCCATTTGGGTAGATACACCATAGATGATAAGGGATGGTTGCATAGAGACGGTAGACTTTGTGTACCGCAAGATGAGGGTTTGAAGAAGGCTATTTTGGATGATGCACATCGTTCAAGAATGACTATTCATCCCGGTGGAGACAAAATGTACCAAGACATGAAGAGAGTTTTCTTTTGGGCCGGTATGAAGAAAGATGTGGCCGAGTATGTGGCTAGATGCTTAGTGTGCCAACAAGTTAAAGTGGAGCAAAGGAAACCCGGTGGGTTGCTACACCCATTGGAAGTTCCACAGTGGAAGTGGGATAGTGTCTCGATGGATTTCATCGACGGGTTACCGAGATCGAGGAAGGGCAATACGGGAATTTGGGTTGTGGTAGACAGACTTACAAAGAGTGCCCATTTTATACCCGTAAAGAGTAAGAGGACCGCTCCATGGCTTGCTTCAGTCTATGTTAGAGAGATTGTTAGATTGCATGGCGTACCATCCAGCATTGTGAGTGATCGAGATCCTATTTTCACTAGTGAGTTTTGGAGAAGTTTGCAAGAGGCGGTAGGGACTCAGTTGTGTTTGAGCACCGCATATCATCCTCAGACGGACGGTCAGACCGAGAGGGTGAACCGTATCTTAGAAGATCTTTTGAGGCTTTGTATCTTGGATTTTGGAGGTACATGGGAAGAACATCTTCCTTTGGTGGAGTTCGCATATAATAACAGCTTTCAGTCCAGTATTGGTATGGCTCCTTTCGAAGCTCTTTATGGAAGGCCTTGTCGATCTCCTACATGTTGGTGGGAATCTACGGATAAGATCTTGCTTGGGCCGGATATGGTTAGAGAGACTTCAGAGAAGATTGATTTAATTCGAAAAAGGATGAAAGCAGCGCAAGATAGACAGAAATCTTATGCGGATCGGAGAAGGACGGATCTTGAGTTTGAGGTTGGGGACATGGTTTTTGTCAAAGTATCTCCATTGAGAAATGTTGTTCGCTTTGGGTCCGTAGGGAAGTTAGCACCGAGATTTGTTGGGCCGTTTCCTATTAAGGAAAGGATTGGACGGATGGCATATAGGGTGGAGTTGCCCGACAGACTTAGTGGTGTTCATGATGTATTCCATGTATCACATTTGAGGAAGTGCTTACATGAGACCGCGGAGGTGGTAGAGCCGAGCTTGCTTAGAGATGTAGAGGTAGAGCGTGATGCGACGATTCGACGAGCTCCTACTCGCATCCTTGGGTCAGAAACTAGGAAGTTGAGGAACAGAGAAGTTCAGCTAGTTAAAGTGCAATGGGGAGATGACGAAAGCAATGCTACTTGGGAGACGGAAGCAAAGATGCGTTCTTTGTATCCATTTCTTTTTGAGAGTATGTCTTTTAACTTCTCCTTTATTGCTTGTCTAGTACTTATCTTATCTTTAGTATATCCTCTCGCTAATACCTATGACCTTTAGATAGGGTAAAACCTATGGTTGAGACATGTGTTTGAAACATGTTATGGTTGATGGATGCATATGGATGCAACTGTTTGCTAGTGGTTGCTCGTGGATGCATATACACACACATTAGGCACTAGATCGGCTCAGTCACTTCATGTTGCATATTGCATAAATGGATGTGGTAGTTAGATTGATGGATGTATCATGGCTGTGTTATCATATGGATGATGCATTTTTGTGTATGGTTGTGCACGCATGTAGAAATTTGTATGTGTCAATAGGGTTTCGCATACATATTGGATGCATGGCACTATCATGGTTTGCATTAAGGAGGTTTACTGTATCAGTAACCGCCTGATTTTCGCATTAGGTAAGTACATATACACACACTTTTGCATATATCCATCCAGCATTTAGAATCTTGTAAGGACAATGATTGCTCGTGGATGATGCTTTGAGTAGATGGATGATTGGATGGTAGGATACGTTCTTCCTAACTTGAAGATTTCGGGGACGAAATCCTTTAAGGAGAGGAGAATGTAACAACCCGTATTTTCAATAACCTGTAATAACATAAATCGAGGCAGAATTTAATTCTAAAATGGGAATCAAGGGAAACGGGCTATGCCATTGTGTTCGTCTCGGAAAAATACGCGAAATAGAGTCCGAGTTTTCGAAAATCGGAATCCGTATGACCAAGATATGGCCTCGCGAAGTTTCACGAAAATTCCCAAATTAAAGTATACTTAATTAAGTGAAATGGGTTGTGTAGATATATATATATATATATATATATATATATATTGATATATATATATATATATAATTGAAAATTTAATAAATAAATATGCAAAAATGCTCAAAACAGCGAATTGGGAGAGGGGAATAACCGAACCGGCCGATTTTTGAAGTCGACCCGAGCCCGCTGGGTCGACTAGGGGTTAATCCAGGGTGTTTGGCTGTCAACCCGTGGGCCGATTCGCTCAAGTGCAGATTTTGCATTTGAATGGTTCTCATGGTCCATCTTTAATCTAAAGGCCCTAGATGGTTCCTACACTTGACTTCTTCCCCAAGACATGCTTTGATGGCTTGGATTGAATCTAGGGTTAATCCTATGGCCTAAAACACTTGCCTAATCTATAAATAAGACCCTAACCTACCCTAATTCATTCATAATTAAACCTAGTGACTAAACTATGGCAAAATGCTAGCTCTCATGGCCTCCACTAATTTTATGAAGAGGGTTGCATACTAATCACTCTCTAATCAACTTCTAATCCCTTCTTAGCATTTTAATCTTCTTCATTTGGTGTTCAAAGTTGCTAGTTGTGAGTTTCTATCACTTTGATGATCTTTTGGTAAACTAATTAGATGAGATGTGATGAGATTTATGGTTTTGTATGTGGGTTAATGAGCTTTGAATCATATGATATGATGTTAGCATTAATCTTATGTTTATGCATGTTGAGTATGTAAGCTTATGCAAGTTTAATATGATGTATGTTATGTTTGCATGATGCTAAATATGCAAGTTGTGGGCTATGTAATCATATGCATGTTATGCAAGTTCATGGTAATATGCTATGCAAGTTACATGTTTGTTAATATGCAAGTTACATGTTTGTTAATATGCAAGTTACATGTATGTAAATATGCAAGTTACATGTTTGTTAATATGCAAGTTACATGTTTGTTAATATGCAAGTTACATGTATGTAAATATGCAAGTTACATGTTTCTTTATATGCAAGTTACATGTTTGTTAATATGCGAGTTACATGTATGTAAATATGCAAGTTACATGTTTATTAATATGCAAGTTCATGATGACACATTATGCAAGTCTATAAGCTAATATGCAAGTTTGTTATGCAAAATGAATATGTAAGTTATGTGACATATTATATGCAAGTTATGTGACATGTTATGCAAGTTCATATGCAAGTTATGTGTTTGTTAATATGCAAGATGGCACCTTTGAAACATGTTCATTCATATGCAAGTTGACACCTTTTATATGTGTTATATCATGAACGAAATTACGTGGGAACGATGGGGTAATTAAATGCATAAGTTAATAAGATTGTGTGAAATTAATATAATTATGCATAACACAAAATAAATAAACATAGTATGGGAATTTGCCTATTTGGTTAGGTGTACCCATACTATGTGTTGGGAATTTACCTATTGAGTTAGGTCTACCCCATGGGAATTTACCTATTAAGTTAGGTCTACCCATGTTAAGAAAACTTGATTAATTAGGGATAATTAATATAAAATTATGAGGGTGATTAATTAGGTGTAATTAATTGACTAAGACACGAGGTTGGACTCAGTTGTAGCGTAAAACTGCCCGGACCCAACCGGCTTAACCAGTTGCTACAAATGTTAGCCCAATGTGAGAGGTCTTAGGCACAAACTAAATACGTAATTAATGTAAAGACACGAGGTTAGACTCTGTTATGACATAAGGCTGCCCGGACCCAACCGGCTTAACCAGCGGTCATAAAAGACAGTCTAATGTGAGAGGTCTTTACAAAGGTTACGTTCTTAATTAATTAATTAAGAAACACTTAACCACATTAGCATGTAGAGGGACATGAGGGGTTAAGTGGGTGCCTCGGGTGGCATGAGAAAATCTAGTGGTTGCCTTGGGTGGCAATAGAAAATACGATTAGAATACTTAACCAAAATAGAACATGTAATTAAAACATGATTAAAGGGTTAAGTGGGATATACTAGAAAAAGGGACAAGCTTAGGTGGGTAGCTTGTGGAGGCCCATTTCAACCAGTAACCCATACGTATCTTTGTGGGCTCGACCCATGTCGAGGACGGGACACGCATACTGGGCTTGACTGTAAGAGGCAAACGGGTTAGCGGTGGCAACGCAAGTCCAACGGGCTTCATATGCGTGAGTGGGCCCGGGCTGGTAGGTAAGCCGTTGTTGCATCGAGTAGATATAAGCCGTGCACCTTTAGTTTCATCAGGTTGCCACATTGGGGAATGATACATCCCACGGTGGGGCCAGCACGGGTATCTACGTTAGGGAGCCGATCGAATGGGAAGTAGTGTGTACACCTAGTGGATCGTAGGGCCCCGTGGCGCCTACTTGGTCACCTAGGGGTACGCAGGTACTAATTAGTAAATTTTATAAGTCCTTGGGTGGGATCAACCTTTAAGTTAGGAACGACTGGTGTGGTGCAGTTTAGTAATTTACCTTAGGGAGGGTAGATGCGTCTTTATCCTTTATCTTCGTTTAGTTGACTGCTTAGGGTAGCCATTCATCCCTATATGTTACCGTATATCAGTTTATGTCTTCTCTGGTTACTTTAACGATTGTATTGTTAAAGTTATAGGACTCGCTCAGACTTATGTCTGACCCTGTTGTTTTTATCTTTTTCCCAACCCTCAGGTCCTACGGTGGATCCTAGCAGTAGTGGAGCTTGATCGGATTGCTGTTCCAGTCTTTAGGAGCTTGGATAGATGTAAAGCTCCAGTTATCCAGTTATCTTTTCTTTTGTTTGGCTATTGTATGAGAGTGGGATTATGTACTTCTTTATTTTGATGGATATTGTACTTGACCTTTATTGTGGTTTTATGATGTAACCAGACATGTTTTACTTCCGCTGTTATGAGATGATGTTTTAAAATTTCAAGTACTATTTATATCTGTCTTGTTGTAATTTTTCTGTTCTATATTCACTAAAATACTCCACCGATGCTATGGCATTCCCTTAGTGAGTGATCATAGCGGGAGTGGGGTGTTACAGTCAAATCCGCCAGATATCACTAATTGGCGTCCACAAAAATACCTTTAGTTGATAAGCTAAGAGAAAGGCCTTTTCTCCGCCACCAACTATGGTACGTTTGAAGAAATCAACGTACGTAATCCCTTTGGAAATACTCTGTCAGACATCCATCCATACAAGTAATCCAGGAATAGGACGAACCGAAGGTACTCTCCTATTGCATCCTATGAATCACCCTATAGATCGGTAGCGAGAAGTCCTTGCAACCCGTAGATTCCAACCACGACAGAACCACAGTTTATCTCTGGCCGCTAAACCAGAGATTATTAGTAGTTCCTCCGTGTAATGAAGATCTACGGTCTTCAACGCTCCATCTCGATGATCTTCTGATATCTTCACGTAATTGTTGGTCGGAATGGTTTTCGAATATAAATTTGATCCCGGTCTTTCCGTACCAACAATCGTATTGGACAGATTTGATAGTCGGTGATTTAACTATCAAAATAGACAGTGTTTCAATCATGACAATCCAGTGAGTTCACTGGTTCAGTATTCAGCACCACTTGGCCTTTTAATTAAAACTAATGTAAATTTAAAACTCTTAAAATCTCGATATTATAAATACAGCTTTCTCGCTTCTTATTTTAAAAAATATTATTCTTTAAACAACCCATTACATTACTTAGGATAATCCTATATTATATTCAGTTTTCACATTTCCCTTTCAAAACATTAGCCATATTATTATATAATATTTGGAAATCATTTCAACTTATTTCTCGTAAAATAATGTTACGAAATATCTTCTATTTCATTACTTGAAAACAATAACCAACACTTATTTTTATAGAATAAAACTCAACTTTACGTCTCCTTTCTAATTTGAAGATACCGTTACACAACCCCTTTTTTCTTTCCCTTTTCACTTTGGAATTCTCACTATATATTTTCCAAATCTTCATTACTAATGTTGCGTTATTATCTCTATAATGAAATAATAAACTTTACTAATCTCTTTTACCATTACAACATATATCGTCCTCAGATAATCCCGAAGTCGTTCAAGTTGGGGTATTTTAGTTACCTCTCAGACCTTGATCAACAACGTTCATACCTTAAGATAAATATAAGTTGTAATTCAAAACCAATACTTCATTCCAATCTCAAGTCAAATTCCATTTAACTATTATATTCAAAAATACGATTTCAAAACCCTTCTTTCTTAATTCAATAATTAGGAACTTCTTTATAAAACACCACCTTTTAACTTTTTCTCTTTTTAAACCATTTCATTAGATTAATTCAAAACAAACAAATTAAATAATCAACCCCAGTTAAGCCGGTTGACTTAGTCAACTCCCAACACGGTTATCTCATTAACCGATTCCAATTTATTCTCCCTTTAAATTAATTAATATAATTAATTTAAATAAATAATTCCCTTTAATTGTTTTCAATAACCAATTTTCCAAATTTTAACCGTTAAGGTAAATTTCCATTTTCATATTTATAAATTTGATTAATCTCAGAATTTACTTTGTAAAAATCAATTTATAATTAATTATAAAAATAAATGTTTATTCCCTTTTTAATAAAGTTTTATTCAAATAATATATTCCAAAATCTATCTCCCGTTATAAAATAAATTTTATAGCTTCATCTCTATCGACTCACCTGACGGTGAATCAAAATACTTTTAGGTCATTTACTGCCGATTACTCAACCAATAGCATATTGGTTAAAACACAACATGGGTTGACTTTTTAGTCGATTATCACTATTAAAACCAATTACCCAATTCATGACAGTTCATATATGATAATATGAGAACAAATAATATATTTGAGGAATCCGGTTGGATCCCTCCAACCTGTTCTTCCCTGTATACAAACGGTTATCTCCACATAGTTTATAACAATTCAAACAGATCAAACAATTCAAACGAGTAAGCACATTTATTGATAAACTTGACCAATAAGGTAAGTTACCTTTATTGGAACCAATCGTTAAAGTAACGATTTGGTATTTTACTGAAATTAAATAACGGTTTAATTTTATCGATTAAATCAACAAATAATGTATAACTAGCAAACAGTCAACCGGTGGCAAACAGAACACACAAAATAAAAACCCAATTTATATCAAATATAAATGGGAAAACTGGGTGAGTTTAACTCACCTTGATTTGATTCGCGGTTGAAATGGTTCCATTACAGTCAAATTAAACAGTCGTTTAATCTAACTGTAAATTATCACTATATCCGCTCTGTCTAGAACAGTTCCATGACATTCTGCTTGTTGATGCGAGTCCATCGCATTTTAAATCATCCAATTCTGATCATGTGGTCAAACTTAATAATATTTTAAGTTAATTTAATTTAAATAAATAACGAACTTCTTACTCACTAATTATTTTCGTTAATTACATTTTAAATTCCTAAATCAATATTTTAAAAATCTGATTACATTGGTCAAGATAAATTCTGGTCGATCTTATTTCTTTTGTTTCCTTCTTCATTGCTCCTGCTGCACATTCGAGTGCATAAATTTAATTTAAAAACCACATGTTTTCCTTAAGTAAACAATTTATTTTAATTAGTAAATTAGGCCAACCAATTCTTTCTTGCTGCTAGTGGGCAAAATGACTGATCCTTCTTCCTGATGTACTTAGTACGTTTTCTGCTTTGCTCTAATAAGCTCCAGTATTTGAACCCAATAAATGACCTATAATAATAATTAACTTTGATTATAGAAATTAATAAAACTCTAATAAATATTTAATGAGATAACTAAGATCAATACTCTCGTTACTTCCTCTTCGTTGCCCAGTACCACATCCGAATTCTTGTTCGCTCCAGCTTCTTCATTACACGATAGCACACTCTCCATAATTCAACACCCACCGCAACCCTCAATGACTCACCTTGGCTTCATCGGAGACCGGCGGTCTGAGCGTCGTTACCTCCTTGAGCTTCGAGTCAAGATTGGACCCCCCCAGAACCCTTCGGCTGCCGTCAAATATGTAGGAATGCAAACCCCAAACCAGTCAATAGAGGACATCACGGTCCACTATTTCAAATCACAACCGATCATCGAGCAGCTCTCGTTGAGCAGAAGATTTTCCAGTTGGGAATTTTAGGTGTAATTGATCCAAGTAGGAGAGATCGGAGGAGGAGATTGGTTGATTTGGATCGTTCATTACTAAGGAGGGTTGCGGCGGAAAAACAGGGTTGACCACAGAATGTAAAAACTAGGGTATTGGACTATTAGGGTTATTTATAGTGTGGATTGTTTAGTTATAATATTATTTTACGAAATTTCACGGTAAAGTAACACATAAAACTATCCACAATTGATTTCTGTTTACTGATAAAAAGGATAATCGAAATGTAAAAAGGTATTCCGGACCCAATGGGACAAGTTTCGTCGAAATCCGAGGTCGTATGAAAAAATTTCCTTTACAAAACCAGAAATAAACACGCGTTTAATTTTTCCACGATCACTAGATAAATCAAAATCAACTTGAAACCTTGCAATCCTATAATAATTCTTCAATACGAACCCAACGGCACTAGTTTCACCGCATTCTGAGACTGTTTCCCCCGTAGGCTATTTTTTACGCACACCGCAATGCCATTTCGGGCACCAAATTACCCGGTCTTCAAAAATAACAACCTATCCATACTATAATCAACGATACGAACTCAACGGAAGTGGTTTCATGGCTTAATTCGATCGTCTGTTCAAGTTATACCCAAATAACTCTTTACTAAATTAATTACGCGCTATAGAAATTGAACGGGCATTTATGGCTACCGTGGTCACATACGACATCGGTTTGCCATACCATTCAACACCATATAATAATTTAACGATACGATTCTAATGAAACTGATTTCGTCGAAATCTGAGTCCGTTTGCAAAACGGCTAATTTAACGTGTATATTTTAATGGTGATATCCATAAGGACTATTTCAAAATTTGATTTGGCCATAACTAACAAATTATAAAACGAAATCTGGATTTTTCTCTTTCATATGAAAATTATCATCAATACGGTTCCAACGTTTCTTGTTTCACAGAAATCCGACTTATATTGCATCCTGTATACTCAGTTGAAGTTCAAACCCCATATTACAAACTACCGCGCGATTTCGAGCTCGTTTTATATTATAAATAAATTAACGTTCAAACTTCATTTTAAATAACAAATTAAATATTAAAAATCCATTAATATTCCAAATATAATATTTAAAATAATAAATTAAATTAAATATTTGTGTAACGTCCCAGATTTTTCCGCCATTTAAAAATTGAAATATTTAAATCTGTTTTAAATATTATATTGGGATTTTAATTGAATTTTATATCGAAATTATTTATTTAAAATGAAATTCGTGAATATCGGTACGAGTTTAGAACGTTCAATGTAAATTCGACTATATATATACTAAGATAAGGCCCGTGCTCTGCACACGGTTATATTATCATATTTACCAGTTGAAAATATTAATTGGAAACTGAAGGAATTTTTAAAGATTTGAATATCGGTGAACCGGAGGGCGGACGGTAACGGTGTGAATATTTAACGCATTAAGGTATAATTTAATCAACCATATAAATTAAAACGTATCGAATTCAAAACAAAATATACATTCTATTCCTATCACGTACAGACTTAATATGCCTCAGCCGTATATTTTCTTTGCATCAGACAAGAAGTTTCAACCTATCTTTAGAATGCGTACCGTATACTAACCCCTGAAACTTCACTACTAAGGGAGCAGTATAAGCACGTGCCTGCACCCTAACTAATGCATAGTCTATAACAAGCCTATCTAACTTTATTTTCAAACTAACCATCACAACACTTTTAAAATGAAAATATCAACCTTCATGCTTAAGAAATAGGTACCTAACTACTGCAAACCTTAAGCTTAGACCGTTCAGTATATATATTGGAAAAGAAAACACAATGCCATGCTGAGTCTCATCTAATAGAAACGTATATATATATATATATATATATATATATATATATATATATATATATATTTCTACCCTAAAGTACAAAAACTTCAGCAGCTGATGGCCTACTTTTCTTTGAACTACATGCGCGCACATGCCTCTAACTCATTTCTTCTTCCTAGCAACAAGAACCGCAAATAGGAGGAGCACAAGCCTTCACAAAAATAGCTATGTACCTTACCCCTCTGTACCCACACGCCCCTTCTCCCATAGGACCATTGCGTTTCAAATCTGCGCATGTATTGTCAGCATCAACGTAAAACTTTTGAAACGAAAACACATTGCAGTCCTATTTCCTTCTCATCTGAGCTAAACCTACCATACTTCTTCTCACCTTTAATAGTACTAAGCTATATCTCCATACACCTACTGCCTGCAAAGATTTAAACTAAAGTGACCTACCTTGTGTTACCAGTTCACAACATCAGATCGTATCATAGCATATGTTATGATGAACACTCAAAACCCAGCAACCACCAAGCCTCCACCTAGACTTCCCTCCTATGTTCTGAAATCTACATCCATTGTATGTGTTGTCAAACCATATAACATCTTTCCCACCTCATGGCTAAGGCAACATACTTTGTTAGTTCTTTTCGGCCAGCCTAAGCGATTTACCACCTCAGCGGAAATGAAGTTTCATGCTGCCATTTCTTTTCAAAAATCTACTCCGCAGCTTACCTGTCCCTACGGTCTTTTTTGTCAATTGAAATGAAAGCCGGTGTCCATCATGAAATAATTCATGCAGATAAAAATATACACCACCAACCTACCTTACCTATACTGAAATCCTACATGTACGTGGTTGTAGATGAAAGCGACATTGTTTCTATCTTACATCTCCTTCTCTCTATAAATAGCGGGTCTGTTTCAGTAAACCAAACAAAGAATTCCAGAACAAAATAAAAACCCAAAATCTTCCTTCCAAATTAATGCCGAAAGCCACCATTTCAAAAGAAAATACAACTGAAACATTTCCTCTGTAATGAAACGCAAGTGCAGTTTCAAGTGAGGAGCAGTGTACGCATGGGTGCTGTCAAGATGTCACGGGCTTGAGAAGGAAGGATTATGGGAAGAACATATCACGTTGGCATGAAGGCACTTGCTGTAAAGGCGTTCGTCGGAGTGAGGTTGACGTAGTTTGCAACAACAATGAAGCGAGGATGGAGAGGTAAATGAGAAGCTGGCGTGAGGTGATGTTCAGTACGGACGTGGTCTGCATGGCGTTGCTTCTGTGTGTAAAGGAACCAGGTTCCGCTTTGAAGGCATGGGGGTTGATCTCAGTGGCGGAAATAGAAGTGCTGGTACGGAAGCCCAAGTTTTGGGATGAGGACGAGTATATGGTGCACGGTTGGGGAAGATGGTACTGTGCAAGGAGGCCGAAAGTTTGGGTGAGGAACAAATGACGCGAGAAGCAAGCTGAAATGAGGTAAGGAGGTGATAAACAGTAACATATATATACTGTCTAATTAGTTCGAAATTGCCTAATCAACATATTTTAATAAGTAAGAGGTTTAGTGAAAAATATATATTTTTTAGTATATATTTTGTTAAGAGCGCCTAGGAAGATTATTTAGGATGTGTTTAATACCATATTAGAGATGCCTAGCCTATTTACATCTTATATGTATGTGTACCTGATATTTAATCTGATTTATACATGCCAAATTAACTCTTAAGGTGCTTGACCCAACTATATTCGAAGCATGTTTAACAGTAGGTGTACAAGACTATTAAATATGCCATATAACATAGCCACATATGTAAGGCAATTAAACATGCCTAATGATTGTTTAAAACGTGCTTGATCATGTATACAAACGGTCCATTAAAACCTTTTTCAAGTACTTAACTTATTTCGTATATAATTAATTTAAAGGATTTGGAATGAATGGAAGAAATTAATGGGATGGGATCAACATAATGATTGTTTAAAATGTGAAAGCTAATTTGATTTATATAAGGAAATGCGTCCTTTTGGGTTTAGGTGTATTTTCTTGTTTCTTGGGTGTATAGACTGACGTCATAGTCTGTGCTTCAACAAATATGCTTTTGTAATATAAGAATTTTCGTTTATTTGGAAGGTGCAAGTGCAACACATTAAAATCGAAGCATGCAAGGTCAGTCATTCCTCTTGAGCGTACGTAGCCATAGCAATGAAAATTTACTGGCAGAGAATGGATCAATAAGTAATGTCAGGTCTGCATCGACAAGCGTAATATTTTGGAACTGATTTGGCCACAAATGAAAATCCGAGGTGAGTTCAACTCACTCAGTTTACCCCATTTATATTTTATATAAATCGGTTTTTTACTTTGTGAGCAATGTTTGCTAATGGTTGGTAAAGTGGATGACTGTTTATCTGTGTGTTGAATATTTTTAATATTCATGGATTAAATTAAGCGTTTGTTTAATTTAAACAAATTAAATCGTTATTTTAACGATTAGATTCCAAACAAGGTAACTTACCTTGTTGGCTACGTTTATAATAATATAAAACATATTAAATAAATCATTTGATGCTTGAATGGATGTTATAAATTGTTTGTTGACTATTATTAGTTAAACTGTTTATTTCTAGATATCGTAATGAATAAATATATTGTTGTATTAATTATGAGATAACCCATCGTGATGTAGTGAAGGACAGGTTGGAGGGATCCAACCGGATTCCTCAAATATGTTGTTTGTATAAACTATTAATCAATTGTTGATTGTTGAACCAAAATTTCATCACTTGTTTGATATTAACCAATAGTGATATTGGTTGAGTAATTCTCGGCAGATGGCCTGTAAATAAATCATTTTATAGAGATTGATTTACCGTCAGGTAAATTAATTGAAAGAAAGTTATAAAATTTGTTTTATAACTAAGAGTAGATTTGAAATCTATTTGTCTAGATTATTTTTAAATAAATTATGAAAGGAAATAAATAATATTTTTACCTTATAATTATAAAGACGAGTATATAAAGCAAGATTTGTGGGATGATGAGTTTTCGAAACAAGTGGGCAGAAATTAACCAAATGGTTAAGGGTTGAATTTATTGTTTAATTGAGATTATTTAATTAGATTGTTAATTTAATTAAATAAAGTTATTTAAATTGATTAAAAGAGAAGGGCTAATGGAATTGGTTAATGGATTAACCTTGTTTTGAGATGACCAGGTCAACTACTTGAACAAGAATTGATTATTAGAAACAATTATTGAATGGATAATTATTGTTAAAGTTAATTATTTTAAAATAACCTTTCAAAGGAAATTAACTATTTAATTAATTGTAATGATAAAGTAAACTTTTCAAATGAAAAGGAATTAAGGTTAATTATTATTTAAGGAAATGATCAGGTAACCGAAGCTCGATTAATAAATCAAAGGTGGTCTTAAGAACCTGTTTATAAATTAAAAGGAATTTAAATAAGTTTTACTCATATGAGTTAGATTCTAAGATAATTCTATGAAAGGGATTCAATGAAAAGTAAAGTTTTAAATAAGTTTTAATATGAGTTGGAATCAAATGGGAGTTTAAGTTGTATTCGATTATAAAAGTGAAGTTATAATCTGGAGGGAAATGGTTTAAACATAAAATGGAGTTGAGTTGAAACAGACTAAGATAAGTGGTTTTCAAAAGGGATTATATGGTATATGGAAGTGTTGAAATGGTTATTGGCATTTGAGATTTCGTTAATAAACTTTTATCCATTCTAAAGATGAGTATGTTGTCGTGCAAGGTCTGAGAGGTAAATAAAATACCCCAACTCGTAACGACTTCATGATTATCCAAGGGTGATATTAGTTTAGAAATGAGGGTCGTCGGAGGAATTAAATGAATATTTTCTGTAATGGGTATTACAAGTTATAATTCAAAGAATTATATGTTAAACAAATTAATATGGAAATAAGAAGTGAAAGGGCGGTATTCCAAATGCTGGAAATTTAAGTAACAACTGTTTTGACTAAAAAGGCCAAGTGACGCTGTATGCTAAATCAGTGAATCCATTTTATTTTCTATGGATGATGATTGTTTATTTTGATAGTTAAAACACCAACTATCAAAATCTGGCCAAGTCGATTGTTGTTATGGAAAGACCGGGATCGAATTTATATTCGAAAACCATTCCGACCAGCAAATACTTAAACGTTGAAGATGTTCAGAAGCTGATCGAGATGGAGCAATTGAAGACCATGGATCTTCATAAGCGGAAGGATTATTTGTCGAATTCTCTGGTCTACAGCTAAAGCTATTCTGACGTGATTCGGCCGTGCGTGGGATTTTGTGGTTTGCAAGGACTTCTCGCTACTGATCCTTTGGATGCAGTAGGAGGGTGCCTTCGGTTCATCCTGTTCCTGGATGACGCGAATGGTGGTCAGATGTTCCAAAAGTCGATTATAACCTCAAGCCTCAACAACCGGGAAATGACAAACATCGGGCAGGCAGCATGGCTATGTGGGTCGCTCCCATTAGGGTGTATAATCACCTATCTAGAGAAATTCCTTTTGCTTCTTTAATCTATCAATGCTGTCCCTTTCGTGAAACGGTTGCTGACCCCAACCGTTGGTGATATACATTCGATATACTCAAGCGAAATGAGTGGTCTGTCATGTGTGGGCCGAGTTGCAAGACGTTCTTGTTAAACCCAGTGTATTTGCCTCTAGAGATACACTATCGGTAGGTGGTTCCATACCTTATCATAGTCGGAAATCCAATCTCCAGTAAGCGCCAGCGGTTTTGATTGTATACTATATATGTGGAGCATGAGATGCAAGTGTTCCGCTAGATTGCTAATTATTTGTAATTAGACATTATTATAATATCAGATGATATATGATTTCAAAATGTTTTGGGTTATAGTAAGGTAAAAACTGTCTGTATTTATGTGTGGATTTGGTCTTACTATTATCCTTTTCTTTCAAAAAGATTTTGAACTTTAAAATCAAGTTGGATGATTTCCCTTAAACTGTGCGAGTTTTTCTCACTCTGGTTCACCGGACTGACCTGGTGTTTTGTAAATGCTCGGGTTGGCCCGGGGTACAGGTTCAGGTTATCAGGTGCTGTGTACTTCAGAGACGAGCTGGAGGAGTCCAGATATATGATTTTATCTAGTATATCCTGCTATGTGTTATATTTGAGGACAGGTTGTTATAACTATCCGGATATGTCTATTGTACTCTGATGGATGTAAGTATGTTACTTCAAGTTTTCAATAAAGTTATTTATGTATTATATTTTGTTCCGCTGCGGTGTGAGACTCTGCGTTGTGTTGGTTCTTCTTCTTCTTCTATTCTAATATTTCTTTCTTTCTTATCTCACCCTCTAATTTCTTTCTATAGACATCTGAGTTTTCAGTACAGTTTGGGTTGGATTGGTGTTGTTTAATCAGCTCAAAAGATACTGAAAATTTGGGTAATCACAATTGGTATCAGAGCTATTGGTTTAGTGATAACCTTGGCTTTGTGGCGTAACTCAGTGGAGATGGGGTTAGTAATACCTTAGATTGAGTTTGAGTGTATATACGAGAGAGCGTATTTGTAAATTTTATATCAAAATGTTTTGTATTGTGTTGATGGATCAGTTCAAGTGTTGAGAAGCGTTGAATTGAAAATGGACACAATATTGTTTTACAAAGTGGGTAAAATGAAATTGTTTTGCCCACTTTTATTTTTATAGAAAAAGGTATAAATTTCCTATATTATAGTAATGATGATTGTTTGATCTGATTGGAATTCAAATTGAATTATTGAATTGGTTAGAAACCAATTGGTTAATCGAATATGGAGATAAGACTTAACCTGGTTAAGTGGAATTGAATAAAATAAATTTGGGATTTGGAAATCGAATGGATAATACTGGGAATAAATCGAATATTAATCGACTGATATTAATTTATGATAAACCAAAGTGAATGTAGGCCAGTAAATACCCATGTTAAATACAATTCAAACAATTTAGTTGTTTGTTATTTGGATGGTGGACTGATTGGATAAGATTGATCAAATAGGTTAATATCGAGGTTGAAGGAATTGAAACTAGATTCCAATATATTGAATTGGAAATAAAACTTGTTATGAAATGAAACTAGATTGATTAACCCTATATCTATTACTTGTGTTAAAAGTTGAGCTAAGTGCAGATTCCGGAAAAGCCGTGGGAGTTGATATGATGATAGATATGGAAGTACAGGAAGGGCAGTTAGTTACTTTGCTTCGAAATTGGAGATTGGAATTGAGTTTCTCGACATATAGGTAAACCTTAATATTATTGATCGGTGATTGATTTTTACCCCCGAGTTGGGTAGCCATTTGGCTTTTGATTTATTTTGGAGAAGTAAGCCGGAGTGGTAGTTGTAACTGTGTCGATCGAACCATGTAGAGCATGTGCTGGCGAAATTTTTGAAAATTTAAAAGAGTTTGAATTTATTTGATTCAAAAATAATTATTTTGAAACTAACTAGTTTGAAGCATTCTTCTTACCTTGTAATTTCGGGGACGAAATTCTTTTAAGGGGGAAGAATGTAACGTCCCAGATTTTTCCGCCATTTAAAAATTGAAATATTTAAATCTGTTTTAAATATTATATTGGGATTTTAATTGAATTTTATATCGAAATTATTTATTTAAAATGAAATTCGTGAATATCGGTACGAATTTAGAACGTTCAATGTAAATTCGACTATATATATATATACTAAGATAAGGCCCGTGCTCCGCACACGGTTAGATTATCATATTTACCAGTTGAAAATATTAATTGGAAACTGAAGGAATTTTTATAGATTTGAATATCGGTGAACCGAAGGGCGGACGGTGACGGTGTGAATATTTAACGCATTACAATATAATTTAATCAACCATATAAATTAAAACGTATCGAATTAAAAACAAAATATTCATTCTATTCCTATCACATACAGACTTAATATGCCTCAGCCGTATATTTTCTTTGCATCAGACAAGAAGTTTCAACTTATCTTTAGAATGCGTACCGTATACTAACCCCTGAAACTTCACTACTAAGGGAGCAGTATAAGCACGTGCCTGCACCGTAACTAATGCAGAGTCTGTAACAAGCCTATCTAACTTTATTTTCAAACTAACCATCACAACACTTTTAAAATAAAAATATCAACCTTCATGCTTAAGAAATAGGTACCTAACTACTGCAAACCTTAAGTCTGGACCGTTCAGTATATATATTGGAAAGGAAAACACAATGCCATGCTGAGTATCATCTAATAGAAACGTACATACCCTGTATGTATGTATGTGTATATATATATATATATTTATTTATTTCTATCCTAAAGTACAAAAACTTCAGCAGCTGATGGCCTACTTTTCTTTGAACTGCATGCACGCACATGCCTCTAACTCATTTCTTCTTCCTAGCAACAAGAACCGCAAATGGGAGGAGTACAAGCCTTCACAAAAACAGCTATGTACCTTACCCCTCTGTACCCACACGCCCCTTCTCCCATAGGACCATTGCGTTTCAAATCTGCGCATGTATTGTCAGCATCAACGTAAAACTTCTGAAATGAAAACACATTGCAGTCATATTTCCTTCTCGTCTGAGCTAAACCTACCATACTTCTTCTCACCTTTAATAGTACTAAGCTATATCTCCATACACCTACTGCCTGCAAAGATTTAAACTAAAGTGACATGCCTTGTGTTACCAGTTCACAACATCAGATCGTATCACAGCATATGCTATGATGAACACTCAAAACCCAGCTAGCACCAAGCCTTCAGCTACACTTCCCTCCTATGTTCTGAAATCTACATCCATTGTATGTGTAGTCAAACCATATAACATCTTTCCCACCTCATGGCTAACGCAACATACTCTGTCAATTCTTTTCGGCCAGCCTATGCGATTTACCACCTCAGCGGAAATGAAGTTTCATGCTGCCATTTCTTTTCAAAAATCTACTCCGCAGCTTACCTGTCCCTACGGTCTTTTTTGTCAATTGAAATGAAAGCCGATGTCCATCATGAAATAATTCATGCAGATAAAAATATACATCACCAACCTACCTTACCTATACTGAAATCCTACATGTACGTGGCTGTAGATGAAAGTGACATTGTTTCTTTCTTACATCTCCTTCTCTCTATAAATAGCGGGTCTGTTTCAGTAAACCAAACGAAGAATTCCAGAAAAAAATAAAAACCCAAAATCTTTCTTCCAAATTAATGCCGAAAGCCACCATTTCAAAAGAAAATACAACTGAAACTTTTCCTCTGTAATGAAACGCAAGTGCAGTTTCATGTGAGGAGCAATGTACGCATGGGTGCTGTCAAGATGTCACGGGCTTGAGAAGGAAGGATTATGGGAAGAACAGATCACGTTG
The DNA here is from genome assembly GCA_030737875.1 of Allium sativum. Classification (NCBI taxonomy): domain Eukaryota; kingdom Viridiplantae; phylum Streptophyta; class Magnoliopsida; order Asparagales; family Amaryllidaceae; genus Allium; species Allium sativum. Next base: position 843,223,952 of record CM060912.1, on the reverse strand, counting down.
GCATGAAGGCACTTGCTGTGAAGGCGTTCATCGGAGTGAGGTTGTCGTAGTTTGCAACAGCAGTGAAGCGAGGATGGAGAGGTAAATGAGAAGTTGGCGTGAGGTGCTGTTCAGTACGGACGTGGTCTGCATGGCGTTGCTTCTGTGTGTAAAGGAACTGACGCGAGAAGCAAGCTGAAATGAGGTAAGGAGGTGATAAACAGTAACATATATATACTGTCTAATTAGTTCGAAATTGCCTAATCAACATATTTTAATAAGTAAGAGGTTTATTGAAAAATATATATTATATAGTATATGTTTTCTTAAGAGCGCCTGGGAAGATTATTTAGGATGTGTTTAATACCCTATTAGAGATGCCTAGCCTATTTACATCTTATATGTACGTGTACCTGATATTTAATCTGATTTATACATGCCAAATTAACTCTTAAGGTGCTTGACCCAACTATATTCGAAGCATGTTTAACAGTAGGTGTACAAGACTATTAAATATGCCATATAACATAGCCACATATGTAAGGCAATTAAACATGCCTAATGATTGTTTAAAACGTGCTTGATCGTGTATACAAACGGTCCATTAAAACCTTTTTCAAGTACTTAATTTATTTCGTATATAATTAATTTAAAGGATTTGGAATGAATGGAAGAAATTAATGGGATGGGATCAACAAAATGATTGTTTAAAACGTGAAAGCTAATTTGATTTATATAAGGAAATGCGTCCTTTTGGGTTTAGGTGTATTTGCTTGTTTCTTGGGTGTATAGACTGACGTCATAGTCTGTGCTTCAACCGATATGCTTTTGTGATATAAGAATTTTCGTTTATTTGGAAGGTGCAAGTGCAACACGTTAAAATCGAAGCATGCAAGGTCAATCATTCCTCTTGAGCATACGTAGCCATAGTAACTAGCAAAGAATGGATCAATAAGTAACGTCAGGTCCGCATCGACAAGCGTAATATTTTGAAACTGATTTGGTCGCAAATGAAAATCCGAGGTGAGTTCAACTCACTCAGTTTACCCCATTTATATTTTATATAAATTGGGTTTTTACTTTGTGTGCAATGTTTGCTACTGGTTGGGAAAGTGAATGACTGTTTATCTGTGTGTTGAATATTTATAATATTCATGGATTAAATTAACCGTTTGTTTAATTTAATCAAATTAAATCGTTATTTTAACGATTAGATTCCAAACGATGTAACTTACCTTGTTGGTTACGTTTATAATAATATAAACGTATTAATTAAATCGTTTGATGCTTGAATGGATGTTATAAATTGTTTGTTGACTATTATTAGCTAAACTGTTTATTTCTGGTTATCGTAATGAATAAATATATTATTGTATTAATTATGAGATAACCCATTGTGATGCAGGGAAGGACAAGTTGGAGGGATCCAATCGGATTCCTCAAATATGTTGTTTGTACAAACTATTAATCAATTGTTGATTGTTGAACCAAAATTTCATCACTTGTTTGATATTAACCAATGGTGATATTGGTTGTGTAATTCTCGGCAGATGGCCTGTAAATAAACCATTTTAAAGAGATTGATTTACCGTCAGGTAAATTAATAGAAATAATGTTATAAAAATTGTTTTATAACTAAGAATAGATTTGAAATCTATTTATCTAGAATATTTTTAAATAAATTATTAAAGGAAATAAATAATTATTTTTACCTTATAATTATAAAGACGAGTATATAAAGCAAGATTTGTGGGATAATGAGTTTTCGAAATAAGTGGGTAGAAATTAACCAAATGGTTAAGGGTTGAATTTGTTGTTTAATTGAGATTATTTAATTTAATTAGATTATTAATTTATTAAATTGATTAAAAGAGAAGGGCTAATGGAATTGGTTAATGGATTAACCTTGTTTTGAGATGACCAGGTCAACTACTTGAACAAAAATTGATGATTAGAAACAATTATTAATTGGATAATTTTTGTTAAAGTTAATTATTTTAAAATAACCTTTCAAAGGAAATTAACTATTTAATTAATTGTAATGATAAAGTAAACTTTTCAAATGAAAAGGAATTAAGGTTAATTATTATTTAAGGAAATGATCAGGTAACCGAAGCTCGATTAATAAATCGTAGGTGGTCTTAAGAACCTGTTTATAAATTAAAAGGAATTTAAATAAGTTTTACTCATATGAGTTAGATTCTAGGATTATTCTATGAAAGGGATTCAATGAAAAGTAAAGTTTTAAATAAGTTTTAATATGAGTTGGAATCAAACAGGAGTTTAAGTTGAATTCGATTATAAGAGTGAAGTTATAATCTGGAGGGAAATGGTTTAAAGATAAAATGGAGTTGAGTTGAAACAGACTAAGATAAGTGGTTTTCAAAAGGGATTATATGGTAAATGGAAGTGTTGAAATGGTTATTGGCATTTGAGATTTCGTTAATAAACTTTTATCTATTCTAAAGATGAGTATGTTGTCGTGCAAGGTCTGAGAGGTAAATAAAATACCCCAACTCGTAACGACTTCATGATTATCCAAGGGTGATATTAGTTTAGAAATGAGGGCCGTCGGAGGAATTAAATGAATATTTTCTGTAAAGGGTATTATAAGTTATAATTCAAAGAATTATATGTTAAACAAATTACTTTGGAAATAAGAAGTGAAAGGGCAGTATTCCAAATGCTGGAAATTTAAGTAACAACTGTTTTGACTAAAAAGGCCAAGTAATGTTGTATGCTGAACCAGTGAATCCATTTTATTTTCTACGGATGATGATTGTTTATTTTGATAGTTAAAACACCAACTATCAAAATCCGGCCAAGTCGATTGTTGGTATGGAAAGACCAGGATCGAATTTATATTCGAAAACCATTCCGACCAGCAAATACCTAAACGTTGAAGATGTTCAGAAGCTGATTGAGATGGAGCAATTGAAGACCGTGGATCTTCATAAGCGGAAGGATTATTTGTCGAATGTTCTCTGGTCTGCAGCTTGAGTTATTCTGAAGTGATTTGGCTGTGAGTGGGATTTTGCGGTTTGCAAGGACTTCTCGCTACTGATCCTTTGGATGCAGTAGGAGGGTGCCTTCGGTTCATCCTGTTCCTAGATGACGCGAATGGTGGTCAAATGTTCCAAAAGTCGATTATAACCTCGAGCCTCATCAACCGGGAAATGACAAAAATCGAGCAGGCAGCATGGCTATGTGGGCCGCTCCCATTAGGGTGTATAATCACCTATCTAGAGAAATTCCTTTTGCTTCTTTAATCTATCAATGCTGTCCCTTTCGGGAAAGGTTGCTGATCCTAACCATTGGTGATATACATTCGATACACTCAAGCGAAATGAGTGGTCGGTCATGTATGGGCCGGGTTGCAAGACGTTCTTGTTAAACCCAGTGTATTTGCCTCTAGAGATACACTATCGGTAGGTGGTTCCATACCATGTCATAGTTGGAAATCCAATCTCCAGTAAGCGCCAACGGTTTTGATTGTATACTATATATGTGGAGCGTGAGATGCAAGCGTTCCGCTAGATTGCTATTTATTTGTAATTAGACATTATTGTAATATCAGATGATATATGATTTCAAAATGTTTTGGGTTATAGTAAGGTAAAAACCGTCCGTATTTATGTGTGGATTTGGTCTTACTATTATCCTTTTCTTTCAAAAAGATTTTGAACTTTAAAATCAAGTTGGATGATTCCCCTGAAACTGTGCGAGTTTTTCTCTCTCTGGTTCACCAGACTGACCCTGTGTTTTGTAAATGCTCGGGTTAGCCCGCGGTACAGGTTCAGGTTATCAGGTGCTGTGTACTTCAGAGACGAGCTGGAGGAGTCCAGACATATGATTTTATCTAGTATATCCCACTGTGTGTTGTATTTGAGGACAAGTTGTTATAACTGTCCAGATATATCTATTGTACTCTGATGGATGTAAGTATATTACTTCAAGTTTTCAATAAAGTTATTTATGTATTATATTTTGTTCCACTGCGATGTGAGACTCTGCGTTGTGTTGGTTCTTCTTCTTCTTCTATTATAATATTTCTTTCTTATCTCACCCTCTAATTTCTTTCTATTGACATCTGAGTTTTCAGTATAGTTTGGGTTGGATTGGTGTTGTTTAATCAGCTCAAAAGATACCGAAAATTTAGGTCGTCACAATTTGACTGCCAAAAATATGGGTCATTACAATTTTTGAGAGACACTACCACACCCTTCTCTTATTAGTTTTTGTAGTATTAACTCGATAGGACTTGATCTTGCGATTTTTAATTGCAAACAGTCTATAACTCTTGAGTAGCACTTGAATTTCAGTGAGAGTTTGATTTAGAATTGAAAGAGAAGATGAATGAGATAATTTCTATGGAAATCGGCAAAGTATAGGTGTAGAAAGTTAAGAAATTAAGAAGAATAATTTTAGAAAGATTTGGGAAGAAGAAGATGAAAAGTAATAAAAAATTGAATTCTGAAGCCTTTGTATAGTTTTCCAACAGCCATGACCTTTCAGAAAAGGTTTGAATTCAAAAGACACAACTTTTCAAAATTTAAAAAACAAGTTAACGACTCTTATGTCGATATCACTAAATTGATACGTCGACATCCCTTAGGAAAAAAAATCAAAAACAATATTTTTAAACTAAATCAAATAATGTTTAAATAAATTATGGAAATTCCTGAGTTAAAACAAACTATTTTCCTTTGTATTGAAATAGAGTATATTAAGTAAAATATATTCAAAAAAGTATACTAAGACGACTTTAAACAATGATTAAGAACTAAATATAAATGATATAAATATAAAACTATAAATATGTCTAAAACTTAATATAAATAAGGAAATTGAAAATATAATAACTACAATAATTTTAGTATTAAATTTATAAGTAAAACTTATTTAAATTAGGAGTTAAAATATATTAAGTATAATTTTAAAAACAGGGGTTAAAATAAATTTCAGAAGTTAAAATATTTCTAAAAATAAAGAAGTACAAATTTTAAAATATGGAAGTAATTGTGAAATCATTTGAAAATAGATTTAAAAACAAGGAAGTAATTTGGAAATCATTTGACAATAGGTTTGAAAACAAGGAAGTTATTTTGAAATCATTTGAAAAGAAGTTTGAAATCAAAATTAATTTTGAAATCAGAATTCAGTGCTAACCAGAGTTTTAACAAGGTAACTGGGCACAATTACTCTGTAATTTTTGAACTCTTAAATTCTTGATACTCAAGAGTCTTGAATCTTGAATTCTTCTACTTTGATATCTTGATTCTTTGAACTGTACAACCTTCAATAATCATTACCTGCATAGATTTCTTGTATATACATATATATATACACACACACACACATATATATATATATTCTAGATAATAGTGTTAGTAATATTTTATAATAATAATGTTGAAACAAGGTCGTTGCCATCAAAACCATCATCATCAAATCTCATACTCTAACACATATTAAATTCTAGATTCACTTACTCGAGTAATTTCAAATTCAGATATGTTATTTCACCATTCAGTTATATTAAGCAACTCGTATATTCTGAAGTTAGGTTATTCAACTTCTAAAATAACTCATTTCATATTTAAATAAATTAGATATTCTAGTACTGAAAATCCAGGTCGCTGCAAAAAGCCTTGCTTTCAACCTCTTTTGGGTGCACTACGGGGCGATTAACAAAGCAATCAATCATAGATACTTCTGGAAGAAATAATAATCAAGAACATGGGACATGAGACCATCCGAAATCAATAAATATTAATGAGTGGCCTGAAATAATCTTCTGATCAAATAGAAACCTTCCTTGTTCATGTGCTAGAACCCCAAAAAAGGGTTTCACTAGTAACAAATAAAAGGGAAGAGATCGCGAAAAGATAAAAGAAACATTCTTGACCCTTAATACCTGGTTTTCTAACTAAATTACGGATATTGGGCCTTAGAAGTACTCGATTTGATTATAATTTAGCTAAACAAGTTTCAAATTGGAAAACCGTACCAACTAAACAAAAAATATTCTGAAACTTAAGAAAAATCGAATTGAAACATACAAAAATCCAATTATAACTAAATCTAGGGGTGTTTAAGATTTTCAAAATTAGATCCATGATTCGATTAAAGCTTAAATTGATTTCCGATCTTAATATAGAAATTAGGAGTTTCATAAACCTAAAAAAAAAATTGGTGATTGATCGTGAAATTGGAACTAAGATTGAAATATTTACCTTGAGTCTGTGAATTAAGATGAACTGGAATAATATTTGAGTTGTTAGAAAACTTTGATCTTGGAGCTCGAAAGTTTTGATTGTAGGTAAAAGAAAGAAGAAGAGAATGTACTATTTATAGGAAGGGTATACAAAATCAGTCGTCTGATTAAATCTAGCCATCCGATTAGAATACCAAAGGGTGGCTATGCTGAATATACATTTAGGAGAGGCTACAAGCTAGCCTTAATGACTTGAAAAGTCATAAACACCACTACACTTGGAGAGAAGGGGAGCGGGGAAGGGATAGTTTTAGCACTAAAATAACCATGAAGAACCAAGAGCATAAAGTGTAGTGAAGGGATGCCAAAAAACATAGAGCTTTCGATGTAGACGAAACTATTTCATCAAATCCTACTGCTGTATACTAGGCCAAAGAGAAAAAGGACCCTCTCAATAAATAAAAGCCCCTCTTGGTGATATTCGAAGGGCATGTTCTTTGAAACAACAATCTCCAAAGAAAAACTAAACTCACCCTTCGGATCGGTCGAAAGAAATGTTTAGGTAGCATGTTTCCTCGTAAGACATTCATTGGATAAAGAAGAACTTTATCTAAAAGAGTACAATCATTTAGTAATACCAAAGCCAAAAGCATGCAGAATCTTGTTCCTTCTGCAAATGGCTAGTCCCTCATATAGAGTATTTCATTCAGAGAAACAATCCGAAAGCATCTCAATAGTTGACCATCAGGAAATATTCGGAAAGACATGCCGTCGCTCCATGCCATTTCAAGAGCAACCTCATGCTATTGTAGGCGCCTTTATTAGACCTTTAGATTTTCCTCTGGGAAAGTCTAAAGGCACAAAGGGGTCAATCTGCACCTATAAATACACCCTAGGGATATAAAATACTGGTTGATTTCTTCATTTTCTCATTTGTACTAAAAAAGTACGAGCTGTAAACCTTAATTTCTAAATTAATCTGTGGATTTTTAATATCGAGATACCAAATCCATGTGCTTTTTCTGAATATTAATAAAAGAAGTTCAATCACTGAGGTAATGTTAAAGCATTTATAAATCATTATATTATTATCATCTTATCACTTGTAGTTCGACACCAGAGGCATCGAAAGGAATTTTTCAGCAAGAATACCTCCAGTTCCATCGAAGGGTTTCAATTGGTGAAATGAGATTAATAAGGCTGCTCAAGGAATTTCAATCCTAATATTTCTATAGCCTATGCACACCAAGAATTTCCTATGGTTACCGAAACCAATTAGATCACCCAAAACTAGACACTTTCCACAATAATGTATGACCAATTGGATAAACCTTTCGAAACCCAACGAAATGACATCGATGTACATGAGCTTTAACCCAGATACCTTTTGAAATGTCATATCTTTTGAAGGGAATAAGATATCCTAACTGAAAGGCATTAACGAGACTTTCACAGTTGAGATGAAAGGGATAAAGTACATAAAACGAATCTTCGCTCAAAGGGAAGTTCAAGATTCTAGCCGTAAGGATCGAATTACTTTCTTTTGTTACCATAAGGAAACGTTTCTGAGGAATTTAAGAATTCAAAATGGATCAAGAAATGGAATCATTCAACCATAAGGTGTAACCCGAATAAATTTCTTTTGAAAATAAGAATTTATACGAGGACCATGCCACTTTGGGGTGTTAACTATAAATTTGGCTAATGTCGCGGTTAACAAATTGTTATTTCTTAGATGGGGATTTTTGCCATAAGGACAAAAAGAGCAAAAAGTTTGCTCAAAAGGACAAGGGCCAAAAAATTTGCCCAAAAGGACATTTTCTAGTGCAAATGGTGGAATTCAGGTGGGCCCCTTGTTTTTACACTTTGCACTAAAAGTTGGCCTTTTGAGCAAATTTTTTGGCTCTTGTCCTTTTGGACAAACTCTTTGCTTTTTTTGTCCTTTACACAAGTTTCCTGTTCTTTCTTAGATTTACAAGCACTAAATGTTGCATATACATATTACATAGCTCAGTAGTTCATATCAGATAAAATCATTTAAGTCCAACTATCATAAACGTGAAATACAACAAATATTATAATCGCATGTTATAATCAGATTAATCTATTTTGGAAATTTCAAAAAAAAGTAAAGGAATTTCCTTGTTGATCTTATAAATTGGAAAATACTACCATTTTCGGATAATCTTAAAGTGCTACCATTAATTCATTGTCTCTTTCAAAGATCAAACACAAAGCTTCTATCCGTCACTAGATCACTACACATTTTATATGTTGTCAATTCATTTCCAATGCTTAGTGCACGAGCTTTGACACTATACATTTAATCACTATATAATAGTTATTGGCTACTAATTTGTGTATTAGGCTGACCATACAAACAAATTTGTTGTAACTTGTCTCATAACCAAATAGTTAACATATCATATGACACAACAGTGTAAATAGACGTATTCGACCAAAGGAAAAAAGAGAACAAATATGTGCAAAGTTGCTTTCGGTAGTGAGCTAATCTAAGCAGGAAAATTAAGGAATTTTGTGTGTTTTGAAGTTGGGAAAGTTCATATTTATGACTATTTTATAATCTTACATTTTACATGCAATTAAATGTACATATAAATTATAAACTAAACAAAACCGATAACTTGTAGTTGTCAAAATGAAAGCTAATAATCTAAATATGCGTACCAATGTGAAAAATAAGCATAAGACCAAACTTTAAAGAAATAAAAATATATTAAAGGACATAAAGTTTTATTTTTTTGACCAAAGGAAAATTTATGAGAAATATTAGGTAGAAGGACAGTGTTAGATATAACTAGTATTTTGTATAGTGTAAAATTGACTATAATTGCAGTTATAAATAACATTTTCATATGCTGTAATAATTGAATATAATGCTAATTATAGTTTGCATTTTCCTTTAGTCCAGTTTTTTATTATCAAAATTTGTTCTTCAGTCTAAAAATGAAACTTGATGTTCCATATACAATGCAAACTACATGAATACGTGCTTCATTATTTATTTACTGTAATTGAATAGGTTAAACAATCAGACATAACATACTATGGGAGAAAGTTGCTTTAATATGAATGAACAACTAATTACTAGTCAGTACACTATGCACATTTTTAGATTCATTCTTTCAGCATAGAGACTGACATTACAGATTCAAGCCAAATAATATAGTACTTCCCATGTTTCGATATAACCTAAATATGCTGTGCTTTCCAAGAGAAAAGCTTTCTAACTAAACCAAAATTATCACAATTAATCCATCATCTAACAAAATGTTAATCAAACGAAGCAAAAAATTACGTTCAAAATAATCAGCACAAAAAAAAAGAATCTGTAAGCATCTGCTTCCAAATTCCTTTTATTCCTAATATGTAAAACTATAACTACTTGTGTATTGCTAAAAGCACCCAAATTTCTTCTTCTTAATATCATGAATGGTATTAGAAAGTGTAAAACTGGGTGCTTTTAGACCTACACCACCACGTGATACTAAAAGCACCCAGTTTTACACTTCCTAATACAATGGTATTAGGAAGAACAAATTTGGGTGCTTTTAGCAGCACTCTTACTTGCTCATTCTTTATCACCAAAACTTTAAAATTTGCTATTTACGTCTACAAATTACCATATCATGCTTCTAAAGTGCATTCGGGTTCATAAACGTCAACAGATTTTCATATCTTACATTAATAATTTTATCTAATAACTAAGCAAATAATTAAATAAAACATGCTAACGTTAAAACAAATTCATGTTATTCCTCTTTTGGGTAGAGTTCACCAAATCCTCAAAGCCTCACATCGATGGGAATCACAAGATTGCAGCACAAATATTGACGTATTAACAAAGTTTAATTTGATAATTTATTGATTGAGTCGGAATTGATTGGTTTAGCTTCTGATTTTGAGTAATCGATAGTTAATTGATTTAGGTTTTTTTTTCTCCTTTTTAATCAAACGAGGAAATTGAAACAGAACGACTATCTATATTTACTTTTATGGTTTTGGGTACGAAACACGGTGGGCTAGTTATGGTTCGAATTGAACATATTCCCAACACGGTGGGGGATTTGATGAGCCGGAACGAAATAAAGAGCTTGGTCAAGCCCCACTTTCCCAACAGGGAGTGAGGTTTATCAGTTAATTTTGTTTTTGTTATATGGATTAAACGGAAAACTATTTGTTGTTTTAATGTAATATAATTTTTTACGAAATTGCTAGAAAGCCCGAAAGAATTTAGGGCAGATTGTTAGGTTTTACAAATAAATGGTTCGGATTTAATCAATCTTGTAAAATGAATGTTGCCCCATGAAATGCGTGAATGCCGCACCTTCCTGGCCTTCTTTTTTGGGCTCCATAGCATATTCCAATTTTTTATCCTATCCAACAATATGAATGACATTTTATCGTTAAACAGCAATTTTATTGCCGTTTAAAGATCTCCACTTAAAAAAATGTGGGGGCAATCCCCACCCACTTGATTTTTGAACTCACGCTGCTCGCGCCACTGCTGCAACGCGAGTTCGCGATTTGAAGGGGGATCAACCCCACTTTCTCCAGCATTCCCACTATTGGAAACGCTCTTACAACTTTATATTGTTAATGATTAACCACAATTAAGAAGTGTCTTTTAACTGTCAACCGACTCAAATTTGATCGTTTAAGATCGACCAGTTAATTAAAAATTGGACTAATCAGTTATATTGGTTTGAACTGTTCAGTCGATGTCTGTTAAGTCCATCAAATGTTCACTCGTAGTAATAGCTATATGAATAAAAAAAATATTGCATTTTTAGAAAATAAAGTCAGAGTAAATAATTCCACGTGCGGAGAATTAAAAGAAAATTAACTCAATTATGTATGACTGCTCGTAGGCCCGGCCCTGAGCATAGACCACCTAGGCGGTGGCCTTGGACCTCGGGTCCGGGAGGAGGAGGGAAGGGAAGTGGAGGGCCTCAAACTTTTGGGTTATTTAATAAAAAAGAAATTTCAGTTAGCAAATCATATAGAGAGTTATTTGGTATGGTGGTAACCTTTGTAGTTGTTGTTGTTAGAGACTTGGGATCAAATCTTAACACGTTCAAACTGATTCATCTAAAATCCAAGTAGAAAATTTATATGATAGAAAATTATTGTAAACATTATAAATGATACTGAATTACTTAAACTCATCCCTCGTCATGATGACTCATAGATGAGGAGAAATCATTGCTTGGTGAGTTTAAAATACTTAAACGCGAATTAATTTTCAATATAGGATCAAATACCCTGGTGTAATATAACTTAGGTAATTTGTATTCCAATCCACGGTTTTAATAAGTTAATCTACCATTTTACTTTAATAAATTAATCCACAACTATTTTGTAAGTTAATCCACGAGTGGATTAACTTAAAGATTTCATCCTATCATATACCTTACAATTGATTTTTTTGCTTCTTGTTTTACCATGACATTACAAAACCCCTCATTTTACTGGACAATTGAAAGCAAAAAACATATACAAAAGAAGGAAACCACATTACATTACAATATACGACAACCATGGGTAATTAAAACTATACAATTGTGTACAGATTCGCAGAATTGAAGAGAAAAAAACTAACATGACAAATACTAATTGGGATAACCAGCTCGCAAAAGATACGGAAAATATAGCTTCAATCTATTTATGTGTTCATCCTTTCCATTCTACATTTCACACATAAGTCATTCCTAATTTTTCAATACAAACCGACAGCCACAAATAGTGCAAAACAACATAACAAAGAAGAAGTAAGCGCATCAATGCAAATTGCATTTGCAAACAACTAACTTCTTAAAAAACAGAACATTTTTTTGGGCATCCATTGAATATAGTGTTAGCTTCCACATTTCTAAATCATAAAAAATTGTGTTACAGTATGCTTGTTGTCGATACATCATATCTGCAATATTCATTGGTTAATAACGAAAACAATAGAAGGATGAACGCTAAAAAATAGCTGATGAAGAATTTACTTGCTTGTTTTCTGTTGTAGTTTGTATAATTGACAAATGTTGTCTTACTATTTCAACATATTAAACCATCAAGACTTTCCAATTTATACTACAAGGAATTAAACCACCAATTGAAAGACCACTATTGTTTAATTGATTAAAATTTAGTTCATTATTTCACTTGAAATTTTTTTAATGATCTTTTAACTACTATGTGGGTTTCATCATTTTAACATAGTTTTTATTGTATCTATTCATAATCTGGCTGTTTGCAAAGCACCGCGAACCGTAATCATTTACATAGTAAGACACCTTTGTATATAAATAATCAACTTCAAACAAAAAAAAATAATCAAATTACTTATTATTATTACGTTGAATTACTCTACTTAAACTTGGATTTAGATGGTAAGATTTCAGAAACAAGTATAAGATAAAACGTAGAGAAGAAGACTGAGAAGGAAAAAAAGGTAAGTTTTTTTAGGTGGATACACTGATTAAAATTTGAATTTTAGTGAAAGTCGACGATCCTATAAAATAAGGTGGATTAACTTATTAAAGTTGTGGATTAGAATAAAAATTACCTATAATTTAATGTCCATACTTTGTCCATTTTCATGCATATCCCTTTTAACATTTTAAATTTGAATTTATGTTACTATGCTATATGTTTTACTTTTCATATGGAGTGCGTACATTGTTTGTTCTTAATTCCCAATTATCCAATCAATACCACTTTTAGGATTTATATCGATTTATCCAACACATGCATAAAGGTGAAAGATGCAGATCGACTGAATACGAATATCAAATGTTAGAATTAGATGATGTTGTAATAAAAAGATAGAAAATTGTAAAGTATATTTAGTTATCGAAAAATATTATAATTTCACTATTTAATTAATGACACAATGAAAAATCCTTAACCAACAATTTGTTTTTACAATCCAAATATGTTCAATCGGCCATTAACATACTTACAAAAAAAATTCATTGAAAAAAAATATTTACAAAGAAAATTCAATGGACTTTGATTTCATATTTTAGTATTGAACACACTAAGAGAATAAAATATTTGAACTTTTTAGTGTAAATGTATTGTTCAACTTATCCAATTAACATGGTAAAAATACATTTGTTATTTATCTAATAAGTTTCATTGCAAAAGTTTTAGTTTTGAATCTTATATCTAGATGTTCATGCCAAATGCCAAAATCAAGTGTGTCATCACATAAAGCGCACTTCATGAATTTAATTGGAGAGCAAATTTCCAGAACTTTCTCATTTTCAAGTTTCTTACCATCATCCGTCAAATCAGAATGTTTTTTTTATCATATTGGATCTATTTCTCATCTAATAACAATCTGAGTTACACGGTGCAATTTACTCCAATAAAATCAGATCAGTTGCAGTACTCATAAATGGTGAAAACTAGGTCATGAAAGAGGTTGTTAAAAGAAAACCATTTCCATTCTATAGTTATTAATCTCAAATATTTTGAACTACATATTAAGGACAAAGTTGCATTTTCTTCTATTAATGAACAATTAACCAATACTGTCTAGTTTGAATGATAATCTAGTTTGGAGCAAACTATATTCAACCACGTCATATTTGTATGTGGTTTAAAAAACATAACGACATTTTGAGTATAAATTGATAAGGAAGAGGGGAGAGGGGTGAAGAGGAAAAATTAGGATGCGATTATTTTTTAAAGATGAACAGGGTGAAAAGGAGAAAAATAGGGTTAAAAAAAATTAGCCTTCAGAGCATCTCCAATAGGCATTGATTATAGTTCTGAATTTCCAATATTCACCAAGTTTTCTTCCCAATAGACGTTACGAGTCATAATATTCAACCAAATATTCAGGGACCAATTTTGAATTCAGAATTGGTCCCGAGTGCGTAAAAAACAGGTATTCTATCGTGCGGCATCTAAAACATAGGTGTCGTATCGTAAGATGTCTATTTTTTCGGCGCTTTAGCTATGTAAAAAATTTCCCGTCTATCGTAAGTCGCCTAAAAAATAGGTGTGCTATCGTAAGATGCCGATAAAATCGATGCCCGTTGATTTTATCACCAAGTAGTTAAAAAAACCACGCGACTATTGAGGAAATTTTCAAATCTCCCCCTTAATCTTACGAAATGTAATATTACGTTTCGTAAGATTGTTGGAGATGCTCTAGATAACACCATTGCAAGAACGCCATAGCCCCAACCATTCCTCCCTAACCTTCTTCACCCACTAACTTCAACACCACCTTACCATCATCTACACCATTTCATAAAACTATGAGCAACCTCTGTCACCCTTCAGCAATCAAACACGCAGAACTTCTTCCATTGCTCCTGTAAAGTTCAACAAACATCCTCCTCCGGCCTCCACTTTTCATACCGACAACAACCAAATCCCAACCACACCTAAACAACAGCTTCAACTCCCCCTCCATAAACCAAACTGCAAAAGCAGCTCGGCATTTATGCAAAATCAGCAGCATAACACATCAACTACCACCCATTGCATTCAAACAATCTACGTCAACCACACAACTTGCATCACCTGAACAATCAAGCATAACAACGTGACACCTTCCACGACATTCACCATCGAAAATAGCAACAACTCCCACTCTACCAAATTGTCACAACCCTGCTCCAACACGACCATCAGCAATCACTGACCTTCAACTCAAGCTTCAACCAACATCACCACTGACCGACTGCATCCCACCAAAGTTCAACAACACCAAAGCACCAACTTAAACCCGCAATAACCTCTTGCAACCCACTACAAGCTTCACAACAACAATTATATGATAGAATTTTCTTCATTTTACGATCTTTCATAATTAATGATGTACAATTCAATTGAATAGTCATATGATCACCAATACCAAATATTTCACAAACAAAAAGAGAGAAACTTAATATGACCTATTGTTTAAGATGGCGCACCTTGATTAGCAGCGGAAGATGTAATGGTTGTCATCTTCTTTCTTTGGCTTCTAATGTTTATTCTTCTTCTCAGAATTCGGTTTCTTCCTCTTGCACTATTTCCTTATGTGGTTCTAGATGGAGAAAAATACAACTCTTTTTCTTAGGGAGAGAAAGAACCCAGTCCTTTATATAACATTTAACTCTAAATTTGGTACGTCCATCATATACCAATTCAACGTTTAAAATTAATCATAGACCTAACATTCTAAATATGAACGGTCTATTTATATCTTAATTAATCGGGTCACATTACGATTAGAAATTGCATAATGGAAAATGAAACGTTCTATTTATGATCCAATTAATTGGGTCATATTAAGATTAGAAAATGCATAATGGAAAATGAAACGTTATATTTATGACCCAATTAATAGGGTCGCATTAAGATTAGAAACCACATAACGTTAAAGGTAAGTGAAACGTGTTACTGCAGTTTTATAGCAGATTTCTAACATTCTCCCTCTTGACCCGATTATTCATAATATCAAGCGTTGAACATCATACTATGATAAATTGCTGAGAGTTATGGTGGTTGTGCATTATTAATTCAATGCATTCCCTTTCATATACTACATTACTAGCAATCCATCAATTTACATTCATAATTTATATAAAACGGTATAATGGTCCGCATAATGTCTTATATCATAATGATTAAACACAACATTTTTATAAGACTTTTTCTTGTTTAAAATTGCATAAAGTACGTGCTACCACAATAAAACAAGAGACACATGATTGTATATCAGAAACGCATAAAAGATATCAGAATGTCACACATAAATCATTATTAATACAACCAAAACTCTTTCTATGAACATGTTCCTCAAATTGTTTTGGTTGTAACCCTTTCGTCAAAGGGTCTGCAATCATAAGTTTTGTCCTGATGTGCATGATTGACACTCTTTGTTTCTGAACCTTATTTTTTACAACAAGATACTTTAGTTCCATATGTTTGACACCTTTAGAGTACTTGTCGTTCTTTGAGAAAAATATTGCTGTAGAATTATCACAACAAATTTCATGTGGCTTGCTAATATGTCGACAACCGCAAGTCCTGAATTAAGGTTCTGCAACCATAACACATGAATTGTGGCTTCATAACATGCCACAAATTCTGCCTCTATAGTAGACGAAGCAACGATAGTTTGTTTCGCACTTCTCTATGATATGTTTGAGCAAACATAAACAGGTAACCAAAAGTCGATTTTCTAGTATCGATGCATCCAACAAAATCTGAATTACTATATCCAATTACCTCCAATTCATTGGATCCACTATACATAAGCGTGTAATCTTTCGTGCCTTGTAAGTATCTCAAAACTTTTTTGCAGCTTGCCAATGTTTCCTTCTTGGATTACTTTGATACCTCCCTAACATACCGACCACAAAACTGATATCCAATCTAGTACAGGCTTCAACATACATAAGACTATCAACTACAGATGCATTTTGAATTGATTCCATTTCCTTTCGTTCAACATCATTCTTAGGATATTGCATGAGACTAAATTTATTGCCTTTCTATACAGGAACTTTCCCAGGTGAACATTTACTCATATCAAATCTCTCTAGAATCCTTTCAATATATCCTTTCTGAGACAATTCCGATATTCTTTGTGATTGATAACGAAATATTTATATTCCAATTACATAGGATGCATCTTCCATATCTTTCATTTCAAAGTTCATTGAGAGAAATTTCTTAGTCTCATGCAATATGCTTAAATTATTTGCAGCAAGTAAGATGCCATCAACATAAAGGACTAGATAAATTAACTTGCACCCACTGATCTTTTGGTATAAACACTGATCAACCGTATTTTCCTTAAAACCAAAAGACGTAATAATGGTATTGAACTTAATATACCATTGTCGGGAGGCTTGTTTAAGTCCATATATTGATTTCTTAAGTTTACACACCAATTGTTCTTTACCTTATATAGAAAAACCCTCAGATTGATCCATATAAACTTCCTCGTAATGATCTCCGTTCAAAAAGGCTGTTTTCACATCCATTTGATGCATTTCCAAATCGTAATGAGCTACTAATACCATTATAATTCTTAGTGAGTCCTTTTTTGAAACAGGAGAAAATGTCTCCTTGTAGTCAACACTATCTTTCTGAGTATAACCCTTAACAAAAAGTCTAGCTTTATACCGTTCGATATTACTACTAGAGTCGTGTTTGGTTTTTAAAAACCTACTTGCATTTGACTCTTTTAAACCCTTGTGGTAACTCAACGAGATCCCAAACTTCATTCGGTTGCATGGATTTCAGTTCTTCTTTCATGACATTAATCTATTCCTTTACCTCTTTTCTTTCTATAGCATGTGAAAACGAAACTGGATCCTTATTGATTTCTATATCATAAGCTGATTCTTGCATATAAACCACATAATCATTAGAAATAGTTGACTTACGATCTCTTTGAGATCTTCTTAATGCTACTTGTTGTGGTTCATGCGTATCATCATTATGTAAGTCATTTCCTTTAAGAAGTACTTCTTCATTTATATGTTTTTCATCATCATGTTGTTTTTCAACAGCTGGAACAACATTTGAAGTAATAGTGGATGGAGGAACTATTGTAGGCAGTGTAACATTTACCCATGTTTCCTTTATTTCTACTATTTCTCTTTACTCTAACTGACTTCACCAATCTCGATGAATCTAGCATTACCAGTTTCTACAATTCTTGGACTATGATTAGGACAGTAAAACACATATCCTTTAGATTTTTTAGGGTAACCTAAGAAGTACCCAGTAATCGTTCTAGAATCTAATTTCTTTTAATGTGGATTATAAATTCTCGCTTCCGCTGGATAACCCCAAACATGCAGGTGTCTTAAGCTAGGTTTTCTGTTAGTCCATAATTCAAAAGGAGTCTTTTGAACAACTTTGCTAGGAACCCTATTCAACAAATAATTAGCGGTTTTGAGAGCATACAACCACAAATTCTTAGGTAGTGTAAAATCTGACATCATACTCCTAATCATATCTATTAACGTTATATTGCGCCTTTCTGCCACACCATTTTGCTGTGGTGTACCTGACATTGTGTATTGCGCACATATGCCATGACTTTCGAGGAATTTTGCAAATGGACCTGGACACTAGGCTAACTCATTATGTTTGCCATAATATTTACCACCTGTATCGGACCTTATGATTTTCACATTTTTATCTAATTGCCTCTCATATTCCTTTATAAACTTTTCAAGCACATTCATAGATTGAGATTTCTCATGAAGCAAATAGACATAACCATAACGGGAAAAATCGTCAATAAAAGTGATGAAATACTTTTCTCCATTGAAGGCTGGAATGTCCATAGAACCGCAAACATCAGTGTGGATTATTTCAAGGTGTTGGCTGCTTCTAGTGGCTCCTTTCTTATTATGTTTGGTTTGTTTACCTTTAATACAATCGATACATAATTGTAGATCACTAAAGTCCAAATTTGACAAAATTTCATTACTTACTAATCTCATCATTCTTTCATTGGATATGTGACCTAGTCTATTATGCTATAAGAAAGAAGAATTTTCATTCAACATGCTAAGTTTGCATCCAACATTATTTACTACATTCAGCAAGGAATTTGCATAATTGTCATTCAGTTTCAATCTATATAAACTATCAATTAGAACACCAGAACCAACATTATCAGTATTCTTATATAAATCAAAACAACAAGATCCAAACATACATCTCAAACCAGAAATATCCAATTTACTTACGAAAATAAGGTTTCTTGATAATGAAGTACATAAAGGGTACTATATAAGTCCAATACATATCCACTTTCTAGAATTAGATGATAAGCCCTAATGCCTTCTATTGTGGATTTCATTCCGTTTCCCATAAAGAGAAAACGTCCTTCATTGGATTTATAGTTCAGATCATAAGAAATCCCTGCACATTATTGGAAACATGTGCTGTAGCACCAGTATCAAGCCACCATGTATTAATAGGAACTTCAACTAAATTTGATTCAAAACATACGAAAGATAGATGATTACCTCTCTTTTCAAACCATGTTATCCTTTTCCAGACAGTCATTTTGATAGTGTCCTTTCTTTTTACAGAAATGACATCGAACGTCCTTTAGTTCCTTCTTTTCCTTATCCTGCCCATTCTTAGTAGTGCCTTTTTCTTCTTGAAATGACTTGATTTTCCATTCTTTTCTTTACTAGCTTTATTACTCACAAAACTTACTAAGTGATTCACTTGATTTTTTAAACGTACTTTTTCCTGAACAAGTCTACTGGCCAATTCATTAACATTCTACTTATCCTTTATAGTGTTATAGTTAATTTTAAAAGGTCCATATTCAGAAGGTAGTGAGTTCAGAATAAAATGGACAAAAAAAGAATCCTCTACTATAAGCCCAAGCGAGTTTAACCTAGCTGCAAGATTAGTCATCTCTATAATGTGCTCTTGCATAGTTCGTGACTCATCAAACTTCATGGTCGTGAGTTCTACCATAAGAGTATCAGCGAGTGACTTATCAACTAAACGAAAACGCTCTTCCATAAATTGCATATATTC
The DNA here is from genome assembly GCA_030737875.1 of Allium sativum. Taxonomy (NCBI): domain Eukaryota; kingdom Viridiplantae; phylum Streptophyta; class Magnoliopsida; order Asparagales; family Amaryllidaceae; genus Allium; species Allium sativum. The sequence goes on along the minus strand of CM060912.1, from coordinate 843,204,208 downwards.
CTTGGCACTTTCTGTTTGCGGAATTGTTGACCTGATGTTGTTAGCAACGATCATCTTAATAAACATAAGCCTCAATCTGTTACTACGTTCCCATGCTTTATGGTGTGATTTTTGTTTTTGCCTCAATACTAGCTGTTGTAAGAGCAACAGGTTTATCCTCAAGGTGTGCCAAGTCAAGATCCTGAACACCTAAATGGAAATTGACTTGTTCTCTCCATTCAGAATAATCAACACTGGTGAACAATATAACAGATGAAGCACGTATATTCATGGGAACTACTACAAATAAAAATTGGAATAATTATAAGCTCATAACTAATGGGATTCAGATATGTACATAACAGTACAATATAGCACTGCTTTGGGTAGACACTATCTTATACTTAACATAATTAAATACCAAAATATAAGTGAGTAATAAATATATTCAATTAAATAGACCTGGCATCTTTGGATGATCAATATTTATTTAATCAAAATATTTGTTAAACTTTATCATGTCAACTAGTTATAGAACAAGACTTTCCTTTGGGTAAGTTCTCAGATTCTATCATTAGTGACACCAGTTTTTTTTTTTTTTTTTTTTTTTTTTTTTTTTGTTGGTATAATTATAACTGGCAATTTCTATCGATAATCATTATATCACTTATGCACTAAATGCTTATTCTGATTTTGACCACTTTGGTGAATAACAAAATCATGAATCACATATGCATAAATGACTTATTACACATACTCGATTAAACATCATGAGTAAAGCATAGAATAGATCAACTGCAATCATAGGAAATATTCAGTTATTGGTTTTCTCCGATACCACATGATAGAGTTTTCTTCATTTTACGATCTTTCATGATTAATGATGTACAATTCAATTGAATAGTCCTAGGATCACCAATACCAAATATTTCAAAAACAAAAAGGGAGAAACTTGATATAATCTATAGTTTAAGATGACGTACCTTGATTAGCAGCGGAAGATGTAATGACTGTTATCTTCTTTCTTTGGCTTCTAATGTTTACTCTTCTTCTCAGAATTCAGTTTCTCTCTCTTACCTTATTTCCTTATGTGTTTCTAGATGAAGAAGAACACAACTCTTTTTTTAGAGAGAAAAAGGACTCAATTCTTTATATAACATTTAACTCTAAACCTGGTACGTCCATCATATACCAATTCAACGCTTAAAATTAATCACAGACTTAACGTTCTAAATATGAACGGTCTATTTATGTCCTGATTAATCGGGTCACATTAAGATTAGCAATGCATAATGGAAAATGAAACGTTCTATTTATGACCCAATTAATCGGTTACATTAAGATTAGAAAATGCATAATGGTAAATGAAACGTTCTATTTATGACACAATTAATAGGGTCACATTAAGATTAGAAACCGCATAACTTTAAAGGTAAATGAAACGTTTTATTGTAGTTTCTAAAAGCAAATTTCTAACATTATGACCACACTCGCGGCACATCTTCCTCTTTGACCTGCCTTTACACTGATATCGACCAGTCGTCAATTGCGTCTACCCACCATACCGCGACCACCCAAATCGCGAACTCCTCTATGAAAAAAATCTTCTTTCTACCAAATCATCACTCCCAATTGCCAAACTGTGCCTATGCATCTTCGACCGCTTTTCAAATCAAATTTTGAATCTTGCAATTGCCGAATCAAGTTTCCCAAAGAGATTTTCCTTTTTCAATCTTGTGATTTTTCCGTCTTAAGAGTATTTGGGACTTTTGCTTCTGAATTACGGAACAAATTTTAGGCAGAGGATAATAATAAGATGGCGTATTTTGGTACAGTGCTTCGGCTTTTTGGCTTGTGGGCTTTTGGTTGAATTTTTACATACAAGACTTGAACTATTTCAGCAATTGTCAATCATTGTTTGCATCCTTTGTACCATCAGAAAGTCGTTAAATTAAACAACTTACAACAAAAACTGAACATTTTCTATTAAGTCGGAATGAACAAGCCATCACCTGTTATGATATTCTCTATAACTCATTTGTATATTGCAGTAACTTGTAGAGAAATGACTAAAGTTTGTCATCTTGAGGGTAGGTTATATTAAATTCTCTAGTATGACCCTTCTCAACAAGTAAATCTCCTTTTATTTTCATCCATATTATCTCAAACTCCTAGATCGTGTATGTTCAAAACTTGTTCCGAAGACACGAAATTTGTTTCAATCAATTGATCTAAACGTTGGACATCACTTTCATTTACTATTTGTAGTGATGAAATATCAATATCATATGCACTTTCTTCTGTATCATTTATTTCTTCATTCACTGAGGTATTGTTTCCTACTATGTCATCAAAATCAATTTCATGTCCCAAATCAGAAGATTGATCTGCATTATCAATTAAATCTCACTTTTGGAAAAAGACTTGCTAAGTGACCCTTTTAATGATTCGCTATTCTTCATTTCTTTTTTGTTATTTTCCTACTAGAGCTTCCAGGTGGTTGTTTTTCGTGAAAATATTACAGATGCCTTTTATTTTTTTCAATTTGAAAATACGATTCCTGTCCCCAAAAAAAAAAAAAATGCAGTAAGTTAAACACATGTTATTTGTCACAACATTTTTTTCATCAAACTTATAAATAAAAATTATTTTTTCTTAAACATATATAGCATTTAGAAATTTCAATATATGCACATGAACTCAAATTCTCCTCCAAAATTCTAGTGCAAAAAAAAAAAAAAAAAAAAAAAAACAACAAACGGAAGAAGGAAGAAAAAGAAAAAACCATTCTTTCTTTTTGCCTCATCTATATCTGTAGACTTAGCTATTTTCTTATCTTGGCTAACCATCACTAGTTAGTTGGTTGCTTAACTGCATATTTTGCCTAACTACAATTAGTTATCTTTGACTCTTACAAAAAAAATCCATTGAACACTGGAAAAACTGTAGTTAATAGCACTAACATGAAATAAAATTTGAAGCTGTGTGACAAAATACTAACTTACATAAGTAGTAACTATATATTCAGTTTACACACCTGTAGATACAAATTAACGCAATGTGAATGTTCATATATGTTATTCTTCGGAATACGCGAGATATAATATAAAAACATAACAAATAATTTACCCAGGTGAACTGACAGGAAAAGATTAACATATGGCTCATATCTTCACCAGTTATACTCAAAATTGTTAAAAGTTGGCGAGTCCCTTCTTACGTCATTGGCTTTTTTGAAGGATCTACGTTGCAAACTAAATTATAATACATACATAAGCCCTAATTCAAGCCATTAATCAAAAAGTAGACAAATAGGATAATTTGGAAAGAGAAGAAAAAAAAGGGGAACCTAGATTGCCTATCTCAGATTTTTGCGTTGTGTGAGAATTGTCTTCTCTGAATCTTCTTTCCTTCTTCTTCGGATAGCCCTAACTGTATCTTCCTTCTCCTAATTTGAAATATCCCTAACCTTATGATTATTCCCAACCGAAGGTTGATAGTAAATCAACTGACCCCAACAGGGGATCAGTAGGCCTAATCCGGGTTGCTTTGACAACCCGGTATGTTGCCAAAGCAACCCAGGAGGTTGCTTGGTAAATTAGGCTTAACCGGCTTTAAATAAATTAATTAACAAATTTTTTTTTTTTTTTTAATTCTCAGTCGCCTAAAAGAATTAATGCGCTGAGATCTTTTTTCGGTTTCGTTAGCCGGCTAATTTTAAGCCGGCTAAGAGGGTTTATTTATTTATTATTATTTCCTTAGCCGACTTATTTTAAAGTCTTCTAAAAAAATAAATTTTTTTCTTGTTGGGGGTTTGCTTTGGTTGACCCAGCATGAACTGATCAAAACCAATCCACATGGTTGGGAATGCTCTAATAGGTGAGATTAAGATTTGAGTTATCAAAGAGCGTAATTGCCTATGATGTCTTCTTTGATTCTTCGCCTCTTCCTTGTTGTGTGCAACTTCCACGATTTTAATTTTTCTTTTCCTTTTCACGCGATCCGCGTTTTTTTTTCTACAGGCGTTCGCCATTGAAGTATGCCCCCTTTGCGTTGATGTTGCCCCATGTAATGACCCAGTTAGCACTGGGTCAGGACCGGATCTGATCAGAACTTTTGCAGCCATCCATCCTTTCTTTCTTTCTTTCTTTCTTTTTTTTCTTTTTTTTTTTTTTTAAAATAAAAATTAAATGTATCCAGCTTTTAAATGAACGTGCATGCATTTTATACTAGCACTAATAATGACAATTCAACTTATATTCCACGGTATTTTTTCGAAATTCTAAAAATAGTCTTATCCATTAATAAATTTTCACCACAAATTTGCAGCCTTCACCATATTCTCATTGAGAAATGCTAAGCTCACTCTCCCTTAGGGAGAGTGAGCTTGTACTTGCCACTTGATTGGTGGAAATGAGTTGGCACCAATCATTAGCTATGTATGATATAATAAATGCCAACCCATTTCCACCAATCAGGTGGCAAGTACAAGCTCACTCTCCCTAAGGGAGAGTGTGCTTCTCATTCTCATTTACTATCATTCATCAACCGAATGTTATCAGTTCATCATTGATATCACTGACACACGACTTGAAATAAAAATGTTCCGACTATCAAGACCTTTGCACTTACAAGTTACAACACATATCAATCCACTTATTTTTTTAATTTAAAAATTAATATTTCTGATTATTAAATGCATGTACTTGCATTTCAAAAGGAAAATCATTTTTGATGGATTGAATAAAGCAGCAAGGCTGAGTTCTATCTACCAAAACAAAATGTATATTCAATGAAAAAAAGACAAGGATTATTCAAAAGTAGAACAGCAATCACCAGTATCAGACTTACAGATCTACTTGAATACAAGCCGAGTTCAAAGATCAATTTACGTCATACTGTTATCCAATTACATTAAAGTCTTTTAAATAATTTGTGCATCTCACGATCTATGTTCTATGGTTCTAAGGAAATTTCATTACATGTACAAAACCAGTATCATATAAGTATACATACCGCAAAGCTCCTAAATACATAATACATATACAAAAATCTGACACCTATCATTGAAGCTCCTCACAAGTGTGCGCTGATTGACCTCAAATGCAGTCCAACATCTCAAGTCAAATACCCAGCAACGTACCCAATTAAAACTGCTGAAACTCAATGTTATCACCACCATTCATAACCACAAAATCTCTGCCTGGTACTTCAGGCGGTGCAGCACATCGTATCAACGCCCAATTAAGCCCAGCAAAAAAAGGATGTCTCTTAATCTCAGCCGCACCTCTCACCGATCCAAGCCTCTCCTCCGGATCCTTCGCCAGCAGCCGTCGAATTAAATCCTTGGCAAGCAAACCAACTTCGGAACTTTCCGGAAACTCCAGCGTCAAAGAAACAGCATTCGAAAGTGTGTCCTCGTTGCCTAACCCTTTAAAAGGAGTTCTACCATAAAGCAGTTCATACAGAAACACCCCTAAAGTCCACCAATCGACGCTGCTTCCATGTCCGTCTCCCCTTATTATCTCCGGAGCCAAGTACTCATGTGTCCCGACGAAGGAGTTGGATCTGGCACTGGTCGGCTCCACGACGAGCTGTGGAAGCGAGCTAGGTGTGTTGGGCTTCGGTTTCGGTAAACGAGGAGTGAAGCAGGACGGCTCGAGGCAGAAGGGCTCTATGCAGTCAGACTCTGTGCATGGCCCCGGTGGCGGTTTGGGTTGGACATGCTTGGAGGAGGATGGGAGGAGAGTTGGGTTCACGGAGCATCTCATGGAGAGGTCGAAGTCGGAAAGCATTATGTGTCCATCTTCTCGTACTAGAATGTTTTCGGGTTTTAGGTCACGGTATATCACACCGAGCATGTGCAGGTACTCTAGAGCTAGTAGGACCTCTGCAACATAGAACCTATGAAGAAAATTGAGAATGTGAGTTAAGAATCGATAAAATTACACAGTTTTGAAAAGAACAAAGAATAAGCCCTAAAAGATATATGTCTGTGCCTAACATAAATATAAGCACTTCAACAGGACGTTTACTGACTAGAAGTCTGCACCTTCCTCCCTGCAAGCTTATGCACATTCCTCTCTGCAATTATATACTCCCCCCAATCCAAAATATGCACGGGAATTAAGAAAAAATTCAAATGCTTCTTTTTGATGGATTGGCTCCTTTTTTCATGCAAAGTTAAGTTACTTTCTTTATTTCCAAATACAAAAAAAGGTTGTTGGGGTTTCCAAAGCAGCCCTACTCACATTAGCCAATATAAGTACTTCATGGCAAGTCAATAAAGTAGATACAATTTATTATAGATAAAAACGTCTTATATTTTGAAATACAAAAAACTTCATAAAACGTCATATATTTTGGACCGGAGGGAGTATGTAACTAATTGATTACATTCATTGCTATTTTGCTTGGAGTCGGCAAATTGAACACAACATTAAACACAAATGGTGACACAATGGATCTTGACAGTTGAATTTTTTTTGTCTTTAGGTGGACAGTTGAACTTAGTGGGCAGTCCAATGCTGAAGGTTTTTTGTATCACCAATTGTGTCTATATTTCGTGACTAAATAGATTTTCCCATACTGTTATATTCAGTAACTTGTAGGATTTGTTGTTCATAATATCTCACTTGAGTGATTCACTTGTTTACGACTAAGCTTGTAAGTAATTTTGATCAAGGAAATGTTTAAAACAACCACATGATTTCATATTTTCATGCACAGTCACATACACAAATATGCCATATTATGTAATTTGTTAAATGCTCATTACATTAAGTTGTAATATTCAAACATGTAAATTAAATTATTTTAATTTAAATGATCAATCTTATTCAAGCATTTATACTTGGAATTCAATATTGAAACCAAAACAACTTGGAAATTATCAATACAAATTTCTTTCAAGAGGCATTCAGAATAATTTGTTGCCTAATGGGCTTTTATAAATGTGTCACTAAATTTTTTGGTTACCAAATATCTAATATTTCTTAATTCCATGGACTATTTCAAAATTAGTTTCTAAATGTTTAATATGCAAAGTATTAAGCCAAAAAAAAAAAAAGTACTTAAACTGCTTCATACTCATGTTCACCGGCCCTTGAAATAATGCAATGCACATCATCTGTTAAACTTTTAAAACTTCCATGAGTACTGATGAGTTATGATAGAAGAAAGCATAACATTTTGCATGCGGCGCCATACAAAATGCAAAAACACAAACAAAAAGCATCACTGAAGAATGTATTTTCCATGGTTTTTGACATTACCTAGCTGCAGGTTCCGTGAAATACCTCCCAGGTTGCATTTGCCTAAGAACATGTAAATCGCCACCAGGACAATATTCCATAACCAAAAATGACAAGTTATCGGTATTGAAATGCGTGTATAAAGTAGGAAGAAATGGATGATCCAACATTTGCAGTATATCTCTTTCAGTTTGGGCTCTAAGCATCTTCTTCCTACTAATCAAAAATTCGATATCCATGACTTTTAAAGCAAACAAGCATCCACTGCCAATTAGCTCAGCTAAATACACAGTTCCAATATCCCCACATCCCAACCTTTTAATAAGTTTGAAATTATTCAAATTTAAGCTTCCTTGTTCCTTAAAAATATTACGAATTGCTGCCCACTTTACATCTACCGACATATGCGGCCTACTGCAGTTGTTACTTACACCACTATAATTGCTTTCTTCACTTATACTTGTGCTGCTGCTACTGAAGTCACCTAAGCTACTTTTTGAACTATGTGAGCATTCTCCTTTATCTTGTGACCTCGTATATTTTTCATTCTTTGTACCGATTGGCATAACATGCTTGTTAAATATAGCTGCCGTATTCAAATCAAAACCACATTCATTCTTTCCTTTCTTTTTGTTAGAACTCTCATTTTTCTGCAACACGTGATTAGCCATAGATGTAATTGGTCTAGGTATGTTTTTCATTTTAGACACATGCCTTTTCTGATTTTTCATTCCTTTACTTCCACTCTCGGATTCTATTGAGTTTGGATTCTTGGAACATTTGCAGTATAATCTTGCTTTGCATGCTTTGCAAACTTGATTTGTAGCTGATAAAGATGCATATAGCTTTTCGATAGTTCCAGAATCCGAAACACTAGAAGATCCTATCAATTTTGATGCTCTTTTTATGGCAGCCATTTCGGATGCTTGAGCAATGCATAGCTTTTTTAATGCTAGCTTCAGGTTGGGAGATTCGGACATCAGGTCAGATACTGATTTTTTCGAATTTTCCACTACTTTTCTTGGAGAAGATCGTACATCGTTGTGATACTTGCCTTCAGTCTCTTTTAGCTTGATTTTCAGCCTATGGGTCTTGCCAAAATTGCGAAAGAGGTCTAGCTCATCCTTTACTTCGATAATTTCTGAAGTACTTGCAGATGATGTCATTTTTTTTAGTGTTTAAAAGCAACTGTTTCCGTTCAATTTACCAGCAACATCAACCAAACTGAATAGCCAGACATAAAAAACCCTAATTAATGACAGGAAAATCAAAAGACGCGATCTTTTTTGTAATTCCATGTAACAAAACAGTCCAAACTAACCCAATTGAATTCAAATAAATAGCAAACAAACAGAGAGCTTGAATTTCTCGGTAGAAAATGAACCTAAGATAGCTTAATTTACTTCAGTTATGCACATAATTATCCAAACTAATCACATAAGAGTACAAACAGAAGAAACCGCACATGAAAAGATAGAAAATTTAACAGAAATACCATCAAAAGAAAGGGGAAAAGAGCAGTTTCGTACCTCAAGTCGCCTGTAGCTAAAAAGGAAAATGTGAAGACATCGAATGAATGAAAAGAGAGTAAAGGAGGAGGAGACAGAGAGGCGGACAAGAGTAACACAACCCACGAGAATAAGGGCGTCTTCTTCTACTATCTATCTGCTCAATAAAGCAAAGATACAATGCAGAAAGTGACATCTGAATCGACTAAAATTATAAAAATAATTTCATTTTATTTTTATCTGTATCTCGCTAATTTACAGTTAGGACCTTTCGTTTCTGCTTTGCAAACTTTATCCATCTTTCACAGTTAAATTATATACATCTTTTAATATCATGCACTACAAATCTGAGTTTAACGAAAGTTAAAACATTTTAAAAATCAATATTTACAGTGAAAGCATGTCACCAAAGAAGACGTCTTCTTAGTATAGAAATTAGTAACACTAACATAGGCGACACAACATATGAATTCCACCCCCACATCGCCGTTGTATCATTTTCCAGGAAGGATCTACTAGCAGTTTCCGGTAACGGTTGCAATCCTTTAAAAGAAAAATTCAAAATGAGTTAGAAGATTTGACAGGAGAGTAGTCGTGGGGCACATGTTGTAGCTTAGGATGCTGTTTGTGGGCCCGTTTGGGCTTGGGTGCGGTGCAAGCGACTTTAAAGTTTGGTGGCGGGAGTTTAGCTTTCAATTTATTGTTATTCACGAATGTGCCATAACTTTTTACCTTTACTTTGAGTAATTTTTTCTTTTTTCTTTTTTTTATTGTATAACAGTTGTGTAGAACGGATCTACCCATCTGGTTCATATATTATAAATAGTAGGTTAAAATATTGGTCAACAAGCCTGATCGATGGCCAAAATAGTGTTGATCATGCATACATATATGCATGCAAAGGGAGTACGTTGTGCTCGGCGCAAATAGATACATACATAGTAAATGTACAGACAACCAAAACAAGCATCAAGTAAACTAACATACGAGCTGAAGAGAACAACTCCAAAGCATTACTACTATAAACAAACCAAAAAACTGACCTGAGTGAACCCGGTGCATGAACGTCAATCGAGCACGTGGAGATTATCATAGGTGTGGGAAGCACCTTTGTTGCTGATGTCCGTTAGCCACCATGCTGCCAACAGACTCTTCCCAGGTGATGCCCGTGTCCAAGATGGTCGGGATGAACGGCAGTGGCTGAGTACCAGAGGTTGATGCATTGAGTCTGGCGCTGCGGCGGATGGTTGAAGTTGAGACGACCCGAAATCCCGTTCTCACGGAAACAAGGGTTATCTTTGGAATATAACACAGAAACAGATAATAGCAGAACAAAATTAAATAAATACACCAGATAATGAACAATAGAATATACTGGATAAAAGTAATCATCAGAGTTACACAGTATACAGGATCTTACTTAGTACAAATACAGTTCAGCTATACATAAATGTCTACAGCGGAAATAAACAAAATATGTACAATAGGAGCTGAACAGCATAAAAAAAGAGATAAATGATAGAATCCATCTTCAGCTCCCGCTATCCAGAAAGAACCAGCTAAACCTGAATACAAGGTTGCCCGTGTAGAAAAAGGGGCACCCGAGTTTGAGAGTAAAACAAACTACGAGTCAGTCATGGGACTGGTATGAGAAATCCATTCAACACATATATAGTTTGGCTAATCACAGGACCACGCCACTTTCGTGGAACGGGTTCACTCCATTAGATTGCCAGTGCTTCAAAACAAATCTTTCTTTTAAAACAACGCAATGCATTTTAAAAAAATGAAGCCGTTATAAGACTCAGTTCCCATCACACAATGCAACGCAAACCGGAGGATAGAGTTTTTACCTTATAACGGCCAAGATATGCTTGATACGAATAAAACAAAGGCATTTGATATTATTACTAGTGTTTATATGTTTTGAAAACAATTTCAAATCATAACTATCAATCATAGACGGCATTAATGCCCCATACCACTATGTCGCCATATATAGGTATACAATCAAAACCGCACGATATCGTATTTGGAAATTGGATTTCCGTCATGAACTAAAACAAAAGATAGTCCTTACCGAATTCGTGACTCTCTAGCCCGAGCCACAGGCAAGCGCGCAGGCAAGCCTTGGAGCGACAGGGCCGGTCCACCGATGTGGATTATTATGCCTGAACAATACGTTTCCCAGCCCTTTGGGGCGTAAACGAGCCAACGAATGACTCCATCGGACCCGGATCGTCCGATCAAACCGAGGCGCCTCGCAACAGCAACAACCACATAGGTGAAAAGTATATAAATGTCAGGGCTGGTAGGTCACTGACACCACCCTAGCTAGAAAGAAACGCATGCCCTCCCTGAGGTCCTTCTCCAGTTTCTGGTTCATACCGGGATGTGAGGCTCGCGATTTTACGTTATACACAAAGCTACGCCACACAGGCGGTGCTTTGATCATCACCACAAGACTTTGCTTTTCAACAGAAGCCCTGATCACTGCATCTTAGCATGCCACACAGGCAATTCATGCCATGCGACTGATGTCCATCGATATACAACCTCTGAGCTTGTGCGTCTCAGAGAAGGGCGTTAAGCAAAAGAATAAATTCTTCGCCGCCAAACAGATGTATATTTAATAGAGATCAATCAACACAGAATAAAATCCAATGTCAGACACACAGTCCATCTACAAGTCCGTCCTAGGTCTGAACGAAACCGGAGGCACTAAATACCTCGCAAACCCTTCGATCACCACGTACGTCTGCACGATCACCACTCATTATCCATATTTCGGGATGCCTCCCAATCAGGACCTCGGTTACCATCCAAACGAGGTGAAGATCTCCGGTCTTCGACCATCGTCTTCATCTTCGACTTTCAATCGTCGGTCAATTATTTGAAATGAGAATTAACTCGGCCTTCTCAAATAATTCATGTATATTTAGAATTTCAAATCAATTTACTTCAATGGTTAAATTATTCGACAACACTAATTTTGTTGTTTAATGTAATTTTCACACCAAACACATTCAACCATCAAATACAACATAAATCGAGCAAATTCAGTTTATTTCTATTCTATATCGTTTATGATATTTTATAACGATTTATCACTATTTTTATTTATTTTAAAATAGCCAATTTATTCAAAACGACGCTTCGGGCCATAAAGCGGACGTGGCGCTGTTTTTCTTCAGAATTGATTTACACACATCTGAAAATCTAACCATTGGATCTTCATAAAATTTACATCATTAGAAAGGTCTTTTCAAAACGAATCCAACGGTTCCAGTTTCGGGAAAATCCGACGGTCGGATCTCCCGGTACAATCGTTTGAAGTTTCGATTTCAAAATACGAACTGCAGCGTCGTTATTCGATTAAATATATAATTATATTTATATATATATAAATATAATCGCTTCTGGAGCTGTTTTTCTTCAGATTTGAATTAAACATTCCAGACAATCCAACCGTTGGAATTTTACAAAGTTGGTGCCGTTGGAAAGATATTTCCAAGGCGAACCCGACGGTTGAGGTTTTGGGAAAATCCAGTGGCCGGATTTCCCGTACTAGTTGTTTGAAAACACGGTTTCAAAACACGAACTGCACGGCTATGTTTCGTTTTAATTTTATTTATATTTATATAATTTTATAAATATAGTTCATTCAACAATTTCAATATCGTTTTCACTTCAAATATTCCACTAACGCCTTAAAATTTTGGAAAATTTCGCCATAACCTCCCCTGCACCAGGAGCATCGGGAAATCGCAAATAGCTTTCCCGGTCCTTCTAATCTCAAAAAGAAAAAGAAAAAGCCAAGCGGCTAGCCAACAGGCTCATAAAATCATCACCCAAACAAAACAGTAAATGTGTACCTATTTGTCGGGCAAAAATTTTATTCCTCTTCTCTAGCCCCTTTTGCTATAACATGTTCAATGAATATGCATGTACATATATATACAGTTCTTATCATTTATCATTTTCTATTCAACTTCATATTTGATTTCTATTTTGTTTAAAAACACCATTCATTCTAATGTTACATACATAGGTGCAAATCATTTCATTAGCTAATTAATGAATATTTCAACTCATATATGTTTATTTTGAACAAGTGGCTATTTTTAACACTTCACATTTCAACGATTTATGCATACAATAAAAATGTAATTTTTATTGTAAAACAATTCATTTCAAAACACTATTATTTTATATATTTCATATTGGTGATAAAAATAGGATTTTTCTTATGAAACAATTTCTCTCAAAATGAGATTATTTTACACAGTTCATATAGTCGATAAAAGGTGATTTTTATTATCAAACAATTTATTTCAAAATATGAATACCATTCAACACATGAATTTCTAATCAACGAATGAATATCGATTCAACACATGAAGGTTTTCTATAGTTTCTATATATAGATAAAAATGTGATTTTTATATTTAAAACGCGAATACCATTCAACACATGAATTTCTAATCAACGAATGAATATCAATTCAACACATGAAGGTTTTCTATTCAATGAATAAATATAGTTTAAGCAAATGAAAATAATTCAAACACACGAATATTATTCAAAATTTCGGCAGCATAACGACAAGGTAGTTAAAACCGGGACCGTCCCTAGTACGGCTCCTCGCTCTACCTTAAAACCTCGCGGTTTTTGACAATGGGGATCATGCATCTAGTTCGCACGCAAGCGGCATGTATATATTTATTTCATTTCCACAAACTAATCCTATGTGGTTTCAACCAAATATTTTTCAACCACAAACGGGTATTTTTCAACCACAATCAATCAATATCAACCACAAACAATCCATATCAACCACAAACAATCCCAAACAATCATTCGCTATCAATCAATTTTCACAACAGTTTCAACCAATAAATATCGTCTATGGTTTGTGGACGAGGGGCGTATATATATATATATATTTATATATATCAATTCACTTTTATTTCAACACATATATATATATAGAAAAAGAAATTGAAGAGTGAGAAATTCTCACCAATAGCTATCCAATACTACGACTCTTCCTTTATAGAAATCTTCGCCAATCTCGCCTTTCGTCGCTTTCGCCCGTATTCTCTACATATGTAAAAATCGAATTTTTACTATGTTATTCAATATATAAAAATCGAATTTTTATCATGCTATTCAATATATAAAAATCGAATTTTTACTTCGATGTTCAATATATAAAAATCGAATTTTTATCCTGCTATTCAATATATAAAAATCGAATTTTTATTACGATGTTCAATATATAAAATCGAATTTTTTATCCTGCTATTCAATATATAAAAATCTCGCCTTTAACACTATAAAAATCTCGTCTTTATCACTATAAAAATCTCGTCTTTATCACTATAAAAATCTCGTCTTTATCACTATAAAAATCTCGTCTTTATCACTTGGTAGAATATATAAAAACTGATTTTTTTAAATGCATTAAAACTGGTTTAATAAAGTAAAGGAAAAAAGAAAAATTACCTTAATCGATCGAAGGAGGGTGCTCGGATTAGGGAGGAAGGGGGCGGAGGCTCTTGCGCGTTCGAATGGGGGAGGGGCGGTGGTGCAGTCGGCGAGGGTGGCGTCCAGGTTGAGGCAGCGGAGGGATTTCTAGGGTTTGGGGGGGGGGACCTTGGGGTCGTGGGCCCTGCTAGGTGGAGGCGCCGGTGGTGAGGAGCTCCGGAGGGCGTCGGCGGCGTTGATCGCGCGAGGGGGGGGGGGGTAAGCGGGAAAAGGGGATCGGGTTTTTTCTGATTTGGGAAATAAACTGTTGTGGGAATTATAAAGGAATGAGGGGCTTAAGTATAGAAGTTTTTATATATATATATATATTTTTAATTTTTTCTTCAAAAAGTTACTTTAAAAATTCGAACTCCTTTTTGAGCCCACCGACTGTCGTCCCTAGGGTAATACCTCCATTCCGAACACAATGGGATATGTATCACAAGCTGATTTGATCGTTTCGATCAGTTTCCGTTAAATTTACATTTAAATCACTATATTGAATTTTAAACGTACATTTCAAATTACCGGGGTCACATACTAACTAGAAAAATTCCAGAAAAATATTTTCTAGCTTCGTATTGACGATACGGTCCTAACAAAACTAGTTTCGTCGAATTCTGAGACCGTTTGAAAAATGGCCAATTTCCCGTCGATTAAAATCCACTTAAACTGGTCAAACGCGTTTTCCTTTACCACGCTCACATATTGATTCGAAAAATTATGAAATTTGAAACCTAGCAACAATTTGACATCACGGATCCAACAAAAGTGGTTTCGTCGAATTCTGACATCGTTTGCAAAATGTCTATTTTTAAGGGCCTGAATTCCATTGCGACCATTCAGAATTTTCAACTGGACATATCTTTTGATTCCCGCTATGAAATTTCGATTGGTCGGATTCGTTAGAAAGATATCATCAAATAGATCCTAATGTTTTTGGTTTCACTAAAATCCGGATTGTTTTGCACCCGATACAATCCGACAAAGTTTGAATTCAATTTTCGAAACTACAGCGCCATTTCAGGCCTTGTTTATAATTATAATTAATTATATTCGTTTTCAATTGTCGATTCAAACTCAGTTTTCATCGCCATTATTGAAAATATTTACTTTAAATATTTAAAATCCATTATTTTAGCCAATTAAAAAATTTTAAATTGGTTCAGATTTTCTGGGTCGTTACAATCTCCCCCACTTAAAACTTTTCGTCCCCGAAAAGGAACAAAGTCGAAAGTGGTTTGATAAATCTACAATCACTCAACACCACAACCAATTCAATTGTTTTTAACCTTCAAAATATAGAGACAAATACTTGAATGTAAATGTGTCTATCCAGGTGTAATTTCATTCTGCTTTACTCATACTAGGATATTGCTGATCCTATCTGTATAGAGTTACCCGTCCTAGAACACTACTGGTTCTATTTCTGACGAGTTCATTCAAATGTTATATTCCAGAATTAAGCTTAACCAAAGCTCTGATACCATGTTGAGACGACCCGAAATCCCGTTCTCACGGAAACAAGGGTTATCTTTGGAATATAACACAGAAACAGATAATAGCAGAACAAAATTAAATAAATACACCAGATAATGAACAATAGAATATACTGGATAAAAGTAATCATCAGAGTTACACAGTATACAGGATCTTACTTAGTACAAATACAGTTCAGCTATACATAAATGTCTACAGCGGAAATAAACAAAATATGTACAATAGGAGCTGAACAACATAAAAAAAGAGATAAATGATAGAATCCATCTTCAGCTCCAGCTATCCAGAAAGAAGCATCTAAACCTGAATACAAGGTTGCCCGTGTAGAAAAAGGGGCACCCGAGTTTGAGAGTGAAACAAACTACGAGTCAGTCATGGGACTGGTATGAGAAATCCATTCAACACATATATAGTTTGGCTAATCACAGGACCACGCCACTTTCGTGGAACGGGTTCACTCCATTAGATTGCCAGTGCTTCAAAACAAATCTTTCTTTTAAAACAACGCAATGCATTTTATAAAAATGAAGCCGTTATAAGACTCAGTTCCCATCACACAATGCAACGCAAATCGGAGGATAGAGTTTTTACCTTATAACGGCCAAGATATGCTTGATACGAATAAAACAAAGGCATTTGATATTATTACTAGTGTTTATATGTTTTGAAAACAATTTCAAATCATAACTATCAATCATAGACGGCATTAATGCCCCATACCACTATGTCGCCATATATAGGTATACAATCAAAACCGCACGATATCGTATTTGGAAATTGGATTTCCGTCATGAACCAAAGCAAAAGATAGTCCTTACCGAATTCGTGACTCTCTAGCCCGAGCCACAGGCAAGCGCGCAGGCAAGCCTTGGAGCGACAGGGCCGGTCCACCGATGTGGATTATTATGCCTGAACAATACGTTTCCCCGCCCTTTGGGGCGTAAACGAGCCAACGAATGACTCCATCGGACCCGGATCGTTCGATCAAACCGAGGCGCCTCGCAACAGCAACAACCACATAGGTGAAAAGTATATAAATGTCAGGGCTGGTAGGTCACTGACACCACCCTAGCTAGAAAGAAACGCATGCCCTCCCTGAGGTCCTTCTCCAGTTTCTGGTTCATACCGGGATGTGAGGCTCGCGATTTTACGTTATACACAAAGCTACGCCACACAGGCGGTGCTTTGATCATCACCACAAGACTTTGCTTTTCAACAGAAGCCCTGATCACTGCATCTTAGCATGCCACACAGGCAATTCATGCCATGCGACTGATGTCCATCGATATACAACCTCTGAGCTCGTGCGTCTCAGAGAAGGGCGTTAAGCAAAAGAATAAATTCTTCGCCGCCAAACAGATGTATATTTAATAGAGATCAATCAACACAGAATAAAATCCAATGTCAGACACACAGTCCATCTACAAGTCCGTCCTGGGTCTGAACGAAACCGGAGGCACTACATACCTCGCAAACCCTTCGATCACCACGTACGTCTGCACGATCACCACTCATTATCCATATTTCGGGATGCCTCCCAATCAGGACCTCGGTTACCATCCAAACGAGGTGAAGATCTCCGGTCTTCGACCATCGTCTTCATCTTCGACTTTCAATCGTCGGTCAATTATTTGAAATGAGAATTAACTCGGCCTTCTCAAATAATTCACGTATATTTAGAATTTCAAATCAATTTACTTCAATGGTTAAATTATTCGACAACACTAATTTTGTTGTTTAATGTAATTTTCACACCAAACACATTCAACCATCAAATACAACATAAATCGAGCAAATTCAGTTTATTTCTATTCTATATCGTTTATGATATTTTATAACGATTTATCGCTATTTTTATTTATTTTAAAATAGCCAATTTATTCAAAACGACGCTTTGGGCCATAAAGCGGCCGTGGCGCTGTTTTTCTTCAGAATTGATTTACACACATCTGAAAATCTAACCGTTGGATCTTCATAAAATTTACATCATTAGAAAGGTCTTTTCAAAACGAATCCAACGGTTCCAGTTTCGGGAAAATCCGACGGTCGGATCTCCCGGTACAATCGTTTGATGTTTCGATTTCAAAATACGAACTGCAGCGTCGTTATTCGATTAAATATATAATTATATTTATATATATATAAATATAATCGCTTCTAGCGCTGTTTTTCTTCAGATTTGAATTAAACATTCCAGACAATCCAACCGTTGGATTTTTACAAAGTTGGTGCCGTTGGAAAGATATTTCCAAGGCGAACCCGACGGTTGAGGTTTCGGGAAAATCCAGTGGTCGGATTTCCCATACTAGTTGTTTGAAAACATGTGTAACGACCCTGAATTTTGAGGCCAAGTTAAAATTTATTTTAAGTGATTTTAAATGAGTTTTGATATTTAAAATAATCTATTTTAAATAATAAGGATCACAAATTTGGTTCAAATCGAAGTTAGAATGAATAAATTAATTTTAAATATAAAAAGAGCTAGAAATGGCGCGGTAGTTTGAAAAGTCAAACTTGAACTTTGACTAACCATACAAGATGCAAAATTTAACGGATTTTAGTGAAACCAAAAATATTAGAATCTATTTAAAAATATCTTTCCAACGAATCCGAAAAATCGAAATTTCATAGCGGAAATCAAAAGTTATGGCTAATTCAATTTTTAGAAAGGTCGGTGGGTAATTTGCATAGGACAAAAATGCTACTTTTCACATATGTAGGAATTTGAACTCGAAACCACTTCCATTGGTTTCAGAATGACGTTTCTGCATTGAAAAATAGTAAACACTTATATGTTTCGAGTTTCAGAAAATATTTGTTTAAAAATGTATTTTTAATATTAAATATATTCGCCTTGAAAATAGTCATTTTTCAAAAAGTCTCCGAATTCAACGAAATAAATTTTGTTGGATTCGTATCATCAAAACAAAGCTAAAAATGATTTTTTGGTAATTTTTAGAATTAAAATATAATTATAATTGATTTTTCAATGTAAACGGACAATTTTTGACTTTAAAATTCATTAAAAATTCAAACGGGCTCAGAATTGAACGAAATTAATTTTCATAGGTCCACAGCATCAAAACATAGCTAAGTATATTTTTCGAGAATTTTTGAAGTTAATTTGTGACCTCGGTGAATTTTCACGTACGGTACACTTTAAAATATTAATAAAATAATGTATTTATTCCAAAACTCATAGCAGACCTCGGAATTGGACCCCGGCACATAGCCCATTGCGTTCAGAAGGTGTCAAAACCTTAAGAACGACAGTAAGCAGGCCTAAATCGGAGTTCGGACCAAAACGGGCCTTAACGGGCTAATTACATAATTAGTTGACCCTAATATAATATTATAAAATTCGGATTTTACTGTTCATCCTCCATCTTCAGCCGACACCTCTTCATGCTGAACCCATCATGGCTGAAAACTTCAAACCCTCATAACTCTTTCATTTCACAACGAAAATTAGCGTGTGAGTACACATTTCGAAGCTCTCGCCGAGCTCTTCGATCTCCGACAAGTCCTGTCCCTTTCCGTCGCCTGAGCCGCCCGCACCGAAGCCTCAAAGCCGCCGCCGTTTATTGTCCGCCGCCCCCTGTAGGTCCCGCCGCACCTCACCACCTTCTGGCCGTGCATAGACCTCTCGTAGCCGGTCCTTCTCCAACAAACGGCTCGTCGTTTCGTCAACTACAACTCCGGAAAATCGAAATCAAAGTTTTGAACGTTCTAAGGTAATTTTCGCTTCAGATTTCCCCACGCTTTTAAGTGTTACACAGCCAGTTGTTAAAAGCCTGAATTTGATTTTTCATATGAATTTCTATTCGAATCATTCCAGATCTGAAATCAAATTGAATACGAACACCGGATCTGATTGAACCCGAGCCATCTTTTCAGACTAGACCACTGTGAGAATTTTATTTTTATTTAATTTATTTTATTTTATTATTATTTTTATGATTATTAACAGTAGAACCGATACGACATGATATTTAAACATAGATCTAAACCGATCATAACATATGACGTGAAATCGGAATTGTCTATAATGCTATGTGATTAGACCTGAAATTTCAGGTTTAAATCTGAATTATAAATAAATTAAAATTATTTATATGTTCTTTATTTAATTACACCGTGTTGATTTTACTAATGCCCAGTTATAACATCACCTTGTAATCACTTGGATGCTAGTTATTGGATTTGGATTTGTGGTTATGTTTGGATGTGTGGTCATGCGATGTGATGAAAATTTACAATTTATTTGATGCAAATAAATTAAGAATGCTACTTGTGATGAATGCTACTTGTGATGAGATTTATATTCTCTTCTTATGTAAAATTGAAATAGGGAAAATTTGACATTTTTGTCAAATGTTAATATAGAAAATGTCACCATATGACTAATTGACATTTTTTTTTTAATGTTAATATAGAAAACTGTCACCATATGAAATTTACATTTTTATTTGTCAAAATAAAATAGCATATTCACTGTATGATAACATGTACATTTTTATTTGTCAAAATAAAATAGCATATTCACTGTATGATAGCATGTACATTTTTATTTGTCAAAATAAAAAGACGATCTTTTTGTACTTAAAATAAAAAGACAAATCTTTTTATATTGAAAACAAAAAGATGAAAATCCGACGATGTAAATATAAAAAAAGACAATCTTTTTGTATTGTATAATAGAAGAGATAATATTTTTACATTGTAAAATAGAAAGATTAATATCTTTATGTTGTAAAGTAGAGGAGTTGATATTTTTACATTATCAAAATAAAAAGTTGATATCTTTACATTGTAAACATAAAAGTGAATATTTTTGCATTGTAAGTAAAAGAATGAATTTTGCGATTTAAAGTAAAATAACATTTTTATATGTTATTTAGATAAGAATTTACACCGTATGAATTAAATTACATTTTTTCTATGTAATTTACATATGAATTAGGATGGGATGATAAAAATTTACCTTTTTATAGGAAATTAAAACATAAATTCACTGTATGACAAATTTAACATTTTTGTTAATGTTAAAAACAAGAATTTCATCGTATGACAAATTTAACATTTTTGTTAATGTTAAAAATAAGAATTTACATGGTATGAGAAATTAACATTATTCTTGGGGTTAGTAATAAGTATTTGCAATGCATGAAAAATTAGCATTTTCAATGTTAATTAAATAGTTATTTCATCGTAGGATGTAATTAACATTTTAATGTTAATATGACAAAAATTATAATGTATGATGTAAATAACATTTTTTTTTAAAAAAAGTTAATATTAAAAAGGAATTTTACCGTAGGATAAGATTAACATTTTATTTAATGTTAAATGAGTAATTTTACTGCATGTATGAACGTACATTATTGTAAATGTATATTAAATAGTAAATTTAACCATAGGATGCAATTAACATTTTTAATGTTAATTTTAAAAGATAATTTAACCGTATGAATTAACATTATTTTATAATGTTAATATTTAAGAAATTTACACCGTACAACATTTAAATCTATTTTTTTAATGTTAATATTAAAAGTATTTACATCATAGGAAATTAACATTTATTTTTAATGTGAATATTAAGAGTATTTCACCGTAGGATGCTTTAACATTATTTTTGATGTTAAAATAAAAGAAATCCAACGTATGTTCATTTAACATTATTTCTAATGTTAATACTAGAGTAATTTTAACCGTATGTATATTTCACATTTTTATTTATGTGAAGTAAAAGAAAATTCACCGTATGATAATTTACATTATTTTATAATGTAATAAAAAGAGAAAACCAACCATATGATGATTTACACTATTTTATTTTACATGTAAGTAGAAATTGGACATGAAATGAAATTTACATTTTATTATGTAAGATTAAAATAGGAATTTGCGATGACCTTAAATTTACATTTTTATATGTATATTATAAAGTGAAATGATATGGTATGTTAAAAATTACATTTTTCTTTGTAATTAAAAGGTGAATTTCACCGTATGTCAAAATTTACATTTTTATTTGTAAATATAAAGTAGGAATTCACTGCATGACAAGATTTACACTTTTTATTTATTAATAAAAAGTAGGAATTTACGGTGTATTAAAATTGTACATTCTTCATATGTAATGTAAGAGTAGGAAAAGTTTACATTATCTTTAATGT
Organism: Allium sativum; assembly: GCA_030737875.1. Lineage (NCBI taxonomy): Eukaryota > Viridiplantae > Streptophyta > Magnoliopsida > Asparagales > Amaryllidaceae > Allium > Allium sativum. Next base: position 843,182,257 of record CM060912.1, on the reverse strand, counting down.
AAATATAATTAGGATTTTCAAAGTAGGAGAAATTGCATTTTTGTTAATGAAATAAAAAGAAAATACACTGCATGTTAAGTTATCATTATTTATAATGTTAATATAAAGAGGATTAACTATAGGATTAGTCTACATTCTTTTGTAATGTAAGTAAAAAGGGATTTAACCGTAGGATTCAAGTATATTAGTCTTAATATATTAATAAAAAGGGAATTTCACTGTATGATAGTTTACATTATTTTATAATGTGATTTAAAATGAATATACACCATAGGAAAAGGATTACATTTTAATTTATGTAATATACGTAAGAATTTACATCGCAGGTGCAATTTACATTTTATTAAATGTAAATCAAGTAAGAATGCGTCTAGAGTGAAAATTTACATTAAATAAGAGTGGTGATAAGAATGAAAGTTCACATTTATTTTATATAAATAAAAATAGGAATGTGGCAAATAAATAAAGATTACATTTTATATGTAATTAGGAATGAAAATTACATCGTAAATAAAATTACATTTTTGATGTGATTGCAATTAAGGATGCACTTAAAAGAGAAAATGAATATTTAATATGAACAGAATTATAATATGGTGGAAAGATAAAAATAAATCAATTGAACGATGTATTATAATTTACATTTTAATGTAAATTATAATAATATAATAAAAATAAAGTAAGAGGAATGATTCATCGCCTAATTATAAGTTGCATTTTCATGTAAGTAAAGAAGAGAAAAGATAAGAGAATGAAAATGTACATAAGAATAAGAATTAACGATTTAGTTATTTATTTATATATAATAATTAAAATAAGAATGAATTGTAAATAAAAATATTATTAACGAATAAGAAGGATTTTCAAAATATATATATATATGTATATATATACGAGGATTGTTTGGGAAGTCCGAGATATTCTCATTCCAAATGATCCAGCGGCGTTAAAAATTGAAGTAAGAAGACGACGTATGAAGACCGTAAATCTTCCCTCGAATGGACAGCGATCGAGACCCTGAATTGACTTGCTACCAATTCATGGGTCAAGGTCATTGCCCAGACGTATGTGTTGGTTTCACGGATTTGACTTTCGTTCAGACCCAGAGCATAAGTTTAAATGGATGGTGTGTCTGACATCGTACCCAGTTAAATATCATGTCGTTGATTTTCTGTTAATATATAAATGTTTGGTGGTGGGAATTTATTCTCTACTTAACACCCATTTATGTATTGAAGGAGAAGCAATGGTATGGCATGGAGTGACAGTGTGGCATACTAAGATGCAATGATCAAGGTTTCTTGTTGAAAAGCAGAACCTTGTGGAGACGATCAAAGCACTGCTTGAATAAGCAGAGCTTTGTGTATTACGTAACCTCACGAGCCTCACAAACCGGTAGAGTCTAAAACGGGCGAAGGGAACGCAGGGAAAGCAGCACGTTTCTTTCTAGCTAGAGTGGTGTCAGTGACCTACCAGCCCAGACATTTTACTTATGTGGATGATGGAATGAGGCGCCTCAGATATTAGGTCCTATAGGATCGGGAAACGTGTGCTTAGGAATAACTAATCCTCAAAGCTGTATGAGAGGACCGGCCCTGCCATTTCCAAGGGTTCACTGCGGGGGATCCTGAGACATTAGCTAGAGTGTCTCGAATCGGTAAGGAGCTCCGCTCTAGCCTAGACTCATGATGGAAACCAAAATCCAAATACGAACCGACGAATTTGATTGTATTACTAGTACGGAGGCATAGTATATGGTACCTATGCTTCCTAAGATTGATACATTTACTTTGAAATGTTTTCATATACACTAATAATAATATTAGATGCGTATTTGCCGTATTTAGCATGTTTAATCACCATAAGGTAAAACCCTATCCTCTGGTGTGCGTTGCATTATGTGATGGGACTTGGGTCTTATGGCGATTCCATTTTTTTTTTCAAAAAAAGCATTGCGTTGTTTACGATGTACTTATTTATTTGTTATGACACTTTAAATTTTGCACGACAATCCATTAGAGTAAACCCGTTCCGCGTTAGCGGCGTGGTCTTTTGGATTTGCCTTATATCTACTAGTTATTTTACTTAAGAATTCTCACACCAGTCCCACGACTGACCCATAGTTTGTTTCACCTTTTTGCAAACTTGGGTGCCCTCTCTTACACACGGGCAGCCAAGTAGACAGGTTCATTCCTTGCTTGGAGCTTTTCTTTGAAGCTGCTTATTTTCTATCTCTTGGATTTGCTTTTGTGGAGAGGTGATGACTTGGAGCTTGAAGACATTTATCTTTTGTTTCTATGGCATCTTTTCTTTCCTTTTTAGACATCAAACTTATTTCTTTTCTGCAAACTTGTTGTAATAGCTTAGATTCTGTGACTGTGGATTTTCTGTGATTGATGACATTATATTTTTCCGCTGCTATAATGTTATTACTCTATGAATTTCCTTTGCTATATTGTATCTGTGTTCTGTTTTATTGTATTTATGTTGTATTCCAAAAATGAGTATCCCTTGCTTTCATCCGTGGAAGTTTGGGGTTATCACAGTTGGTATCAGAGCTTTGGTTTACAAAGCGGAATATAACATATTTATAATAATTCGTTTACGTAGAATCACTATATTCTATGGCGAACAGTTCATGAGATACATAATAGCCAGTCATTTTATCGTCATCTTTTCATTCATCCTTCGATCTTTTCTATCTCTTAGAATCACCATTTCCGTTATTTTGACTCTTCCCTTGATCGTGCATTCGAAGAAGACTAAGTGAAGTGGCGATGCTTAATTGGCACATGTTTACAAAGGAACGAAAGGACCAACTTCTTCGGTAGAAAGCCTGATGTTATAGACGGTACCATCTCTGTTAAAAACATTCTCTATGTTTATTCTTCCTCTTTTCCTCTTCTATTTTTCTTTTTCCTTTTCGGGAACGAAAAGTTTTTAAGTGGGGGAGACTGTAACGACCCTGAATTTTGGGGCCAAGTTAAAATTTATTTTAAGTGATTTTAAATGAGTTTTGATATTTAAAATAATCTATTTTAAATAATAAGGATCACAAATTTGGTTCAAATCGAAGTTAGAATGAATAAATTAATTTTAAATATAAAAAGAGCTAGAAATGGCGCGGTAGTTTGAAAAGTCAAACTTGAACTTTGACTAACCATACAGGATGCAAAATTTAACGGATTTTAGTGAAACCAAAAATATTAGAATCTATTTAAAAATATCTTTCCAACGAATCTGAAAAATCGAAATTTCATAGCGGAAATCAAAAGTTATGGCTAATTCAATTTTTAGAAAGGTCGGTGGGTAATTTGCATAGGACAAAAATGCTACTTTTCACATATATAGGAATTTGAACTCGAAACCACTTCCATTGGTTTCAGAATGACGTTTCTGCATTGAAAAACAGTAAACACTTATATGTTTCGAGTTTCAGAAAATATTTGTTTAAAAATGTATTTTTAATATTAAATATATTCGCCTTGAAAATAGTCATTTTTCAAAAAGTCTCCGAATTCAACGAAATAAATTTTGTTGGATTCGTATCATCAAAACAAAGCTAAAAATGATTTTTTGGTAATTTTTAGAATTAAAATATAATTATAATTGATTTTTCAATGTAAACGGACAATTTTTGACTTTAAAATTCAATAAAAATTCAAACGGGCTCAGAATTGAACGAAATTAATTTTCATAGGTCCACAGCATCAAAACATAGCTAAGTATATTTTTCGAGAATTTTTGAAGTTAATTTGTGACCTCGGTGAATTTTCACGTACGGTACACATTAAAATATTAATAAAATAATGTATTTATTCCAAAACTCATAGCAGACCTCGGAATTGGACCCTGGCACATAGCCCATTGCGTTCAGAAGGTGTCAAAACCTTAAGAACGACAGTAAGCAGGCCTAAATCGGAGTTCGGACCAAAACGGGCCTTAACGGGCTAATTACATAATTAGTTGACCCTAATATAATATTATAAAATTCGGATTTTACTGTTCATCCTCCATCTTCAGCCGACACCTCTTCATGCTGAACCCATCATGGCTGAAAACTTCAAACCCTCATAACTCTTTCATTTCTCAACGAAAATTAGCGTGTGAGTACACGTTTCGAAGCTCTCGCCGAGCTCTTCGATCTCCGACAAGTCCTGTCCCTTTCCGTCGCCTGAGACGCCCGCACCGAAGCCTCAAAGCCGCCGCCGTTTTTTGTCCGCCGCCCCCTGTAGGTCCCGCCGCACCTCACCACCTTCTGGCCGTGCATAGACCTCTCGTAGCCGGTCCTTCTCCAACAAACGGCTCGTCGTTTCGTCAACTACAACTCCGGAAAATCGAAATCAAAGTTTTGAACGTTCTAAGGTAATTTTCGCTTCAGATTTCCCCACGCTTTTAAGTGTTACACAGCCAGTTGTTAAAAGCCTGAATTTGATTTTTCATATGAATTTCTATTCGAATCATTCCAGATCTGAAATCAAATTGAATACGAACACCGGATCTGATTGAACCCGAGCCATATTTTCAGACTAGACCACTGTGAGAATTTTATTTTTATTTAATTTAATTTATTTTATTATTATTTTTATGATTATTAACAGTAGAACCGATACAACATGATATTTAAACATAGATCTAAACCGATCATAACATATGACGTGAAATCGGAATTGTCTATAATGCTATGTGATTAGACCTGAAATTTCAGGTTTAAATCTGAATTATAAATAAATTAAAATTATTTATATGTTCTTTATTTAATTACACCGTGTTGATTTTACTAATGCCCAGTTATAACATCACCTTGTAATCACTTGGATGCTAGTTATTGGATTTGGATTTGTGGTTATGTTTGGATGTGTGGTCATGCGATGTGATGAAAATTTACAATTTATTTGATGCAAATAAATTAAGAATGCTACTTGTGATGAATGCTACTTGTGATGAGATTTATATTCTCTTCTTATGTAAAATTGAAATAGGGAAAATTTGACATTTTTGTCAAATGTTAATATAGAAAATGTCACCATATGACTAATTGACATTTTTTTTTAATGTTAATATAGAAAACTGTCACCGTATGAAATTTACATTTTTATTTGTCAAAATAAAATAGCATATTCACTGTATGATAACATGTACATTTTTATTTGTCAAAATAAAATAGCATATTCACTGTATGATAGCATGTACATTTTTATTTGTCAAAATAAAAAGACGATCTTTTTGTACTTAAAATAAAAAGACAAATCTTTTTATATTGAAAACAAAAAGATGAAAATCCGACGATGTAAATAAAAAAAAGACAATCTTTTTGTATTGTATAATAGAAGAGATAATATTTTTACATTGTAAAATAGAAAGATTAATATCTTTACGTTGTAAAGTAGAGGAGTTGATATTTTTACATTATCAAAATAAAAAGTTGATATCTTTACATTGTAAACATAAAAGTGAATATTTTTGCATTGTAAGTAAAAGAATGAATTTTGCGATTTAAAGTAAAATAACAGTTTTATATGTTATTTAGATAAGAATTTACACCGTATGAATTAAATTACATTTTTTCTATGTAATTTACATATGAATTAGGATGGGATGATAAAAATTTACCTTTTTATAGGAAATTAAAACATAAATTCACTGTATGACAAATTTAACATTTTTGTTAATGTTAAAAACAAGAATTTCATCGTATGACAAATTTAACATTTTTGTTAATGTTAAAAATAAGAAATTACATGGTATGAGAAATTAACATTATTCTTGGGGTTAGTAATAAGTATTTGCAATGCATGAAAAATTAGCATTTTCAATGTTAATTAAATAGTTATTTCATCGTAGGATGTAATTAACATTTTAATGTTAATATGACAAAAATTATAATGTATGATGTAATTAACATTTTTTTTTTAAAAGTTAATATTAAAAAGGAATTTTACCGTAGGATAAGATTAACATTTTATTTAATGTTAATAATGAGTAATTTTACCGCATGTATGAACATACATTATTGTAAATGTATATTAAATAGTAAATTTAACCATAGGATGCAATTAACATTTTTAATGTTAATTTTAAAAGATAATTTAACCGTATGAATTAACATTATTTTATAATGTTAATATTTAAGAAATTTACACCGTACAACATTTAAATCTATTTTTTTAATGTTAATATTAAAAGTATTTACATCATAGGAAATTAACATTTATTTTTAATGTGAATATTAAGAGTATTTCACCGTAGGATGCTTTAACATTATTTTTGATGTTAAAATAAAAGAAATCCACCGTATGTTCATTTAACATTATTTCTAATGTTAATACTAGAGTAATTTTAACCGTATGTATATTTCACATTTTTATTTATGTGAAGTAAAAGAAAATTCACCGTATGATAATTTACATTATTTTATAATGTAATAAAAAGAGAAAACCAACCATATGATGATTTACACTATTTTATTTTACATGTAAGTAGAAATTGGACATGAAATGAAATTTACATTTTATTATGTAAGATTAAAATAGGAATTTGCGATGACCTTAAATTTACATTTTTATATGTATATTATAAAGTGAAATGATATTGTATGTTAAAAATTACATTTTTCTTTGTAATTAAAAGGTGAATTTCACCGTATGTCAAAATTTACATTTTTATTTGTAAATATAAAGTAGGAATTCACTATATGACAAGATTTACACTTTTTATTTATTAATAAAAAGTAGGAATTTACGGTGTATTAAAATTGTACATTCTTCATATGTAATGTAAGAGTAGGAAAAGTTTACATTATCTTTAATGTAAATATAATTAGGATTTTCAAAGTAGGAGAAATTGCATTTTTGTTAATGAAATAAAAAGAAAATACACTGCATGTTAAGTTATCATTATTTATAATGTTAATATAAAGAGGATTAACTATAGGATTAGTCTACATTCTTTTGTAATGTAAGTAAAAAGGGATTTAACCGTAGGACTCAAGTATATTAGTCTTAATATATTAATAAAAAGGGAATTTCACTGTATGATAGTTTACATTATTTTATAATGTGATTTAAAATGAATATACACCATAGGAAAAGGATTACATTTTAATTTATGTAATATACGTAAGAATTTACATCGTAGGTGCAATTTACATTTTATTAAATGTAAATCAAGTAAGAATGCGTCTAGAGTGAAAATTTACATTAAATAAGAGTGGTGATAAGAATGAAAGTTCACATTTATTTTATATAAATAAAAATAGGAATGTGGCAAATAAATAAAGATTACATTTTATATGTAATTAGGAATGAAAATTACATCGTAAATAAAATTACATTTTTGATGTGATTGCAATTAAGGATGCACTTAAAAGAGAAAATGAATATTTAATATGAACAGAATTATAATATGGTGGAAAGATAAAAATAAATCAATTGAACGATGTATTATAATTTACATTTTAATGTAAATTATAATAATATAATAAAAATAAAGTAAGAGGAATGATTCATCGCCTAATTATAAGTTGCATTTTCATGTAAGTAAAGAAGAGAAAAGATAAGAGAATGAAAATGTACATAAGAATAAGAATTAACGATTTAGTTATTTATTTATATATAATAATTAAAATAAGAATGAATTGTAAATAAAAATATTATTAACGAATAAGAAGGATTTTCAAAATATATATATATGTATATATATACGAGGATTGTTTGGGAAGTCCGAGATATTCTCATTCCAAATGATCTAGCGGCGTTAAAAATTGAAGTAAGAAGACGACGTATGAAGACCGTAAATCTTCCCTCGAATGGACAGCGATCGAGACCCTGAATTGACTTGCTACCAATTCATGGGTCAAGGTCATTGCCCAGACGTATGTGTTGGTTTCACGGATTTGACTTTCGTTCAGACCCAGAGCATAAGTTTAAATGGATGGTGTGTCTGACATCGTACCCAGTTAAATATCATGTCGTTGATTTTCTGTTAATATATAAATGTTTGGTGGTGGGAATTTATTCTCTACTTAACACCCATTTATGTATTGATGGAGAAGCAATGGTATGGCATGGAGTGACAGTGTGGCATACTAAGATGCAATGATCAAGGTTTCTTGTTGAAAAGCAGAACCTTGTGGAGACGATCAAAGCACTGCTTGAATAAGCAGAGCTTTGTGTATTACGTAACCTCACGAGCCTCACAAACCGGTAGAGTCTAAAACGGGCGAAGGGAACGCAGGGAAAGCAGCACGTTTCTTTCTAGCTAGAGTGGTGTCAGTGACCTACCAGCCCGGACATTTTACTTATGTGGATGATGGAATGAGGCGCCTCAGATATTAGGTCCTATAGGATCGGGAAACGTGTGCTTAGGAATAACTAATCCTCAAAGCTGTATGAGAGGACCGGCCCTGCCATTTCCAAGGGTTCACTGCGGGGGATCCTGAGACATTAGCTAGAGTGTCTCGAATCGGTAAGGAGCTCCGCTCTAGCCTAGACTCATGATGGAAACCAAAATCCAAATACGAACCGACGAATTTGATTGTATTACTAGTACGGAGGCATAGTATATGGTACCTATGCTTCCTAAGATTGATACATTTACTTTGAAATGTTTTCATATACACTAATAATAATATTAGATGCGTATTTGCCGTATTTAGCATGTTTAATCACCATAAGGTAAAACCCTATCCTCTGGTGTGCGTTGCATTGTGTGATGGGACTTGGGTCTTATGGCGATTCCATTTTTTTTAAAAAAAAAGCATTGCGTTGTTTACGATGTACTTATTTATTTGTTATGACACTTTAAATTTTGCACGACAATCCATTAGAGTAAACCCGTTCCGCGTTAGCGGCGTGGTCTTTTGGATTTGCCTTATATCTACTAGTTATTTTACTTAAGAATTCTCACACCAGTCCCACGACTGACCCATAGTTTGTTTCACCTTTTTGCAAACTTGGGTGCCCTCTCTTACACACGGGCAGCCAAGTAGACAGGTTCATTCCTTGCTTGGAGCTTTTCTTTGAAGCTGCTTATTTTCTATCTCTTGGATTTGCTTTTGTGGAGAGGTGATGACTTGGAGCTTGAAGACATTTATCTTTTGTTTCTATGGCATCTTTTCTTTCCTTTTTAGACATCAAACTTATTTCTTTTCTGCAAACTTGTTGTAATAGCTTAGATTCTGTGACTGTGAATTTTCTGTGATTGATGACATTATATTTTTCCGCTGCTATAATGTTATTACTCTATGAATTTCCTTTGCTATATTGTATCTGTGTTCTGTTTTATTGTATTTATGTTGTATTCCAAAAATGATTATCCCTTGCTTTCATCCGTGGAAGTTTGGGGTTATCACAACACGGTTTCAAAACACGAACTGCACGGCTATGTTTCGTTTTAATTTTATTTATATTTATATAATTATATAAATATAGTTCATTCAACAATTTCAATATCGTTTTCACTTCAAATATTCCACTAACGCCTTAAAATTTTGGAAAATTTTGCCATAACCTCCCCTGCACCGGGAGCATCGGGAAATCGCAAATAGCTTTCCCGGTCCTTCTAATCTCAAAAAGAAAAAGAAAAAGCCAAGCGGCTAGCCAACAGGCTCATAAAATCATCACCCAAACAAAACAGTAAATGTGTACCTATTTGTCGGGCACAAAATTTTATTCCTCTTCTCTAGCCCCTTTTGCTATAACCTGTTCAATGAATATGCATGTACATATATATACAGTTCTTATCATTTATCATTTTCTATTCAACTTCTTATTTGATTTCTATTTGGTTTAAAAACACCATTCATTCTAATGTTACATACATAGGTGCAAATCATTTCATTAGCTAATTAATGAATATTTCAACTCATATATGTTTATTTTGAACAAGTGGCTATTTTTAACACTTCACATTTCAACGATTTATGCATACAATAAAAATGTGATTTTTATTGTAAAACAATTCATTTCAAAACACTATTATTTTATATATTTCATATTGGTGATAAAAATAGGATTTTTCTTATGAAACAATTTCTCTCAAAACGAGATTATTTTACACAGTTCATATAGTCGATAAAAGGTGATTTTTATTATCAAACAATTTATTTCAAAATATGAATACCATTCAACACATGAATTTCTAATCAATGAATGAATATCGATTCAACACATGAAGGTTTTCTACAGTTTCTATATATAGATAAAAATGTGATTTTTATATTTAAAACGCGAATACCATTCAACACATGAATTTCTAATCAACGAATGAATATCAATTCAACACATGAAGGTTTTCTATTCAATGAATAAATATAGTTAAGCAAATGAAAATAATTCAAACACACGAATATTATTCAAAATTTCGGCAGCATAACGGCAGGGTAGTTAAAACCGGGACCGTCCCTAGTACGGCTCCTCGCTCTACCTTAAAACCTCGCGGTTTTTGACAATGGGGATCATGCATCTATTTCGCACGCAGGCGGCATGTATATATTTATTTCATTTCCACAAACTAATCCTATGTGGTTTCAACCAAATATTTTTCAACCACAAACGGGTATTTTTCAACCACAATCAATCAATATCAACCACAAACAATCCATATCAACCACAAACAATCCCAAACAATCATTTGCTATCAATCAATTTTCACAACAATTTCAACCAATAAATATCGTCCATGGTTTGTGGACGAGGGGCGTATATATATATATATTTATATATATCTATTCACTTTTATTTCAACACACATATATATATATATAGAAAAAGAAATTGAAGAGTGAGAAATTCTCACCAATAGCTATCCAATACTACGACTCTTCCTTTATAGAAATCTTCGCCAATCTCGCCTTTCGTCGCTTTCGCCCGTATTCTCTACATATGTAAAAATCGAATTTTTACTATGTTATTCAATATATAAAAATCGAATTTTTATCATGCTATTCAATATATAAAAATCGAATTTTTACTTCGATGTTCAATATATAAAAATCGAATTTTTATCCTGCTATTCAATATATAAAATCGAATTTTCATTACGATGTTCAATATATAAAATCGAATTTTTTATCCTGCTATTCAATATATAAAAATCTCGCCTTTAACACTATAAAAATCTCGCCTTTATCACTATAAAAATCTCATCTTACTTCGATGTTCAATATATAAAAATCGAATTTTTATCCTGCTATTCAATATATAAAAATCGAATTTTCATTACGATGTTCAATATATAAAATCGAATTTTTTATCCTGCTATTCAATATATAAAAATCTCGCCTTTAACACTATAAAAATCTCGCCTTTATCACTATAAAAATCTCGCCTTTAACACTATAAAAATCTCGTCTTTATCACTATAAAAATCTCGTCTTTATCACTATAAAAATCTCGTCTTTATCACTATAAAAATCTCGTCTTTATCACTTGGTAGAATATATAAAAACTGATTTTTTTAAATGCATTAAAACTGGTTTAATAAAGTAAAGGAAAAAAAGGTAAAAGGAAAAAGAAAATTTACCTTAATCGATCGAAGGAGGGTGCTCGGATTAGGGAGGAAGGGGGCGGAGGCTCTTGCGCGTTCGAATGGGGGAGGGGCGGTGGTGCAGTCGGCGAGGGTGGCGTCCAGGTTGAGGCAGCGGAGGGATTTCTAGGGTTTGGGGGGGGAGACCTTGGGGTCGTGGGCCCTGCTAGGTGGAGGCGCCGGTGGTGAGGAGCTCCGGAGGGCGTCGGCGGCGTTGATCGCGCGAGGGGGGGGGATAAGCGGGAAAAGGGGATCGGGTTTTTTCTGATTTGGGAAATAAACTGTTGTGGGAATTATAAAGGAATGAGGGGCTTAAGTATAAAAGTTTATATATATATATATATATTTTTTTAATTTTTTCTTCAAAAAGTTACTTTAAAAATTCGAACTTCTTTTTGAGCCCACCGACTGTCGTCCCTAGGGTAATACCCCCATTCCGAACACAATGGGATATGTATCACAAGCTGATTCGATCGTTTCGATCAGTTTCCGTTAAATTTACATTTAAATCACTATATTGAATTTTAAACGTACATTTCAAATTACCGGGGTCACATACTAACTAGAAAAATTCCAGAAAAATATTTTCTAGCTTCGTATTGACGATACGGTCCTAACAAAACTAGTTTCATCGAATTCTGAGACCGTTTGAAAAATGGCCAATTTCCAGTCGATTAAAATCAACTGAAACTGGTCAAACGCGTTTTCCTTTACCACGCTCACATATTGATTCGAAAAATTATGAAATTTGAAACCTAGCATTAATTTGACATCACGGATCCAACAAAAGTGGTTTCGTCGAATTCTGACATCGTTTGCAAAATGTCCATTTTTAAGGGCCTGAATTCCATAGCGACCATTCAGAATTTTCAACTGGACATATCTTTTGATTCCCGCTATGAAATTTCGATTGGTCGGATTCGTTAGAAAGATATCATCAAATAGATCCTAATGTTTTTGGTTTCACTAAAATCCGGATTGTTTTGCACCCGATACAGTCCGACAAAGTTTGAATTCAATTTTCGAAACTACAGCGCCATTTCAGGCCTTGTTTATAATTATAATTAATTATATTCGTTTTCAATTGTCGATTCAAACTCAGTTTTCATCGCCATTGTTGAAAATATTTATTTTAAATATTTAAAATCCATTATTTTAGCCAATTAAAAATTTTTAAATTGGTTCAGATTTTCTGGGTCATTACAGAAGTTGATAAAGCAGGAGCTATCATCGGAGACTAGCCATCTAGCACAGGAGGAGGTGGTGATGTAACAACGAGGGAAAGGGTCTGATATTCGGGATGAGAGGAGAAGGTAGGCGCGGGAAAGGTGTTAGATAGGTCAATGTCATTACACTACAAGAAATATGACCTTTACCTACCAATATTGTAAAGGCCCGTAAATCCGTACCAATTTGAGCTGACTAACAACCTACACCTTCAACCCAAAGCGCACGAAAATACATATCTTTAATAGAAAGAATTAAGAGGATGAGAAAGATAAGATAGAAATATTGGAATAGAAGAAGAAGAAGAACTAACACAACACAGAGTCTCACATCGCAGCGGAACAAAATATAATTCATAAATAACTTTATTGAAAGCTTGAAGTAATATACTTACATCCATCATAATACAACAGACAAATCTGGACAGTTATAACAATATGTTCTCAAATACAGCACATAGCGGAATATACTAGATAAAACCAAACATCTGAACTCTTCTAGCACGTCTTCTGAACTTCGTATTATCCAATAACCTGAACCTGTACAACCCGGTCTAACCCGAGCATTTACAAATACCGGGTCAGTCTGGTGAACCAGAGTGAGAAAAACTCGCACAGTTTAAGGGGAATCATCCAACTTGATTTTAAAGTTCAAAATATTTTTGGAAGAAAAGGCTAATAGTAAGACCAAATCTACACATAAATACGGACAGTTTTTACCTTACTATAACCCAAAACATTTTGAAAACAATATATTAGTCTGATATTATAATAATGTCTAAATACAAATAGATAGCAATCTAGCGAAACGCTTGCATCTCACGCTCCACGTATATAATATACAATCAAAACCGCGACGCTTATTGGAGATTGGATTCCGACTATGACAATGTATAGAACCATCCGCCGATAGTGTATCTCTAGAGGCGAATACACTGGGTTCAACAAGAACGTCTTGCAACCCGGCCCACACATGACCGACCACTTATTTCGCTTGAGTGTATCGAATGTATATCACCAACGGTTGGGATCAGAAACTGTTTCCCGAAAAAGGGACAACATCGATAGATTAAAGAAGGAAAATAATTTTCCCTAGATAGGTGATTATACACCCTAATGGGTACGCCCCACATAGCCATGATGCCTGCCTGATTTTCGTCATTTCCGGTTGATGAGGCTTGAGGTTATAATCGACTTTTGGAACATCTGGCCACCATTCACATCCTCCATACACGTCATCCAGGAACAGGATGAACCGAAGGCACCCTCCTACTGCATCCAAAGGATCAATAGCGAGAAGTCCTTGAAATCCGCAAAATCCCACTTACGACTGAATCACGTCAGAATACCTCTAGCTGTAGACCAGATAATATTCGCCAAATAATCCTTCCGCTTATGAAGATCCACGGTCTTTAATTGCTCCATCTCGATCAGCTTCTAAACATTTTCAACGTTTACGTATTTGCTGTTCGGAATGGTTTTCGAATATAAATTCGATCCCGGTCTTTCCATACCGACAATCGATTTGGCCAGATTTTTGATAGTCAGTGTTTTAACTATCAAAATAAACAACCATCCTCCATAGAAAAATAAAGTGGATTTACTAGTTCAGCATACAACATCACTTGGCCTCTTTAGTTAAATAGTTGTTACTTTTTATGGTTATATTTTCACATTATTACCATAATTAGGATTATTTTTTCTTAATCAAAATAGTTTACTTAACAATTGTTATGAATTCTATTTTCAAAACTCTTACTTTATTTACCAATTCCATTTGTAAAATCATTAACGACAATATAATTTGTTGTCTCAAATTAAGTACATCATTTCGTTATAACTATCCTATTTCCTTAGCTATATCAGCCGGACTTATCATTTATATTGAACTATTATAAATTATAATATTATTAACTTCTTATTAAGCTTTTCCGTTTAACATTTCAAACTTCGAAATAAACCTCACCTTTGATTAATCATTCCAAACCTCGGAATATCATATTTAACTCCTAAATCTTTTAACATTTGGAATAACGCTTTTTAAATTCTCATTTCCAAATTACCCAACTTATAATTCTTCAAATCATAGTTCTTTACAAAAATACTCCTTTAACTTCCTCAACTACCATCGTTTCTAAACTAATATCATCCTTGGATAATCATGAAGTTGTTCAAGTTGGGGTATTTTATTTACCTCTCAGACCTTGAGTCGACAACATTCTTATCTTCGAAATAGATAAAAGTTTATAAATGAATCCCAAATCCCAGTAATTTACCCAAGGTTACATTAACTATAGAATTCCTTTTCGTAACCACTTATCTTCGTTTTGTCCAATTAAAATTCATTTCCTGACTAAACATTTATCTCCAGATCGTGTCATTTTACCTTCAGTTTTATAATCAGATTTAATCCATTTAAGCTTCCATTTGATTCCAACTCCTAATAACTCGTTTAAAACTTTACTTTTATATAATCTTTTCCATAAATAAATCCAAAATCTAACTCATATAAACATGAGTAAACTTATCCCTTTTAATTGCAAACTAGGTACTAAGGTCACCTTTGACTTTATTAATCGAGTTCTGGTTACCCGATCATTTCCTTAAATAATAATTAAGCTTAATTCCTTTTCACTTGAAAAGTTTCCTTTATCATTAACTATTAATTAAATTGTTAATTTCCTTAAAAAGGTATTTTAAAATAATTAACTTTAATAATAATGAACAATCCAATAATGGTTTTTAATAATCAGTTCTCGTGAAACAATTGGTTTAGTCATTTCTAAACAAGTTCAACCCGTTAACTAATCTCATTAGTCCTTTCTTTAATCAATTTAAATAACTCAATTTAATTCAATAGAATAAATGTCAATTAAACAATAAATTCAACCATTAACCATTTGGTTAATTTCTGCCCACTTGTTTAGAAAACTCATTATCCCACAAATCTTGCTTTATACTCTCGTCTTTATAATTACAAGGTATAAATAATTATTTATTCCCTTTAATAATTTTATTTATTTAAAAATAATTTATATAAAATAGATTTCAAATCTATTCTTAGCTATAAAACAAATTTTATAACTTTCTTTCTATTGATTTACTTGACGGTAAATCAATTTATATAAAACAATTCATTTAAAGGCCATCTACCGAGAATTACTCAACCAATATACCCCATTGGTTAATATCAAACAAGTGATGAATTTTGGTTCAACAAATCAACAATTGATTAACCGATGATATAAATAACATATTTGAGGAATCCGGTTGGATCCCTCCAACCTGTCCTTCCCTGCATCAAAATGGGTTATCTCATATTTAATATATACAACAATATATTTATTCACTACGATTACCAGAAATAAACAGTTCAGCTAATAACAGTCAACAAACAATTTATAACATCCATTCAAGCATCATATGATTTATTTAATACGTTTATATTATTATAAACGTAACCAACAAGGTAAGTTACCTCGTTTGGAATCTAATTGTTAAAATAACGATTTAATTCAATTAAATTAAACGAATGCTTAATTTAATCAGCAAATATTAAAAATATTCAACGTATGTGCAAGCAATCATTCAATTAGCAACCATTAGCAAACATTGCACACAAAATAAAAATCTGGTTTATATAAAATATAAACGGAATAAACCGAGTGAGTTGAACTCACCTTGATCCGTCCGTTGCCAAAACGGTTGGTTTTACATGCTTCCACTTGTTTTACTCCATCCGTTCTCATTCCAAAATCTTACGTCCACTAATATGGGGCCACTGCTCTGTATTTGGTCTAATTCTGCGTACGTATGACACGGTTAAAATTTTAATACGGTATTCGGGTTTTAAATTAATATTATTCAAAATTTAAATAATAATTTAAATCCCAACTTTTAATTTACGTTATATATAATGGTCGGCATTGTCACATACAGTATTAGACGTGTTTAACTAAAACAATTTGGCCATGTTAATTAAAAAAAACTGTTAGGCAATTTATAATTAAAATTTTCCATACACTAATAGTATTAGTGTACTAGAGAAATACTATCATTTGGACATATTTAATACAAGTGATAAAAACGATTTAGTACTTTAATTTACATTAATCAATGGTTAGGCACAATGTAAAACAAACTGGCCACGTTTTAAAATATCCTTGGTAGTTTAAAACCTTAGTTAGATCCTATATATATGATTCGTTAAAATGAATGGGGTGGTCACATTAAAACGTGAATGAGTTAGTTTATAATTACATCGTTAGGCAAAGTATTAACGGTTTGGCCACTTTACTTTTGTAACTTTTCCCAGCGCGCCACGTTGCCCAATGAACATATAATTAGGCATATAAACAACTTAATTTGGCATATTTTTATGGGTTAGGCACTTTGAAGTAATGTACTGTTCACTGTCTTCTCAAATATTATTTACGATACCTGCTTCTGATTTTCGAATCTCATCCCATGTTGCTTCTCGCGCGAAACTCCCACCTGCCCCGGTCCGTCTGCTGCTTTGACTTCCACCCTTCCACGCCGTCCTTCCCTGGTGGCGCTACCCTGGTCAACGCGCCTGTTGTCTACTTCTTTTCCTTCACATTTTCTCTAACGTGAATCTATACTTTTCCATTCGCTTTTCCCATAACTTCACCAACCCCGCCTCACCTCAGAACCTCCGCATTTTGTTTCTCCTTCACGCATTCTTGATCCCTTCATTCTTCTATGCGCTCCACTGCATCACCTTCCCAGTGCCACATCTCCTTTCTTTGATCTCCAGCGAGTTCTCATTGACCGAACACCATCCCATTCATGATAGTCATTCTCCACTATTTTAATCCCCATACTTACGGGTTTCTTCACTGTCTGCTGCCTATGTAGCTCTTTCTACTGCTTTGGAGGAACCGCACCCCCATATCCACTCTCCCTCCTCACTCCTTCTACATACATGACTCTCAGCAACTAAAAACTGCACCATATCCGCAACTTTAGTCCACGTTAACCTCAAAAATGACCTGTAGCGTGTCCTACAATGCTACTTCAAACTCTCTCCTTCACACTCTTTCCATTTGTTTGCGTAACCCCTTCCTTTTATTTCTTTTAAACTGAACGTAACTGCCTATAGTTTCGACGGACATCCCCATGCTCCAATACAATCTTTCAGACAACCGATCACTACCCTTAGTTTTTAACGTAAACTCAGCTCCAGGAACCAACTGTGCACTGCACTACACCCTTTTTATTATTATTCAGTTCGATTGGTAAGCTATAAGAAAAGGAATAGAGTTGGGACGGTATTTATACATTCAAGATCCTTGGCTGCCAAGGTAACGAGGCATATAGGTCCGCAGACTCTCTCCATAGGTTGTGATGAAATTTTCAATGTGATGTGGACAAATCAAGGAATTGTTTCAAAGCATAGGGTACGTTCTGATGTTAGTACTTGAGTGGGCAGTCCCATGCACATAACTTTAGTAAAAAGGAAAATATAGGTAGCTGGGAAATGTACGTAGTTGTGTTACTGCGATGGGTTTTCATGTCAGGGTATCGGGTGGATGCGTGTTGAGATATGAGGAGTAGAACTAGGTGGAGGTCTGTGTAGTTATTTTTTGGGTAGGCTCTATCTTCTTTAACTTGTGAAAGTATTGAATTGATAAACACATACATGTGCGAAAGCAGTTTGCAGAAGGCGGAACTAGGGGTAGCATGTTTGTGAAAATACAAGGCATAGGGTAGGTGTTGAAATGAAATGTTCGTGCGTGATGGTAAGGAGTGGCCTAGTATTTACATAGAGTGTGGGTGTCATTAAATAAATGTTGCTTTCAGTATGGCGTAATAGTTAGCATGCATGTGTTTTCAATTGCATCATAGGGAAAATATGAGTAGCTTAAGGGTTTGAGTCTTATCTTATTTTATTTGTCTTGATGTGTCGTTACTTAACTTGGAAGAAAATTTTGTACTGACATATAAGTTTAGGTAAGCTGCACATTGAATTGCCTCAGACAGAGTAGGTTATATTTAGCAATGGCTTCGATGTAGACAGGTAATGTGAGGGTGTCCGCAAGAGTACAGGGGCTGAAAAATGTATGCTGAGTGTTTCGAAGATTTGTATGGATGTTTGTAATAGATTTGGCATATGTTCATATTTTTGGTATGATATATTTATTTTATATTTTGTTTTAATTCGATACGTTTTAATTTATACGGTTGATTAAATTATACCATAATGCGTTAAATATTCACACCGTCACTGTCCTCCCTCCGGTCCATCGATATTCAAATCTATAAAAATTCCTCCAGTTTCCAATTAATAATTTCAACTGGTAAATACGAGAATCTAACTGTATGCGGAGCACGGGCCTTATCCGTGTATATGTACATATAGCAGAATTTATGTTGAACGTTCTAAACTTGTATCGATATTCACGAACTTTATTTTAAATCAATAAATTCGATATAAAAAATTAATTAAAACTCCAATATAATATTTAAAATAGATTTAAATATCCCAATTTAAATGGCCAAAAAATCTGGGCGTTACATTCTTCCCCCCTTTTAAGAATTTCATCCCCGAAATTACAAGGTAAGAAGAACTCTCCGAACCTAGTTATTTTAAATAATTATTTTTGAATTATTACCAAATTAAATTTAAACTCCTTAGAGATTTTTGAAAATTTTGCCAACACCTCCTCTGCACAGCACGATCAAAACAACAACAATTGCCACTCTGGGCCTCAACTTCTCCAAAAGAAAACCAAAATCTAAATGGCTACCCAACTCAGGTGTAGAATCAAACACTCTAATCAATATATTTAGGTTTTCCTTTTTGTCGGGAAATTCTATTCCAATTTCGAATCAATCAACTAACTGCCCTTCGTCTTCCCATCTGTATTTCCAATCTGTATAACCAAGTCAACCCCATATCCTTTTGGAACCTGTACTTACTTACAATGCAAGTAACAATCTATGGTTAAATAATTCTGTTTATTCCATAACCAATTTTATTCTCAAGTCATTATACAGGAATTTTATTTTAATTCATTCAATTTCTTTGTTGATCTGTTTAGTGAATTTTATTCAACCAACTCAACAAACAACCAAATTATTTGAATTATATTCAGTTACTAGTACATACTCGTCTACATTCACTTTGATTTAACATATGTGAATAACAATTGATTAATATCCGATATATTTCCATTATTATCCATTCCAATTCATATATTGGAAAATTATGGTTATAATAAAACCATTTTAATTCTTTACTCAAGTTGGTAACAAATTGTACTGATAAAATACCTTTTATCTTTACAAGCTTCGAATATTTCATCCAAAATCATTTCAATTCATTTATTATGATTTTACATAATTTATTCATATTTTTAATAATCTTAATAAAGTCCATACAATCGGTTTTCAATATCAGCCACCCAACTGCATCCATAGCGACTTTTTCAAAACTAATTTGGACATATCTTAAAATTTAACCGTTAGATTTCAAATCTCTTATTATTGTTCGAAAGCTCTTGCCGATACGAACCCAATGGTTCTTGTTTTAGGAGAATCCGACAGTCGAATTTCCCATTACGTCCATCCAAAGTCGATAGTCGAAATTCGCGAACGGTCGCTGCGTGATACGTTCTATTCAAACCACTTAAATATATTTCGTTGATTTTCCATTTTTTTCAAATTTTTGTTATTCAGTTTCATTTCCAGGTTAATTCTCATCTCCATATTGAATTAACCAATTGGTTTACGACCAATTTAATTCTATCCAACTATCCAATTCAATTGACTAATCGATTTTCCTCAATCAGTTCAATTTCACTTCATAATTCGATTTGAATTCTAATCAAATCAAGCAAACAATCAAACAACCCTTATTATTATACTATAGAAAATTATTTCATTTTTCTACAAAAATATAATTTGGGCAAAATTATTTCATTTACCCTTTTTATAAAACCATATTGTATTCATTGCCAGTTCAATGCTTTACAACACTTGAACCAATCAAATAACACAATACAAAACAATTGTATATAAATTTAAAAATATGCTCTCATTTATATACACACGCACACACACTCAATCTCGATCTAGGGTACTACTAACCCAATCTCTATCGAGTTACACCACAGAGCCAAGGTTATTACTAAACCAATAGCTCTAATACCAACTGTAAAGGCCCGTAAATCCGTACCAATTTGAGCTGACTAACATCCTACACCTTCAACCCAAAGCGCACGAAAATACAGATCTTTAATAGAAAGAATTAAGAGGATGAGAAAGATAAGATAGAAATATTGGAATAGAAGAAGAATAAGAACTAACACTACACAGAGTCTCACATCGCAGCAGAACAAAATATAATTCTTAAATAACTTTATTGAAAGCTTGAAGTAATATACTTACATACATCAAAATACAACAGACAAATCTGGACAGTTATAACAACCTGTCCTCAAATACAGCACACAACGGAATATACTAGATAAAACCAAACATCTGAACTCTTCTAGCACGTCTTCTGAACTTCGTATTATCCAATAACCTGAACCTGTACAACCCGGTCTAACCTGAGCATTTACAAATACCTTGTCAGTCTGGTGAACCAGAGTGAGAAATACTCGCACAGTTTAAGGGGAATCATCCAACTTGATAAAGTTCAAAATATTTTTGGAAGAAAAGGCTAATAGTAAGACCAAATCCACACATAAATACGGACGGTTTTTACCTTACTATAACCCAAAACATTTTGAAAACAATATATTAGTCCGATATTATAATAGTGTCTAAATACAAATAGATAGCAATCTAGCGAAACACTTGCATCTCACGCTCCACGTATACAGTATACAATCAAAATCGCGGCACTTGTTGGAGATTGGATTCCGACTATGACAAGGTATGAACCACCTTCCAATAGTGTATCTCTAGAGGCGAATACACTGGGTTCAATAAGAACGTCTTGCAACCCGGCCCACACATGACCGACCACTCATTTCGCTTGAGTGTATCGAATGTATATCACCAACGGTTGGGATTAGAAACCGTTTCCCAAAAAAGGTACAACATCGATAGATTAAAGAAGGAAAAGGATTTTCTTTAGATAGGTGATTATACACCGTAATGGGTGCGACCCACATAGCCATGCTTCCTTCCCGATTTTTGACATTTCTGGTTGATGAGGCTTGAGGTTATAATCGACTTTTGGAACATCTGGCCACCATTCACATCATCCGTACACGTCATCCAGGAACAGGATGAACCGAAGGCACCCTCCTACTACATCCAAAGGATCAGTAGCAAGAAGTCCTTGCAATTTGCAAAATCCCACTTACGACCGAATCACGTCAGAATACCTCTTGCTGCAAACCAGATAATATTCGACAAATAATCCTTCCGCTTATGAAGATCCACGGTCTTCAATTGCTCCATCTCGATCAGCTTTTGAACATCTTCAACGTTTACGTATTTGCTGGTCGGAATGGTTTTCGAATATAAATTCGATTCCGGTCTTTCCATACCAACAGTCGATTTGGCCATATTTTTGATAGTCGGTGTTTTATCTATCAAAATAAACAACCATCCTCCATAATAAAGTGGATTTACTAGTTCAACATACAACATCACTTAGCCTCTTTAGTTAAATAGTTGTTACTTTTTATTGTTATATTTTCACATCATTACCATAATTAGTATTATTTTTTCTTAATCAAAATAGTTTACTTAACAATTGTTACAAATTCTATTTTCAAAACTCTTACTTTATTTACCAATTCCATTTGCAAAATCATTAGTGACAATATAATTTGTTGTCTCAAATTAAGTACATCAGTTCGTTATAACTATCCTATTTCCTTAGCTATATCAGACCGACTTATCATTTATATTGAACTATTATAAATTCTAATATCATTAATTTCTTATTAAGATTTTCCGTTTAATATTTCGAACTTTGAAATAAACCTCACCTTTGATTAATCATTCCAAACTCGGAATATCATATTTAACTCCTAAATCTTTTAACATTTGGAATACCGATTTTTAAATTCTCTTTTCCAAATTACCCAACTTATAATTCTTCGAATCATAGTTTATAATATCCTTTACAAAAATACTCCTTTAACTTCCTCAACTACCATCGTTTCTAAACTAATATCATCCTTGGATAAACATGAAGTCGTTCAAGTTGGGGTATTTTATTTACCTTTCAGACCTTGAGTCGACAACATTCTTATCTTCGAAATAGATAAAAATTTATAAACGAATCCCAAATTCCGGTAATTTACCCAAGGTTCCATTAACTATAGAATTCCTTTTCGTAACCACTTATCTTCGTTTTTTCCAATTAAAATTCATTTCCTGACTAAACATTTATCTCCAGATCGTGTCATTTTACCTTCACTTTTATTATCAGATTTAATCCATTTAAGCTTCCGTTTGATTCCAACTCCTAATAACTCGTTTAAAACTTTCCTTTTATAGAATCTTTTCCATAAATAAATCAAAAATCTAACTCATATAAACATGAGTAAACTTATCCCTTTTAATTGCAAACTAGGTACTAAGGTCACCTTTGACTTTATTAATCGAGTTCTGGTTACCCGATCATTTCCTTAAATAATAATTAAGCTTAATTCCTTTTCATTTGAAAAGTTTCCTTTATCATTAACTATTAATTAAATAGTTAATTTCCTTAAAAAGGTATTTTAAAATAATTAACTTTAATAATAATGAACAATCCAATAATGGTTTTTAATAATCAGTTCTCGTGAAACAATTGGTTTAGTCATTTCTAAACAAGTTCAACCCGTTAACTAATCTCATTAGTCCTTTCTTTAATCAATTTAAATAACTCAATTTAATTCAATGGAATAAATGTCAATTAAACAATAAATTCAACCATTAACCATTTGGTTAATTTCTGCCCACTTGTTTAGAAAACTCATTATCCCACAAATCTTGCTTTATACTCTCGTCTTTATAATTACAAGGTAAAAATAATTATTTATTCCCTTTAATAATTATATTTATTTAAAAATAATTTATATAAAATAGATTTCAGATCTATTCTTAGTTATAAAACAACTTTTATTACTTTCTTTCTATCGATTTAATACTTTAATTTACGTTAACCAAGGGTTAGGCACAATGTAAAACAGACTGGCCACGTTTTAAAATATCCTTGGCAGTTTAAAACCTTAGTTAGATCCTATATATATGATTCGTTAAAATGAATGGGGTGGTTCACATTAAAACGTAAATGAGTTAGTTTATAATTACATCGTTAGGAAAAGTATTAACGGTGTGTCCACTTTACTTTTGTAAATTTTCCCAGCGCGCCACGTTACCCAATGAACATATAATTAGGCATATTTTTATGGGTTAGGCACTTTTAAGTAATGTACTTTTAGTGTCCCGAATTTCCGGTACCATTTGAGCTGACCAAATAACACAAGTCCAACCCAAATTACACTGGAAACCAAAAAACTAATAGAAAGAAAACAGAGGGTGAGAATAGGTAAGATAGAAATTCAAAATAGAAGAAGAAGAAGACAACAACAACATCATCAGAGTAACAGGAATCTCACAGCGGTACGAATAAAATATAGTATACAACATAACTTTTAAAACAAAAATCTGTCATTTGTATATACATATCATCATTAGAGTATAACATTTACATCACAGCGGAAATAACGATAGCTATAAATTCTAAAGCCGCCTGCTCCAAGCTCCATCTAGTGTATCTGTAAATCCTGACTACTTGACTGCCCGTACAAAATTGGGCACCCAAGAGTTTAGGGAAAACAAAATATACTCTGGGTCAGTCATGTGATTGGTGTGAGTAAACTCAAATCATTTCGGTTTAACTTTTCAAATCCTTTTGAACCAAAAGATAATCATAAGACCGATCCACACATAAACACAGATGGTTTTTACCTTACGATAACACAAATATTTTTCTAAAACGATACTTGTCTGGTATTATAATAATGTCTAGATCAAGTAAATAGAAATCTAGCAGAAACGCTTTCATCTCATGTTCTACATATATAAGATACAATCAAAACCGCGGGCTCTTATTGGGGAATGGATTCCAACTATAAAAAGATATGGATCCACCTTCCGATCAGTGTACTCTAGAAGCGATACACTGGAGTTCAACTAGAACATCTTGTAACTCGGCCACACATGACCGGCTATTCATTTCGCTTGAATGTTCCGAATACATTATCCCCTTGCGGTTGGTATACCAACATAACCATTCCCGGGAGATACATAATTGAAAGAAGTAACATATATGAATATTCTCTAGATGGTGACAATATACCCTACTTGGGTGCGACCTACTTAGCCATGTTGCATGCCCGATTTCTATCATTTCCCAGTTGATGAGGCTTGAGGTCATAACGTATCTTTTAACAGATCACTCCTTCATTTACTTTGAATGCCACATCGTAATACCCGTAAAAATCATAAATTGATTCCGCCAAAAAGACCACGGGTATAAGCTAAGAGAAATGAATTCCTCCGCCACCAACGTAAATACATTTGAAACGATCAACTTATGTGATCTACCAGATATACTCTATCAGACATTCATCCATTCAAGTTGTCCTAGGACTGGACAATCCGAAGGAATTATTCTGTAAATCCATCTTAGGAAATTTCTACCTAGGATTTACTGAACAACCCTTGCATAACTCCATCTTCAGTTATCTTCATCATATTTGATTTGCAACGCTAATGCCATATGAAGTGGTTTCAGATAATATATCTGATCCCGGTCTCTCCGTATTGACAACGGAAATGGTCAAAATCTTCGATAGTCGGTGATTTAGCTATCAAAGGAAAATATGTGTCCAAACAACGATATTATTTCCAGATGGAAATTCTATCGATCAATCATCAATCAACATTTATTCATTTCTCCATTTCTCGTTTCCATATATTCATTAAATCCTTATTTTCTAATTTTACAAAATATACGTTATTAACTTTGGAAAACGTTTCCATTTCTGATTCTCGCATCAATATCTTCCCACCTCTATCAGTCTCTAACTGTAAACTAGTAAGAGAACAACCCCCTCCGTATTAACCCCGAAGGCCGAAACCAACAACAGATCGATACCCAGAAAGTCATTCAATTCAACTAATTTCCAGTCAGTTCTAATTTCAGTAATTCCATTTAAATTCCTAATTCAAACCCCAAATTCCTTTATAATATTTTACTTGCAAAATATTTACTTTAAATCAATATCATGTTACACTCGTATGCGAAGCACGGGTCTAAACCTTCCTAATGTAAAATTCTCTTTTTATAAAATTCTATTCACTTTCCGAGTATTTCCTTTTATAATTATAATTATTTACTATAAATATTTCCTTTTATATTTGTTTTAAAAATATTTCCTTTTCTATTCAATATCCACTTTGAAATTCCTTTTTATAAAATCATTTGATTTTATATAAATATATTTTATTTTCAACATACACATTGAAAATTCCCATTTTAAATTCCAGTATTATATATGGTATTTAAAATACCAAATAACAATGATCGATATTATTCAAACACTCATAATCAACAACAGATTATATATCACATCATATATTACAATATACGAAAAACAGTAAAATAAATGTTGAGGAATCCAGTTGGATTCCTCCGACCTGTTTCCCTGCATCCACAGATGTTAAACAATATAATAACATCGATTTCATTTCGATATGAAATATTCTGATAAATAGAATCAACATTTGATTAAAGATTTATATATATATCGTTATCTATAATTTCAACCAATACATAAGCAATTCAACCAAACAATCATCACACAGCAGTCAATCAACATTTATCATTTACTAGGTTATCTTTATAAAAATATAACTGATAGAGTTAGTGAGTTTTACTGCTCCAATTGGATTTATAACTCGATATTTCGAAATTCCCAGTTATATCGATATTCGATTTATATTTAAAATCCTTTTATAATATAAATATATATTTATAAATTTCAAAGGAACTCCATAGCGACTTTTATAGAATTTGATTTGAACATAAATCAAAATCTACACGACGAAATCCTGAATTTTCTCTTCCATTAGAAAAATATACTTCACCAACTCCGAATGTTTCTTGTTTCACAGAAATCCGATTTAAAACGGATTCTGTAAATTCAATTGAAGTTTGAATCGCCAAATTACGAACTACAGCGCCATTTCGAGCTCGATTATAATTATAATATAATTATACATTCAACTATCGTTTATATAATACATTCGTTAATATAATTCAACTCTAAACTGAAATATATATTGTAAATGATCCAATTCACACAATATTGTGAATTCCCTTATTTCCGACTATTTCGGAAATTAAATATATTATTATATTATTTATATTAGTTAAATATTCAATATTATTTAATTCTGGTCATCTTAAATTACCAAACCATTATATAAATTAATTAATTATTATACCGTAAAAACACGGGTCATTACATTCTTCCCCCCTTAAAATAATTTCGTCCTCGAAATTGCTAAGGTAGAAAACAAACCTTATTAACTGAGTTACAAATTATTATTTTTCTTCTTTTTTAGTTTAGACTGAACCAATTTAATTTCAATTAAAATATTAATTAATTCCTACTAACGAAAATTTTCAAAAATCCTGAAAATTTTCTAACACCTTAACTTTTCGAAAAAATTTGTCAGCACCTCCTTTGTACTGATCAATAGCTCAAACTCCAACTCCCCTCTCTAGGCCTTCTTCAACCCAAAAGAAAATCAAACCGCCAAGCGGCTTGCCAATTCGGCTCATAAATCTCATACCAAATAGAAATATAAACTTGCACCTTTTTGTCGGGCATATCATCATATCCTTTGCATCTGCTATCAATTCAGCATATACCAATATCATCCAAATCAATCTCTAAACCATTTATACTCAACATAGTTATTCGCTTATACCAAAGTCAAATTTCATTTCAATATCGAGTTCATTTCGATTCCAAACTCTTAACTCCACTAATCTGGTTCCATGTCAAATTCCGATCACATAAATCCAAATTTTTCGATAACATTCTAATCCAATTTATCTTCAATTTTCTTTTGCACATTTCAATTCAATTTCCACTTTATCGGCTTTAATTCAATTTCAATTTTCTTTCCCAAATTTCAATTCAATTTGGTTTTTATTCAAACAGTCTTTCCTTGCGAATTTTAAACAGTTCACCATATCGAAAATCAACTTTACTTTTCAGGATTCAAAACAACTTGCTTTTCTCAAATCAATTCAATAACAAAACCTTTGGTAGTAATCCGTCACTTAGAAATTGAAAATGAACACTAATGATGTTGCGCAGTCATCATAATAATTATTTTCTAGCGATCAAAGTGAGTTCAATACTATATCACTTTTAAAACCATTTCTAAACACTTCCATTTTGAAATCTATTTCAAAATACTATCCCCAATGCTTGGAAAACATTTCTAAAATCTCCCAGGATTTTAAATTTCTCTTATACTTAATCCAAGTCCATTACAAACACTTATTCAAATTTCTAGGGTTTTCATTTCAATTCTGATTTAAATTCTGATTTAATTCATTTAGATTTCATATATTTCACTTATATGAATTCTGATTGGTTATTAACATAACCGTTTCAATTATAATCTTATCTGATTATAATCACAACCATCACATCCAATATACTATATTTCTAATATATATATTTTCTTTTATATCAAAATATAAATTTGGGTAAAATTATTTCATTTACCCTTCTTTCAAACATATCGTATCGGTTCAACGTATTCGAGTGTTTAGAAATCCCTACCGATACAGTGGATCAAACTGATCGACCAGAACTCATAAACAACTCAACCAATAATTCTCCACAATATAAAACAATTTTTATATCAAATAACAAATACGCTCACTCGTGTATATGCACTCAAACTCAATCTAGGGTATTACTAACCCTATCTCTACTGAATTACGCCACAGAGCCAAGGTAAATCACTTAACCTTCAGCTCTGATACCAACTGTAGTGTCCCGAATTTCCGGTACCATTTGAGCTGACCAAATAACACAAGTCCAACCCAAATTACACTGGAAACCAGAAAACTAATAGAAAGAAAACAGAGGGTGAGAATAGATAAGATAAAAATTTAGAATAGAAGAAGAAGACAACTGCAACATCATCAGAGTAACACGAATCTCACAGCGGAACGAATAAAATATAGTATACAACATAACTTTTAAAACAAAAATCTGCCATTTGTATATACATATCATCATTAGAGTATAAAACTTACATCACAGCGGAAATAACGATAGCTATAAAATCCCGAAGCCTTCTGCTCCAAGCTCCATCTAGTGTATCTGTAAATCCCGACTACTTGACTGCCTGTACAAAATTTGGCACCTAAGAGTTTAGGGAAAACAAAACAAAGTAAACTCTGGGTAAGTCATGTGACTGGTGTGAGTAAACTTAAATCATTTCAGTTTAACTTTTTAAATCCTTTTGGACCAAAAGATAATCGCAAGGCTGATCCATACATAAACACAGATGGTCTTTACCTTACGATAGCCCAAATATTTTTCTAAAACGATACTTGTCTGATATTATAATAATGTCTAGATCAAGTAAATAGAAATCTAATAGAAATGCTTTCATCTCATGTTCTACATATATAAGATACAATCAAAACCGCGGGCTCTTATTGGGGAATGGATTCCAACTATGACAAGATATGGATCCACCTTCCGATCAGTGTACTCTAGAAGCGATACATTGGAGTTCAACAAGAACATCTTGTAACTCGGCCACACATGACCTACCATTCATTTCTCTTGAATGTATCGAATATATTGCCACCCGTCGGTTAGTATTCCAACATAACCATTCCCGGGAGATACAGAATTGAAAGAAGTAACATATATGAATATTCTCTAAATGGTGACAATATACCTTACTTGGGTGCGACCCACTTAGTCATGCTGCCTGCCCGATTTCTGTCATTTCCCAGTTGATGAGGCATGAGGTCATAATGTATCTTTTAACAGATCACTCCTTCATTTACTTTAAATGCCACATCGTTATATCCATCAAAATCACAAATTGATTCCCCAAAAATACCACGGGTATAAGCTAAGAGAAATGAATTCCTCTGCCACCAACGTAAATACTTTTGAACGATCAACTTACACAATTTACCAAATATACTCTATCAGACATTCGTCCATTCAAGTTGTCCTAGGACTGGACAATCCGAAGGAATTATTCTGTAAATCCATATTCGGCAATTTCTACCTAGGATTTACTGAACAACCCTTGCATAACTCCGTCTTCAATTATCTTCATCATATTTGATTTGCAACGCTAATGCCATACGGAGTGGTTTCAGATAATATATCTGATCCCGGTCTCTCCGTATTGACAACGGAAATGGTCAAAATCTTCGATAGTCGGTGATTTAACTATCAAAGGAAAACATGTGTGCAAACAACGATATTATTTCTAGATGGAAATTCTATCGATCAATCATCAATCAACATTTATTCATTTCCCCATTTCTTATTTCCATGTATTCATCAAATCCTTATTTTCTAATTTTAGAAAATTTATGTTGTTAACTTTGGAAAACGTTTCCATTTCTGATTCACGCATCAATATCTTTCCACTTCTATCAGTCTCTAACTGTAAACTAGTAAGAGAATAACCCCCTACGTATTAACCCCGAAGGCCGAAACCAACATCAGATCGATACCTAGAAAGTCATTCAATTCAACTAATTTCCAGTCAGTTCTAATTTCAGTAATTACATTTAAATTCCTAATTCAAACCCCAAATTCCTTTATAATATTTTATTTGCAAAATATTTGCTTTAAATCAATATCATGTTACACCCGTGTGCGAAGCACGGGTCTAAACCTTCCTAATGTAAAATTCTCTTTTTATAAAATTCTATTCACTTTCCAAATATTTCCTTTTATAATTATAATTATTTCCTATAAATATTTCCTTTTATATTTATTTTACAAATATTTCCTTTTCTATTCAATATCCACTTTGAAATTCCTTTTTATAAAATCATTTGATTTTATATAAATATATTTTATTTTCAACATACACATTGAAAATTTCCATTTATTCCAGTATTATATATGGTATTTAAAATACCAAATAACAATGATCGATATCATTCAAACACTCATAATCAACAACAGATTATATATCACATCATATATTACAATATACAAAAAATAGTCAAATAAATGTTGAGGAATCCAGTTGGATTCCTCCGACCTGTTTCCCTTCATCCACAGATGTTAAACAATATAATAACATTGATTTCATTTCGATATGAAATATTCTGATAAATAGAATCAACATTTGATTAAAGATTTATATATATATCGTTATCTATAATTTCAACCAATACATAAGCAATTCAACCAAACAATCATCACACAGCAGTCAATCAGCATTTATCATTTACTAGATTATCTTTATAAAAATATAACTAATAGAGTTAGTGAGTTTTACTGCTCCAATTGAATTTATAACTCGATATTTCAAAATTCCTAGTTATATCGATATTCGATTTATATTTAAAATCCTTTTATAATATAAATATATATTTATAAATTTCAAAGGAATTCCATAGCGACTTTTCTAGAATTTGATTTGAACATAAATCAAAATCTACACGACGAAATCCCGATTTTTCTCTTCCTTTAGAAAAATATACTTCACCAGCTTCGAATGTTTCTTATTTCATAGAAATCCGATTTAAAACGGATTCTGTATATTCAATTGAAGTTTGAATCGCCAAATTACGAACTACAACGCCATTTCGAGCTCGATTATAATTATACATTCAACTATCGTTTATATAATACATTCGTTAATATAATTCAACTCTAAACTGAAATATATATTGTAAATGATCCAATTCACACAATATTGTGAATTCCCTTATTTCCGACTATTTCGGAAATTAAATATATTATTATATTATTTATATTAATTAAATATTCAATATTATATAATTCTGGTCATTTTAAATTACCAAACCCTTATAAAAATAATTAAATTAATTAATTATTATACTGTAAAAATACGGGTCATTACAGTACTTTTCATTGTCTTCTCAAATATTATTTACGATACCTGCTTCTGATTTTCGAATCTCATCCCATGCCGCTTCTCTCGCGAAACTCCCACTTGCCCTGTCCCTCTACTGCTTTGACTTCCACCCTTCCACGTCGTCCTTCCCTGGTGGCGCTACCCTGGTTAACACGCCTGTTGTCTACTTCTTTTCCTTCACATTTTCTCCAACGTTAATCTATACTTTTCCATTTTCTTTTCCCATAACTTCACCGACCCCGCCTCACTTCAGAGCCTCCACATCTTATTTCTCCTTCACGCATTCTTGATCCCTTCATTCTTCTACGCGCTCCGCTACATCACCTTCCCAGCGCCACATCTCCTT
The DNA here is from genome assembly GCA_030737875.1 of Allium sativum. Lineage (NCBI taxonomy): Eukaryota > Viridiplantae > Streptophyta > Magnoliopsida > Asparagales > Amaryllidaceae > Allium > Allium sativum. Next base: position 843,149,992 of record CM060912.1, on the reverse strand, counting down.
TCTTTGATCTCCAGCGAGTTCTCATTGACCCAACACCATCCCATTCATGACATCCATGCTCCACTATTTTAATCCCCATACTTATGGGTTTCTTCACTGTACGCTACCTATGCAGCTCTTTCTACTGCTTTGGAGGAACTTCACCCCATATCCACTCTCCCTCCTTACTCCTGCTACATACATGACTCTCAGCAACTAAAAATTGCACCACATCCGCAACTTTAGTCCACGTTAACCTCAAAAATGACCTGTAGCATGTCCTACCATGCTACTTCAAACTCTCTCCTTCACACTCTTTCCATTTGTTTGCGTAACCACTTCCTTTTGTTTCCATGGTTTAAAATTGTTTATATTGAAATAATGGTATCGATTTCGTTTATAAAACAACGGTTGAGCGTTAAATTTATAATTATATTATAAAACGAGCTGCAACGGCGCGGTAGTTCGTAATTTGGTGTTTTGAACTTTAAACGGCTGTACAGGATTCAAAATAAGTCGGATTTTCTCGAAACAAGAAACATACGAATCTATTTGATAATATTTTTCTAATGAAAGAGAAAAATCCAGTTTTCATAGCGTGGATTTTGTTTTATGTCCAAATCAAATTTTAAAATAGTCGCTATGGAATTTCCTTTATAAATTATAATGGTTATTTATATAAAATAAATGGTTTTTAATTTAAAATATCGATTTGGTTAGGGATTCAACCCGGGATATTTTATTTCGGGTAGCGTATGGAATTCTGGTCATGTATGGCCAATGATAATATTTTATTTATATTATATTGAGGTATTTTAAAATTGGTTTATTTTAATTTGAATTGGGCAGTTCAAAAGGGACATTATTCAAACGACCTCCGTTTTCGACGAAACAAATTTTATTTGGACTGTAACAGTAAATTATTGCTAGATTTCAAGTTGCGTGTCAATCGGAGTTATTCTATGGGCGTGGGAAAAATAAAATGCAAAGAAAAACGATCATTTGGACGTGAACGAGCGCAATTTGAGCAAACAGGCTCAGAATTCGATGAAATAAGTTTCATTAGGACCATAATGTCAAATTATACTATGCCGTCCACTAGCATCATGAACGGAGTTTGTATATGAGCACAATAGCCAATAAACGGCGTTCAGAATTGCGATAGATATGAAATAAAAATCGTTAGTCGCATCACCTTGAGTTAAATAATATTTTCCTCAACTTTTCTACTCTATATATAGACCCTCCAACCAGAACCCAAATCCCCAAATCAATTCCGTTCAGCCATAGTTGTAGAAAAGTCCATCTTCACAAATCAATTTATAACTTCAAATCTATCATGAATTTGCCAAGGTAACCTGAAGCAAAAGTGAAGATCGGAGTGAGATCTAGCTTCAGCAAAAATTTGGGGACCTATCGTGGCCTGAGGTGGCCGAAATCGGCTGAACAGTGGCGAAATACAGTTTCGTTCATTTTGATTTTGATGGCGATTGGAGCGATTTCATGGGTTCAGACCAGGGGAAATCAAAGAGGGGAGTTCAGGCTTTCTTTTGGCACTGGTCTGGGGGTCCGACATCGTCGGTGGTGGTAGTGGGAAGGAGTTGAACGGAGGCTTGTGTTTCCGGTTGGGTTTCGAAAACAGAAAAGGTATTTAATCAAATTCCGGCGCCACGGTTGATCTAGGAGGTGGCGACCTAAAGGTGAAAGGTGCTGGGTGGTCTTCTCTGTCGATCGACGGAGGTTCGGTGGATTCTAGTGGCGAGGTGGCGGAGAATTTTGGGAAGGGGCGGTTTCCGTTTGGGTTCGATTTTACGGCAACGAGGGGTTATTGGAGACCGGCATCGTGGGTGAAGGAGCTGCTGGGTCAGGCGGTGGTCTGGTGATGGTCGAGGGGTGCTCCGGCGCCGTAGATGGCCAACGGTGAACGTTTAAAGAAGTGGAGCTTCTACTGTATTGGGGAAGACGGGGTTTGAGGGGTTCAGTTCCAAGAAAACGCGTGAAGATGATCAGTAAGATCAGGCTGACGTGGCAACCTTAAACTAAGATTAAGGTATAATTAAAATTTTAATTATATTTTGATTATATAATATATATAAATATACAATCTTATATCACACGCAACTTTCTCATACATTAACGAGATTCAGTGAAACTGGATCCGTTGGGATCGCAGGGACGAGCCCTAGATGATGGCGCTGACTGGGATTCGATTGGAGTTGATTGGGATTCCAGATAATTTTGAATGTTCGTTTCAAATTAAATGCAACAAACGCGTCAACCATCAACCAGAATTAAATCTGGTGAGTTAATTCTCACACTCTTTGGAATTCTGTGATGTGGTAAATTCATAGAAAAATATAATGTACAATTAACAGTATAAATTGGTTGATTGGATGCGAAGGATGCAAATTAATTATTTACTGTTTTTTTGGTTGTCGTTATTTCATTGTTTTAAATGCATTATATTTAATTTGAATATTTTTATCAACTGTTATATGTGATGCAGGGAAGGACAAGTTGGAGGGATCCGACAGGATTCCTCAAATAAACTGTATATTAATTGTTATGCATATTATTCATGAATTGTTCACCTCGACTGATATTAAACCTGTTTAAATATTAATGGTTAAATATATATTCATCATGGTTGTAATTGAACCCAATCGACAGTATTGATTGGGTAATTGGCAGTAAATGGCCTGAATATATTGTTTTAGACGTCGGTCTACCGTCAGGTGAACTGATGTACTTTTAAAAGTTATAAATTATTTTATAACTGAATTAAAGTTTCCAATTATTTTATATAATAATTAAATTAGAAATTTATAAATAAATACTTTATATCAAGTTTATCAAAGAAATTATTTAAAATGTTGATGAAATAGAATCTTACGATTATACAAGTTCCAAAAGCAGGAAACCAAGTAAATTACCTGCAGGTTGGTAAAATAGAATAATTGTTTTTAATACAATTAAATAGTATTTTCAGATTTATTAATTTAAATGGGGAAATGACAATAAAAATTCAGCTAATAATTAACTGATATGTATAGTTGGCAAAAATCAACCGTGTTTAATTGAAATTTGATTAAATTGATAATGGGATTAATTGGATGTAATTTTTTTCTCAATATTCGTTAAATTTAACTAGTGGTGTTTAATATTAGTTAATCGTCGATTAACTATAAATTGAAGTAATTATTGAATTGTTTAGAGTTAATATAGATAACTATTACTTAATAAGCTTTTATGAGTCATAATCATCCTATTTTTAGTTATTAGAAAAGTTAACTATTTTAATATTAAAGTTAAGTATTATTTTAAATAATAGTAATTAAAGCGATGATTTTTAATTGGAATCCAATGTAGAAGTGATTAGGTGACGATAAGTTTGATCAAAGAGGTGACAAGTGTTTTTAAAGAGATTTAAAATTCAAGCTTTCAAAGGAGTATGGTAAATGATATTTATAAGTGAATGAAGAGGATTTAAATAAGATTTTACTTAATCATTAGATTAAGTAAAGTGAATTCAATGGAAATGAGGATTTCTAAGGGAAATGATAAATAGATTAATAATGGACTAAAATATAGTAATAGTTTTAGATTGAAACCTAAGTGGTGAAAAGACGGTAAACAGATTTGTATAAGTGATGGGGAAAAAATCCAAGCAAAGTTTGAAAATGAGGTTTTTAGAACCAAAGTGATAACTTTATATGTTAAAGGATTGAATCAAGCAAACCATGTAATTGGAATAAGGAATTTAAACACAAAGGGAAATTTATACAAGAGCTTTGATATTAAATATTGATAAATGGATTTTTGAGATAAAATCCAAGTTAAAAGGGTCTTATTGTAAAGAAAGGGGATAAGCAGACTTAGTTATAAAATCCAAAGTAAGGGTTATTATAAGAATGCCCAATAGATCAAAATAGATTATGCGACGTGGGATTTTTATATAAACCCAAAGGTTATAAGTGAAATAATGCTTTAAGTTAAAAGTTGTGTTGTTGATTTTTTACTTAATTAAAGGAATTAAGTAAAATATTTTTTTGAACGAGGATTTCAAATATAAGAAACGGTTTTATAAAACCAGGTTTGAAATCGAAGTGGTGAATGAGAATTTTAATATCAGTGGTTAAGTGATGAACTATTATTATTCTGAGATTGGAATGTTGTCGATCAAGATCTGAGAGGTAAATAGAATACCCCAACTTGAACGACTTCACTATTATCGAGGAATGGCATTAGTTTGGGATGAGTGGGAGTGTTGAAATTGGTTTTATCCTATACAAAGAATATTGGACACTAAATGTCAGATTTTGTAATATAAAGAATACTACAGTATTAGCTGCTAATGTAAATAAATATATTTGGTTTAAATTATATAAGTCATCATTTGCTTTGCCATATCAGAATTGGTAACTTGTTAGTACCATTAAGTAATACATATATATATATTAAGATGCCAAACTTAAGGGAATATGGGAAAAAGGTTTTTGAAAATATATCGACGTTCCCAATAGAAATGGAAATGGAAAGTTGGGTATATATCCATACTCTAAAACATATAAAATGGATTTTGTTATAATAAATTAAAGAATAAATATAATGTTTTTGAAGGTTGATTAACCAATTTGTTAAATATATTTAAATAGGCCAAGTAATGCCAAATACTGAATCAGTGAAATCATTTTAATGACGCGATTTTTATTTGATAGTTAAATCACCGACAATCAAACCTGACCAATACGATTGTTGGTACGGAAATACCGGGATCGAAATTATATTCGAAAACCATTCCGAACCAACAAATACGTGAAGATCGTAATTGAAGATGGAAAAATTAAAGACCGTGGATCTTCATAAGCGGAAGGACTACTTGTTGAATTTCTCTGGCTTGCAACTAGAGTTATTTGGTTTGTGGTTCTGTCGTGGTTGAAATCTACGGATTGCAAGGACTTCTCGCTACTGATCCTTGGGGTGATTCCTATATTGGATGCGGTATGAGAGTGCCTTTGGTTCGTCCTGTTCCTGGATGACTTGTATGGACGGATGTCTAACAGAGTATTTCCAAAAGGATCACGTACATTGATTTCTTCAAATGTACCATAGTTGGTGGTGGAGGACGACTGTTCACTTAGCCTAACCACTAGAGTATTTTTGTGGGCATCAATTAGTGATATCTGGAGGATCTGACAATGTGGCATTCAAAGTGAATGATGACCAGATGTTCTAAAAGGAAAATTCTAGCCTCAAGCCTCATCAACTGGGAAATGACAAAAATCGAACAGGCAGCATGGCTATGTGGGTCGCTCCCATTAGGGTGTATAATCACCTATCTTGAGAAATTCCATTTGCTTCTTTAATCTATTTCGATGCTGTCCCTTTTCGGGAAACAGTTTCTGATCCCAACCGTTGGCGATATACATTAGATACACTCAAGCGAAATAAGTGGTCGGTCATGTGAGGGCCGGGTTCAAGACATTCTTGTTGAACCATGTGTATTCGCCTCTAGAGATACACTATCGGCAGGTGGTCTGTGACGGCCCGCCCCGCACCAGCCGACATTTCGAAGCAAAGTGCGTGTTATCAATGTCCAACTAACACGGGACGGTCGCCAAAGAAAGGAAAGAGGAGAGTGAGCTAACAAAGAACCTGTAAAATGTCTCACAGCGCATGGAACAAAATATAATAACAGCATACTTGACATAAAACAGGCGAGACAGTGCATAAGCTGATAACTAAACCGTCATAGCAGCGGAAATCCAAATACAGCTTATGATCCAACATTATCCTTATTACAACTGTAAAACTGTCTCTAAAGAAAAAGATAGCAAAAGTAGAAGATACACTATTAATGCCCAAGCAGTGATCTTCCACAACACAGGGAGAATATCTATATATATATCATACGTGGAAGCCTCCTGCTCGTCTCCGGATCAGCTACTCATGCATACCCAGCTAACCTGTCTCTAGTCTGCTCGTGAGAGCACCCGGAGTAATAAGAAGAGACATAAAACTCTGGGTCAGATAAAAAGTCTGGTATGAGCGATAAACAGCTAAACAAAACAATAACAGGTATACTAAACCATACCTTAACCTGGACCTGCAACCAAAGAGTTAGCACTACATACTGTTCAATACTTCAAGGTGCCACTAACATATGGTGTAAAGGATACGGGGGTGGGGGTGTGCATGACATAATGATGGCAAACAATCAATCATAGCAACCATCCTCACATCTCTCACTCAGTGCGTAAAGCATACGATATCCACCATTTTGATCACTAGACCCATCGAGGTAATGACGGAGTTCGACTTGTACAACTACTGCTACCACCAAGCTTAATCCATGGGATCATGACCTAACCTTTTCAAGTGACCCCACTTCATTGGTTTATAGCCCACTAGTCGTACCTAGGCCACTATGGCCCTGAATCCGTCCACGAACCTCCCATACATAGTGATCCAAAGTTATAGACATCGACAACCCCTTAGCACACGTCCCACAACAAAGCCCAATCATGAAGTTAACTCATTGGTTCCCAACTGGATCCTGAGTACAAACTTCCATTTGGACCACCTTTGCATCTCGGGTTTTTAGTCGTCACCGGATCGGTTCGGATCTCCCTTCTTCACTACACCAAAACAGGGGATTACCAACGAGTATAAGTGTCGCTAGTAATTTCAGTGACACTTATATGTGTCACCGTGGAGGGGTCGGGAATATTCGCAACACTTATAAGCGTTGACAAATGTTCATTCGCAATGCTTATAAGCGTTGACAAATGTTCATTCGCAACGCTTATAAGCGTTGGCAAATGTTCATTCGCAACGCTTATAAGCATTGGTAACATGAAACACTTATATTTGCATACAAGACAGTATAAGCTCTACTCAATATGCATTCATATATGATATTATCTCAATATAACAACATGTAACAAAATCAATAAGAAAACAAAATCCTATTCGTGACTACACCAAAGTATGAACTAAAAAAAATTCAATAAATAAAGATACTAAATTCAATACATATGCAAATTATAATCAACTAAATATCAATAAACAATATCCAAGTTCACATAACAATAATATAAAACTAACATAATGCAAGATGTTTTTCATATTTGAAGTCTACAGGTAGCAAATGCGAAACCTCAACCATATAACGAACCTTACATCCAAAAATTTGCATAACTTGTTCCATCAAACTTTCTCTTTTTCTCTGTTTCTTCTACTGTTTCCTGCATACATTTAATTGAATAACATCAATTATGTTTCAAATAGTAGTAAGCGTTATAAGTTCAAAGTCATACCTTTTTGATTGTCTATTAAACTCGATGAAATCTTGCAATTTAAGCTTTTTTTTAAGCCTTTTGTTTTCTTCAAGGACCTCCAGTGCAAATTCCACACCACTATCACATAATGGTTCGTCAATCCAGTGGATGAATCCATAATCTCTAAGAGTTCCAGTGTTTGCACAAATAAAATATCGACGACCAACGTTTTTATTTAAATAACATGTTCTGAATATTGGTTCAATGTTGCTACGGCATAGCAACCTTCGAGATTGTACTTCTCCAACATATAACGTTGGCAAGGGTGGCAATCTTGTTGGTGATGTCGATCTGGTAGACGGTGTCATATCATTCTGTACACTTAATAATGCCAAATCTCTTTCCAAGCTCGACTCCATGACGCTAAATGGAGTTGGTGCATGAGATTCGGATGAACAAACAATTTGAGGAGGATAACTCGAATCGTCTTAATAGACAGACGGATTACATAGGAAGTAATCACGATAATCGGTCGAAGGCCTTGAGTGGGAGGACATCCGCAGAAAATAAATAAACAGCAACAATATCAGGATGGAAAAGGATTGTAAGTGTATATATCAATTATCAAAAGGTTTCCACTGTAACTTTTATCTCAAGTCTTATTAATAGCTATTAATAATAAGTGAAGTTCTAATATACTCATGCACACGTTCAAAATAAGCCAAAATAAAAATAGATTTAAGATCATTCCATAGTTGTTTTGCCAAAATAAAATTATTTTAACTTGGTTTGAAATTGAAATTTGTAAATCAACATGAATAATTAAAAAAGTTCGTTAATAAAATGTGCATCAAACTAAATATAAGTATAGAATTTGGTTATTATATTATGGTAACTTCAATTACACTTTATACTTTGCTGCATTTAGCATTACTATCAAATGTTAAAAGTACTTCATCAATTTGAAGCATTCGCTGCACTAACTAATTAATTAATTAATCGACACATGAAATATTTAAGGATAATAATAATAATAATAATAATAATAATAATAATAATCAGTATATGTACTTGTTTGCAAATTGAAGTATTGTAGATTGCAGTAAAAGCTTCATCAATCATCGCTTTCATCGAATATGATTTAGCCATTTAGGTGTTTTCATAGTATTTCAAGTTTTCAACAACTACTAACCTTATTAGTTATTCATTACATTCATCAATTCACCTATTGAAGAAATCTTCACCATTTCAAATTTTAGTAGCAAATAGCAATTCAACTAACAAAAACAAACGGAAGAAAAAAAGAGGGCGGTCTGGGCGAGTGGAAGGGAAAATTTAAAACATCAATAATAAGTATCATTAACTTAATGAAACTAAAGACAATCCTTAAACACTGTACTCTCCATGAGTATATTGTATGAAGTCACCATTCTATTTTCTCATCTGATTTTTACACCCATTTAGGTTTATATCCATCCCTCCTCTACATTAACTATCCAAAATAATGATATCAATGTATTACAAAATAATGATATCAAGTTATCCTTATAACCAGGTAAAAATAGGTGATTTTATAACCAAAATAGTAGCCAATGACACTTCGAAAACGACTTTACATAATGATATCAATGTATTACAAAAGGGAAAGCAACAAATAATAGAGACTCTTACATTATGGCTTGCTGTTTCCACAAAAAATGCTTTTGACTGTCTTACATCCAATGATGATATTTCAACCGAGCTGCAGAATTCAGATTACTTAGAGCATTTGACTAGTCCTGCCGCTTTTCCTGAAGTATGTACTGTCATTAGACCTAATGATCCTATTTATCCTGCAAATAAGATGCATGTCATTTGTAACTGATGCAACATCCAAAATTCAAGAACATTTGCACAAAAAGTTCATGAACATTTGCACTCGCAGCAGCAACAACATTGCTCTTAAGGTATCACAGCAGCAGCATTGCTGCTTGCCTCCCTTTGCACTCTCATCTTCATAGTAGCAGCACCCTTCAATGCATTCGCTGCTGCTGCAGTGAGCGTCATCAAATCTCAATGTGTTTTTATATCTACAACAGATCGAATAGCGAAAGCAACACGTTCGCGATCCGCTCCGGTTTGCTCGATTATCTCTATGCAGTGAGAAGCCAAAAGCTCAGTTTAATCTGAGTCATTCGGCTCAGTAAAACTGAGCTTTGTAGGCTTAGATTGACTGAGCCTTGTAAGCTCAGGTTAAAGTGAGCCGAACGGTTTAGTTTAAACTGAGCTTCGGCTCAGTTTGGACTAAGTCAGTTTAATCTGAGTCGAAGCTCAGTTTGAATTGAGTCACATGGCTCAGTTAAACTGCGCCGATCGGCTCAATAATACTGAGCTATTCGGCGTAGTTAAACTACGCCTTAGGCTCAATAATACTGAGCTGCTCGGCTCAGTTAAACCAAGATCAGTATTATTGAGCACAGATAAGTATAATATGCTCGCCCATATTATGCTCGTGAATGTCTGCATTGATCTTATGCTTAGCTAAACTCAAACTTACCATCATGTACTTGACACTACAATTCGCCATAGGTAAAAGGCTCAATTAGTTAATATGGTTAACTGATATTGGTAGAGAAAATCGAAGCAGGATAATTATATGGGGGTCCATTAACACATAGATAACTATTAGTACCAAATTTAGATTCCAGGTGTTCATTAGTGCCAAATTAAGCTTCTTGTTAGGTATTTGCTTTCATAATAATGATATTAACACATAGATAACTGTACCCCAATATGCATTACAACAAAATACACATTACTACACGCTTCAACCTGCAATATCGCATGGTCAACTGTATGAAGCCTGGTATGCTTTATAACTTCTTTTTTACTTATGGAAAACTTTGGAACAAATGAATACTATTACCATATATATTACATTTAAACTTCTAGTGGATTCTTATACAGACTCTCATTGTTACACCAAGATGTAAAAAAATTAAATGTGGTTGTTGGCGCAGGGAAGTTAAAGACTGACTAGAAATTTATATACTAATTTTATTTCTTTGTTTATGACTTGATATATTACCAAACAACAATTTGAGTACTGAGTGATTGTCTGGTTTTTCAATGTTATAACATTCACACTAGCAAAATCAATGCATAGAAATAACGCTAAACTACATACCTAAAATTGAATCAGAATATAGTTCCAGCGTATGAACTTATTCATACACCCATCCTACATATGACCTTTTCCATAATTATGTTGCTTGTGTTACCTGTTCTTTTCATACACATACTTATATGCGGCCATTTATAACCAAATCCACTGCTGTTTATAATCATGGAAGCTTTGGATATTTTAAGATTATATTTAGAATTTTTGATCGTATAACATAGAAATTACTGAATTAGAGCAAAACCATTACCTGTCAATCGAACTATTGGAGGCGGAGGCTTGAGCCTAGAGGAGCTGAGGTCAAGGAGGTAAGCGCCGGACGACGCAGCGGCACTGCAGCGCTGGCGGAGCAAGACGGTGACGTCGGCGGAGCTGATGCTGTTGATTTGAAATTGAAAACGCCTGAGGAAACTTTCGCCTTTTCTAAATTTGCGATTGGGAAAATGGGCTGAATTGAGAAATGGGCGAAACAAATGCGGAGTACAATTCTTTATTCACTTTGCATCAGCACACACGAGAACATTCATCCAACATAAGGTAGTTTTGTACATTTCACTTTGTTACATGCACATCGGAAGTGTCGATGATGCTAAATATCGATATAACAGAAAAATACAGGATGATTAAAAAAACTGTCGAGAGAGTTTATCAGAAGTGCTCAAAATAGTATAAACAACACAACGGTAAAATATGAAGTTTCACATAAAAAGACAACCTCTATACGCAAACTGCGCTAACATATAAATACTCATTTATGTAAAAACCTATAATGAAATTTGTATATATTAAAGTAAAACATAATTAGTGCAAATATTAGACATGTTTGGAAGCACAGATAGACAGACCAAAACAGAAGAATTTATAGTAGATTAACCTTGGGGAATCAATGAGCGTTCTTTATTTCTATGCCTTGTAGCTTGGGCTATCCTGCAAAAGGAGAAATTACACATGTAAATAAACAGAAATAACTGTTATTTACACGCATCTAACATCTCACTCACACATTTATCCTCTCATCCAATCAAATATTTCATTAACCCACTCACACGCATCTAACTTCTAATGATTCATCAATACATATGAATCCGACTAATCTAATTGTGGTTAACCTAATATCAAGGTTAATATACACAGAGATTTTCCTTATCTGTAGGTTGTATAAACCTAAATAAGACTAACATAGTACAAGAAATCGAACTGTAAACGGAATCGAACTGTAAACGGAATCGTACTGTAAACGGAATCGAACTGTACACGAAATCGTATAAACCTAAATAAGACTAACAGAGATTTTACTTATCTGTAATTGAACTATACACGAAATCGGCAGCGATAATGAAGAAAAAGCACAAATCGAACAAAAATTCTTATGAAATCAACACGTGAAATCGACAAAGTAAAAAATCAAAATAAATTATACCTGAAGTGACTGAATGGGATTGAAAGCGATTATAATGCGAGCAAAAATCGAATAAAGATCCCAAAATCCTACTAAATATGAACGGATTTGATAATCAATTTTTTTCTTCTGAAATCGAGATTTGAGTAATTGACTTAGGCGGCCCCTTTTTGCAAAAGCGTTGGGCAAATTGAATGACAAGTGAGAAATAGGGTTACAGATGTATGTTTACATTTTTACCCTTAGATATCAGCCCTGCCAACATAAATAAGCGTTGGCATTAAAAAAATAAAAATTATGTATTTTTGGTAACGCTTTTTTAACATAGCAATGCTTATTCTTGTTATTACACTGCAACACAAATAAGTGTTGGCGATTGGAAAAAAAAGGGTCACCAAATGGCCATTATGGTGTAGTGCTTCATTTTTGCTTCAGGTCGGTTCGATCTCCTACACCTCGTTCAGTATGGTACTTCAGCACCCCGGTTCGGCTCGGTCTCTTATGGTGTGGTTCGGTTCGGTGTACCCTTGCTCCATCGGTTCGGTGTACCCTTGCTCCATCGGTTCGGTTTGGGTTCCTGGTCACGGTCCGATCCACTTCCCCATTCTCTTCCGCTCCGATCCCACTCACTTCCCTTCAATTCGATCAGGTTCTCCTTCCTTAGCTCGATCCGATCCCAATTCAACCATTGTGGCCTTCCTTTTTGCCATACTTTCTCATGTGCCACGCCTCGGTTCGGTTCGGGTGATCCCTTGCCCTGCCCACTATCCGGTCCGAGCCCTTCCAACTGATCCGATCCGAAAACCTGCACTATTTTCCTGCAACTTTCCAACGAGTGTTTTACGCCATTCGACGGCGTTTTTGTAATAACCCGAAAATCTGGGCCAGTTTAAATTTTTTATTTTGGCAATTTTAGCGAATTTTGAATATTTAAAATAGATTATTTTAAATAAAAACGACGAGAAATTTATTTGGAATATAATTAGTATGCATATATTATATACGTCGTCGTTAGAATATAAATATTTATATATAATTATAAATAGAATTGAAAATGGCGCGGTAGTTTGATAATTCGATTTCAAACTTCAATTGAACATACCGGGTGCAAAACAATCCGGATTTTAGTGAAACCAAAAACATTAGGATCTATTCGTGAATATCTTTCCAATGAATCCGAAAAATCAAAATTTCATAGCGGGAATCAAAAGATACGTCCAGTTGAAAATTCTGAATAGTCGCTATGGAATTCAGGCCCTTAAAAATGGGAATTTTGCAAACGACCTCGGATTTCGACGAAACCACTTTTGTTGGGTACGTGATGTCATATTATTGCTAGGTTTCAAATTTCATATTTTTTCGAATTAATATGAGAGTGTGGCAAAGGAAAACGCATTTGACCAGTTTTAGTTGATTTTAATCGACTGGAAAATGGCCATTTTTCCAATGGTCTCAGAATTCGACGAAACTAGTTTTGTTAGGACCGTATCGTCAATACGAAGCCAGAAAATATTTTTCGAGAATTTATAGAGTTAGTATGTGACCCCGGTAAATCGAAATGTACGTTTAAAATTCAATATAATTATTTAATTGTAAATTTGATGGAAACTAATCGAAACAGCCGAATCAGCTGACGATACATATCCCATTGTGTTCAGAATGGGGGTGAAACGCTATAGACGACAGGCGGTGGACCTCGTTTAGAGGTCGTAGGTAAAAGTCAACCTTTTTGAAATAAAATAATAAAATAAAATAATAAAAACCTTTTTCTCCCCTTTAAACCCGTTGCCCCCCCCCTTTTTTTTTCTTTCTTCAGTTCTGTCTAAATAAAAAAAAGGAAGAAGAAGAAAAGGAGGCGGAGGAGCCGTCGCTCCTCTCTCCCTGTCACCGCCGCGCCTCAGCCGCGAGACCCCCTCCCCTTCTCCTTCTCCTCCCGCTCCCTCTTTCTCCCACCGCGAGGACCCCCAGCGCCTGAAACCCAACCCTACACCGCCGCTACACCCAATTCGAGCCCCCCTTCCACCTCGAGTGCTGCGCCGCCCACCACCAGCCGCCACTCCCCTCGTCCCAGCCCTCCGTCGCCACCAAGGACGCGCCACACCCCGCAGACCCGAACCCGCACACCCCTTGGCCCTCAGCCGACCTCCGACGAACCTCCAATAGCCCAGCACCCCTCCTCCAAGTTAAAGGCAGAAAAATGTAAGTTTTTAATTATATTTTTATTTATAAAATCAGTTTTTATATACATGAATTAGCATTTATAAAATCTGAAAATAAAGTATAGAGAAAGATTTGTTTTTTTTAAAATAGAAAAGACGATATTTTTAAAATAGAATAGATTAGATTTTAAAAATAGAAAAGGAAGACGAGATTTTTAAATGGAGATAAGGAGTGATTTTAATTTAAGGAAGCTATAATTTTTATGAAGAGAAAGAAAAAGAAAATATTTTAAAAATATGATTTTTATATTTTTAAAGTATTAATAATATAGTCTTTACTATATAGCGACTATAAAAATATAATCTTTTATGTTGTAGAGTTATAAAAATATACGCTTTTTATTAGGACAAAGAAATGGTTTTTATTAGAAAGGAATAGATCATTAGAGAAAGAAAGTTTAGATCTTTGATTAGCGAAAAGGCTTTATTTTGATAAAGGCGAAATCTTTATATTGAAAAAGGCGAAATCTTTATATTGAAAAAGGCGAAATCTTTATATTGAAAAATGCGAGATTTTTATATATTGAATAGCGAAGTGAAAATTCGATTTTTAAATGTATGAAGCGATTATAAAAATATGATTTTTAAATTGAAAGTGAACAAATAAAAATGTGATTTTTATGTTAAAGACATCAAAGATAAAAATGTGTGATTTTTATATATATATATATAGTGGCTACGGGCGACGAAAGCGACAAAGGGCGAGAATGGGAAGATTTCTATAAAAGAAGAGTCGAGATGATTGGATAGCTATCGGTGAGAACTTCTCACTCTAAACTTCTTTTTCTAGTGTTATATATATATATATATATATATACTAGGATGCAGACGGTGCTTAGCAGCACCCGACACCCGTCATCCACAGACCATGGCTGGCTTGTTTGTTAAATTGTTTGGTTGTGTAGTTGGTTAGTCTAATTGGTTTGAATTGAATTGTTTGGTGAAATGGAATGGATTTGATTGATGTGTGAATGGCGTGGGCCTTCACTAGACCGGAGATAAGGCTAGGCCTCGTCCCGTTTCTAGTATCGTGCCGTTATGCCGCCGAAATTTTCTAAAATAAAAAGTGTTAGTTAAAAATAGTAAAGTGTTGAAATAAATATTTTTGACATTAAAAATATAAATTTTAACGTGAATGTGAATAAATAAATATTCATTTACAAATCAGACGATTTGTTTATATACACTGATTTGACTGAAATTGATTGGGATGATAAATTTTACACATCACCCAACTGCACAAATAATATTCAGTGTTTGTTGATTTGAAACCCCACACGGGTGTTGGGATGATGTTTGGCATACACTAATCCCAATTATTTAATTATTGTCGATCGATTGGTCGACAGACTGTGTAATCGTCGATTATTTATATTTGAGGCTTATGCAGTTGTGTGGTGCACTTTGGATGATGGTTGATTGTTTATCATTGCTATTATATACATGTGTTGTATGGTATCCGTATAATTAACGTTATATGGTGATTGATTGGGCCTCATTCCAATCGGGAAAATAATGAATATTATAAAAGAAAATTCATGTGATGAATATAAAAATAGTCATGTGTTGACGATGATTATGGGTTGAAACTATTCATGTGTTGAGTGAAATATTTTAAATAATAAAAATTACATCTTTATCATATTTACGATTAGAATCTACTTTACGGTGGAGTCTAATTAAAATCAAACGATAGATACCATAGTTTTATAAAATATTTTACATAACAAAAATAGTGATGTGTTGACAGTACTCATGTATTGAGATTAGTCGTGTGTTGAAAGAAATATAGATTCATGTGTTGAATGGGATAAATATTCATTTGTTGGATAGAATAAAGAAGTTTTGAAAATATAAAGCCGTGTTGATTAGAGATGCGTTATTTTGACGCAAACGATATTTATATCGATTTTATTCGTTGTATAATGAATATTGAAAAGTGATTTCAAAATTAAATATTTTGAAATGAAATTCAAATTGAATTAGATTAAAATTCGAATTGAATAGGAAGCGAATTTGAATTCGAATAAAATAGAAATGAATTCAAATTGAATTAAATTGAAATTGAAATTTAAAACGAACTAAAATTGAATTGAAATGAACTCGAATTGAATTGAAATCAAATCGATTTGAAATAGAAGATGAAGTTGAAATTGTTTTGAAACGAATGTAGAACTATTTATAAAATTCGTTTTAAAAGAAAATCGACGAAATATATATATATATATATATATATATATATATATATATATATATATATATATATATATATATATATATAATGGCCTAAATAGAACGCGCCGCGCCGCGGCAGTTCGTGAATTTCGACCATTTATTTCAAACGGACATTGCGGGAGATCCGACCGTCGGATTCTCCTAAAACCGGAACCGTTGGGTTCGTATCGAAAAGAGCTTTCCAATGAATATTAGAAATTTGAAATCTAACGGTTGGATTTGGAATTATGTCCAAATCAATTTCAGAAAAGGGTAGCTGTAAGTGCAGTTCGATGGCCGTTGATGGAAATCGACTGTACGAGCCTTGATAAAATTATTAAAAATATCTATAATTTGTGTAAAATCATAAGAAATGATTTGGGAAAAATTGGGCTGAAGAATTCCACATTGGAAAGGATAAAAATAGATTTTTATCGAAATGAACTAGTTTTGAACTAGAATTAAAATCAATTTATTTTTTTAAATAAATAAATTGAATTTGAAGTGATTTTAAAAATAATCAATATTCCCAATACGTGGATTGGACTGGAGTTGAATCGAAATTATCTACGGGATATTTCGATGTTGAATTTCGTGACTATACAGATATTCTTATGGGAATTTGAAAGATATATTTTATATCGTTATTTCCAATACGATATTTATTGGTTTCAGAATTTGATATTGAATATAAGCCGATATATTTTCTATTCAAAGCCTTGTATTTAATATCAAATGTGATTTGGGTTTATCGTGGATCATGTTTTAGATGACATTGGTGCTTTAACCCAGTTAAAGGCAAGATATCGATTTTTGAGAAGATTAAAACTAAGTGAAGTTTTAATGAATCTTTAATTAGATTAAAATGTGAATTGATAATTTAAATTATCAAATCTGAAAAGTGATCGAGAGTGGAGTATCACCAGTTTTGCTCCAAAGCGATAGTCAAATCTTTAATTAGATTTGAACGTGAAATGGTAATTAATTTTACCGATAACACCGTGGTGTTAGATGTGGAGTATTACTAGTTTTCTCCATGGGATATATAGGTTGGGATTGGGAAATAAAATAAATAATTACTTCGGTGTGGTTCGCTAATCCCGACTAGTTTGGAAAACCATAATATGGTTTGAAATGATATCCAAAGGAAGATTAAAGAATAAATTTAGAAGAATTTATCTTGGATAAAATTAATGGGAACCTTTTCCTAAGAATGTGATGTTGTGAATAAAAAACTATTCTGAATTGGAATGAGGCGTTCGTTGTGTTTATGTAACATTTGTTTACTATATACGTGGGTTATTCAGAAAGGCCGGGTTATACCCATTCTGAAAAACCGATTCGACGAGATGTCGAAGATGAAGACAGTGGTAGAAGACCGGAAGTCTTCACATCGTTTGGGTGATTACTGATGATCTTGATTGGGCTGTACACCCAGGATGAGGGAAACAGTTGGTGATCGTCCAGACGTACTTGGAGATGGATGGATATGCGAGGAAAGTGCCTCCGGTTTCGTTCAGACCCAGAACGAACTTGTAAATGGATTGTGTGTCTGACATTGGATTTTATTCTGTGTTGATTGATCTCTATTAAATATACATCTGTTTGGCGGCGGAGAATTTATTCTCTTGCTTAACGCCCTTCTCTGAGACGTACGAGCTCAGAGGTTGTATATCGATGGACATCAGTCGCATGGAGTGAATTGCCAATGTGGCATGCGTAAGTGGCAATTGATCAAGGCTTCTGTTGAAAAGCAAAGTCTTGTGGTTGATGATCAAAGCACGGCCTGTGTGGCGTAGCTTTGTGTATAGCGTGAATTCGCGAGCCTCACACCTCGGTATGAGTCAAAAACGGGATAGTGACTGCAGGGAGAGCACGACGTTTCTTTCTAGCTAAGGTGGTGTCAGTGACCTACCAGCCCTGACATTTATATACTTTTCACCTGTGTGGTTGTTGGATACGAGGCGCCTCAGATATAGGTCTGTAAGGACCGGGAAACGTGTGTTCAGGAATTGCCAATCCTCAAAAGTAAGAGAGGACCGGCCCTGAAGATCCAAGGATCATAGTGGGACCTGAGACATTTGCTAGAGTGTCTCGAATCGGAGAGGAGCTTGCCCCTTGCCTCAGCTCATGACGGAATCCAATCTCCAATACGTGTGTTTCGGTTTTATTTGTAGAGCCTAGTATGGCGACATAGTAGATGGTAGCTATGCCGCCTATGATTGATACTTATGATTGAAATTGTTTTGACACTATACACCTATAATAGTATCAAATAATGTGTTTTAAACGTATCAAGCATGCTTTGGCTGTTATAAGGTAAAAACCCTATCCTCCGGCTTGCGTTGCATTGTGTGATGGGACCTGGGTCTTATAACAGCTTCATTTTTCTTTATTTAGCATTGCGCTGTTTGTTTTATGCACTGGTATTCTTGGGAGGAAACCCGTTCCGTGTTATACGGCGTGGTCCCTTGATTTACCTAACCTTAAAAATAAAGATTAATAACTGTTTTAGTTCTCACACCAGTCACATGACTGACCTGGAGTTTATTGTTTTAACCTAAACTCTGGGTGCCCCTATTTTCCACACGGGCAGCTAGTAGTTTTGGTTTTGCAGATTTATATTCACAGGATCCTGATTTACAGTTGGAACGATGCTCGGAAAGCTCTGTATCCGTGTATCAATTTCAATTGTATTTTGTATTATTTTCCGCTGCTATGTAATTTATTGTAATCTCTGATATTTATCGAATGTAATTTATTCATTTATACTCTGTATATTCTTGTATCTGATGGAATTGTTGTAATAACAATGAAATGTTCTTCCGTCTGCGTTCTATTTTATCTTGTCCTCAATTCTATCCATGCTTTCCTTCACGGGGAAGTTCGGGTCGTCTCAGTTTGGTATCAGAGCTTTGGTTTACAGAGCTCGAGAACAAGACACCTTAGAACCATACGAAAGAATTCATCAGATATTGGATTAGTAATATCCAATTAGAATGACTCGTTAGAGATAGGATCAGTAGTATCCTAGAACGAGTGTGAAGAGTATATTTTTCAAAAGAAAACAATTTTGTTTTGAAATTTAAATCGTTTTATACGTATTTGAATATTTATTTATAATTATATGGGCAATCTAGTATATAAAGGTTTTGCATATACGCGTCATGAACGTATATTCGAAGTTTTAATATATTGGATAGATATGGAATCACATTCTAGTCGCCCGGAGATGGTACTGATGATTGTCATGACATCGTCAGTATTTATGTTCGTGTTTCGAAGGTGTGATATCTATATATTTCCATTAGGCTGGTGTGAGAACCAAAACTAATATAGCTAGAACACATTGTTCTGAATTGGCATCAAAACATGATTTCTGTATATATACCAAAATTATGAATTTGCAACTCTAATCCACTAATTGATTGATGTTTGTGTTGTTTGTTTATTTGGTTGACAATTTTTAACCACTATGCCTAATTGTATCAAATATTGAACTGTATTGAAAATTGGTCGCATTTGCTTGCATATACATATACTTACATTGAACAGGTCATAGCAAGGAGGCTAGAGCAGAGAATAAAATTTGTTTGCCCGACAAATAGGTACATGTTTACAACATAATATACTGTTTTGTTTGGGTGATGATGATTTTATGAGCCTATTGGCTAGCCGCTTGGCTTTTTCTTTTTCTTTTTGAGATTAGAAGGACCGGGGAAGCTATTTGAAATTCCCCGATGCTCCCGGTGCAGGGGAGGTTATGGCGAAATTTTTCGAAAATTTAGGGTGTTAGCCAAATTTTTGAAAAATTGAAAATTCTCAGAAACTGAAAAGTTGGAGAATGGAAGCCAGATCGAACGTAGAGTTGATTAATCAAACCACTTTCGACATTGTTCCTTTTCGGGGACAAAAAGTTTTAAGTGGGGGAGATTGTAATAACCCAAAAATCTGGGCCAGTTTAAAATTTTTATTTTGGCAATTTTAGCGAATTTTGAATATTTAAAATAGATTATTTTAAATAAAAACGACGAGAAATTTATTTGGAATATAATTAGTATGTATATATTATATACATCGTCGTTAGAATATAAATATATATATATAATTATAAATAGAATTGAAAATGGCGCGGTAGTTCGATAATTCGATTTCAAACTTCAATTGAACATACCGGGTGAAAAACAATCCGGATTTTAGTGAAACCAAAAACATTAGGATCTATTCGTGAATATCTTTCCAATGAATCCGAAAAATCAAAATTTCATAGCGGGAATCAAAAGATACGTCCAGTTGAAAATTCTGAATAGTCGCTATGGAATTCAGGCCCTTAAAAATAGGAATTTTGCAAACGACCTCGGATTTCGACGAAACCACTTTTGTTGGGTCCGTGATGTCATATTATTGCTAGGTTTCAAATTTCATATTTTTTCGAATCAATATGTGAGCGTGGCAAAGGAAAACGCATTTGACCAGTTTCAGTTGATTTTAATCGACTGGAAAATGGCCATTTTTCCAATGGTCTCAGAATTCGACGAAACTAGTTTTGTTAGGACCGTATTGTCAATACGAAGCCAGAAAATATTTTTCGAGAATTTATAGAGTTAGTATGTGACCCCGGTAAATTGAAATGTACGTTTAAAATTCAATATAATTATTTAATTGTAAATTTGATGGAAACTAATCGAAACAGCCGAATCAGCTGACGATACATATCCCATTGTGTTCAGAATGGGGGTGAAACGCTATAGACGACAGGCGGTGGACCTCGTTTAGAGGTCGTAGGTAAAAGTCAACCTTTTTGAAATAAAATAATAAAATAAAATAATAAAAACCTTTTTCTCCCCTTTAAACCCGTTGCCCCCCCCTTTTTTTTTCTTTCTTCAGTTCTGTCTAAATAAAAAAAAAAGGAAGAAGAAGAAAAGGAGGCGGAGGAGCCATCGCTCCTCCGATGGTGGCGCCGCCGCCCCCTCGCCCTGTCACCGCCGCGCCTCAGCCGCGAGACCCCCTCCCCTTCTCCTTCTCCTCCCGCTCCCTCTTTCTCCCACCGCGAGGACCCCCAGCGCCTGAAACACAACCCTACACCGCCGCTACACCCAATTCGAGCCCCCCTTCCACCTCGAGTGCTGCGCCGCCCACCACCAGCCGCCACTCCCCTCGTCCCAGCCCTCCGTCGCCACCAAGGACGCGCCGCACCCCGCAGACCCGAACCCGCACCCACCTTGGCCCTCAGCCGACCTCCGACGAACCTCCAATAGCCCAGCACCCCTCCTCCAAGTTAAAGGCAGAAAAATGTAAGTTTTTAATTATATTTTTATTTATAAAATCAGTTTTTATATACATGAATTAGCATTTATAAAATCTGAAAATAAAGTATAGAGAAAGATTTGTTTTTTTTAAAATAGAAAAGATGATATTTTTAAAATAGAATAGATTAGATTTTAAAAATAGAAAAGGAAGACGAGATTTTTAAATGGAGATAAGGAGTGATTTTAATTTAAGGAAGCTATAATTTTTATGAAGAGAAAGAAAAAGAGAATATTTTAAAAATATGATTTTTATATTTTTAAAGTATTAAAAATATAGTCTTTACTATATAGCGACTATAAAAATATAATCTTTTATGTTGTAGAGTTATAAAAATATACACTTTTTATTAGGACAAAGAAATGGTTTTTATTAGAAAGGAATAGATCATTAGAGAAAGAAAGTTTAGTTCTTTGATTAGCTAAAAGGCTTTATTTTGAAAAAGGCGAAATCTTTATATTGAAAAAGGCGAAATCTTTATATTGAAAAAGGCGAAATCTTTATATTGAAAAATGCGAGATTTTTATATATTGAATAGCGAAGTGAAAATTCGATTTTTAAATGTATGAAGCGATTATAAAAATATGATTTTTAAATTGAAAGTGAACAAATAAAAATGTGATTTTTATGTTAAAGACATCAAAGATAAAAATGTGTGATTTTTGTATATATAGTGGCTACGGGCGACGAAAGCGACAAAGGGCGAGAATGGGAAGATTTCTATAAAAGAAGAGTCGAGATGATTGGATAGCTATCGGTGAGAACTTCTCACTCTAAACTTCTTTTTCTAGTTATATATATATATATATATATATATACTAGGATGCAGACGGTGCTTAGCAACACCCGACACCCATCATCCACAGACCATGGATGGCTTGTTTGTTAAATTGTTTGGTTGTGTAGTTGGTTAGTCTAATTGGTTTGAATTGAATTGTTTGGTGAAATGGAATGGATTTGATTGATGTGTGAATGACGTAGGCCTTCACTAGACCGGGGATAAGGCTAGGCCTCGTCCCGTTTCTAGTATCGTGCCGTTATGCCGCCGAAATTTTCTAAAATAAAAAGTGTTAGTTAAAAATAGTAAAGTGTTGAAATAAATATTTTTGACGTTAAAAATATAAATTTTAACGTGAATGTGAATAAATAAATATTCATTTACAAATCAGACGATTTGTTTATATACACTGATTTGACTGTAATTGATTGGGATGATAAATTTTACACATCACCCAACTGCACAAATAATATTCAGTGTTTGTTGATTTGAAACCCCACACGGGTGTTGGGATGATGTTTGGCGTACACTAATCCCAATTATTTAATTATTGTCGATCGATTGGTCGACAGACTGTGTAATCGTCGATTATTTATATTTGAGGCTTATGCAGTTGTGTGGTGCACTTTGGATGATGGTTGATTGTTTATCAATGCTATTATATACATGTGTTGTATGGAATCCATATAATTAACGTTATATGGTGATTGATTGGGCCTCATTCCAATCGGGAAAATAATGAATATTATAAAAGAAAATTCATGTGTTGAATATAAAAATAGTCATGTGTTGACGATGATTATGGGTTGAAACTATTCATGTGTTGAGTGAAATATTTTAAATAATAAAAATTACATCTTTATCATATTTACGATTAGAATCTACTTTACGGTGGAGTCTAATTAAAATCAAACGATAGATACCATAGTTTTATAAAATATTTTACATAACAAAAATAGTGATGTGTTGACAGTACTCATGTGTTGAGATTAGTCGTGTGTTGAAAGAAATATAGATTCATGTGTTGAATGGGATAAATATTCATTTGTTGGATAGAATAAAGAAGTTTTGAAAATATAAAGCCGTGTTGATTAGAGATGCGTTATTTTGACGCAAACGATATTTATATCGATTTTATTCGTTGTATAATGAATATTGAAAAGTGATTTCAAAATTAAATATTTTGAAATAAAATTCAAATTGAATTAGATTAAAATTCGAATTGAATAGGAAGCGAATTTGAATTCGAATAAAATAGAAATGAATTCAAATTGAATTAAATTGAAATTGAAATTTAAAACGAACTGAAATTGAATTGAAATGAACTCGAATTGAATTGAAATCAAATCGATTTGAAATTGAAGATGAAGTTGAAATTGTTTTGAAACGAATGTAGAACTATTTATAAAATTCGTTTTAAAAGGAAATCGACGAAATATATATAATATATATATTATATATATATAATGGCCTGAATAGAACGCGCCGCGCCGCAGAGTTCGTGAATTTCGACCATTTATTTCAAACGGACATTGCGGGAGATCCGACCGTCGGATTCTCCTAAAACCGGAACCGTTGGGTTCATATCGAAAAGAGCTTTCCAATGAATATTAGAAATTTGAAATCTAACGGTTGGATTTGGAATTATGTCCAAATCAATTTCAGAAAAGGGTCGCTGTAAGTGCAGTTCGATGGCGGTTGATGGAAATCGACTGTACGAGCCTTGATAAAATTATTAAAAATATCTATAATTTGTGTAAAATCATAAGAAATGATTTGGGAAAAATTGGGCTTCCACATTGGAAAGGATAAAAATAGATTTTTATCGAAATGAACTAGTTTTGAACTAGAATTAAAATCAATTTATTTTTTTAAATAAATAAATTGAATTTGAAGTGATTTTAAAAATAATCAATATTCCCAATATGTGGATTGGACTGGAGTTGAATCGAAATTATCTACGGGATATTTCGATGTTGAATTTTGTGACTATACAAATATTCTTATGGGAATTTGAAAGATAAATTTTATATCGTTATTTCCAATACGATATTTGTTGGTTTCAGAATTTGATATTGAATATAAGCCGATATATTTTCTATTCAAAGCCTTGTATTTAATATCAAATGTGATTTGGGTTTATCGTGGATACTGTTTTAGATGACATTGATGCTTAAACCCAGTTAAAGGCAAGATATCGATTTTTGAGAAGATTAAAACTAAGTGAAGTTTTAATGAATCTTTAATTAGATTAAAATGTGAATTGATAATTTAAATTATCAAATCTGAAAAGTGATCGAGAGTGGAGTATCACCAGTTTTGCTCCAAAGCGATAGTCAAATCTTTAATTAGATTTGAACGTGAAATGGTAATTAATTTTACCGATAACACCGTGGTGTTAGATGTGGAGTATTACCAGTTTTCTCCATGGGATATATAGGTTGGGATTGGGAAATAAAATAAATAATTACTTCGGTGTGGTTCGCTAAGCCCGACTAGTTTGGAAAACCATAATATGGTTTGAAATGATATCCAAAGGAAGATTAAAGAATAAATTTAGAAGAATTTATCTTGGATAAAATTAATGGGAATCTTTTCCTAAGAATGTGATTTTGTGAATAAAAGACTATTCTGAATTGGAATGAGGCGTTCGTTGTGTTTGTGTAACATTTGTTTACTATATACGTGGGTTATTCAGAAAGGCCGGGTTATACCCATTCTGAAAAACCGATTCGACGAGATGTCGAAGATGAAGACGGTGGTAGAAGACCGGAAGTCTTCACATCGTTTGGGTGATTACTGATGATCTTGATTGGGCTGTACACCCAGGATGAGGGAAACAGTTGGTGATCGTCCAGACGTACTTGGAGATGGATGGATATGCAAGGAAAGTGCCTCCGGTTTCGTTCAGACCCAGAACGAACTTGTAAATGGATTGTGTGTCTGACATTGGATTTTATTCTGTGTTGATTGATCTCAATTAAATATACATCTGTTTGGCGGCGGGGAATTTATTCTCTTGCTTAACGCCCTTCTCTGAGACGTACGAGCTCAGAGGTTGTATATCGATGGACATCAGTCGCATGGAGTGAATTGCCAATGTGGCATGCGTAAGTGGAAATTGATCAAGGCTTCTGTTGAAAAGCAAAGTCTTGTGGTTGATGATCAAAGCATGGCCTGTGTGGCGTAGCTTTGTGTATAGCGTGAATTCGCGAGCCTCACACCTCGGTATGAGTCAAAAACGGGACAGTGACTGCAGGGAGAGCACGATGTTTCTTTCTAGCTAAGGTGGTATCAGTGACATACCAGCCCTGACATTTATATACTTTTCACCTATGTGGTTGTTGGATACGAGGCGCCTCGGATATAGGTCTGTAAGGACCGGGAAACGTGTGTTCAGGAATTGCCAATCCTCAAAAGTAAGAGAGGACCGGCCCTGAAGATCCGAGGATCATAGTGGGGTCCTGAGACATTTGTTAGAGTGTCTCGAATCGGAGAGGAGCTTGCCCCTTGCCTCGGCTCATGACGGAATCCAATCTCCAATACGTGTGTTTCGGTTTTATTTGTAGAGCCTAGTATGGCGACATAGTAGATGGTAGCTATGCCGCCTATGATTGATACTTATGATTGAAATTGTTTTGACACTATACACCTATAATAGTATCAAATAATGTGTTTTAAACGTATCAAACATGCTTTGGCTGTTATAAGGTAAAAACCCTATCCTCCGGCTTGCGTTGCATTGTGTGATGGGACCTGGGTCTTATAACAGCTTCATTTTTCTTTATTTAGCATTGCGCTGTTTGTTTTATGCACTGGTATTCTTGGGAGGAAACCCGTTCCGTGTTATACGGCGTGGTCCCTTGATTTACCTAACCTTAAAAATAAAGATGAATAACTGTTTTAGTTCTCACACCAGTCACATGACTGACCTGGAGTTTATTGTTTTAACCTAAACTCTGGGTGCCCCTATTTTCCACACGGACAGCTAGTAGTTTTGGTTTTGCAGATTTATATTCACAGGATCCTGATTTACAGTTGGAACGATGCTCGGAAAGCTCTGTATCCGTGTATCACTTTCAGTTGTATTTTGTATTATTTTCCGCTGCTATGTAATTTATTGTAATCTCTGATATTTATCGAATGTAATTTATTCATTTATACTCTGTATATTCTTGTATCTGATGGAATTGTTGTAATAACAATGAAATGTTCTTCCGTCTGCGTTCTATTTTTTCTTGTCCTCAATTCTATCCGTGCTTTCCTTCACGGGGAAGTTCGGGTTGTCTCAGTTTTCGACCATTCTAACTATTCTAAATAATCACAAAACATATCATACAGTCATAGCAACAAATAGAAGTGACCACAAACACCAAAACATCAATATGATAGGTTAAAATGGATCAAACATAGCCAAAACCCCATATTTTCCCTTAAGCATGTTCTAGCATAACTAATGATAGGATTAGCAAAACTTAACCAAATCAACCCAAGTTTCTAAAAGAGGTCTAAAACATCATTTAAGAATTTATAAATACTTTTCTAGAATTTTATCATGTTTAAATTCGCTAATTAACACTAATCAATACTAATTAGCCATAATTAGTGTAAAAGCAAGCTAATCACTCACCTTTGCCACAAATAAATCCTTTAGAACTGAAACTCTACTGTTTGGGCGCGAATACCAATGCAACACAGCAGCTCTACCTCGATTCTTGTGCTAATCCACCTTGATTTGATGTTGCTAAGCATAATCCTTGATTACAAAGTGATTTGGAGGTGTTTTAGAGGTTGGAGGCCATTGTTAGGGTTTCTAAGAGGTAAGTGGCGGCTAGAAAACTGAAATAGAGTGAAAACCTAACTCATTTCAGCCTCCCCATAACCCTAATCCGGAAATGGGTCATGGGCCCATTCACTAATCACCCTATTTGGCCCGGTTAAGCAGTTTTTCACCTTCCAAACCTTATTTCAGCCATTTCTCCCAAACTGTAAGTCCGTTTTTCACATATGACCACTCTATGGAAAGGTAAACCATCATACGGATCTAATGGAAGTTGTTTTAGGTCAAAACTCCTTTCCAATCAAAAGTTATGGCTGAAACAAGACCAGCCAGGGGCAAAATGGTCGTTTAAAAATCGGCAAAAATCATGAACATGGGAAATGACCCCAATAGTCGTCTCCCAAAGTTACATGACCATACGACTTCGTATGTGAAAGAAATAAATATTCTACGATCCTTCGATATGTAGAATGCGGGTCGTTACATGGTCCCATACCTTGTCCTGGACGGAATCCAATTTCCAATAAGCGCCCGCAGTTTTGATTGTATACTATATGTGGAGTGTGAGATGCAAGCGTTCCGCTAGATTGTAATCTACTTGTATTTAAACACTATTGTAATATCAGAATAAGTTATGATTGCAAAATGTTTTCGGCTATAGTAAGCTAAAAACTGTCCATGTTTATGTGTGGACCGGTCTTACTACTATCCTCTTATTTCAAAAAGGATTTTCCAAAGTTAAAAAAGTTATTTGTGCTGTGAATTTATCACTGAAAGTATTCTAGACTGACCCGGTGAAATTTGCTTTGCTTCAAATATGCTCGGGTCAGACCGAGTGCATTTCCAGGTTAGGTTCGCTTGGAGTTTTAGGAGCTGGAAGCAAAAGGCTTCACCACTAGTTATATAAAGTTATTTCCGCTGTGATTGATGTATGTTGTATTCTGATGATTGGTATGTATATACAGTCCTTTTGTATAAAGAGATTTAATATTATATTTTATCTGTTCCGCTGTGCGATTCTGATGTGTTGTTCTTCTCCTTTCTTCTATCCTAACATTCTTTCTTTCTTTTCTCACCCTCTAAATTCTTTCTAATAACATCATGTGTTTTCGGTGCTTTGGAGGTCGGCATTAGATATGGTAATTGTATTTATGTCGGTTTTCAGGGCCAAAAATCCGTAGGGTCGTTACAGTGGTATCAGAGCTATTGGTTTTGTAATAACCTTGGCTCTGTGGTGTGACTCAATAGATATGCTGTTAGTAATACCCTAGATTGAGTTAAGTATATACATGAGAGAGCGTATTTGTAATTTGATATAAAATTATTTTTGAAATTTATTTTTTCCCAATTTATTTTATAAAACAATAAAAGTAATGATTTTCGCAAATTATTACATGGGAAATCAATTGGATTGGTTAATGTTGATTTGAATGATATGTTTGGATTGTGCTGTTTTCTTGAATATGAATCTAAAGATGGATAGACTTGGTTGAAACCAATGAATAAGTTGAACAAATCAATCCAGATTTAATAAATCTGAATGGATATTTAAAGAAATCTCAATTATGGGATGTGTAAATGGAAATATTAATCTAACTTATGCTATATTAAAGTAAACCGTATAAGACGTAATCATACATGATAATTTCAGAATTTGACTTATGTTTGGAAAACAGTAAGTTAATGGAATATTTGGAAATCAAAGA
This sequence comes from Allium sativum, assembly GCA_030737875.1. Lineage (NCBI taxonomy): Eukaryota > Viridiplantae > Streptophyta > Magnoliopsida > Asparagales > Amaryllidaceae > Allium > Allium sativum. The sequence goes on along the minus strand of CM060912.1, from coordinate 843,121,170 downwards.
ATTGTTTGGATTATATAGTTGGTTGCGTGGATAATGATTTGAAACTTGATTGAGGACCAATGAATTTGAATGGATATTTAAAAATAAATGGATGGTTAAGAAATGATTATAAATAAATCCCATGTGGATAGAGTTGTGTATAGAAATTGGTCAGAATGGATGGTATGGATATTTTGAACATAATTGACATTGTTTTGGAGACTAATGAAATTCATTTGAGTTGAGAATAGGTGCAGAAGTGCCAATTTAGCTTTAAAATTCATCCAAGAGAATTCTGGAGTTAATCGAATCCAGTTTGCACAGAGCTGCATAGTAACTAAGCAAGCTCGTGTATAATATATCGCTTATTGCATAATAACGCTTGTAAAAAGGTAGGCCTACGCAAAATACAAAATTTTGGTTTTTATTTAGATTTTGGGTTTTTCCGACCGTGCTGGTCGATGTATACATAATTCTTGAACCTGCGATATTGCAGATGTCCTCCATACATGAGAGACTCTGCCAAAATTTTCCAAAATTTAAGGTGTTAGAAATTTATGAAGATTTTTGGAAAATTCTGTTATTTGAAATAAATTGGTTTTAAAACTAATTAGATTGGTTTTGGAAATAAAAATGAGTTTTAGATTAAATATTATTTTGAAAGGGTAATGGTCATAACGTTCTTCTACCTTAGCAATTTCGGGGACGAAATTCTTTTACGGGGGAGGGAATGTAACGGCCCGTATTTTTTCTGCCTAATTATTTGAATTCATTTGAATTTTTTTAATTATTTAAAATATCGATTTGAATTTAAATAGTTGAATTTAATTATTTTATCTTGAATATTTATTTATATTAATAATATATATTATTTTAGTTCCAAAATATTTGGAAAAATGTTGAATTTGTAGTATAATGTGATCGGGCAGTTTATAATGGTTTAAAATTGTTTATATTGAAATTATGGTATCGATTTCATTTATAAAACGACGATTGAGCGTTAAATTTATAATTATATTATAAAACGAGCTGCAGCGGCACGGTAGTTCGTAATTTGGCGTTTTGAACTTTAAACGGCTATACAGGATTCAAAATAAGTCGGATTTTCTCGAAATAAGAAATGTATGAATCTATTTGATAATATTTTTCTAAGGAAAGAGAAAATTCCAGTTTTCATATCGTGGATTTTTTTTATGTCGAAATCAAATTTTAAAATAGTCGCAATGGAATTTCCTTTATAAATTATAATGGTTATTTATATAAAATAAATGGTTTTTAAATATTTAAAATATCGATTTGGTTTCGGATTCAACCCGAGATATTTTATTTTGGTAGCGTATGGAATTCTGGTCGTGTATGGCCAATGATAATATTTTATTTATATTATATTGAGGTATTTTAAAATTGGTTTATTTTAATTTGAATTGGGCAGTACAAAAGGGTCATTATTCAAACGACCTCCGTTTTCGACGAAACAAATTTTATTGGGACTGTAACAGTAAATTATTGCTAGATTTCAAGTTGCGTGTCAATATGAGTTATTCTGTGGGCGTGGCAAAAATAAAATGCAAATAAAAATGATCATTTGGACGTGAACGAGCGCCATTTGAGCAAACGGACTCGGAATTTGATGAAACAAGTTTCATTAGGACCGTAATGTCAAATTATACTATGCCATCCATTCGCATCACAAACGAAGTTTGTATGTGAGCACAGGAGCCAATAAACGGCGTTTAGAATTGCGATAGACACGAAATAAAAATTGTTAGTCACATCACCTTGAATTAAATAATTTTTTTCCTCAACTTTTCTACTCTATATATAGACCCTCCAACCAGAACCCAAATCCCTAAATTACTTCCGTTCAGCCATATTTGTAGAAAAGTCCATCTTTACAAATCAATTTATAACTTCAAATCTGTCATGAATTTGCCAAGGCAACCTGAAGAAAAAGTGAAGATCGGAGTGAGATCTAGCTTCAGCAAAAATTTGGGGACCTATCATGGCCTGAGGTGGACGGAATCAACTGAACAGTGGCGAAATAAAGTTTTGTTCATTTTGAGTTTGACGATGATAGGAGCGATTTCACGGGTTTGGACCTAGGGGAAATCAAAGAGGAGAGTTCAGGCTTTCTTTTGGCATTGGTCCGAGGGTCTGATATCGTCGGTACTGGTCGTGGGAAGGAGTTGAACGGAGGGCTGTGTTTCCGGTTGGGTTTCGAAAACAGAAAAGGGATTTAATCAAATTCCGGCTCCATGGTTGATCTAGGAGGTGGCGACCTGAAGATGAAAGGTGCTGGGTGGTCTTCTCTGTCGATCAGCGGAGGTCCGGTGGATTCTAGTGGTGAGGTGGAGGAGAATTTTGGGAAGGGGCGGTTTCCGTTTGGGTTCGATTTACGGCGATGGGGGGGTCATCGGAGACCGACATCATGGGTGAAGGGGCTGCTGGGTCAGGCGGTGGTCTGGTGATGGTCGAGGGGTGCTCCGGCGCAGCAGATGGCCAGCGGTGAACGTTTAAAGAAGTGGAGCTTCTACTGTATTGGGAAGATGGGGTTTGACCGGTTCAGTTCCAAGAAAACGCGTGAAGATGATCAGTAAGATTAGGCTGACGTGGTAGCCTTAAACTAAGATTAAGGTATAATTAAAATTTTAATTATATTTTGATTATATAATATATATATATATATACACACAATCTTATATCACGCGCAACTTTCTCATACATTAACGGAATTCAGTGAAACTGGATCCGTTGGGATCGCAGGGACGAGCCCTAGATGATAGCACTGACTGGGATTTGATTGGAGTTGACTGGGATTTCAAATAACTTTGAACGTTCATTTCAAATTAAATGAAACAAATGTGTAAACCGTCAACCAGAATTAAATCTGGTGAGTTAATTCTCACACCCTCTGGAATTCTGTGATGTGGTAAATTCATAGAAAAATATAATTTACAGTTAACAGTATAAATTAGTTGATTGGATACGGTGGATGCAAATTGGTTGTTTACTGTTTGTTTGGTTGCCGTTATTTCATTGTCTTAAATGCATTATATTTAGTTCGAATATTTTTATCAACTATTATATGTGATGCAAGGAAGGACAGGTTGGAGGGATCTGACTGGATTCCTCAAATAAAATGTATATTAATTGTTATGCATATTATTCATGAATTGTTCACCCTGACTGATATTAAACCTGTTTAAATATTAAATATATATTCATCATGGTTGTAATTGAACCCAATCGATAGTATTGATTGGGTAATTGGCAGTAAATGGCCTGAATATACTGTTTTAGACGTCGGTCTACCGTCAAGTGAACTGATGTAGTTCTAAAAGTTATAAATTATTTTATAACTAAATTAAAGTTTCTAATTATTTTATTTAAATAATTAAATTAGAAATTCATAATTAAATAATTTAAATCAAGTTTATCAAAGAAATTATTTAAAATATTAATGAAATAGAATCTTACGATTATACAAGTTCCAAAAGCAGGAAACCAAATAAATTACCTGCGGGTTGGTAAAATAGAATAATTGTTTTTAGGACAATTAAATAGTATTTTTAGATTTGTTAATTTAAAAGGGGAAATGACAATAGAAATTCAGTTAATAATTAACTGATATGTACGGTTGGCAAAAATCAACCGTTTTTAATTGAAAATTTGATTAAATTGATAATGGGATTAATTGGATGTAATTTTTTTCTGAATATTCGTTAAATTTAACAAGTGGTGTTTAATATTAGTTAATCGTCGATTAACTATAAATTGAAGTAATTATTGAATTGTTTAGAGTTAATGTAGATAACTATTATTTAATAATCTTTTGTGAGTGATAATCATCCTATTTTTAGTTATTAGAAAGTTAACTATTTTAATATTAAAGTTAAGTATTATTTTAATTAATAGTAATTAAAGCGATGATTTTTAATTGGAATCCAATGTAGAAGTGATTAGGTGACGATAAGTTTGATCAAAGAGGCGATAAGTGTTTTTAAAGAGAATTAAAATTCAAGATTTCAAAGGAGTATGGTAAATGATATTTATAAGTGAATGAAGAGGATTTAAATAAGATTTTACTTAATCGTTAAATTAAGTAAAGTGAATTCAATGGAAATGAGGATTTCTAAGGGAAATGATAAATAGATTAATAATGGACTAAAATATGGTAATGGTTTTAGATTGAAACCTAAGTGGTGAAAAGAGGGTAAACAGATTTGTATAAGTGATGGGGAAAAAATCCAAGAAAAGTTTGAAAATGAGGTTTTTAAAATCAAAGTGATAACTTTATATGTTAAAGGATTGAATCAAGCAAACCATGTAATTAGAATAAGGAATTTAAACACAAAGGGAAATTTATACAAGAGCTTTGATATTAAATATTGATAAATGGATTTTTGAGATAAAATCCAAGTTAGAAGGGTCTTATTGTAAAGAAAGGGGATAAGCGGACTTAGTTATAAAATCTAAAGTAAGGCTTATTATAAGAATGCCCAATAGATGGAAACAGATTATGTGACATGGGATTTTTATATAAACCCAAAGGTTATAAGTGAAATAATGCTTTAAGTTAAAAGTTGTGTTATTGAATTTTTACTTAATTAAAGGAATTAAGTAAAAGATTTTTTTTGAACGAGGATTTCAAATATAAGAAACGGTTTTATAAAACCAGGTTTGAAATCGATGTGGTGAATGCGAATTTTAATATCAGTGGTTAAGTGACGAACTATTATTATTCTGAGATGAGAATGTTGTTGATCAAGGTCTGAGAGGTAAATAGAATACCCCAACATGAATTGCTTCACTATCGAGGAATGGTATTAGTTTGGGTTGAGTGGGAGTGTTGAAATTGGTTTTATCCTATACAAAGAATATTGGACACTAAACGTCAGATTTTGTAATATAAAGAATACTACAGTATTAGTTGCAAATGTAAATAAATATATTTGGTTTAAATTATATAAGTCGACATTTGCTTTGCCATATCAGAATTGGTAACCTTTTAATACCATTAAGTAATATATATATATATATATATATATATTGAGATGCCAAACTTATGGAATATTGGAAAAAGGTTTTTGAAAATATATCGATGTTCCCAATAGAAATGGAAATGGAAAGTTGGGTATATACCCATACTCTAAAACATATAGAACGGATTTTGTTATAATAAATCAAAGAATAAATATAATGTTTTTGAAGGCTGATTAACCAATTTGTTAAATATATTTAAATAGGCCAAGTAGTGCCAAACACTGAAGTGAAATCATTTTAATGACACGATTGTTATTTGATAGTTAAATCACCAACTACCAAACCTGACCAATACGATTGTTGGTATGGAAAGACCGGGATCGAAATTATATTCGAAAACCATTCCGAACCAACAAATACGTGAAGATGGTAATTGAAGATGGAACAATTGAAGCTGTGGATCTTCGTAAGCGGAAGGACTACTTGTTGAATTTCTCTGGCTTGCAACTAGAGTTATTTGGTTTGTGGTTCTGTCGTGGTTGAAATCTACGGATTGCAAGGACTTCTCGCTACTGATCCTTGGGGTGATTCCTATATTGGATGCGGTAGGAGAGTGCCTTCGGTTCATCCTGTTCCTGGATGACTTGTATGGACGGATGTATGATAGAGTATTTCCAAAAGGATCACGTATGTTGATTTCTTCAAACGTACCATAGTTGGTGGTGGAGGACGACGGTTCTCTTAGCCTAACCAGAGTATTTTTTTGGGCGTCAATTAGTGATATTTTGCGGATCTGACAATGTGGCATTCAAAGTGAATGATGACCAAATGTTCTAAAAGGAAAATTCTAGCCTCAAGCCTCATCAATCGGGAAATGACAAAAATCGGGCAGGCAGCATGGCTATGTGGGTCGCTCCCATTAGGATGTATAATCACTTATCTAGAGAAATTTCATTTGCTTCTTTAATCTATTTCGATGCTGTCCCTTTTCGGGAAACAATTGCTGATCCAAACCATTGGTGATATACATTCGATACACTCAAGCGAAATGAGTGGTCGGTCATGTGAGGGTCGGGTTGTAAGACGTTCTTGTTGAACCCAGTGTATTCGCCTCTAGAGATACACTATCGGCAGGTGGTCCCATACCTTGTCCTGGATGGAATCCAATTTCCAATAAGCGCCCGCGGTTTTGATTGTATACTATATATGTGGAGCGTGAGATGCAAGCGTTCCGCTAGATTGTAATCTACTTGTATTTAAACACTATTGTAATATCAGAATAAGTTATGATTGCTAAATGTTTTAGGTTATAGTAAGGTAAAAACCGTGTGTGTTTATGTGTGAACCGGTCTTACTATTATCCTTTTATTTCAAAAAGGATTTTTCAAAGTTAAACAAGTTATTTGTGCTGTGAATTTAACACTGAAAGTATTCCAGACTGCCCCGGTGAAATTTGCTTTGCTTCAAATATGCTCGGGTCAGACCTAATGTATTTCTAGGTTAGGTTCGCTTGGAGTTTCAGGAGCTGGAAGTAGGAGGCTTCACCGCTAGTTATATAAAGTTATTTCCGCTGTGACTGATATATGTTCTATTCTGATGATTGGTATGTATATACTGTCCTTTTGTATAAAGAGATTTGATATTATATTTTATCTGTTCCGCTGTGAGATTCTGATGTGTTGTTCTTCTCCTTTCTTCTATCCTAACATTCTTCCTTTCTTTTCTCACCCTCAAAATTCTTTCTTATAACGTCCTGTATTTTCGGTGCTTGGGAGGTCGGCATTAGATACGGTGATTGTACTTATGTCGATTTTTAGGGCCGAAAATCCGTAGGGTCATTACACAGGCAACCGATCACTACCCTTAGTTTTTAACGTAAACTCAACTACAGGAACCAACTGTGCACTGCACTCCACCCTTTTTTTTTATTATTTAGTTCGATTGGTAAGCCATAAGGAAAGGAATAGAGTTGGGAAGGTATTTATACATTCAAGATCCTTGGCTGCCAAGGTAACAAGGCATATAGGTCCACAGACTCTCTTCATATGTTGCGATGAAATTTTCAACGTGATGTGGACAAATCAAGGAATTGTTTCAAAGCATAGGGTATGTTCTGATGTTAGTACTTGAGTGGGCAGTCCCATGTGCATAGCTTTAGTAAAAAGGAAAATACAGGTAGCTGGGAAATGTACGTAGCTGTGTTACTGCGATTGGTTTTCATGTCAGGGTATGGGGTTGGTTGCGTGTTGAGATATGAAGAGCAGAACTAGGTAGGGGTCTGTGTAGTAATTTGTGGTAGGCTCTATCTTCTTTAACTTGTGAAAGTATTGAATTGATAAACACATACATGTGCAAAAGCAGTTTGCAGAAGGCAGAACTAGGGGTAGCATGCTTGTGAAAATACAAGGCATAGGGTAGGTGTTGAAATGAAATGTTCGTGCATGATGGTAAGGAGTGGCCTAGTATTTACATAGGGTGTGGGTGTCATTAAATAAATGTCGCTTTCAGTATGGCATAACAATTAGCCTGCATGTGTTTTCAATTGCATCATAGGGAAAATATGAGTAGCTTAAGGGTTTGAGTCTTATCTTATTTTCTTTGTCTTGATGTGCCGTTACTTAACTTGGAAGAAAATTTTGTACTGACATATAAGTTTAGGTAAGCTACACATTGAATTGCCTCAGACAGAGTAGGTTATATTTAGCAATGACAGCAATGTAGACAGGTAATGTGAGGGTGTCCGCAAGAGTATAGGGGCTGAAAAATTGTATGCTGAGTGTTTCGAAGATTTGTATGGATGTTTGTAATAGATTTGGCATATGTTCATATTTTTGGTTTGATATATTTATTTTATATTTTGTTTTAATTCGATACGTGTTAATTTATATGGTTGATTAAATTATACCATAATACGTTAAATATTCACACCGTCACCGTCCGCTCTCCGGTCCACCGATATTCAAATCTATAAAAATTCCTTCAGTTTCCAATTAATAATTTCAACTGGTAAATAGAAGAATCTAACTGTGTGCGGAGCACGGGCCTTATCCCTGTATATGTACACATAGCAGAATTTACGTTGAACGTTCTGAACTTATACCGATATTCACGAACTCTATTTTAAACCAATAAATTCGATGTAAAAATTTAATTAAAACTCCAGTATAATATTTAAAATAGATTTAAATATCCCAATTTAAATAGCCAAAAAATCTGGGACGTTACAAATATTTTACCTACCAATAAATATGGGTAGGTAAAGAGGACCTTTACCTACCAATATTCAGTGGTAAAATTTATTGATAGGTTAATATTGTCAATGTTATAGAATTGTTGAAGTATTATTGTCTACCAATAGTTATAGGTATGTAAAATATATTATCTACAGATATACAAAAGAGGATTTTTTTTCTTGCGATTTGCCCCTACATTTTTCTCATATCATTTTATCCTTTCATTAAAAATAATGCTGGGTTGTGTGATGATGTGTCAAAAAAGTTTATTATAGCAATTTTTTTGAATTGAAGATTTCATTTACATATCCTAACAATGTTTTTTGTAAAATCATTTCTTTATTAATTATTAATAATTATTTTGAAATTTGAAATAATTAATAGTTAATGAATTGATAAACAATAATTAAATTTTAAATAAATACTTTTAAATAATCGTTCGTTAATAACTTATCATACATTGTTTTTTTTCAAAAAACTGACTACAAAAGTTTTAAATTTAAATTTTTCTAAAATGTTTCACAATTTCACACTAATATGTCATCATCTGAAATGATTAAAACAAATTTTTCTCTAGTTTGTTGCAGAGACGCAATCCATACCATCCTCTTCTTCTATAAATTTAACAGCTTATGTAACAACCCGGGAAATCAGAACCAATTTAAAAATTTTAATTTGGCTATTTTAGTGGATTTTGAATATTTAAAATAAATTATTTTAAATAATTACAACCAAAAGTCTATTTGAATCAATGTTGGAAAATAAATATATTTATTTTAATTATAAAACAAGGCCTGAAATGGCGCGGCAGTTTGAAAATTTGAATTCGAACTTTGACTGACTATACTGGGTGCAAAATAAGACGGATTTTAGTGAAATCAAAAATATTTAAATCTATTTAGGAATATCTTTATAAAAAATCTGAAAAATCGAAATTTCATAGCGGGAATCAAAAGTTATGGCTAAATGAATTTTCAGAAAGGTCGCTATGGAGTTTATATAGCCCTTGAAAATAGACATTTTGCAAACGACCTCCGTTTTCGACAAAACTACTTTTATTGGATCCGAGATGTCAAATTATTGCTGGAATTCAAATTCCATAATTTTTGGAGTTAATATGTGAGCGTGGCAAAGGAAAATGTGTTTGGTTGATTTCAGTCAAATTCGATCGACCAGAAAATGGCTATTTTTCAAACGGTCTCCAAATTCGACGAAACTAGTTTTGTTGGGACTGTATCGTCAAAACATAGCTAGATTTATTTTTCTGGAATTTATGGGATCAGTTGTGGTCTCGGCAAATTGAAATGTACGTTCAAATCAAATATTGAATGTTTTATATTTTAATTTGAAGAAAAACTAACTGAAACAGTCGAATGGGCTTATGAAACATATTCCATTGTGTTTGGAATGGGGGTATTTAGCTAGGGGAGACAGTCGTTGGGTTTGAATTGGAGCTCGTATGGATTAGAGGGTATTTTACGAATTAAATAAATTAAATAATAAAATATAAATCACCATCCAATCAGATTGCGTCGTTCACTTTCAAAGAAACCTGAAAACTCAAAAATCGATCAGCGGTAGGAGCTTCTTCCCTTCTCTCCTCTTTTTCTCTCCGATCTCGCATCAAAACTCATCGGTCTTATTGGGGATTTTGAAGTGCTTTCTTCAAGCTCCAAATCCATATAAGTTTCGACCTCCATCGTGTTGTATTTTTCACGAATCGACGCTCCAAATTTCCATCCTTTGAACCGCCGCTGCTCGAACCTGCCACCACCGATCTAAGCGCAACCTCTAGCGCCGAGAAGCCCCCTCCTCCCTCTTCGACGTGGTGTTAGCCGATCCTCCTAACGTGCTATGGATTGAAAGAAAAATCAAAACCTAGTTTGAAGGGTTTAGTTGAAGGTACGACCTTTGTTTTTAAAACTGATTATAGCACTTTAAAGAGCTGCGGATTATGATTTCACTATAAATATCATTTCTTTTTGCTATGTTGTCGAAATCCAGTGAAACAAAAGACATTGGACTTGTGGCAACGTCTTCTACATTCTAGAAGAGACCAGATATTTTTCTGAGCCTTCTACAATTTTTGGAGGAGTGGAACCCAATGTGATATTTCTGAATTATAAATGATATGGAATGACGATGTATAAATTATATAATCGATGTATGAGTTATATAAGCGTTGTACACCTCATGTATAAGCGTTATATAAGTTTTATGTGCGATGTGTAAGTTATATATGCGTTGTAAAAATCGTATATGCATTGAATGGAATTGAAATGAAATTGAAATACATTTATATATATATATATATATATTTATATACTCCCCTCGTCCACAGACCATGGATGATATATATTGGTTGTGATTGTTTGGATTTTGGTTGATATGAAATTTGGTGAAAAATACGAATGGTTGAAATCCCAATAGGATTAGTTTATGGGAAAATTCGTCTGCCTATGAACTAGATATTGAAATCCCCATTGTCAAAAGCTGTGAGGCTTTAAAGTAGAGCGAGGAGCTGTACTAGGGACGGTGCCGGTTTTAACTACCCTGCCATTATGCTGCCGAAGTGTTCTGAAAAATTCTTGTGTTTGATTTATATTCATGTATTGAAATATATTCATGAGTTGGGAAAAATATTCGTTTTTGAAGTAAAATGGTTTGAACGATAAAAATAACATTTTTTATTGAATGTATGAAATAAATTGTTTGAACGATTAAAATAACATTTTTATTGTATGTGTGAAGTATATAAAATATTCATGTTGGAAATAAATTGTTTTAACAATAAAAATCACATTTTTATAATATATATGAATTGCTAAAAATCTTCGTTTTTGAAATAAATTGCTTTAACAATAAAAATTACATTTTTATGTATATATGAAGTTTTAAAAATAGTCATATGTTGAAATGAAAATTTGTTGGCTAAAAATATTATTTTATCAAATATATGAAACGAATATGGTTTGGAAATCGATGAACGGATTATATATATATAATTAAAATAAATCGAATAACGAAGCTGCAGTTCGTATTTTGAAAACGCGATTTCAAACGATTGTATCGGGAGATCCGACCATCGGATTTTCCCGAAACCGAAACCGTGGGGTTCGCTTTGGAAATATCTTTCCAACGATACCAACTTTGCAAAGATCCAACGGTTGGATTGTTTAATTCAAATCTGAATGAAAACAACACCAGAATGGATTATATATATATATATATAATTAAAATAAATCGAATAACAACGCTGTAGTTCGTATTTTGAAATCATAACTTTAAACGATCGTACCGGGAGATCCGACTGTCGGATTTTCCCAAAACTGGAACCGTTGGGTCCGCTTTGAAAAAATCTTTCCAATGATATAAAATTTGTAAAGATCCAACGGTTAGATTTTCAGATTTGTGTAAATCAAATCTAGAGAAAAACAGCGCCATGGCCGCGTTATGGCCAGAAGCATTGTTTAAATAAATTGGCTATATTTAAATAAATAAAAATAGCGATAAATCGTGATAAAATATCATAAACGATATGGAATGGAAATAAACCGGATTTACCTGTTTTATTGGATATTTGATGGTTGAATGTGTTTCACGTGAAAATTAAATTAATGAACTGAATTATGGATGTCAGATAATTTAACCATTGAAATTAATTGATTTGAAATTATAAATATACGTGAATTATTTGAAAAGGCTGAGTTAATTCTCATTTCAAATAATTGGTCGACGGTTGGAAGTCGAAGATATGCAGACGTTGCAAGACCGAGGATCTTCACATCGAATGGATGGCTACTGATGCCTTTGATGGGAGTTGCTGCACTGAAGGGGTTACAGTGGTGGTCGTCCGGACGTACTTGTTGATCGTTCGGATGTGCGAGGGTCTCTCTCCTGTATTGGACATACGGGAGAGGAATAAGGTGCACCCGGTTTCGTTCAGACCCAGAACGGACTTGTAAATGGATTGTGTGTCCGACATTGGATTTCATTCCGTGTGATTGATGTATGTCGGTTGCATGGCGTGAATTGCCTGTCTGGCATGTAGAGATGCTGTGATCAGTGCTTTTGTTGAAAAGCAGAGCTTTGTGGTTGTTGATCAAAGCATGGCTTTTAAATAGCTAGCTTTGTGTTTAGCGTTGATTCGCAAGCCTCACACCCCGGTATGAGCCAGAAACGGGAGAGGACCTCAGGGAGGACATGCGTTTCTTTCTAGCTAGGAGTGGTGCTTTGGGTTTTGCATGCCCAGGCATTTTACTTATGTGAATGACGGATAGCGAGGCGCCTCGGTTATATCGGTCGCTCCGGGCCGGTGGTTTGGTCAGTATATGACCAGTTGACGCCCCATAGGGCGGGGAAACGCATTGTTCAGGCATTTTAATCCACTTCGTGTGAACCGGCCCTGACGATCCAAGGCTTGACAGAGTACTTGCCTGAGACACGGGCTAGAGCGTCTCGAAACAGTAAGGACGATCCCTTACCTTGGTTCATGATGGAAATCCAATTTCCAAATACGACATCATGCGGTTTTGATTGTATACCTATATATGGCGACATGATATATGGTACCCATGCCGTCTATGATTGATACTTATGATTGAAATAGTTTTTGGAACATATAAACACTAGTAATAATATCAAATGCTTTTATTTTATTCGTATCAAGCATCTTTTGGCCATTATAAGGTAAAACTCTATCCTCCGATTTGCGTTGCATTGTGTGATGGGAACTGAGTCTTATAATGGCTTCATTTATGTAAAAAGCATTGCGATGTTTAAATGATTTACTTGTTTTTAAAGCACTGGTAGTCCAATGGATTAAACTCGTTCCGCATTAGCGGCGTGGTCCTGTGATTGGCCTTATTGTAAAATAAGTTAAGTAGTAGATTTCTCATTCTAGTCCCATGACTGACTCGTAGTTTGTTTCACTTGCAAACTCGGGTGCCCTATTTTCTACATGGGCAACCTAGTATTCAGGTTTTAGCAGGCTCTTTCTGGATAGATATGGAGCTGAAGATGGATTTTATCACTTCTTTCTTTTTATGCTGTTCAACTCCTGTTGTACATATTATGTTTTGATTTCGCTGTAGACATCTTATGTAAAGCTAAAACTGTAATTTGTACTAAGTATGATCCTGTATACTGTGTAACTCTGATGATTATGTTTTACCCAATGCATTCTGTTGTAAATTATCTGGTGTATTTATATATTTCTGTTCTGCTGTTATCTGTTTATGTGTTATATTCCAAAGATTACCCTTGCCACCGGGAACGGGGTTTGGGGTCGTCACAACATATTTTAAATCAAATCTAACGATACAAATTTCAATCCATGTGATCTCTTTTGTGGTCTCAATACACGTAGTCTCTTTTGATTGGCCACAATATTAAACCATAAAAACTGCCACTACGAATAAATACCAATATTCTTGATGGCAACTATTTATTACAAGCATTACAGCACGCGCTTCGCGCATGAGTTATTTTCTTTGCAAATCTTATATGTTTATCACATTTAAAATAAATTAATCATGTGATTTTATTTTTTATATCTAAGTTTCAACACCTATTGTTTCTAAAGTTTGAATCACTATGTCTATTATTATATAATGAAAAATGAAATTGTAAATTAAGTTTATTTGTTAGATACTTATTTTAAATTATATATATTAAGATTTGATAATATTGTTAAATGAACATTTTTATATGTTAGATCCTATATTTTAGTGATATTGTTAATATTTAACAAAATCACGCTAAAATTAATTTTGCAATGAAAGTTTACTCTTTAGACCTATTTTTAAGTAACAAGCTTTGATAATATTTTTAGATGAGCATTTTTAATTAGTAAATAAAGTTTATTTTTTATATCATATTTTTAAGTTATTGTATAAATATATTTCGAATTTGTAAAGAAAACTAAATTTTATATCATGTATTTAAGAGATATTAATTCCTCGATTTTATATCAGATCCTACTTTTAAGGGATATTAAGATTTAAAAATGTACGTAGAAAGGAGGTTTTAGTTTGTAAATAAAGCTCGTTAGTTAGATCCTACATTGAATGAAATTTGATAACATATATAGATTAGATCTTTATTTTAAGGAGATTTGGTAATATCTACGGAGGGACATTCTTGGTAGTTTACATTGACACCAAAAAAGTGTGACACCAAACATATTACACCTATAATAAATAAATAAATAAAATGATTTACATATATAATTCTATGGTAAAATCATATGATTTTATTTTTTATATATAAGTTTCAATTTCTATTAATTTTAAAGTTTGAATCACTATTTCTATTATTATTATATGAAAAATGCATTTGTAAATTAAGTTTATTTGTCAGATCCTAATTTTAAGTGATATATATTAAGATTTGATAATATTGTTAAATGAACGTTTTTGTATGTCAGATCCTATATTTTAGTGATATATATTAAGATTTAATAAAATCATGTTAAAATTAATTTTGCAAAGAAAGTTTACTCTTTAGATCTATTTTTAAGTAATAAGCTTTGATAATATTTTTAGACGAATGTTTTTAATTAGTAAATAAAGTTTAATTGTTATATCATATTTTTAAGTTATTGTATAAATATATTTTGAGCTTGTAAAGAAAACTAAATTTTATATCATGTATTTAAAAGACATTAATTTCTAGATTTTATATTAGATACTACTTTTAAAGCATATTAAGATTTGAAAATATACGTAGAAAAGAGTATTGAATTTGTAAATAAAGCTTATTAATTAGATTCTACGGTGAAGAAAATTTGATAACATATATAGTTTAGATCCTATTTTTAAGGAGATTTGAAAACAACTATTAATAATTATAATTGCTATGATAACATATATAGATGAGATCATATTTTAAAGGATATTTGATAAAAACCATTAATAAAGATAATTGATATGATAACATATATGGATTAGATCCTGTTTTTAAGGAGATTTGATAACAACTATTAATAATTATAATTGCTATGATAACATATATAGATTAGATCCTATTTTTAAGGATATTTGATAAAACCATTAATAAAGATAATTGCTATGATAACTTATATAGATTAGATCATGTTTTAAGGAGATTTGATAACAACTATTAATAAAGATAATTACTATGATAATATATATATATATATATTTAAGATATAAATTAGATCCTGTTTTTAAGGAGATTTGGTAATAGCCATTAATAAAGATAATTGCTATGTTTACGGCCAAAATAAAATTGCCAAAAAAGAAAAAGCGTGTTCCTCTAGTATCTCTATTTCTCTCGCATCCTTGTTCCTTCTCATATTCCTATTTCTTCTCCAATTACTTAACTCTTCCAATTGCTTCCACTTCTGCTTTAAACTCCCTCTCTGCTTGACCCTTATTGTTTAGCAGATTTTTGACAGCAATTTTAGTTCCATCACCCAATACACCTCTATAAACAATGCCATAAACTCCTTCACCAATCACATTCTCTTCACTCAATCCATTCGTAGCCTCTTCAATCTCACTCGACGTGTACTAGCACCCCCCATCCCAAATGTGACACTTTTGGCTACACCTTCGGTGGCGGAGCAATTTTCTCCTCCACTTTCTCAGCTCTTTCACCTGATTCAATGTCCAAGATCAAAACTTTTGGCTTCAATGGCCATTCTGGAACTGTCAGCTGCTGCTAGAGGACTTTATTCTGACCAATATTTTTAGCTAGTTTTTGTTGGAGTGCTGATGTTCTGGACTTTCTTTTGTAGGAAGAGGAGGAGCAGCAATAGAGAGAAAGGAGGAAGAGGACAAAAACGACGCCGGCAATGACGCCGATAACGACATAGAGGCGGAGGTTGAAGACGGACGTGTGCTTAGAGAGTTCAAGATTGATTATTGAGTTGCTCCATATTGACATTTCGAAAAAGAAAAAAAAAGGGTTATGGATCTGAGTTTTGGGAAAGCAAAGAGAGTAGAGAGGACGATGATAAAATAAATCAATAGCTGGTTGCTTTTACTTTGTTCGCGTGTACTTTTGCATACCATGTTTTTGCTCCTTAATTTTGCAGTTAATATTCATCTTCTCGTAACCTTATTTTATCTGATATGGGATATGATTTCACTGTCATAGTCCACTTCGTCTATTTCAAACTACAATGATATTATTTTATTGTTTTAAAAACACAATACGGAAAGGTAACCATTTGGATTTTGCTTTAGAGTGCGGGTACTGATGAGAGAGAAATTCGAAGAGAGAAGTCCAAGGATTTGGTAATAACCCTAGCCGAAGCTAAGGTACTGTGTAATGTGAATATCTTTCTCTATCGAAGCAATTTCCCTTTTTTAACATATTTTTTTATTTAAATGAATTAGGCAGATGCCATTGTTGGAAAACTAAATATCAGTGATTTTAGAAAGGAAGATTCTGTGACAACTCTCTTGATAATGGCTAATCAAGTATGTGCTTTTCATAACCAGAGAAAGGTACAGTTTTAAAAGAATCACATATGAGTTTCAAATTGGATATGATGTTTGTATCATTTATGATATAAAATTGAAAAAATTGGCTACTTCCTTAAATTTTTTATTGGTCTTTTATAGACTAACTCAAGCTGATATTATTACAGATTAGTCAATGGCGTCAAAAAAAGAATTGAATTGTTTCATTTCCAATTTACCGTATTCTATTTTATTATGATAGGCACAACAGACTGCTGGTCAAATTCTGGAGCAAGAAGCCAATGACTAAAACTAGAGTGATAGTGTGAAGCCAATGTATACGAGTGAAATGTAGCAAAGAAGTGTATGTATAAGTGATTGTGTAATAGTGAGGATACAATATGTGTACTACTCAAAAGTGTAATAAATATTTATTTGAATAAATATTTGTTATTTGTTTAAAATAAATTCTTTTTAAATATTCATTTATTGTAAATATTTATTTATAGTAAATAATGCTATGTGGTCTAAAAAATGATGTCATATGCATTAATCAAGTGATGGCACATGGACAAATTATTATATGACACATAAACCAACCATTAAATGCCAAGTGTCGCCATTGATATATGCCATGTGTATGCTTTTACGACAACCATGTCAATAGCCATGTAGGATGAAACATCATCAGCCATGTCAATAGTCATATAGGATGACACATCATCAACCATGCCAGCAACCATGTAGGATGACACATTATCAAACACATCAACTGATGACTCATCATTTGAGTCATAACATAGTGCGGTCCATTGATTTTTTTACCTACCAGTATCAATAAGTGTAGGTAAAGCTCTTTATCTACTAAGCTTTACCTACCAATTTCTACCAATTCAATATTCGTAGCTAAAATATATTACCTACCATTATGTTAGTTTTACCTATGCTTACAATTGGTAGGTAAAGACCCCATTTTCTTATCGTGTTAAGGGGATCCCATTTTGGTTCAGGCAACAACCATAGATCCCAACCATACGGACCAATAACTTCCATGGAGCTGTCAGGTATGAGGAGTGGTGGCTTCGATTTGCATGGCATCGAAGTGGAAGTCTGGTTTAGGCTTAGGTAGGTGAAGGGGTTCCATGAGGAATTCTCGGTTGTTCTCCCGTTGGTTTCCTAGAAGGAGATCATTAGGGTTAAGTATTGGGTAGAAGTGATCCCAGTCCTCGATTGTAATGATGCAGTGAGCGTTGTTGAGGTAGACGGAGTAGGTAATGGTTACGGTAACCGCCTTGAGAAGCCTAACTCTGGTGAAGACCAAGCGGAAGTCTCTTTGAGCCCAACCGTAATCATTTGCTTTGATGAAAAATCCAACTGGGTAAATGGCAGAGGTGGACGGCGAACCCTCGTATTCTAACCCACGCAATGGACCAAAATTTTCTAACGATGATCTCTGAAGCCGGCATTCAAGCATCCAAAGCAAGGGAACCACCTGGCTTGGAGAGGAACTGGCGGTTCAGGGCGACGTGGTAGAGGTCAGCTGACGCGAACTGGATAAGGAAGTTGTGGGCAACATGGATATAGATATTCCAGTCAAAGTGGCAGAAGAAGTCAGAGAGCGTGGAGCGGACAGAGTGAATATTCCAGTAACCGGCGACGATGGAGGCGCTAATGAGGTTGGTTGCATTATTGGGGAGAGACATATCTGTTAAAGAGGGAGAAGAGATGGGATTACTCGAGAAAATGAGTTTGTTAGAAGAATTATGGGGGGATATGTCGGGGAAAGATGATTAAACGGGGAGAGAAGGAGTGGGTTTGCGGTCGACACATGTGAAGAGAGAGAAGTTGATGGGATGGGTGTAATATCTTCTACAGGGGAATGCATAGGGACTGTTGTAGCTGCCGAAGCATAGTTTGCCTTTTGATGGTTACTCCAACGTGTGTTGCTTTTATGCGAATGCCCAAAAAATCCACACTTGTAGCAAATCTTAGCATTCATACAGCTCTTCGCCACGTGTTCAGAAGAAACACAGTGAAAGCATAGACGTTTTGATTTCAAAAAATCTATTGTGCGCGCCAAAGAAGTGAATGCATGTAGAAGACCCTTCTTGAAATGCCAAAGATGATGACTTCAGTGGCAACTTTGACTGGAAAACCCGGGGACGCAATTTTAGAGCAGCCACGTAGGATAGGTGTTGGGAGTATGGTGGAGTGGGAAGGAGAGGCGGCAATGGAGCGAGTGTTGGTGGCGGCGGTGGACGAAAAGGCAGTGGAGCTGCAGGTAAAGGGGGAGGATTAGCTGGTGTTGGTGGTACTGCTGGTAGATGAGAGGAGATGATCGCTTCCGCTACCATCGGATCAGACCTAAGGACGTTGGCTGGTTTGGCGAAGGTGGAGGCAAAAGGAGGATGTTGGATGGTGAGTGTTAAAGGAACCATTGATAAAAAAATTTGCGAATTTATTTTGACTAAAATGTATTCCTTTGAGTAGATTTGAAGCTGCTTAATCCAAACATTTCTACAGGTGGGTTCGACGATCCAAAACAGACCATCTGCTCAACGAACGCGTACTTTGAGCAACGGTTTATTTTGGACCGTCTTCCTAACGGCTCAAATTGTTATGGATTGCAGAAAGGATCGTTAAGGCAAAACAAACACTAGAGGAGGGGTGAATAGTGCTTGAGAATTTAAACAAAATCTAAAACTTATGTGATAAACTATATGAATTAAACACCACAGAAACAATCACAGACACAGAATTAAACACAGATGCAAAATAAACAGAAATAAAAATGCAGAAAAGAGAGAACCCACCGGATTTTATACTGTTTTGGATTTCTCCAACGTCCAGTCCTGCACAACGCTGGATTGCGCAGAGTTTTATTACTATATCAATAGTCAAGGACACCGCTTGATTTCACGGCCACAAGGTTAACACTGCTACCATTCCTTGATTTCGCGGCAACAAGGAATACACCAACTCCGTTCCTTGATTTCACGGCTACAAGGAAAACATTGATTCCCAAACACTTACCAAACAATTACAAACTGCCCTATAACTCTTCAATAGCACTTGATTCAGAGAGTAATGAGTAGAGATAGTAGAGAGAAGAAGATCGGTGAAAATAGAATTGAATTTGGCAGAGTATAAGTACATGAATCATAAAAATGATGAAAAATAACGGTGTAAAGAAATAGAGTGAAAGTGGAGAAGAAGGAGTGATTAAAAAATTCGAAATCAAGCCCTTTATATAGTGTGTGAAAGGTTGCAACGCTCCAGAACCGTCACAAATAGTGAAAAGTCACTTTCTTTCAAATTTGAAAAAAATAACAGTTATATGTCGACATGGTGTTTTCATTATGTTGACATATACTTAGGAAAAATTATTTTTAGAGCATTTTTCAAGTGTTTTGATATAAATATAATTTTGGAAATTCTTGAATTAAAATATAGTGTTATAAATTAATATTATAAAGTAGGAAATCATATGAAAACGTAAATATAAACTATATAAATATATTTTTATAAAATTATAAAGTTTAAAACTATAAAAATATAAAGTATAAATATATAAATACATAAAACTTATAAAACTTGAGTTTGAAAACAAAAGTAAAGTAAGAATTTTTTTTGAAAAGATAGAAAATAAAGTAGAGAGGATTGAAGATAGAATTTGAAAACAGAATTTGAATTTGAACCTGAAGTGCTATTTAGAGTCTTACATAATCTGGACTCTATAACTATATTAGTCTTGAACTCTTGAAATCTTGGATACTCATGAGTCTTGAAATATCTCTGAATTCTAAATCTCTAATCTTTAAACTATTCAGTCTTCAGTAATATTTCATGTATCCTGCATATGTGTGTGTACGTATATGTATATATGTATATATATATATATATATATATTCTATACAAAGTGTTAGTATAAATTTTATAATCAATTAATATTGCAATAAGGTTGTTATCATCAAAACTCCATTCTCCAACAATCTCCCCCCTTTTCATGATGAAACCTTAGTTTGTAAAATATCATACCTGTATATACCTGTTGATGATGATCCTTCAAATACTCCTCCCGTCTACATGAATCCTATAAACTATGTCTATATTTTATAATTTCTCCCCCTTTGGAATTGTTAAAAAGAAATTCTAAAATTACTCCCCTTAAATCCTATCGAAATAATTCTATACTAAAGTAAAATACTCCCCCTAAATTTATGCCTATATAATATCCTAATTTTGTATATAACTTCCCCTAAATCTACAATTCTTCCTTAATTATAATTCTCTATAAATTTCTATAACTCCCCCTAAATCTATGACTACACAGGTCTAATATACTAAATAGAAGGATAATAAACTAAGCAAACCAATCAATTCAAACAAGCAAATCAATCAAAATAAGCAATTCAAACAAACAAGTAATTCAAACAAACAATTCTAAACAATTAAATCAACCAAATCTTAATCTAGTACTTAGAAACTATAATAAGACTGTAATCTAGACTAAAAAATAACTCTAATATGATATCCTTAAAATTATGATATAAGCAAAGCAATTTAATCCAAACAATCAATCAATTCAAACATAAATCCAACCTTTTCTTCTACTTCTATTTATCCTAAAATCTATAAAGCTCCTATCAACCACTAATGAAATTTAATCAAGTTATTCAAGTCAAACAACTCAAACAAACCAAACAAGTCAATCAATTCAATTAATTTAATCAAGATAGAATAAATACGTTATGTATTTGATTAATAATCAAATATTCTAATTAGTTAAAAACTTTTCATACTATATACTTGTTATGTATGGAGTTAAAGTTAACATGTAATGTAGTGTGTCGGTTATAATGCGGTATGTCATATGCAAATCTATATGAAGTGATATATTGAATGAAATGCAACTTGTGACGTGAATGAATTTAATTTGAGATGTACTATAATTTATAATAATGATGTATGATATAAAATAAGATGTGTAATGATAGTATGTAGAATGATTTGGTAATTATAACTATTTAGATAAAATATATTTAAAGGACTATCTAACTATTATGCATATACATATACATATACATTACAAATTATTTGAATTAAACAAGGATAATATATATTAATTTCTAGACTTAGGTTAATGCTACTTAAGAAAGAGATTGAAAAGATAGTAAAGATAAAAGTTTTATGGTATTCGTAATATATAATAAAATATTTAAAATAATTCTACGAGAAATGTGGAGTTAAAATCTTAGTAGAGTGCTTCTCATAATAAAAATTGAAGATATATTTAAAGAGAATATAAAAATTGTATCATATATAGAAAAACTATAAACATATATTCATAAGAGTATATAAAAATTGATTTTAAAAAGAACTTAAAATTCAATTTATTATGAGATATATATATATATATATATATATTATAATCTTTTTGATATAAATTAATATCAAATTAAAACTTTAGAAATCAAAATATATTAATTTGCTAAAGAGTCATTTAAATGTTAAAACATTAAAAAGAAATCTATGGTCATAATAAAATTATGAAATTTGGATATAAATAAAACTATAAATTCTTATTTTTAAGACATAAAATCATATATATATTATTATCTTTATACCAAAATATTAGGTTAAATATTCAAGCTTGTATAAATCTTAATAAGAAGTCAAAATAAGTATTAAGTTACAAATAGTATTTGTGAAATAACATGAACAATATATATGTTTAAACTATATATGAAAGATAAGTAAAATTATATTTTATAACAAATAATTATTTTAACTCTTATATCATATTAACATGCCTATATAATTTAATTAATTTATATACTTATAATATATATATATATATATATATATTGAAATAAGGTATAAGAAAATAAGTAGACAAATAAAGTTAATAACTAGAATTTGAACTGGCATTTTCTAATTGATAAGATAGAGGGAAGTTTGAAAGTTTAAACTCTTGAAATTCAAATTTTAAATTTCATTATGTCGACATGACCATTTTTGTATGTCGACATACATGTAGAAATCCAAATGATGTATTGTTTTTACTTCTTGGTTTTATATTATCGATTTATAGTTCAGGTTTAACTATTTCATGAAATAATATTAATCCTAACAATCATTCAAAATTTATTAAATTATTTTATTAATATTTTGAATTTCAAAATTCACATTTCAAATTTGAGTTTTAAAGTTTTAAATTTCAAATTCAAAGTAAAGCAAACAAGCAAGACAACCAAAGCATTTATTATTCAGTTAATTTTTTTAAAAAAATTAAAGTGTTACCTATTTTTGCAATTCTTTTTTTGTTGTTCTTCCATTGCTATGAATCACACATTCATATCTTCTAGAATCTGATGATGAAATTTTCTCCATTGCGACGGGCTCGTTTTTCTAATCAGGATAGTATATTCATTTGCTGAATTTAAACATCGTACGAGCAAGATATTGAAGATTTAGTAGATTAACCAACTTGGTGCCAAAATTTTAATTTTGAATGAATGGACACTTCTACTACTATATAAAGGCCCAAAAGTCATGTCCCTTCACAATCTCTACTCTTCTTCTTCTTCTTCTCATTTTTTTCATTTTCAATCAAACTTTCAAGAGGCAAAACTTCTTCGTTTCTTGACGGAATTTGTAACAACCCAGATTTTTGGCCAATTTATTTTTAATAATTAATATTGTTTTAAATATTAAGTTGATAATATAAATCGATTTTTATATTAAGTTATCGATTTAATAATTGAAATATGATTTATTTCGGATATATATAATTATCGTAATACGAGAATCTGAAATAATTCAATTCGAAATTTAAAATGGAGTCAAATTAATTTGAATGATTAATTGAAATTCTATCTAGATAGAATCGACGATAATAATATTTTATTTTCAAGGAATTAATTATTTTGAATTTAATCTATTTTATATCGATTCAATGTAGTCGCTATATATATATATATATATATATATATATATATATATGGTCAAATTAAATATCGAAATCTGTTCCGTTGACTGAGGAATAACGGATAACGTTGGGATCTTCGGCTATTGTGTTTCGATTAGTGTTCGTTACCGCAAATTATATTATTATGAAATTTTATGGATAGGATCAAAATCAAATCAGTATCTATTTCAAAAGAAACAAAATCTCTATAAATCAAGTCTAATTAATATTAAATCAAATCGAACTTGATAATAACGTACTTAAGCTACCCTACATATTGTACTTCTCGGACCTTTCTTCGTTTATAAGGTAACGCAATGACCCCTTTCTTTTTATTTCCATTCTTCTATAAAATCACAATACTTCCTCTATTATATTCCTTCTCTCACTATCAATTCCTTCTTCTGAACGGTAATAAAAAAAGGGGAAACCCATATTATTTAAATTCATCCAATTACGCATACCTCCCTCATTATTCTACAAATCGATAAGAGCTCCAGATCGATCGCGCTCCCCTTGAATCATCCAACAAAAAGATTGTTTTTGTATATATTAGAAGGATAAAAAGATCGGAATTGAATTCGATTTCGAATTCGAAGGCAAGATCTGGAGCGATGTTATGACAGCTTTGTTTAGCGCAAGGAATATCGCGATCTGTTGGGGGTGGAAGACGCGTTTAGGGAGGCGACTGGGTTAGGTTTTGGTAGGTACTACAAGAAAATGGGGTCTTTACCAACCAATTGTAAGCGTAGGTAAAACTAACATAATGGTGGAGAATATATTTGTAATAACCCAGAAATTCTGAGCCAATTTAAAAATTTTATTTTGGCTATTTTAATGAATTTTGATTATTTAAAATGAATTATTTTAAATAATAACGACGAAAAATTTATTTTTGACGAAGTTAAAATGAATAAATTTATTTTAATTATATAATAAGCCTGAAATGGCGCGGTAGTTTGAAATTTCGATTTCGATTTTCAAATGAATATACAGAATTAGTTTTAAGTCGGAATTGGACGAAACCAGAAATATCTAAATCTGTTTGATGATATCTTTCTAACGGATGTAAGAAACTGGGATTTCACATTAGAAGTTGAAAGATATGTCCAATTTAAAATTCAGAAAAGTTGCTGTGGAATTTATATATATTTTAATGTATATAAAGGCCTTTGAAAATGGAAATTTTGCAAATGACCTCGGTTTTCGACGAAACCTCTTTTTGTTGGATCTGTGATGTCAAGTTATTGCTAGGTTTCAAAATTCATAATCTTTCGAACCAATATGTGAGCGTGGCGAAGGACGTGTTTTGACAGTTTCAGTTGATTTTAATCGACTGGAAAATGGCCATTTTTCAAATGGTCTCAGAATTTGATGAAATTAGTTTTGTTAGGACCGTATCGTCAATACGAAGCTAGAAAAAAAATTCGGGAATTTTTATAGTTAGTATGTGGCCCCAGTAAATTGAAATGTGCGTTCAAATTCAATATATCGAGTTATATTTTGATTTGAATAGAAACTGGTCGAAACGGTCGAATCATCTTACGATACATATCCCATTGTGTTCGGAATGGGGGTAATAGCTATGGACGATAGTCGGTGGGTCTTGTTTGGGGTTCGAAATAAAAAGTTACCTTTTTGAAATAATTAAATAATAAAATATATATTTATAAAACCCTCATTAGTCAAACCCCCCTTCTGCTATTCTCTCTCCCCAGTTTTAGATCGAAATTAAGAAAAAAAAAAACGATGACGGAATATCGCTGCGCCCTCCCCTACGCCACCGCCACACCCCCAGCGCCGCCGCCTGCTCCAATCCCTGTCGCAACCACCTCCTTTCCCCCCTTCCTCTCTCCTTCGCGGACCAAACCCAATCACGAGAAGAAGAAAAATGCGCCTCCGACGAACTGAGCACCCAACGCCTACCCCTGAGCAGCCGCCACCGACCAGCTGCAAGCTCCGACAATCTCCTCCTCCCTCCCCGACGTTGAGCAGTGAGTTTTTTTTTTTTTTGATTCCATATTGGTTTATTTTATAAAAATCTTATTTTTAAATAAGATAAAGTTAGATTTTAAAAATATAATGTTAGAATTTTATGTATGATAAGGATTAGATTTATATATATATGATAATAA
Organism: Allium sativum; assembly: GCA_030737875.1. NCBI lineage: Eukaryota > Viridiplantae > Streptophyta > Magnoliopsida > Asparagales > Amaryllidaceae > Allium > Allium sativum. Next base: position 843,095,438 of record CM060912.1, on the reverse strand, counting down.
GGTAAAGTTTCGATTTTAATATGCGAAGTAGCGGATTGAAGATGTGATTTGTATTATGTAAGTGGCGTTATCAAAAATATGATTTTTATAGTATAGAAAGAATAAAAGTATGATTTTTATATTATATAGATAGTAAAAATTTAATCTTTATTTATGTAGCATAATAAAAATCTGATTTTTATCATATATATGTTGAAATAAAAATGGGATTTTTATAGCGATGATATAAAAATTCGATCTTTATATTAGAAATAGATATAAAATTATAATTTTTATATAGGAAGGAGCGTTATAAAAATATATTCTTTATTGGACGAAGAGCGATATAAAAATATAATTTTTATATAGAGAATGGTGGGATAAAAATATAATCTTTATTATATGAACATCGATATAAAAATAATTTTTTTTATCTATATCGCAGCGGTATAAAAATAGAATTTTTATCCATGTAGCGTAGTTATAAAAATGTGATTTTTATATACGTAGCAACAATATAAAAATGTGATTTTTATATATGTAGTGGCTACGGACAGTGAAATTGACAAAAGGCGAGCACGACGAAGATTTCTACATAAGAAGAGTCGTGGTGTTTGGTTTAGCTAGTCGGTGAGAACTCCTCACCTTTAATTTATTTCTAGTTTGAAATATATACTAGGATGCAAACGGTGTTTAGCAGCACCCGACACCCGTCGTCCACAGACCATGGACGGCTTGTTTGTTTGTTTGATGTGTTGTGAAATTTGGTTGTGTGATGTGGACTGAAATAAGATATTTTATAGTGGAAAATATTTTATAGTTAAAAATATAATTTTTAACGTGTATATAAAATAAATATTTATAAACAAAGCGGACGATTTGTTTATATACACTGATTTGACTGATATTGATTGGGACGATAAATTTTACACATCGCCCAACTGCACAAATAAAATCTGTGTTTGTTGATTTGAAACCCCACACGGGTGTTGGATGATATTTGACGGACACTAATCCCAATTGTTTAGTGGTATGTCGATCGATTGGTCGACAGACTGTGTAAGCGTTAATTATTTATATTTAATGCTTATGCAGTTGTGTGGTGCACTCTGGATGATGGTTGATTATTTATCATTTCTATGATATACATGTGTTTTATGGAAATCCATATAATAAACGTTATATGGTAATTGATTGGGTCTCTTTCCAATATAGAAAATAAATTCATGTGTTGAATTGAAAATAAATTCATGTGTTGAATTGAAAATAAATTCATGTGTTGAATAGAATAAATATTCATGTGTTGAGTAGTATAAATATTCATTTGTTGAATAGAATAAACATTCATGTGTTGAATAAAAGCCGTGTTGATTAGATTGACGCCATTTTGACGTGAACGATATTTATATCGATTTTATTCATTTTTAAAATGAATATAGAAAAGAAAGTGATTTCAAAATACAACGTTTTGAAAATATTATCATTTGTATATCGATGATGTGGAATATTCAATTTTGATTAGAATTGAATATGAAGTTGAAATCGTTTCGAAAACGAATTTAAAACGATTTATAAAATACGTTTTAAAAGGAAATCGATGAAATATATATAATATATATATATATATATAAATATATATATATAATGGCCTGAATAGAACGCGCCGCGTTGCGGCAGTTCGCGAATTTCGACCCTTGACTTCGAATTGACGTTGCGGAAGATTCGACCGTCGGATTCTCCTAAAACCGGAACCGTTGGGTTCGTATCGAAAAGAGCTTTCTAACGAATATTAGAAATTATAAATCTTACGGTTGGATTTGGAATTATGTCCAAATCAAATTTGCAAAAGGTCGCTGTAAGTGCAGTTCGATGGCCGTTGATGGAAATCGACTGTAAGGGCCTTGATAAAATTATTAAAAATAGTAATAATTTGTGTAAAATCATAAGAAATGATTTGTGAAGAATTGGGATGAAAAACTCCATATTTGAAAAGATAAAAGTAGTTTTTTATCGAAATGAACTAGTTTTTAAACTAGAATAATAATTTATTTATTTTTAAAATAAATAAATTGGATTTGAAATCGTTTTGAAAATAACTAGGATTTCCAATAATTGAATTGGAATGGATTTGAATCGAAATCATCTTCGGAATAGTTCGATGTTGGATTTCGTGATTATACAGATGTTGTTATGGAAATTTGAAGGATATATATATATATCGTTATTTCCAATACGATATTTGTTGGTCGTAGAATTTGATATTGAATATAAGCCGATATATTTTCTATTCAGAGCCTTGTATTTAATATCAAATGTGATTTGGGTTTGTCGTGAATGGTGTCTTCATTAACACTGTTCTTAAACCCAGTTGAGAAAAAGATTAAATCTTTTTATTTAGATTTAATGAAGGTACCAATTAAATAATATTTAATTGGAATTGAATTGAGATTGATTTTTGGGTTTATCATGAACGGTGTTTTAAATAACACTGGTTCTTTAACCCGATAATTAATGGAATGTGATTTTGGGTTGTCGTGAATGATATCTTCAATAATACTGTTCTTAGACCCAAAGGAGTTAAGAAAATCAGAAACTAACTGCAGATTAGTTAAGTTGAATGGTTTCTTATGTATTGATATGATGTTGGTTTCGGCCTTCGGGGTTAATACTTAGGGAATTGCTCACTTGCTATTTTACGGTTAAAGGCTGATAGAATGGAATGTGATTTTGGGTATATCGTGAACCATGTTTTAAATGACATTGATTCTTTAACCCAGTTAAGGATTAAAACTAAGAGGAGTTTTAATGAATCTTTAATTAGATTGGAAAGATCGAGAATGGAGTATCACCAGTTTTGCTCCAGGCGATAGTCAAATCTTTAATTAGATTTGAACGTGAAATGGTAATTGAATTTACCGATAATACTATGGTGTTAGATATGAAGTATGACCAGTTTTACTTCATGCGATGAATAGGTTGGGATTGGGAAATAAAATAAATAATTACTTCGGTGTGGTTCGCTAATCCCGACTAGTTTGAATTTATATTCAAAGAATATTAAAGAATAAATTTAAAAGAATTTATCTTTGATAAAACTAATGGGAACCTTTCCTTAAGAATGTGGAATTTAGAAACTAAATGGAAATTAGTTAAGTTGAATGGTTTCCTGGGTATTGATCTGATGTTGGTTTCGGCCTCCAGGGTTAATATTTGGGGAATTATTCTTTGCTAATTTACGGTTAGTGACTGATGAATTGGAATGAGGCGTATGTTGTGTTTGTGTAACACATGTTTATTATATACGCAAGTTATTCAGAAAGACCGGGTTTATCCCATTCTGAATAACGGATTCGACGTGGTGTCGAAGATGAAGACGGTGGTTGAAGACCAGAGGTCTTCATTTCGTTTGGATAACTATTGATGATCTTGATTGGGCCGTACACCCAAGAGGAGGGAATTAGTTGGTGATCGTCCAGACGTACTTGGAGATCGATGTATTTGCGAGGTACAAGGTGCCTCCGGTTTCATTCAGACCCAGAACGAACTTGTAAATGGACTGTGTGTCTGACATTGGATTTTATTCTGTGTGATTGATTTCTAGTAAATATATATCTGTTTGGTGGCGGAGAATTTATTCTCTTGCTTAACGCCCTTCTCTGAGACGTACGAGCTCAGGGGTTGTATATTGATGGATATCAAACGCATGGAGTGATTTGCCTATGTGGCATGCCTAAGTGGTAAATGATCAAGGCTTTTGTTGAAAAGCAGAGTCTTGTGGTTGATGATTAAAGCACAGCCTGTGTAGTATAGCTTTGTGTAGCGTTGATTCGCGAGCCTCACACCCCGGTTGTGAACCAGAAACGGGAGAGGACCTCAGGGAGGACATGCGTTTCTTTCTGGTTAGAAGTGGCGTCAGTGGTTTGACATGCCCTGACGAGTTTGACTTATGTGGTTGTTGGTTTGCGTGGCGCCTCGGATTTATCGGTGACTATGTGAAGCCGATGGAGTCATTTGTTAGCTCATTCACGCCCCAAAGGGCAGGGAAACGCAGTGTTCAGGCATTTTAATCCACATCGGTGGACCGGCCCTGTCGCTTCAAGGGTCACTCGAGCTCTGATCCTAAGGCTCGGGCTAGAGAGTCTCGAATTCGGTGAGGACTATCTTTTGCCTCGGTTCACAGATGGAAATCTAGCTTCCGATACATGATTTTGCGGTTTTATTTGTAGAGCCTAGTATGGTGACATAGTGGGACAGGGCGCTCATGCCGTCAATGATTGATACTTATGATTGAAATTGTTTTATATACTATGCACTTACAATAGTATCAAATGATTTGTTTTTAGCGTATCAAGCATTCATTGGCTATCATAAGGTAAAAACCCTATCCTCCGGCTTGCGTTGCATTATGTGATGGGACCTGGGTCTTATAATAGCTTCATTTTTCTTTATTTAGCATTGCACTGTTGTTTTATGCACCGGTATTCTTGGGAGGAAACCCGTTCCGTGTTATACGGAGTAGTCCCTTGATTTACCTAACTTTAAAACAAAGATTAATAACTGTTTTAGTTCTCACACCAGTCACATGACTGACCTGGAGTTTATTGTTTTGACCTAAACTCTGGGTGCCCCTATTATGACATGGGCAGCTAGTAGTTTTGGTTTTGCAGATTTATATTCATAGGATCCTGATTTATAGCTGGAATGATACTCGGAAAGCTCTGTATCCGTATATTACTTCTAGTTGTGTATTGTATTATTTTCCGCTGCTATGTAATGTATTGTAATCTCTGATATTTATCGAATGTGTAATATTTATTCATACTCTGTATATTCTTGTATTCTGATGGAATTGTTGTAATTAACAATGAAATGTTCTTCTGTCTGCGTTCTTTTGAGTGTTGTTCTCGACGTATCTGCTCTTTCCTTCACGGGGAAGTTACGGGTCTTCACAGTTGGTATCAGAGCTTTGGTTTACAAAGCTCAAAGAACAAGACACAGTAGAACCATACGAAAGAATTCATCAGAGATTGGATTAGTAATATCCAACGAGAATGACTCATTAGAGATGGGATCAGTAGCATCCTAGAACGAGTGTGAAGTGTGTTGTTTTTAAAGATAAAAATGAAAACAAGTTTTGTTTTGAAAATTTAATTCAATTATTCGTATTTGAATATTTATTTGTATTGATTTGGACAATCCAGTATTTAAAGATTTTGCATATACGTCTGATCCACGTGTATTTGAAGTTTTAATATACTGGATAGATATAGAATGTAATGACCTGCATTGGCAGAGGTATTATAATTAATTTATTTAATTATTGAAATGGTGATTTAGAGAATTTAATGGTCGTGTAATTTAATTATGATGAATATTTAATTAAAATGATAAATTAAATAAGATATTTAATTCTGAATGGTCGAAATGACGATATGGTGTGAACGGGATCATCTGTGATATTTAATTCAGCTTGGAATTGAATTTGAATAACGAATATATTCAATCGTCGACAGTTGAACGTATAGTTTATAATATAATTATAAACGAGCTCGAAATGGTGCTGCAGTTCGTAAATTGGCGATTCGAACTTCAACTGAATGTATAAGATTCGTTTTAAGCCGGATTTCTGTGAAACAAGAAACGTACGGAGCTGATGGAGTATATCTTTCTAGTGGAAGAGAAAAATCGGGGTTTCGTCGTGTAGATTTTGAGATATGTCCAAATCAAATTTTAAAATAGTCGCTATAGAATCGTTTATTGACCGTAACGGTTTATTCGATATAACGAGAGATCGGGTTTGAATTTAGACAAGGTTCTTTTGGGACATAACGATAATTTAATTTTTAGAATTTTATGGTAATTTTTAATTAATTAAATAAGCAACTTTTTATTTGAACTATTTTGAACCCTTAATCAGCGATTGTGGGATTTCACAATATGAGTTAATCTACCGGTATTTTTATATTTTTGAAATCGTGGTACCTTACTGGTCACAACGTTATTTTTATATCTGTCCATGACGACTGGTATGGGAACGAAATATGATGTGGCGAGGTTCACTAAGTTGTATAACTTAAAACTAATCCTTTTTTTTTTTCATTTTTCCCCGACGAAAGTGGTACCACCACTCTTTTGTGCTGATCAAAACGTGGAGATCCATCCTCCAATACTTCAAAGAAAAATCAAAACGTGGATTGGGGAAATCCATACAAATCGAAAACAAAAGCCTATAAAACGACTTCAACTGATTTTCCTGAAGACCTAGTTTTCATTTGCTTGGTCAACAGAAATATGCGCAGCCTCAAAGAAAGTTTCAAACAGTAAAAATCATAGAAAGAAAAACCCAAACAAATTCAAATCAAATACTACAAATGGAAATACATATATATTCGGGATCAGTATGATGTGTTCTTCGATCTGGTATCGTCTTCTGAGGGTGCGACGCCATCATTTCCTGTTCGAGTTTGTCAAAAGTGATGTTAGGGTTACGATTTCGAGGGAGTGGTAAGCATCGAATGAGATTTGTGTTTTTAATTTGGGTATATCGTGAAGTTTAAAGGCTCGTGAGCAATTTTCATGGAGTTCGGTGCAAATCCAGTTCGGTGATTTGCACAGTAGTTGGCGGAAGAGGACCGAACAACGGAAGAGTGGAGTGTTCGAGTTCCTGATGAACTGGATAAGGTTAAAGAGTAGAAGAAGCGTTGAACAACGGTGTCAACGGATTTAGGTTTCACTGAGAATCAAAGGAGGGAGAGGGGCCATTAGCTCGTCGGTTTTGGAATTTGGATACTGGAAATCACGAAATGGATTTGGGGAAGATAACGAAATAGGTTCGGGTCTGGTTAAATGAAGAGGGCGGGTCTAGTATTCCTTAAGTGGTAATGGGCCGGGAAGTTAAGTCAAAGCCCATCTCTTTTTATAATTCATGTTTAATTCAAATTTAAAGTGTATTAAATTTAATAATGCGTAACTCTCTCATACATAATCAGAATCACGAACCGTAAGTTGTGTTGGGATCGTATGGACGGGAGCAACACACTGGAACTGACTGGAAGTCCATCCGAGATCGTATGAATTTATGGCGAAATAAATTGTCCGACTGAATCAAATAACGCAAACCGTTATTTAACGATTAACGCGCCAAAGTGAGTAAATCTCACTAACTCTGAACAGTTTATAAATTCATGTTGTATTTTAGAACTGTTAGATATTGGCTGATTGACTGTGTGTTGACTGTTTGATTGAACTGCTAGTCAGTTAGTTAAATTTTCTATATTGATTCTGTTTAACAGAATATATCATATGGAACTGAAAGTGATGTTATCTATATTGTTTAACATCTGTGATGCAGGGAAACAGGTTGGAGGAATCCGACTGGATTCCTCAACATTTATTTTACTATTTTCATATATTGTGATATATGATGTGTTATATAATCTGTTATGGATTATGGGTGTTGGAATGATGTTGATCATTTTTATTCGATATTTTAGATATCATAAAAGACCCTGGGATGTAAAATGAATTATTTCAATGTATATTGAAATAAAAGGGATTTTATAAAATCAACCGATTTTATAAAAGGAAATATTTCGGAAATAAATAAAAAGGATTTTATAAAATCAACAGATTTTATAAAAGGAAATATTTCGAAAATAAATAAAAGGGAAAAATGTTTTTAAACGAATAGAGTTTTATAAAAGGGAAATCATTTGTAAAGTGAAGAATTGTTACTAAAAGTAAATCTTTATAAATGAATAGTATTCGAAGAAAGTAAAAGGAGTTAATCGATGTTAGTTTAATCGATTTGTGTAAAAGTTAAAAGGAGTTAATCGATGTTAGTTAATCGATTAGAGAATAACGTAAAATGAGTTAATCGAATATAGTTATTCAAATAGAAAGTAAAATGAGTTAATCAAATATAGTTTATTCGAAAGGAGTTAAGTGAAATGAGTAAATCAATAGCGTTAGTCAAATAGAGTTAATCCAATAATGTTAGTCCAATATAGTTAATTGATAAGGGCTAATCGAATGAAGTTAAGTGAAAAGAGTCAATCGAATATAGCTATTCGAAGAGGGTTAAGTAAGGAAGTTAGTAAAAGGAATATAAAGTGAACTTTGCCTATATAAAAGTTAGAAATGTTGTTCAGTTAAGGTCTGAGAGGTAGTTCTACCCCAACTTGATTGGCTTCGTTTTTAACTAAGGAATAGTTAAGGTTTGGCCGTAAAGGAAATGGTTTGTGTTGGCATAGCGATGTTTGTTTAAACATCTGTCTAAGTCCAATGAAGAAGCTTTGGAAATGTTTTCCAAAGAAGAAACCAGAAATGTTTTCTAATAAAGAAGACAAGAAATGGAAATGTTTTCCATTGTTAATAATGTATATTTTCTAAATTTAGAAAATAAGAAATGTTGAATATAGGGAAACAGGAGATGAAAAATGAACTAAGGAGATGAATGTTAAATGATGTTTTATCGATATAATTTCCATTTGGAAATAAATATCGTTGTTTGCACACTTGTTTTTATTCGATAGTTAAATCACAGACTATCGAAGTTTGACCATTTTAACGTTGTTAATATGGAGAGACCGGTTGGATTATTTTCCAAAGAACCACTCTGTATTGGCATAAGCGTTGCGAATCATATATGCCAAAGGAAATCGAAGACGGAGTCATGCAAGGGTTATCCTGCTCACAGAATAGTGCCTTCGGTTCATCCTGTTCCTGGATGACTCGTATGGACGGATGTCTGACAGAGTATTTCCAGACGATCACGTATATTGATTTCTCCAACTGTACCAAGAGAGAAAGCGGAGAAGGAAACTTCTTTGAGCTAACGCGTAATGTATGGTTAAAGACGTCAATCGGTGATTTGATGGATTTGACAATGTGGCATTCAAAGTGAATCTGATGTGATGTTAAAGCGTAGCTTCTAGCCTCATCATCCGGTGAATGACAGAAATCGGGCAGGCAACATAGCTAAGTCGGTCGCACAAAAGTAGGGTGTATAATCACCTGATCTAGAGTTTCATTTACTTCTAAAAATCTATTGTTGATGCTGTCTTATTCGGGAAACGGTTGCTGATCCCAACCGTTGGTGATATACATTCGATACGCTCAAGCGAAATGAGTGGTCGGTCATGTGTGGCCGGGTTGTAAGATGTTCTTGTTGAACCCAGTGTATTCCTCTCTAGAGGTACACTAGCGAAAGGTGGTTCCATACCTTGTCATAGTTGGAAATCCATTACCCAATACGTGCTTGAGGTTTTGATTGTATACTATATATGTAGAACGTAAGATGAAAACGTTTCTGCTAGATGATTGTTATATTGTGTTGATAGACATTATTCTAATATCAAAAGGTTTTTGATATAAAGATATTTTGGATTCTCATAAGGGAAAAACCCGTTCCGTTATGCGGCGTGGTCTTATGAGATATCGTTTACTTGTTCGAACTGTTTTTAAACTGTTTTACTCATACCAGTCCCATGACTGACCCGGAGTTTACTTTTTTGTTTTCCCTAAACTCTTGGGTGCCTAAATTTGTATGGGCAGTCAAGTAGTCGGGATTTTATAGATACACTTGAAGAGCTTGGAGCAGGAGGCTTCAGGATCATATAGCTATAGTTATTTCCGCTGTGTTGTAAGTGCTGTACTTTGATAATGATGTATATTCAAATACAGATGTATATTTCAAAGTTATGTTACATATATTATATGTTATTCGTTCCGCTGTGAGATTCGTGTTACTCTGATGTTGTGTTCTTCTTCTTCTTCTTCTTCTTCTTCTTCTATTCTAAGTTTCTATCTTATCTTTCCTCACCCTCTAATTTCTTTCACTAATTACCAGGATTTTTTGATGGTTTGGTTATCGACTTCGAGCTTATGTCGATAACCAAAGTCGCTCAAAATCCGGGTCGTTACAGTTGGTATCAGAGCAGAAGGTTAAAAGAATTACTTGGCTCTGTGGCGTGACTCGGTAGAGATAGGGTTAGTAATACCCTAGATTGAGTTTGATGTATATATACGAGTGAACGTATTTGTTATTCGATATAAAAAATTGTTTTATATTGTGGAGATTCATTGGTTGAGTCGTTTATGAGTTCTGGTCGATCAGTTTGATCCACTGTATCGGTAGGGATTTTGTAAACACTTGAATACGATGAACCATCATGGTATGTTTTGAAAAGAGGATAAACGAAATAGTTTACCCAATGTATATTTTGAATATATTGGATATATTGGTTGTTATTATAATCGAGTAAGATTATAAATTAAATGGTTATGTGAATAACCAATCAAAATTCATATAAGTGAAATACGTGAAATCAGATGAGTTAAATCTGAAATTTAAACCAGAAATTGAAGTTAAAACTCTGGAGAATTGGATAAGTGTTTGTAAATGAATTTGGATTAAAAATAAGGAAAATTTAAGATCCTGGGAGATTTTAAATTGTTTTACAAGCAGTGTGAATTATATTTTGAAATGAATTTCAAAGTGGAAATGTTTAGAAATGGTTTTATAGTATTGAACTCACTTTGATCGCTGGAAAATAGATTCTGATGATGACAGCTGCATCATCAGTATTCATTTTCGAGTTGTAAGTGACGAATTACTACCAGAGATACTGTTTTGAATTTGTTTTGGGAAAGAAAAGTTGTGCTGAATTTCAAAATGGGATTTAAAATATAGAATTTGAATTTTGAAATAGATTTGAAATATTAACTTTTTTTAAAAGAAATAAAACGAGAAGTTCCTTTATAAACGAAGTTTATAAATGAAGTGAAAAGAATTATCATTGGATAATTCAGAAATAAAAATTCAAGTGTGAAATTGAAAGGGGAACCTATTTTCCAAAGGTAGTAATATCGATTTCAAAAGGAATTGAAATCGAGACTTATGTAAAGAATGAATAAAGAAAGTTTGAAAAGGAATTTGAAGAAAGGAAGTTCAAACATAGAATTTGAATATAGAAAATTCAAAGGGGATTTGAATAAAGAGAATTCAAATAGAAATTGAATATAGAAAATTCAAAGGGGATTTGAATATAGAATTCAAATAGATTCGAATATAGAAATTCAAATATGGAATTTGAATAAGAGATTTGAAATGAAATTCAAATATAGAATTTGAATAAGAGATATGAAATAGAATTTGACATATGAGAAGTCGAATAGAATTTGACATAAGAGAAGTCGAATAGAATTTGACATATGAGAAGTCGAATAGAATTTAACATAAGAGAAGTCGAATAGAATTTGACATATGAGAAGTCGAATAGAATTTGACATAAGAGAAATCGATATAGAATTTGAATAAGAGAAGTGACATAGAAATTGAATAAAGGATTTGAAAAGGAATTTGAATATTTGTAATTCAAATTGAATATAGAAATTTAAAGGAGTTTAAATATATGAAATGGAATTTGAATTAGAAAAATTCAAATAGAGTTAAAAATGAAATTTGAATATAGAATTCAAATAGAATTCAAATGGAATTTGAATATAGCATTCAAAGGGGATTTGAGGATTTATATTCGAAATTGAATATGAAGCATAAGTTGAAAATGGAATTCAAATTTGTCGATAAGCAAGTTAAAATATATTGGAACATGTCATGTTCAAATATAAAAGTGAAATAGACTAAAGAGTTAATTAACAAATTAATTAACGAATTAAGTTAAAACGATCAGGTATAGTTAAAATGGATTGGGCAGGTATAAATATACAGGAGACAGGTTTGGAATAAAGTATAGAAGTGAAATAAATAGAATGCCTGACAAAAAGGTACGTATTTAATTCATATATGAGATTTTATGCGCCGTATCGGCTAGCCGCTTGGCTTTTTCTTTTTCTTTTGGATTGGTAAGGGCCATGGGACGCTATTTGAAATATCTCGATGCTCCGGGTACAATGGAGGTTATGGCGAATTTTCCGGGAATTTAAGGAGTTAGAATATTTTTAAGATAATTTGATAGTTAGAAATCAACGTATCAATATATATAGTAGTCGATAAGGAAACGAACTTAGAAATAGAATAGTATAATAAAAAGGGAAGACTAAGAATAAAATCTAGTAAGAATAGAAAGAGAAAGTAATATGTGCTTAAAAGTGAAGAAGTAGTTGTGTGGTATTGATTATTCGAGTAAGTAATCATATCTGTTTTGACGTTATAATTGTTATTCAGTCAAGGTCTGAGAGGTAGTTATACCCCAACTTGATTGATTTCATTATTAACAAATAAATAGTAAGATTTCAAGCTTGAAGATCAATGTTGAATAAGAGTTAGTTGAATATAATATTTGAGTTGTCATAACGATGTTTTACACAACATCCGTTTTAACCCAAATAAGTGTAAGCTTGGAAATATAATAAAGAATATTTCCTAGGTATAGAAATAAACGAGATCGGAAAAGAGACAAGTAATTGGAATATTTTCCAACTATAAATAACATATATTTTCTAAAGTTTAGAAAATAAAGGAAGGCGATATTTGGAAATGTTTTCCAAATAACATAAAAGGCCAATCTGGTTATTGAAAATATTTGGTTAACAAATATTGATAAAGAAATAGAGAAGTGATTTAACTAATGGAATATTGATTATGGGCTCAGTTGAATTTCAAAAAGGAAAATTTGATTTTTGAAAAGAGTAAACTGTTTAAAAACTCCCAGGGAAAGACTGTTTGAATTAAAAACAAATTTAACAGAAATTTGTGAAAGAAAATTTGAATTAAAGTAAAGCCAGTAAAGTGGTAACTGAGTTTTGAATTAGAATGATATCAAGGCAAATTTGATTGTGAGATTCAAATGTGAAGTGTAAGGTGATAATCAAGTTAAGAGTTGGGGATCAAGAACGAAACTTAAGTTGAAATGAAAATTTGGCTTGGTAAAAAGCGAATGGTGGTGTTGAGGATAAATTGATCAGAGTTTGGTTTGATTAATATTAGTATATGCTGAGTTGATAGCATATGGAAGTGATGGAGTTGATATGCCCGACAAAAAGGTACCAGTTTATATTTTATATTGGGTATGAGATTTTGATGAGCCGAATTGGCAAGCCGCTTGGCTGTTTGATTTTCTTTTGGGTTGGAGATGGCCCAGAGAGGCGAGTTGGAGTTTTACCCATTGACCAGTACAAAGGTGGTGCTGGCGAAATTTTTCGAAGAATTAAGGCGTTAGAAAATTTTCAGGATCTTTGAAAATTTTCATTGATAAGAATTAATTAATAATTTAATTGAAATTAAATTGGTTCAGTTGAAAACTGAAGTTAAGAAGTGAACAAATATGTTCTAACCAGTCGATAGGGTCGTCCTCTACTTTTTAGCAATTTCGAGGACGAAATTATTTAAAGTGGGGAAGAATGTAATGACCCGCATTGGCAGAGATATTATAATTAATTTATTTAATTATTGAAATGGTGATTTAGAGAATTTAATGGTCGTGTAATTTAATTATGATGAATATTTAATTAAAATAATAAATTATTTAAGATATTTAATTCTGAATGGTCGAAATGACGATTTGGTGTGAACGGGATCATCTGTGATATTTAATTCAGCTTGGAATTGAATTTGAATAACGAATATATTCAATCGTCGACAGTTGAACGTATAGTTTATAATATAATTATAAACGAGCTCGAAATGGCGCTGCAGTTCGTAAATTGGCGATTCGAACTTCAACTGAATGTACAGGATTCGTTTTAAGCCGGATTTCTGTGAAACAAGAAACGTACGGAGCTGATGGAGTATATCTTTCTAGTGGAAGAGAAAAATCGGGGTTTCGTCGTGTAGATTTTGAGATATGTCCAAATCAAATTTTAAAATAGTCGCTATAGAATCGTTTATTGACCATAACGGTTTATTCGATATAACGAGAGATCGGGTTTGAATTTAGACAAGGTTCTTTTGGGACATAACGATAATTTAATTTTTAGAATTTTTTGGTAATTTTTAATTAATTAAATAAGCAACTTTTTATTTGAAGTATTTTGCACCCTTAATCGGCGATTGTGGGATTTCAAAATATGAGTTAATCTATCGGTATTTTTATATTTTTGAAATCGTGGTACCGTACTGGTCACAACGGTATTTTTATATCTGTCCATGACGACTGGTATGGGAACGAAATATGATGTGGCGAGGTTCACTAAGTTGTATAACTTAAAACTAATCCTTTTTTTTTTCATTTTTCCCCGACGAAAGTGGTACCACCACTCTTTTGTTCTGATCAAAATGTGGAGATCCATCCTCCAATACTTCAAAGAAAAATCAAAACGTGGATTGGGGAAATCCATACAAATCGAAAACAAAATCCTATAAAACGACTTCAACTGATTTTCCTGAAGACCTAGTTTACATTTGCTTGGTCAACAGAAATATGCGCAGCCTCAAAGAAAGTTTCAAACAGTAAAAATCATAGAAAGAAAAACCCAAACAAATTCAAATCAAATACTACAAATGGAAATACATATATATTTGGGATCAGTATGATGTGTTCTTCGATCTGGTATCGTCTTCTGAGGGTGCGACGCCATCATTTCCTGTTCGAGTTTGTCAACAGTGATGTTAGGGTTATGATTTCGAGGGAGTGGGAAGCATCGAGTGAGATTTGTGTTTTTAATTTGGGTATATTGTGAAGTTTAAAGGCTCGTGAGCAATTTTCGTGGAGTTCGGTGCAAATCCAGTTCGGTGATTTGCACAGTAGTTGGCGGAAGAGGACCGAACGACGGAAGAGTGGAGTGTGCGAGTTCCTAATGAACTGGATAAGGTTAAAGAGGAGAAGAAGCGTTGAACAACGGTGTCAACGGCTTTAGGTTTCACTGAGAATCGAAGGAGGGAGAGGGGCCATTAGCTCGTCAGTTTTGGAATTTGGATACTGGAAGTCAAGAAATGGATTTGGGGAAGATAACGAAATAGGTTCGGGTCTGGTTAAATGAAGAGGGCGGGTCTAGTATTCCTTAAGTGGTAATGGGCTGGGAAGTTAAGTCAAAGCCCATCTCTTTTTATAATTCATGTTTAATTCAAATTTAAAGTGTATTAAATTTAATAATGCGTAACTCTCTCATACATAATCAGAATCACGAACCGTAAGTTGTGTTGGGATCGTATGGACGGGAGCAACACACTGGAACTGACTGGAAGTCCATCCGAGCTCGTATGAATTTATGGCGAAATAAATTGTCCGACTGAATCAAATAACGCAAACCGTTATTTAACGATTAACGCGCCAAAGTGAGTAAATCTCACTAACTCTGAACAGTTTATAAATTCATGTTGTATTTTAGAACTGTTAGATATTGGCTGATTGACTGTGTGTTGACTGTTTGATTGAACTGCTAGTCAGTTAGTTAAATTTTCTATATTGATTCTGTTTAACAGAATATATCATATGGAACTGAAAGTGATGTTATCTATATTGTTTAACATCTGTGATGCAGGGAAACAGGTTGGAGGAATCCGACTGGATTCCTCAACATTTATTTTACTGTTTTCATATATTGTGATATATGATGTGTTATATAATCTGTTATGGATTATGGGTGTTGGAATGATGTTGATCATTTTTATTCGATATTTTAGATATCATAAAAGACCCTGGGATGTAAAATGAATTATTTCAATGTATATTGAAATAAAAGGGATTTTATAAAATCAACCGATTTTATAAAAGGAAATATTTCGAAAATAAATAAAAGGGATTTTATAAAATCAACAGATTTTATAAAAGGAAATATTTCGAAAATAAATAAAAGGGAAAAATGTTTTTAAACGAATAGAGTTTTATAAAAGGGAAATCATTTGTAAAGTGAAGAATTGTTACTAAAAGTAAATCTTTATAAATGAATAGTATTCGAAGAAAGTAAAAGGAGTTAATCGATGTTAGTTTAATCGATTTGTGTTAAAGTTAAAAGGAGTTAATCGATGTTAGTTAATCGATTAGAGAATAACGTAAAATGAGTTAATCGAATATAGTTATTCGAATAGAAAGTAAAATGAGTTAATCAAATATAGTTTATTCGAAAGGAGTTAAGTGAAATGAGTAAATCAATAGCGTTAGTCAAATAGAGTTAATCCAATAATGTTAGTCCAATAGAGTTAATTGATAAGGGCTAATCGAATGAAGTTAAGTGAAAAGAGTCAATCGAATATAGCTATTCGAAGAGGGTTAAGTAAGGAAGTTAGTAAAAGGAATATAAAGTGAACTTTGCCTATATAAAAGTTAGAAATGTTGTTCAGTTAAGGTCTGAGAGGTAGTTCTACCCCAACTTGATTGGCTTCGTTTTTAACTAAGGAATAGTTAAGGTTTGGCAGTAAAGGAAATGGTTTGTGTTGGCATAGCGATGTTTGTTTAAACATCTGTCTAAGTCCAATGAAGAAGCTTTAGAAATGTTTTCCAAAGAAGAAACCAGAAATGTTTTCTAATAAAGAAGACAAGAAATGGAAATGTTTTCCATTGTTAATAACGTATATTTTCTAAATTTAGAAAATAAGAAATGTTGAATATAGGGAAACAGGAGATGAAAAATGAACTAAGGAGATGAATGTTAAATGATGTTTGATCGATATAATTTCCATCTGGAAATAAATATCGTTGTTTGCACACTTGTTTTTATTCGATAGTTAAATCACAGACTATCGAAGTTTGACCATTTTAACGTTGTTAATATGGAGAGACCGGTTGGATTATTTTCCAAAGAACCACTCTGTATTGGCATAAGCGTTGCGAATCATATATGCCAAAGGAAATTGAAGACGAAGTTATGCAAGGGCTATCCTACTCACAGAATAGTGCCTTCGGTTCATCCTGTTCCTGGATGACTCATATGGACGGATGTCTGACAGAGTATTTCCAGACGATCACGTATATTGATTTCTCCAACTGTACCAAGAGTGGAAGCGGAGAAGGAAACTTCTTTTAGCTAACGCGTAATGTATGGTTGAGGACGTCAATCGGTGATTTGATGGATTTGACAATGTGGCATTCAAAGTGAATCTGATGTGATGTTAAAGCGTAGCTTCTAGCCTCATCATCCGGTGAATGACAGAAATCGGGCAGGCAGCATGGCTAAGTCGGTCGCACCGAAGTAGGGTGTATAATCACCTGATCTAGAGTTTCATTTACTTCTAAAAATCTATTGTTGATGCTGTCTCATTCGGGAAACGGTTGCTGATCCCAACCGTTGGTGATATACATTCGATACGCTCAAGCGAAATGAGTGGTCGGTCATGTGTGGCCGGGTTGCAAGATGTTCTTGTTGAACCCAGTGTATTCCTCTCTAGAGGTACACTAGCGAAAGGTTGTTCCATACCTTGTCATAGTTGGAAATCCATTACCCAATACGTGCTTGCGGTTTTGATTGTATACTATATATGTAGAACGTGAGATGAAAGCGTTTCTGCTAGATGATTATTATATTGTGTTGATAGACATTATTATAATATCAAAAGGTTTTTGATATAAAGATATTTTGGATTCTCATAAGGGAAAACCCCGTTCTGTTATGCGGTGTGGTCTTATGAGATATCGTTTACTTGTTCGAACTGTTTTTAAACTGTTTTACTCATACCAGTCCCATGACTGACCCGGAGTTTACTTTGTTGTTTTCCCTAAACTCTTGGGTGCCTAAATTTGTATGGGCAGTCAAGTAGTCGGGATTTTACAGATACACTTGAAGAGCTTGGAGCAGGAGGCTTCAGGATCTTATAGCTATAGTTATTTCCGTTGTGTTGTAAGTGCTGTACTTTGATAATGATGTATATTCAAATACAGATGTATATTTCAAAGTTATGTTACATATATTATATGTTATTCGTTCCGCTGTGAGATTCTTGTTACTCTGATGTTGTGTTCTTCTTCTTCTTCTATTCTAAGTTTCTATCTTATCTTTCCGCACCCTCTAATTTCTTTCACTAATTACCAGGATTTTTCGATGTTTTGGTTATCGACTTCGAGCTTATGTCGATAACCAAAGTCGCTCAAAATCCGGGTCGTTACATAGAATCACACTCTAGTCGCCCGGAGACGACTCTGATGATAGTCTAGACATCATCAGAAATGGTATTCGGGTTTCAAAGGTGTGATATCTATATATTTCCATTAGACTAGTGTGAGAACCAAAACTAGTTAGGGCTTATTGTTGTGATTTGGCATCAAAAATGTGATTTTTGACTATGTATCAAAATTATGAATTTGAAACGTTAATCAACTAATTGATTGCTGGTTGTGTTGTTCGATTATTGTTTGATTAATTAAAATTTGGGCCATTTAGCCAAATTGAACTAAATAGTGAATTGTATTGAAAATTTGTCGTATTTGGATGCATGTATATGTACTTACATTGAACAGGTCATAGCACGGAGGCTAGAGAAGAGGAATAAAATTGTTTGCCCGACAAATAGGTACATGTTTATTGTATTTCTTTGGGTTTAGATGATTTTATGAGCCGATTGGCTTTTTCTTTTTATTTTGGATTGAAGAAGGCCATGGGAGGGTATATGAAATATCCCGAAGTCCCCAGTGCAGGGGAGGTTATGGCGAAATTTTTCGAAAATTTAGGGTATTAGCCAAATTTTTGAAAAGTTCTTAGAAACTGAAAAGTTGAAGAACTTAAGCCGTTGTGAAAATACTGGAAGTTGAGTTGATTTGTGAAACAACTTTCGGCTTCGTTTCTTTTCGGGGACGAAAAATTTTAAGTGGGGGAGATTGTAATAACCCGGAAATTCTGAGCCAATTTTAATTTTTTATTTTGGCTATTTTAATGAATTTTGATTATTTAAAATGAATTATTTTAAATAATAACGACGAAAAATTTATTTTTGACGAAGTTAAAACGAATAAATTTATTTTAATTATATAACGGGCCTGAAATGGCGCGGTAGTTTGAAATTTCGATTTCGAATTTCTAATGAATATACAGAATTCGTTTTAAGTCGGAATTGGACGAAACCAGAAATATCCAAATCTGTTTGACGATATCTTTCTAATGGATGTAAGAAACTGGGATTTCACTTTAGAAGTTGAAAGATATGTCCAGTTTAAAATTCAGAAAAGTCGCTGTGGAATTTATATATATTTTAATATATATAAAGGCCTTTGAAAATGGAAATTTTGCAAACGACCTCGGTTTTCGACGAAACCACTTTCGTTGGATCCGTGATGTCAAGTTATTGCTAGGTTTCAAAATTCGTAATTTTTCAAATCAATATGTGAGCGTGGCGAAGGAAAACGTGTTTTGACAGTTTTAGTTGATTTTAATCGACTGGAAAATGGACATTTTTCAAACGGTCTCAGAATTTGACGAAACTAGTTTTGTTAGGACCGGATCATCAATACAAAGCTAGAAAATATTTTTTCGGGAATTTTTCTAGTTAGTATGTGGCCTCGGTAAATTGAAATATGCGTTCAAATTCAATATATAGAGTTATATTTTGATTTGAACGGTAACTGGCCGAAACAGTCGAATCAGCTTACGATGCATATCCCGTTGTGTTCGGAATGGGGGTAATTAGCTATGGACGACAGTCGATGGGTCTCGTTTGGGGTTCGAAATAAAAAGTTACCTTTTTGAAATAATTAAATAATATATATATATATATATATAACCCTCATTAGTCAAACCCCCTTCTGCTATTCTCTCTCCCCAGTTTTAGATTGAGATTAAGAAAAAAAACGATGACGGAAAATCGCTGCGCCCTCCCCTACGCCACCGCCACACCCCAGCGCCGCCGCCCCCTCCAATCCCCGTCGCCACCACCTCCTTCCCCCTTCCTCTCTCCTTCGCAGACCAAACCCAATCACGAGAAAAAAATGCGCCTTCGACGAACTGAGCACCCACCGCCTACCCCTGAGCAGCTGCCACCGACCAGCTGCAAGCTCTGGCAATCTCCTCCTCCCTCCCCGACGTTGAGCATTAAGTTTTTGTTTTGATTCCATATTGTTTTATTTTATAAAAATCTTATTTTTAAATAAGATAAATCTAGATTTTAAAAATATAAAGTTAGACTTTTATGTATGATAAGGATTAGATTTTTATATATATGATAATAAGGTAAAGTTTCGATTTTAATATGCGAAGTAGCGGATTGAAGATGTGATTTGTATTATGTAAGTAGTGTTATCAAAAATATGATTTTTATAGTATAGAAAGAATAAAAGTATGATTTTTATATTATATAGATAGTAAAAATTTAATCTTTATTTATGTAGCGTAATAAAAATCTAATTTTTATTATATATATGTTGAAATAAAAATGGGATTATTATAGCGATGATATAAAAATTCGATCTTTATATTAGAAGTAGATATAAAAATATAATTTTTATATAGGAAGGAGCGTTATAAAAATATATTCTTTATTGGAAGAAGAGCGATATAAAAATATAATTTTTATATAGAGAATGGTGGGATAAAAATATAATCTTTATTATATGAACATCGATATAAAAATAATTTTTTTATCTATATCGCAGCGATATAAAAATAGAATTTTTATCCATGTAGCGTAGTTATAAAAATGTGATTTTTATATACATAGCAACAATATAAAAATGTGATTTTTATATATGTAGTGGCTACGGACAGTGAAATTGACAAAAGGCGAGCACGACCAAGATTTCTATATAAGAAGAGTCGTGGTGTTTGATTTAGCTAGTCGGTGAGAACTCCTCACCTTTAATTTAATTCTAGTTTGAAATATATACTAGGATGCAGACGGTGTTTAGCAGCACCCGACACCCGTCGTCCACAGACCATGAATGGCTTGTTTGTTTGTTTGATGTGTTGTGAAATTTGGTTGTGTGATGTGGAATGAAATAAGATATTTTATAGTGGAAAATATTTTATAGTTAAAAATATAATTTTTAATGTGTATATAAAATAAATATTTATAAACAAAGCGGACGATTTGTTTATATACACTGATTTGACTGATATTGATTGGGACGATAAATTTTACACATCGCCCAACTACACAAATAAAATCTGTGTTTGTTGATTTGAAACCCCACACGGGTGTTGGGATGATATTTGATGGACACTAATCCCAATTGTTTAGTGGTATCTCGATCGATTGGTCGACAAACTGTGTAAGCGTTAATTATTTATATTTAATGCTTATGCAATTGTGTGGTGTACTCTGGATGATGGTTGATTATTTATCGTTGCTATGATATACATGTGTTGTTTGGAAATCCATATAATAAACGTTATATGGTAATTGATTGGGCCTCATTCCAATATAGAAAATAAATTCATGTGTTGAATTGAAAATAAATTCATGTGTTGAATTGAAAATAAATTCATGTGTTGAATTGAATAAATATTCATGTGTTGAATATAATAAATATTCATGTGTTGAATAGAATAAACATTCATGTGTTAAATAAAAGCCGTGTTGATTAGATTGACGCCATTTTGACGTGAACGATATTTATATCGGTTTTATTCATTTTTAAAATGAATATAGAAAAGAAAGTGATTTCAAAATATAACGTTTTGAAAATATTATCATTTGTATATCGATGATGTGGAATATTCAATTTTGATTAGAAATTGAATATGAAGTTGAAATCGTTTCGAAAATGAATTTAAAACAATTTATAAAATACGTTTTAAAAGGAAATCGACGAAATATATATATAATATATATATATATATATATATATATAATGGCCTGAATAGAACGCGCCGCGCTGCGGCAGTTCGCGAATTTCGACCATTGACTTTGAATTGACGTTGCGGAAGATCCGACCGTCGGATTCTCCTAAAACCGGAACAGTTGGGTTCATATCGAAAAGAGCTTTCTTACGAATATTAGAAATTAGAAATCTAACAGTTGGATTTGGAATTATGTCCAAATCAAATTTGGAAAAGGTCGTTGTAAGTGCAGTTCGATGGCCGTTGATGGAAATCGACTGTACGGGCCTTGATAAACTTATTAAAAATAGTAATCATTTGTGTAAAATCATAAGAAATGATGTGTGAAGAATTGGGATGAAAAACTCCAAATTTGAAAAGATAAAAATTGATTTTTATCGAAATGAACTAGTTTTGAACTAGAATTATAATTCTATTTATTTTTAAAATAAATAAATTGGATTTGAAATGGTTTTAAAAGTAACCAGAATTTCCAATAATTGAATTGGAATGGATTTGAATTGGAATTATCTCTGGAATATTTCGATGTTGGATTTCGTGATTATATAGATATTGTTATGGAAATTTGAAAGATATATTTATATCGTTATTTCCAATACGATATTCGTTGGTCATAGAATTTGATATTGAATATAAGCCGATATATTTTCTATTCAGAGCCTTGTATATAATATCAAATGTGATTTGGGTCTGTTGTGAATGGTGTCTTCATTAACACTGTTCTTAAATCCAATTGGGAAAAAGATTAAATCTTTTTATTTAGATTTAATGAAGGTACCAATTAAATAATATTTAATTGGAATTGAATTGGGATTGATTTTTGGGTTTATCGTGAACGGTGTTTTAAATAACACTAGTTCTTTAACCCGATAATTAATGGAATGTGATTTTGGGTTGTCGTGAACGATATCTTCAATAATACTGTTCTTAGACCCAAAGGAGTTAAGAAAATCAGAAACTAACTAGAGATTAGTTAAGTTGAATGGTTTCTTGGGTATTGATCTGATGTTGGTTTCGGCCTTCAAGGTTAATACTTAGGGAATTGCTCACTTGCTATTTTACGGTTAAAGGCTGATAGAATGGAATGTGATTTTGGGTTTATCGTGAACCATGTTTTAAATGACATTGATTCTTTAACCCATTTAAAGAATAAAACTAAGTGGAGTTTTAATGAATCTTTAACTAGATTGGAAAGATCGAGAATGGAGTATCACCAGTTTTGCTCCAGGCGATAGTTAAATCTTTAATTAGATTTGAACGTAAAATGGTAATTGAATTTACCGATAATACCGTGGTGTTAGATATGAAGTATGACCAGTTTAACTTCATGGGATGAATAGGTTGGGATTGGGAAATAAAATAAATAATTACTTCGGTGTGGTTCGCTAATCCCGACTAGTTTGAATTGATATTCAAAGAAGATTAAAGAATAAATTTAAAAGAATTTATCTTTGATAAAATTAATGGGAACCATTCCCTAAGAATGTGAAATTTAGAAACTAACTGGAGATTAGTTAAGTTGAATGATTTCCTGGGTATTGATCTGATGTTGGTTTCGGCCTCCGGGGTTAATATTTGGGGAATTATTCTCTTGCTAATTTACGGTTAGTGACCGATGAATGGGAATGAGGCGTATGTTGTGTTTGTGTAACACATGTTTATTATATGCGCGAGTTATTCAAAAAGACCGGGTTTATCCCATTTTGAATAACTGATTCGACGTGGTGTCGAAGATGAAGACGGTAGTTGAAGACCGGAGGTCTTCACGTCGTTTGGATAATTACTGATGTTCTGGATTGGGCCGTACACCCAAGAGGAGGGAATCAGTTGGTGATCGTCCAGACGTACTTGGAGATCGATGGATATGCGAGGTACAAGGTGCCTCCGGTTTTGTTCAAACCCAGAACGAACATGTAAATGGAATGTGTGACTGACATTGGATTTTATTCTGTGTGATTGATTTCTAGTAAATTTATATCTGTTTAGCGGCGGAGAATTTATTCTCTTGCTTAACGCCCTTCTCTGAGACGTACGAGCTCAGCGGTTATATATTGATGGATATCAAACGCATGGAGTGAATTGCCTGTATGGCAAATGATCAAGGCTTTTGTTGAAAAGCAGAGTCTTGTGGTTGATGATCAAAGCACGGCCTGTGTGGTATAGCTTTGTGTAGCGTTGATTCACGAGCCTCACACCCCGGTTGTGAACCAGAAACGGGAGAGGACCTCAGGGAGGACATGCGTTTCTTTCTAGTTAGAAGTGGCGTCAGTGGTTTGACACGCCTTGACGAGTTTGACTTATGTGGTTGTTGGTTTACGAGGCGCCTCGGATATATCGGTGACTATGTGAAGCCGATGGAGTCATTTGTTGGCTCATTTACGCCCGAAAAGGCGGGAAAACGCAGTGTTCAGGCATTTTTATCCATATCGGTGGACCGGCCCTATCGCTCCAAGGGTCACTCGAGCTCTGATCCTGAGGCTCGGGCTAGAGAGTCTCGAATTCGGTAAGGACTATCTTTTGCCTCGGTTCACAGATGGAAATCCAGCTTCCAATACGTGATTTTGCGGTTTTATTTGTAGAGCCTAGTATGGCGACATAGTGGGATGGGGCGTTCATGCCGTCTATGATTGATACTTATGATTGAAATTGTTTTATATACTATGCACTTATAATAGTATCAAATGATTTGTTTTTAGTGTATCAAGCATTCATTGGCTATCATAAGGTAAAAAACCTATCCTCCGGCTTGCGTTGCATTGTGTGATGGGACCTGGGTCTTATAATAGCTTCATTTTTCTTTATTTAGCATTGCGCTGTTGTTTTATGCACTGGTATTCTTGGGAGGAAACCCGTTCCGTGTTATACGGAGTGGTCCCTTGATTTACCTAACTTTAAAATAAAGATTAATAACTGTTTTAGTTCTCACACCAGTCACACGACTGACCTCGAGTTTATTGTTTTGACCTAAACTCTGGGTGCCCCTATTTTGACATGGGCAGCTAGTAGTTTTGGTTTTGCAGATTTATATTCACAGGATCCTGATTTACAGCTGGAACGATACTCGGAAAGCTCTGTATCCGTGTATTACTTCTAGTTGTGTATTGTATTATTTTCTGCTGCTATGTAATGTATTGTAACCTCTGATATTTATCGAATGTGTAATATTTATTCATACTCCGTATATTCTGATGGAATTGTTGTAATTAACAATAAAAATGTTCTTCTGTCTGCGTTCTTATGAGTGTTGTTCTCGAAGTATCCGCTCTTTCCTTCACGGGGAAGTTACGGGTCTTCACAATATTTTTGGTACCAATATTGAATTGGTAGAAACTGGTAGGTAAAGCTTAGTGGAGAAAGAGCTTTTACCTACACTTATTGATATTAGTAAGTAAAAGAATCAATGGACCCCACCATTTTATGACTCAAATGATGACTCATTAGCTGATGTGTTTGATGACGTGTCATCCTACATGGCTGATGATGTGTCATCCTACATGGCCGCTGACATGGTTGTCGTAGCAGTATACACACGGCATATATTAATGCGGACACTTGGCATTTAATGGTTGGTTCATATGTCAAACAATAATTTGCCCATGTATCATCATTTGATTAGTGCATATGACATCATTTTTTAGGCCACATGGCATTATTTGTTTAGTCCATGTGGCATTATTTCATTGGTCTACATTATATAACGTTATTGTACCACATAGCGTTATTGTAATATCACACTTGACATCATTTTATTAGTTTATTAAGCGATTTCATATTTTGGTCGAAATGAATGGTTATGTGTAGATAAAAGGTAACAACATTTATTTCACTACAACAAACAACATTTTTACAACAGGCAACATATATTGGGCTCGCAATTGTTAAAAACCAATACAAATTATATATTCACATCATTTATAAAGTCGCATAGTTGATTCTTTTTATATATATTGTCACATATTTACCAAAAAAAAAGCAAAGAACATATTCTATGATAACTTATTATTACAACTATTGCTTGGCCACCAAGATAAATCATCATCTCTGCTAGCTTTTGATCTTTTTCCATCTTTTGTCCATTTAGACCTGCATAACTAACAATGAAAAAATTACAAAAATAATGTTGCAGTTAACTAAAAATTAAAAAAAAAACCCAAAGGGTGTGTATAAGGTAATAATTATATGCAGGTTATATAAAGTACCTTCAAGGGGCTTGGTACAAACACAAACATGCCAAGATCATTTGCAGAGGCTTGGTACAATTTCAATAAAATATGCAGTAAGTGTGCAAGGAAAAAAAAACAGCATTATTGAACAATTATTATTTAAGTCAAATGATCCACAAGATTTAGAAGACTCTGATGAAGTTAATAGGAATAAGACGTTTAACTTGACCCCAATGACAGTTCTATACATGATACTGCTACTTCAAAGGATAACATTTAAGTCAAAACAGTATAAGAAGCAATAACGGGATGAAGCAATAACAATTATTCATTTTTTTATTTCAGTGCTCAAAACATTTATATTGAAACTGATCAGCACTGATTCCATCGCAACTTTGTGATGCTTATGCAAACTACAAACACCCTTGTGATGTAACTAAATTGGAAGTTTATATGTTATAAGAAATGCATTGTAATCTCAGTTACCATAAACAAATTTCACTACCTAAAGACTTTGCACCATTTTTATGTGCAGTCCATCTAAGTGATGATAATATCAGAGCCTGTTCATTCTGCTAAGTAAAGAAAAGTACAATACATAAAGTTTATAAAGTATTTTGCAATTCTTCAAGCAACTTTGATTTAACCATGAACAAATGAAATAGAGATCGTACCTAGTTAAGTGGCTTGGGTTTGGTGTTAGCCTGGCATGACATTGATAAGTGGCCTTATCAATTTTCCCTTTAATTTCTTACACTATCTCGCTGAAATTTGAACATAGCATAGCATAGCCATCACTGAAATATGAAAATAGCAAAAAGAAAGGAACGAACTTGAATAAAAGCATAGCATAGCCTGCTTCTAAATTAACAAAAGTAGCAACTTTCACTGAAATGATATCGCATAGTTCTGCATCAAAACCAGTATATTGTTTTACAATAAGATCTAGTAAACTGCACTCCATACATAAGGATTCTTCTAGCAGCTGTTAATAAACAATTTGGTCAATTATGTCTGATTGAAATTCATCTGAAAATATCGTACCAGCTCCATAATCGAAAATGGCATGGTCAATTACCTCAAAATACTAGCTAGCACCTCAACTGTGAACTTATACAAAATTACATACGCAGATTATGATATGTAGAAACTCAAAGCAAGGCAAAGCCATCACCGAGAAAACCGAAGCATAGCCATCATAACAAACATAGCCTATCGAAACGCAAATAAGCGAACTCAATAACCAACGAGCACCCATCATAGCATATAAGTTGAAGAAGCAGAGTAATAATTTGGCCGAATGAGCGAATAAAAAGAAGATCTGGAAAAAATGAGCGAAAGGAAAATAAGTAGAGCAAGTAACTCAGAAACAGTAATAGGGAAAGCTAGGGTAGAGGGAGAATAAAGAGATGAAAAGAGGAGAAAATGGAGAGAAAGGAGACGAATAGATTTGGGAATAGTAGAAAAAGTTGCATGATAATGCATGAATGGTGGCCTTGTTTGATTTTTATTTTATTGACTATGCATTAAAGATGGAAAGCAGCGGGATTTGTTTGTGTATTAGTGTACATGTAATGTAATAATTTTCGTGAATCAAGGTATAATTAGTAAATATTTACTGCATATTTTATCGGAAGATTTACTTTGTGTGAATAAGTTATCGTAATCAGTGTCATTAGGCAATAAATATTTACTTACCATATACACTAGTGTGTAACCACAATAATATTATAGAATATAACTTTTAAAATTTATATGTTATATTTGAAACATTATTATACAACATACGATGAATCAAATAAAATAAATATAATATAAATTATTGTTGTTGTTACTGTTTGTATATGGTATGTGTTATGTAACTTATATTTTAATAAAGTAAATCAAAAATTTTATGTTCTTACTACTATGAGTAAGCATCCTTGTTGAAATTGACATGTTTTGCTTATTTTAGATAAATTAACAAATTTAATATAAATTATTTCTTTTATATATGTTAAATATGAATTATGTAATTGGTTAAAATATGTCGACTTAAGACCAAATTATACAAATAAATCGAGAAAGATTTTATAAAAAATTACAAAATTTTTAATGTGAAGTTATTTGAAGTTAAAAATTGATTTTTTTTTAATATTGTGTATGATAAATTTATTGTTTACGTACGTAAAAATATTATAGTTTATTACAAATTAATTTTGTTATTATTGTTTATGTGCAAAATTTTGTGTATGCAATTTATGTATCTATATAGTTAAACAAATAAAAATATTATTGTTTTTATTAGTATGCATGTGCATAAAAATACGACCGATATATAGATTATATTAAAATACTTTAGATTTGAGATTTGATAAGTAATTGAATACATGGATCTAAACTTAAAGGATTAGGAAACAATGGATGAAGTTGTACATAACCATAGAAATATTAAAATATGGATATTTGAAGTTAAAAATAGAATTCTACTATGTAAATAAATTAATTGAGATAAATGAATAATAAATTTGTTTTGTTAATGTTATACATGTATATTATTTATGATATTGGAATTATACATCTTTATTAAATAAAAAATATATTTGATTGCTTTTTTAAATATGAATGTGATATACAAATTAAAACAAGCACATTTAAGGATTTATTAGATGTATTAATGAATAGTTATTAATTAGATTTATTCAAATATATTATTACTAAGGTTACATGGTTAACTAAAAATATACTGATGTAAATTTACAAAATTGTGTGGGACTGAGATGAGTTTTGTTAGAAACCATAGAAATTTTAGAATGTAAGCATTTCAGTTAAAATAAGAATTATATAATATAATGCATCAATGTATTGACATAGATGAATTATTAATTAAATTTGCAATCATTGCATACATATATAATTATGTTATGTAGCAAATGTATTTGTGTATCCAAATGAATTTTATACCTTTTTTTGTTAATATGAATATTGTGCAAATAGTGAAAATTTTATATGTGTGATTTATTTGATATATCAACATCTAATATTTTACTATGTTAATTATAGCTTTAAGATTCTCGATTAGCTCTAATATATGAAGTCAAATATAACATATTATAAGAGAACTAAGATAGTTCTGTAAGAGGTTGTAGGAATTTTAAAATTAAGGTTTTTGCTATGAAAAAAATATAATTTTGTAATGTGTGACGAAGTCGTTGATACCTTTTCTGATATATTTTTTGCTATTTTTTGTTTTGCATCAAAATTTAAACTTGTACTTAATCTCACATTTCAACAAACAAATTCTTTTAAAATTTCTTTTCTAAAGTGTTTTCTTTTTTGCAAAAATGAAAATATTTTCTGTCTTTACTGTAATTATTTACAGATTAACAAAAACTAAAAATAATAATGTTTCTTAAACTTGTTTTTGAGAAAGAACATTTGTGTATTTCGAAATTTAAAGAGATTATTTTATAAAAAAATTCTTATGTTTATGTTATATTGTGTATCATGTGACTAGTGTTTTAGTTTAATGAAAGTGCAATTTTATCATATTTTATTATTATGAATATGATGCATATTATTGAAAATTTCACAATGTCATTAGTGACCAAACCAATAAGTATCACTTAACTATATTTATCTTATTATTTTAAACTTATGACAACATAATTAATTTTGACATGTGGACTAAATTGTAAAACATAGGAGAAAGTGAGGTGGATTTTATATATAACCGTGGTAATTTTGAATATAGGTATTTTAAGTTAAATGTAGAATTTCTTAATGCAACACATGATAAACATATTTTAACATTTTAAATACATGTATTTTAAGTTAAATGATAAACAATAAAAAGTTAAATCTATTATTGTTGTTTTATGTGATTTATATATTGTAATTGAATAAAAAATTAGTTTGAATATTTTTATTAGCATAATAGTCATACACATACTGAATTATGGTTTTTTTTAACATCTGTTAGGAATATTAATAAATATTAGCTAACTAAATTTATTTAAATTGTTTAAAATTTGTATTATGTAACTAATATAAATATATCGATCTAAATATAAAATGTTAGAAATTTATCGACGAATTATTTGTAGACATTCATTATAACGTCCCAGATTTTTCGGCCATTTAAATTAGAATATTTAAATTTGTTTATATATTATATTGGGAATATAATGGATTTTTAATTGAATTTATTTATATAAAATGGAGTTCGAATATATATATTTATAAATTAATTAAAACGAGCTCGAAACGTCGCGGTAGTTCGAAATTTTCGATTTGAACTTTGATTGGATATACAGGATCCAATATCAGTTGGAATTCGGTGAAACAAGAAACGACTTAACCGATTTGATTATATTTTTTAATGAAAGAGAAAAATCGAGATTTCAGCTTATAGATTTCAAGTTAAGTCCAATTCAGATTTTCAAATAGTCGCTATGGAATCGTTTTTAAATTTATAACAATTTATTTATTAATATTAAATTATTTCTATATAAATGGAATATTTTTTCAAAACCAGAATTTCTAACCTGAGTTTTGAGTTCCATACTAGCTAGAAATTGAAAACTGCTGTTTTAAATAGTACGATAATATTAATTTTCTATCGTTAAATTTAGCTATTGAATTTAATTTATATTATAACAAATATTATACTAGATTTGTAAATAAACCCTTGAATGTATATGTATATGTTGACATATACATAAGCATTTTCTTTTGGTTCGATAATACAAATGAAACCCACGTAATGTATTCTTATACAACAAAGAAAATAAGAACGTACACCATGGAAACTAAAACTAAAACCAAAACATACTGTATTAGAACTGAAAAGAAAAGATCAATACAAGAAAATGTTTATGTATTACCTATGGCCTGTACACGAACAACTAAAGAAAATAGGCAGTACGCAGAAAAAGATAAAAAGAAATACACCATTTCTACAGGAACACAGAAACGAACAACTAAATCGTAGGTAAGGCACAACTAAAAATATAAAATACATAGCCTAGAACTGCTAGGAAATGGACAAGGCATAGTAAATAAAATATATGTATATCTTTATACATACGGCTGAATAAAACAACACAATGAATATCTAGAAAGAAGATCAAATCTATATATATACTATCAAATCTATAGCAACAAATCAAAACAGCTACATAATGTACAAGAACAACTAGAAACAGTACATTGAACAAGCTAGTGAAACAAATACATATATATTTTTTATGCATCAATTCTACAGTAAATCAAAATAGAAAATCTACAATGTAGAACTCAAATCTCTGGATTTGATTAAACAACTCATAGCAGCTACACAAGATTTGATCACTATTTTTCACAACAGTACTATACAACCCTATACAAAATTCAACCAAATCTTTGATAGAATAGAAAACTCATATCTCACATTTACCTAAGCGATAAACGAGCACTAGTTCTATCAACATTCCACTCGAACAGACCACCAGTATTGACAATACAACACCATATCCATCAACAAGACCTCTGTCAAACATCGCAGCCATCAAACTGCCATCACCGTACACAAACAGTCTGGAAAAGGGAAAGGAAAAAAAATGGCATCAGCCTATAGTAGCTGTGCTACCTACGAACATTCCTTGATAGACTTTGATCTTATCTCAATCAAACCATACTATAATTAGACGTATCACGCAGTATTGTTTCATCAAAATTCCAAGAACCATTCGAATGAATACAGTAAAGTAAAAGCATTCGAAACCATCAGAAAAATCAAAATAAAAATATGCATTAATTCAAAATCAAAGCACTTATCTATACTCGTGGGTGGTGCGCTTCAAACCCGAAGTTTTGTGACAAATTTCCTGACGAAATGGTTTGGGTTGATGTCCTAGGGTTGGTCTAGAGTTGCCTCGTTTTGATTGTCTAAAGCCTGTAGCGTATGATGGAGTGGCTGCTTCATTTCTGGAGATTGGGGGTTTGACCGGCGACGTGGTGGTGGCTTTCGAGGTCGTTATTAGGGTTGAGCAGAACAAATCGAAGATAGGAGCGAAGGGAGATCGAAGAGAGGTGCGTAAAGGGGGAGTTGCGACGCCGTCGAACAGAAAAGGGGGCTTAGGGTTTTGCTTTTGGACATGGGATTATTTTCTAGAGGCGGTGCCTTGAATGAAGATAATTGATTAGAAACAAAGGTTTTAAGGAGGTAGCGGGTGGGTTTGGGCTGAACAATCTAAAGGTAAAGCCCATTTAAAAATAATATAAATCCATGTTTTAAAATTTAATTAGTTTATAAATTTCGTAATACAATTTCTCATGCATACAGTATCAGATTTACACACAGTCAGTTTCGTTGGGACCGTAGAGACGGGAGCATCGAGATGGAGCAGGTCTAGTCCGGATTG
Organism: Allium sativum; assembly: GCA_030737875.1. Classification (NCBI taxonomy): domain Eukaryota; kingdom Viridiplantae; phylum Streptophyta; class Magnoliopsida; order Asparagales; family Amaryllidaceae; genus Allium; species Allium sativum. The sequence goes on along the minus strand of CM060912.1, from coordinate 843,063,253 downwards.
GAAGCAAATGGAAATTTTATTTAAATTAAACGACAGTTTAATTTGACTAAAAACCAGATATTTATTGACAAATTAAAACCATGGTGAGTTAAACTCACTCAGCTCTTCTCATTTATATTTTATATAAATTGGGTTTTTATTTTGCGTGATTCTGATTGTTAATGATTGACCGTTTTCTAGTTATATAATTATCATTGATTCAACGAATGAAATTAAACGGTCGTTTAATCTTAATAAGATACCGCTCGTTATGATTTAACCCAATAAGGGTAGTTTCTCTTGATTGGTCATGTTTATAAGCGTGTTTGGATTGTTTGAATGGTCTGTTAATTTATTGATGGTCGTTATAGAAATTATCAGTTAAATGAAATTGAGTGATTTGATTTGAGATAACCATTCGTCAAATTTATTATTTATTTTTATATTACCATTATATGGACGGTTTACCCGTATGGTTGAATGATTGATTATTGTTGATGGTTGAACCATATTTCAACATGTATTCCGATATTAGCCAATGAATAGTATGGGCTGGGTAATTGGCACCACATGGCCCATAAATCAATCGATCTATAAAAATATGGATTTTATCGACGGTGAATTGACAGTATTGAAGTTAGAAATATATCGTATAACTGAAATAGGATTTTGGAAAGCTATTACTTTGAATGCAAGTTATTTAAAAGGAAATAACTATTAGTTAATTATTTATTAATTAAAGTTATAAGAAATTATGAAATTGTTTTATAAAACAAATTCTTATGTTGATAAGGATTATAAGCAAATGAGCAGGAAATAACCTAGCGGTTAAATATTTGATTAATCGCGTCTAAGGAACAATTAAATGAAGTTGTTTAAATTAATTATATTTTAATTAATTTAAAGGAGGAATTAACTGGATTGGGTTAGAAGAGTAATCGTGTTTTGAATTGACCGAGTCGACCGTTTTAACTAGGTTGGACTTTAAACTAGTTGGTTGTTAATAAACTAAATAAAGTCACTTAACGAGTAGTGTTTAAATTTTAAAAAGATTTTGAAAGAGATTTTTTTTAAAATAAAGCATTTAACTGATTTTACAATTGTGCATGTAAAAGTAATTTTTTGTTTTAATTTAAGTAATTACTTCTTAAATACATTTAAGTAGGTAACTGTTTTGGAATGGAATATAGTTGAGTTTTGAACAAGTTTATATTTGAACTTGAGTTTTATAATGAAGTAATAAGAGTTCTAAATGGATACGATGGCTTAAATGGAAACGTTACTTAACATTTGGATTAAATGGAAGGAGATGAAGGTGCAAAGGGTTTATGTTTAACATAGATTTATAAACAAAATTTATAAATGGAAATTGAGTTTAAGTGTTGTTTTTGAATTGGAAATACTTAGTAATGGAATTAAATCCATAGAATTGAAAAGAGATTTCCCGAAAGAAAAGGGATTGGAAAAAGGGATTTGATTTGAGCTTGGTAAACGAGGTTGGATATTGGATTTGTAATAATAATTCAGTTTGTGAAACAAAGATATTTGAATAAGTCGAGAGTTAATAAGCAATTATTTAATTAACGAATTAAGCAATATTAATTATATTTAAAAAGAGAAACTTCCAAAAGTTAAGAAGAACTATAAAGCTATATTTTAACTAGTGGGATGTATTTGGTGTAAGATTAAATATCAATTCTTGAATTACAACTCATATGTATCTTAAGATAAGAACATTGTTGATCAAGGTTTGAGAGGTAATTAAAATACCCCAACTTGAACGACTTCGGGACTATCCAAGGATGGTACTAGTTGGTAATGGAAACAATGTATGATAAGATTTCCAAAGTAATAGAAATAAATAGATTTGGCAATGTATGATAAGATTCCAAAGTAACGGAAATAATATGAGATGATGTTTCACTAGTAATGGAATTAAAAGGAGATAAGCGATAATTTCGAAGAGTAAAGGAATGAGATATAGAATGGTTTATTCTATAAGAATAAGGATTGGATACTTTTTCAAGTAATGAAAACAAAGGAGTTTGCGTAACTTCGAATAGTAAGTTGAACTGATTTCTCAGTTATAATTAACAAATGTTATAGTAAATGTTTTGGCCAATGATAGTCAAATGGGTATTAGTTATCGTTATATAATATATTCTTTCTAGATATTAAAATAAAAATGGTTTTGCGAATATCGGTATTTTAAAGTAATAAGTGAAATGTTTTCCCCAATATTGGAATATTCAATTTTAATTAAAGAAGCTAAGTGATGTTATACTTAGACCAGTAAATATATTTTTATGATTTCATGGATGTTTATTTGATAGTTAAACAACCGACTATAAAATTTGACCTTTACCATTGTTGGTACGGAAAAACCGGGATCGAATGTATATTCGAAAACCATTCTGACCAACAAATACGAAATATATAGAAGATATCAGGCAATGATCGAGATGGAGCATTTAAAGACCATAGATCTTCATAAAACGGAAGAACCACTTACAATCTCTGAATCGACCCGGAGATATACTGGGGTTTGGTCGTGGTTGGAATATGTGGATTGCAAGGACTACTCGTGTAACGGCCCGGGAAAATTCGACGCTCGAATTTTCAACAACAATACTTAATCCCGTATTACTTGTCAAAAATCCAAGTATCGAACCCCAAACTGTTAATAGAAAGAAGTTAGAGGATGAGAAATAGGAAGAAAGAAATTTAGAATAGAAGAAAGAAGAAGAACACATCAGAATCTCACAGCGGAACGAGTAAATATAATATAACAAATCTCTTTGAAAAGAAGACTGTATATATACATACCATTTATCAGAGTAAACATACATAAATCACAGCGGAAATACTTGTATAACTAACGCTGAACCCTCCTGCTTCCAACTCTGAAACTTGTAGCGGAACCTAACCTGTAAATATGCTTGGTCTGACCCGAGCACATTTGATTTAAAATAAAAACACACCGGGTCAGTCTGGAATACTTTCAGTAATAAATTCACAGCACACACAACTTGTTTAACTTTTGAAAATCCTTTCTGAAATAAAAGGATAATAGTAAGACCAGTCCACACAAAAACACGGACGATTTTTACCTTACTATAACCCAAAACGTTTTTGAAATCAATATCTTTTTCGGATATTATCATAGTGTCTAAATACAAGTAAATATCAATTTAGAGGAACGCTTGCATCTCACGCTCCCCATATATAATATACAAACAAAACCGCGGGCGCTTATTGGATATTGGATTCCAACTTGACAAGGTGTGGGTCCACCTTCCGAACGTGTATCTCTAGAGGCGAATACACTGGGTTCAACAAGAACGTCTTGCAACCCGGCCCACACATGACCGACCACTCATTTCTCTTGAGTGTATCGAATGTATATCACCGACGGTTGGGCTCAAACCACCGTCTCCCGAAAAGGGACAACATCGATAGATTAAAGAAGCAAAAGGAATTTCTCTAGATAGGTGATTATTCATCCTAATGGGAGCGACCCACATAGCCATGCTGCCTGCCCGATTTTTGTCATTTCCCGGTTGATGAGGCTTGAGGCTACGCTTTACCATCACATTAGATTCACTTCGAATGCCACATTGTCAGATCCATCGAAATCACTTAATTGACGTCTACAACAATACATTACGTGTCAGCTAAAGAAGTTTCCTTCTCTGCTACCACTCTTGGTACGGTTGGAGAAATCAAGGTACGTGACCTTTTTGGAAATACTCTGTCAGACATCCATCCATACAAGTCATCCAGGAACAGGATGAACCGAAGGCACTCTCCTACCGCATCCTAGGTATCGCCCTATAGATCAGTAGCGAGAAGTCCTTGCAATCCGAAGATTCCAGTCCCGACAGAATCACAAGTTAGAATATCCTCGGGAGCGACCCTTAGAAATCCAACAAGTAGTTCTTCCGCTCATGAAGATCAATGGTCTTCAATGCTCCATCTCGACCATCTACTGATATCTTCGACGTTACGTATTTGCTGGTCGGAATGGTTTTTGAATATAAATTCGATCCCGGTCTTTCCGTACCAACAATCGATAAAAGGCCAAACTTTGATAGTCGGTGATTTAACTATCAAATCATAACAGTGTATCTCAGTGGACTGGCAGCTCAGGTCCTTTATATGAAATATCTCATAAAACCAATTTATCGATTTCTTATAATCGACTTCATAACTTTATCTTAACAAAACTCTTATGGGTTTCGTTACTTGAAAACATTACTCGCTACTCGCTTTAGAACAACATATTTACCAAGTTTTTTTCATTTCCTTTGTTTGGAAATATTGCCATATTTTATAAATCAATTTTTATTTCCTCCTTGGTCGTTAACATCGTATAATTACCTCAAAACCCTTTTTACTTTCTCTTTGATTTGAAATCATGGTTGTAGTTCAATAAATCCACTTTCCCTTTTCCTTTATTATTTCCATATCGTTATATCCTTATTTAATCAACGACAAATATTTAATTACCAAAATCTCTTTCTTATTACGATTAAACCACTTCGCTTAATTTCGTTCCCAGGTGAACGCTTGTTTTAAAATCCTTGTTTTGGGTAAAACCCCTTTTTCATACTCGTTTATACGATTTGAATTAGATTCAATTCCTTTTGATGCTAATCCATTTTTAAAGGTTTGTTTTAAATAAATGATAAATTCCATTTATCGCAAACATCTCGATAATCACTTCTCTATACATTACAAACAAATATCATCTCTCGATAATAGCGGAGCCGTTCAAGTTGGGGTATTCCAATTACCTCTCAGACCATGATCGACAACGTTCTTATCTCAAGATAGATAAAAGCTTATAATTTAAAACCAATGTCAAACCATCTCAATAATCCAATATGTTATTCCCATTTCCATTTATCTTGGTTTTATAAACCATTTTCTTTCATTTGAAAACCCACTTTTCATATTAATTTCTTTTTCTTAATTGAGCAAAACTCTGATTGGAATGTACGCCTTAAGTTGCACCCATATTTACAAATCTTGTTTATATGATTTGAAATAAATTCAAATCCCTTTCATACTAATCTACCCATAACTTATATTTATTTTAAAGGAAATTTCAAGTCTTTTAAATGTCAATCCCTTTGATTTGATCAATTTAAAACAAATTGACACAATCGTCAAACTCCAACTTTAAACGGTTGATTTTCGCCCACCGTACATATCAGTTAACCATTAACTGATTTACGTTATCATTTCTTCCTTAAATTTATTAAATAACTTAATAAATTTAAAACATCAGTTATTTGATTATAAGAACAATTATTTCATTTCACTAACCTGTAGGTTAGTTCCTGACTGCAGTTCACGAATGACTGCAGTTCATAAATAACAGGATAAACAGTTGGTTCCTGCCAACCATAACCCTCAGTTAAGTGGCTATCTGACTTCTATTCAATTTCTCTTCTTAAATTAATTAAATAAATTAATTAATTTAAAACATCGATTAATTGTTTTGTAAAAACAATTATTTCTTTTCACTAACTGTATGTTAGCTTCGACTGCAGTATTAAAAATCTCTATTGACACTGATTATAAACATATAAGGAAAATTATAAACATTTTTCCATATAACATAAATAAATACTTTAATTTATTTAAAAACATCACTTTGCTTATTGTATAAACATTTATTTAGTTTACTGATTCATATACTAGCTCCTTACTTTTCTGTTCGTAAACAACGTAAAAATTCATTGTATAACTTATAAATAATCATGTTTGTAAAACATGATTCTAATTATAAATATTTTTATAAAACTTCTTATTCATTAAAAATAAAATAAACCCCAAAGATTTAATTTAGTTATAAAATTAATTTTATAACTAGAAACTGCGTTTGTTCGCCTGACGGCAAAACGATGTTTTGAAAACTATAGATTTAAACCCTCACTGCCAACCACTGTCGACTGATTAAAAATCACATCAACGGTCACATCAATTCAACAATCAACAGGTTTTGATGTCAATTGGGGTTCAAACAGTTATGTGCAACCAGTATAAAAATAAACAACACACACGAGTTATTTTGAGGAATCCGGTCGGATCCCTCCAACCTGTTCTTCTCTGCATCACAGATGGTTATCACATTTAATAAATAATTTAACAGCAATAATAAAACAAACAACCATCTAATCAACCCTAAGCAACCAATGCAGTCAATCAACCAGTATTTATTTTTTTAATGGATTTATCACATCATAGTAGTCCAGAAAAGTGTGAGAATTAACTCACCAGTTTTTGTCGATTGACGGTTAATGCGTTATACCGTATAATTTCAAACTGACGTTTAAAATTAAACAGATCTTCAACTCCCTCGATTTCAGTTCAGATCATTTTGCACACGTAGTGCTCGTCGACACGGTCCCAACGAGCCCAATTTTGCTGAAATACGTTATCGTATGGAAAAGTTATACCTAAGTTAAGTTATATATATTAATCTATTAACTAACTAACCATTTATTAATTAACTAATTAAACTAAGTTATTACCTTAACTGTCCACGTCAGCATAGTAATTAATGCGTCTTCTTCATCCCAACAGGTAAAAACCGATACCAGTTCCTCCCATGCTCCACTTATGTCCACCGCACACATCCCAGTACACTGATCAACACACTCACATTCTCAGTTTGGCAGATCTCCGCACCACCAGCTTTGGAGCCCATGCATGAGACAAACTCGAACGCCAAACTTTCCCATACATCTCTCTCATGTTATGCGCCATGCGCCACTTCCACTCACGCATGTAAAATCCATCCCACTTCACTACTGTTGCTTTCTTCTTCTTCTTCTTCTTTTTTTTTTTTAGAGCAAGAGTAAGGAGCGAGAAGGACTGCAGGAGTTTCACTGGAGCGATGGCATTTTATAAGGGGAGAAGGTGTGGGCATCAAGTAATTGAAAATTCATTTTATATTGGTTCCTTCATCAGCACGGTGTTACATATTACAAGACTGCCACTTTCGTGGTCAGCACGGTGTTAACAGATTTGCTGGCACGTTCTCTCTTTGTCTTTTTTTTTCCCTCTTGCTGAACGTTAGGCCTAAGAGCATGCACCCACTCCAATACCTGCATGCGCATTGCATGCATGCATCAACATGCATGTCCACCAACATTTTTTTTTTTTGTTTTTTTTTGGAACGCAAGGCAACCTTTGAAATTAGTTTGAGCGCATGCTGCTGGACACTTTGCAAGTGAACATATGATGGGTGGGATGATTTAATAATATTTTAATGTACACAACTTTGTCGTGGAGAAATCGGCTTAAAAACCACTACATACAATCTTTAATCGAGATAAGGACACCTATTCCTAACATAAAAACATATTCCGGATCCAATGGGACAGGTTTCGTCGAATTCCGACATCGTTTGCGAAAATACCTTAGAAAATATCGATGAAAAACACCGAGCTTTAATTCCTAAAAATTACAGAAAAATCCCTAAAAATATGAGGCCTTGACGTTTCACTAGACCTCTTCCTAAGGTTTCGTATGAAACTTGTTTCGTTGAATTTAGAGTTCGTTTGACCAGTTAACCATTCAAATAAACTTACCCACACCACTATGTACGCTTATATGGGCGTTGCAGACTGAAATAATAATACAGTCGCGATCAGCGAGGTGTCGCGATCCCGAAAATGTAATAATACCGGTAGATTGACTTATATTGTGAAATCCCCAAATTGCTGATATGGGGTGCAAAATACTCCAAATAAAAAGTTGCATATTTAATTTATTAAAAATTACAGTAAAATTCTAAAAATTAAATTAACACTATGTCTCAAAAGAACCTTGTCCAAATTCGAATCCGGTATGTAGTTATTTCAAATAAACCGTTACGGTCGATAAACGATTACGCCGCTGCTTTCCTGAATATTTAATTTGGACATCACTCGCAATCTATAATGTGGAATCTTGATTTTTCACTTCTGTTAGGTAGATATAGTTCAACAGATTTCAATGTTTCTTGTTTCGAGAAAATCCGACTTAATTTGGTCCCTGTACAGCCAATTAAAGTTCAAAACGCCAAAACACGAACTGCCGCGCCGCTGCAGTTCGTTATTTAATTAAATTATAAACTATATATATTCATCGTCGTCATTTAGCCGAAATCATCAATATAATTTAATATAGACTAATATTCAACTATTCCGAACTGCCAGTTCACACTATATTGCCAACTCAACATTTTCTGACGGTTTGGAAACTTAAAATATTATTTATTTAAATAATATATTCTTAAATAAATCGTTAAATTCAATTATTTAAATCAAACCCATATTTTAAATAATAAAATAAATTAAATAATTACCAGAAAAATGCGGGTTGTTACATTCCTTCCCCCTTAAAATAATTTCGTCCTCGAAATTGCTAAGGTAGAAAAAAGTGTCAAACTCGTTATGTTTACGAAAAAAAAATATTTAATTAAACGCTGTTTCTAATTTCAAATCTAACCCAACTGGGTTTTAAAACCAAATTATTTCAAATAACGAAATTTTCTTAAAATTTCAAAAATATTCTAACACCTTAAATTCTGGAAAAATTTCAGCAGAGTCTCCCCTGTACGAAGGGACATCTGCAATATCGCAGGTTCAAGAAATATCTATATATTGACCAACAGGGTCGGAAAAATCCAAAATCCAAACTCAAAACCTAAACAAAAATCGAAATTTTATATTTTGCGTAGGCGTACCTTTTTGCGAGCGCTATTACGCGATTAGCATATATATATGTTTGCTTACTCGACTAGCATACCAAACTAGATTCAAATTTCTCCAGAGTTTTTCTTGGATTAACTTTGTACCTGTACTCAACTCCAATAAAATCCATTAGTATTCAAACCAAAGTCAATTTGATCCAAATATCTCCCACATCATCCAATTCCAACAATTGGAAATAACCACATCACTTTATTCAACTCTGATGGACTTAGCAATCCATTTATTTTAAACATCCATTCAAATTAATCTTGGTTTAATTCCTTTACTTGATCAGTTCAGATTGGTTTCAACCAACAGTTGGTGAATTTTATACACTCCATCCAATATCAAACAACAACCAAGGCATTCAATTCAACAAAACCATTTTGGTTAATATTTCTCATTTGCTTTTACTTTGTTTTCACATTCATTTAATTTACATTGGATTAATTCCATCCTATTATCCTTTACTCGATTTCACCAGTGAAATTTCTTTATTTCAGTTCAATATTCCAATTTGAATTCTTATTCAAGTTATTCAAACAAATCTGTTTTATAATCGATTAAGAAAATATATTTATAACAAAAATATAATCCGGGCAAAACTATTTAAAAATAATTTTATAAGAAATTACAAATACGCGCTCTCATATATACAGTCAAACTCAATCTAGGGCATTACTAACCCTATCTCTATCGAGTTACGCCATAGAGCCAAGGTTATCACTAAACCAATAGCTCTGATACCAACTGTAACGGCCCGGGAAAATTCGACGCTCGAATTTTCAACAACAATACTTAATCCCGTATTACTTGTCAAAAATCCAAGTATCGAACCCCAAACTGTTAATAGAAAAAAGTTAGAGGATGAGAAATAGGAAGAAAGAAATTTAGAATAGAAGAAAGAAGAACACATCAGAATCTCACAGCGGAACGAGTAAATATAATATAACAAATCTCTTTGAAAAGAAGACTGTATATATACATACCATTTATCAGAGTAAACATACATCAATCACAGCGGAAATACTTGTATAACTAACGCTGAACCCTCCTGCTTCCAACTCTGAAACTTGTAGCGGAACCTAACCTGTAAATATGCTTGGTCTGACCCGAGCACACTTGATTTAAAACAAAAACACACCGGGTCAGTCTGGAATACTTTCAGTAATAAATTCACAGCACACACAACTTGTTTAACTTTTGAAAATCCTTTCTGAAATAAAAGGATAATAGTAAGACCAGTCCACACATAAACACGGACGGTTTTTACCTTACTATAACCCAAAACGTTTTTGAAATCAATACCTTTTTCTGATATTATCATAGTGTCTAAATACAAGTAAATATCAATTTAGAGGAACGCTTGCATCTCACGCTCCCCATATATAATATACAAACAAAACCGCGGGCGCTTATTGGATATTGGATTCCAACTTGACAAGGTGTGGGTCCACCTTCCGAACGTGTATCTCTAGAGGCGAATACACTGGGTTCAACAAGAACGTCTTGCAACCCGGCCCACACATGACCGACCACTCATTTCGCTTGAGTGTATCGAATGTATATCACCGACGGTTGGGCTCAAACCACCATCTCCCGAAAAGGAACAACATCGAAAGATTAAAGAAGCAAAAGGAATTTCTCTAGATAGGTGATTATTCATCCTAATGGGAGCGACCCACATAGCCATGCTGCCTGCCCGATTTTTGTCATTTCCCGGTTGATGAGGCTTGAGGCTACGCTTTACCATCACATTAGATTCACTTCGAATGCCACATTGTCAGATCCATCAAAATCACTTAATTGACGTCTATAACAATACATTACGTGTCAGCTAAAGAAGTTTCCTTCTCTGCTACCACTCTTGGTACGGTTGGAGAAATCAAGGTACGTGACCTTTTTGGAAATACTCTGTCAGACATCCATCCATACAAGTCATCCAGGAACAGGATGAACCGAAGGCACTCTCCTACCGCATCCTAGGTATCACCCTATAGATCAGTAGCGAGAAGTCCTTGCAATCCGAAGATTCCAGTCCCGACAGAATCACAAGTTAGAATATCCTCGGGAGCGACCCTTAGAAATCCAACGAGTAGTTCTTCCGCTCATGAAGATCAACGGTCTTCAATGCTCCATCTCGACCATCTTCTGATATCTTCGACGTTACGTATTTGCTGGTTGGAATGGTTTTCGAATATAAATTCGATCCCGGTCTTTCCGTACCAACAATCGATAAAAGGCCAAACTTTGATAGTCGGTGATTTAACTATCAAATCATAACAGTGTATCTCAGTGGACCGGCAGCTCAGGTCCTTTATATGAAATATCTCATAAAACCAATTTATCGATTTCTTATAATCGACTTCATAACTTTATCTTAGCAAAACTCTTATGGGTTTCGTTACTTGAAAACATTACTCGCTACTCGCTTTAGAACAACATATTTACCAAGTTTTTTTCATTTCCTTTGTTTGGAAATATTGCCATATTTTATAAATCAGTTTTTATTTCCTCCTTGGTCGTTAACATCGTATAATTACCTCAAAACCCTTTTTACTTTCTCTTTGATTTGAAATCATGGTTGTAGTTCAATAAATCCACTTTCCCTTTTCCTTTATTATTTCCATATCGTTATATCCTTATTTAATCAACGACAAATATTTAATTACCAAAATCTCTTTCTTATTACGATTAAACCACTTCGCTTAATTTCGTTCCCAGGTGAACGCTTGTTTTAAAATCCTTGTTTTGGGTAAAACCCCTTTTTCATACTCGTTTATACGATTTGAATTAGATTCAATTCCTTTTGATGCTAATCCATTTTTAAAGGTTTGTTTTAAATAAATGATAAATTCCATTTATCGCAAACATCTCGATAATCACTTCTCTATACATTACAAACAAATATCATCTCTCGATAATAGCGGAGCCGTTCAAGTTGGGGTATTCCAATTACCTCTCAGACCTTGATCGACAACGTTCTTATCTCAAGATAGATAAAAGCTTATAATTTAAAACCAATGTCAAACCATCTCAATAATCCAATATGTTATTCCCATTTCCATTTATCTTGGTTTTATAAACCATTTTCTTTCATTTGAAAACCCACTTTTCATATTAATTTCTTTTTCTTAATTGAGCAAAACTCTGATTGGAATGTACGCCTTAAGTTGCACCCATATTTACAAATCTTGTTTATACGATTTGAAATAAATTCAAATCCCTTTCATACTAATCTACCCATAACTTATATTTATTTTAAAGGAAATTTCAAGTCTTTTAAATGTCAATCCCTTTGATTTGATCAATTTAAAACAAATTGACACAATCGTCAAACTCCAACTTTAAACGGTTGATTTTCGCCCACCGTACATATCAGTTAACCATTAACTGATTTACGTTATCATTTCTTCCTTAAATTTATTAAATAAATTAATAAATTTAAAACATCAGTTATTTGATTATAAGAACAATTATTTCATTTCACTAACCCGTAGGTTAGTTCCTGACTGCAGTTCACAAATGACTGCAGTTCATAAATAACAGGATAAACAGTTGGTTCCTGCCAACCATAACCCTCAGTTAAGTGGCTATCTGACTTCTACTCAATTTCTCTTCTTAAATTAATTAAATAACTTAATTAATTTAAAACATCGATTAATTGTTTTGTAAAAACAATTATTTCTTTTCACTAACTGTATGTTAGCTTCGACTGCAGTATTAAAAATCTCTATTGACACTGATTATAAACATATAAGGAAAATTATAAACATTTTTCCATATAACATAAATAAATACTTTAATTTATTTAAAAACATCACTTTGCTTATTGTATAAACATTTATTTAGTTTACTGATTCATATACTAGCTCCTTACTTTTCTGTTCGTAAACAACGTAAAAATTCATTGTATAACTTATAAATAATCATGTTTGTAAAACATGATTCTAATTATAAATATTTTTATAAAACTTCTTATTCATTAAAAATAAAATAAACCCCAAAGATTTAATTTAGTTATAAAATAAATTTTATAACTTGAAACTGCGTTTGTTCGCCTGACGGCAAAACGATGTTTTGAAAACTATAGATTTAAACCCTCACTGCCAACCACTGTCGACTGATTAAAAATCACATCAACGGTCACATCAATTCAACAATCAACAGGTTTTGATGTCAATTGGGGTTCAAATAGTTATGTGCAACCAGTATAAAAATAAACAACACACACGAGTTATTTTGAGGAGTCCGGTCGGATCCCTCCAACCTGTTCTTCTCTGCATCACAGATGGTTATCACATTTAATAAATAATTTAACAGCAATAATAAAACAAACAACCATCTAATCAACCCTAAGCAACCAATGCAGTCAATCAACCAGTATTTATTTTTTTAATGGATTTATCACATCATAGTAGTCCAGAAAAGTGTGAGAATTAACTCACCAGTTTTTGTCGATTGACGGTTAATGCGTTATACCGTATAATTTCAAACTGACGTTTAAAATTAAACAGATCTTCAACTCCCTCGATTTCAGTTCAGATCATTTTGCACACGTAGTGCTCGTCGTCACGGTCCCAACGAGCCCAATTTTGCTGAAATACGTTATCGTATGGAAAAGTTATACCTAAGTTAAGTTATATATATTAATCTATTAACTAACTAACCATTTATTAATTAACTAATTAAACTAAGTTATTACCTTGACTGTCCACGTCAGCATAGTAATTAATGCGTCTTCTTCATCCCAACAGGTAAAAACCGATACCAGTTCCTCCCATGCTCCACTTATGTCCACCGCACACATCCCAGTACACTGATCAACACACTCACATTCTCAGTTTGGCAGATCTCCGCACCACCAGCTTTGGAGCCCATGCATGAGACAAACTCGAACGCCAAACTTTCCCATACATCTCTCTCATGTTATGCGCCATGCGCCACTTCCACTCACGCATGTAAAATCCATCCCACTTCACTACTGTTGCTTTCTTCTTCTTCTTTTTTTTTTTTTTTAGAGCAAGAGTAAGGAGCGAGAAGGACTGCAGGAGTTTCACTGGAGCGATGGCATTTTATAAGGGGAGAAGGTGTGGGCATCAAGTAATTGAAAATTCATTTTATATTGGTTCCTTCATCAGCACGGTGTTACATATTACAAGACTGCCACTTTCGTGGTCAGCACGGTGTTAACAGATTTGCTGGCACGTTCTCTCTTTGTCTTTTTTTCCCTCTTGCTGAACGTTAGGCCTAAGAGCATGCACCCACTCCAATACCTGCATGCGCATTGCATGCATGCATCAACATGCATGTCCACCAACGTTTTTTTTTTGTTTTTTTTTGGAACGCAAGGCAACCTTTGAAATTAGTTTGAGCGCATGCTGCTGGACACTTTGCAAGTGAACATATGATGGGTGGGATGATTTAATAATATTTTAATGTACACAACTTTGTCGTGGAGAAATCGGCTTAAAAACCACTACATACAATCTTTAATCGAGATAAGGACACCTATTCCTAACATAAAAACATATTCCGGATCCAATGGGACAGGTTTCGTCGAATTCCGACATCGTTTGTGAAAATACCTTAGAAAATATCGATGAAAAACACCGAGCTTTAATTCCTAAAAATTACAGAAAAAATCCTAAAAATATGAGGCCTTGACGTTTCACTAGACCTCTTCCTAAGGTTTCGTATGAAACTTGTTTCGTTGAATTTAGAGTTCGTTTGACCAGTTAACCATTCAAATAAACTTACCCACACCACTATGTACGCTTATATGGGCGTTGCAGACTAAAATAATAATACAGTCGCGATCAGCGAGGTGTCGCGATCCCGAAAATGTAATAATACCGGTAGATTGACTTATATTGTGAAATCCTCAAATTGCTGATATGGGGTGCAAAATACTCCAAATAAAAAGTTGCATATTTAATTTATTAAAAATTACAGTAAAATTCTAAAAATTAAATTAACACTATGTCTCAAAAGAACCTTGTCCAAATTCGAATCCGGTATGTAGTTATTTCAAATAAACCGTTACGGTCGATAAACGATTACGCCGCTGCTTTCCTGAATATTTAATTTGGACATAACTCAATCTATAATGTGGAATCTTGATTTTTCACTTCTGTTAGGTAGATATAGTTCAACAGATTTCAATGTTTCTTGTTTCGAGAAAATCCGACTTAATTTGGTCCCTGTACAGCCAATTAAAGTTCAAAATGCCAAAACACGAACTGCCGCGCCGCTGCAGTTCGTTATTTAATTAAATTATAAACTATATATATTCATCATCGTCATTTAGCCGAAATCATCAATATAGACTAATATTCAACTATTCCAAACTGCCAGTTCACACTATATTGCCAACTCAACATTTTCTGACGGTTTGAAAACTTAAAATATTATTTATTTAAATAATATATTCTTAAATAAATCGTTAAATTCAATTATTTAAATCAAACCCATATTTTAAATAATAAAATAAATTAAATAATTACCAGAAAAATGCGGGTCGTTACAACTCGCTACTGATCCATAGGGTAATTCCTATATTGGATGCAGTAGGAGAGTACCTTCGGTTAATCCTGTTCCTGGATGACTTGTATGTATGGATGTCTGACAGAGTATTCCCTAACAACCACGTACGTTGATTTTTACAAATATACCGAGTTGGTGGCAAAGAGGGGCACTTCTTTAATACCTAGAGTATATTTGCGAACATCAATTAGTGATTTGACGGATCTGACGATGTGGCATTCAAAGTGAATGATGGCCAGGTGTTCCAAAAGATCTATAAGCTCAAGCCTCATCAACTAGGAAATGACAGAAATCGGGTAGGCAGCATGGCTATGTGGGTCGCTCCCATTAGGGTGTATAATCACCTATCTAGAGAAAATACATTTCATTCTTTAATCTATTTTGATGCTGTCCCTTTTCGGGAAATGGTGGTTTGAACCCAACCGTTGGTGATATACATTCGGTACACTCAAGCGAAATGAGTGGTCGGTCATGTGTGGGCCGGGTTACCTGACGTTCTGGTTAAACCCAGTGTATTCGCCTCTAGAGATATACTATCAGCAGGTGGTCCCATACCTTTTCATGGTCGGAATCCAATCTCCAATAAGAACCGTGGTTTTGATTGTATACTATATATGTGGAGCATGAGATACAAGCGTTCCGCTAGATTGATATTTACTTGTATTTAGACACTATTATAATATCAGAAAAGATATTGATTTTGAAAATGTTTTGGGTTACCGTAAGGTAAAAACCGTCCGTATTTATGTGTGGATTTGGTCTTATGATTATCCTTTTCTTTCGAAAAGATTTTAACTTTAAAATCAGGTTGTGTGATACCCTTAAACTTGGTGTGTTTCTCTCACTCTGGTTCACCAGACTGACCCGTTGTTTTGTAAATGCTCGGGTTAGCCCAGATGTACAGGTTCAGGTTATCGAATGTTGTGAAGAGGCGAGCTGGAAGAGTCCAGATGTATGATATTATATAGCTACTATTCCGCTGTGTGTTGTATCTGGGACAGATTTTTATAACTGTCCAGAGATGTTGGTGTACTTAAATATTGTAAGTATTTTTAAAAGCTCTCAATAAAGTTAATTTCTGTATTATATGTTGTTCTGCTGCGATGTGAGACTCTGATTATGTATTGTGTTGGTTCTTCTTCTTCTTCTATTCTTATATTTCTTTCTTTCTTATCTCACCCTCTAATTTCTTTCTATAAACGTTCCAGTCTTTTCGGTGTTTGGAAGGTCGGCATGAGATATGGTAAATGTATTTATGTCGATTTTCGGGGCCGAAAATTCTTGGGTCGTTACAGTGGTATCAGAGCTATTGGTTGAGTAGTAACCTTGGCTCTGTGGCGTAACTCAATAGAGATGGGGTTAGTAACACCCTAGATTGAGTTTGTGTGTATATATATGGGAGCGTATTTATAAGATTTTATATACAAATGTTTTGTATCGTGTTATTTGACTGGTTCAAGTGTTGAGAAGCATTGAACTAGCGAATGGATACAATATTGTTTTATAAAAGATGGCAAATGAATTTTTTTTACCCAAGGTATATTTTTATATAGAAAAGAGAAATTATTTTCTATATTATAGTAATGTGGGTTGTTTGTTTGTTCTGATTGATTTGATTTGAAATCAAATTTGAATCATGGAATAAAGTTGAACTGATTAGAAAACCGGTTAGTCAAATTGAATCGGATATGAAAATGAAACCGAATCTAGTTAAGTAGAATCAATTTAAGAGTGACTTGAAATAGAATGAACTTAAATTAATTGGAATTTGAAAATAATAGGAATTAATTTGATATTAATTGATTAATATTAAGGGATGTTAAACCAAAGCAGATGCCAACCAGATATTAAATATTAATTGAATTTAATCAAACCAGTTGGAGTTAATGAGAAACTGTATGAATGGAAAGCAAGAGATAAATCCCGGTATAATGGATTGGAAACAAGATTGGTTGTGAAGTGGAAACGGAATTATTTAACCCAGATTATTATTATAAGTGGAGTAAGTGCAGAGTCCTGAAGACTATGGAGATGATTTGGTTATATAGATTGGAAATGCAGACGATGAGCAGCTACTCGATACGCTTTGGAAATTGGAATTTGAGTTGGAAGGTCCAACAAATAGGTAAAACATATATTGTGGGTTAAGAAATTTATTTATACCCTGAGTGGATTGCCATTTGGATTTTTGATTTTATTTTCTAAGGAGTTGAGGCCCAGAGTGGCAGTTGTAGTCATACCGATCAAGCCATGCAGAGGAGGTGCTGAAATTTTTTTGGAAATTTTTTAGAATTTGAATTCAAAAGTAATGATTTTAAAAATAATATGGTTTGGAATATTCTTTTTACCTTGCAATTTCGAGGACGAAATTATTTTTAAGGGGGGAAGAATGTAACGTCCCAGATTTTTCGGCCATTTAAATTAGAATATTTAAATTTGTTTATATATTATATTGGGAATATAATGGATTTTTAATCGAATTTATTTATATAAAATGGAGTTCGAATATATATATTTATAAATTAATTAAAACGAGCTCGAAACGTCGCGGTAGTTCGAAATTTTCGATTTGAACTTTGATTGGATATACAGGGTCCATTATCAGTCGGAATTCGGTGAAAAAAGAAACGTCTGAACCGATTTGATTATATTTTTCAAATGAAAGAGAAAAATCGAGATTTCAGCTTATAGATTTCAAGTTAAGTCCAATTCAAATTTTCAAATAGTCGCTATGGAATCGTTTTTAAATTTATAACAATTTATTTATTAATATTAAAGGATTTCCATATAAATGGAATATTTTTTCAAAACCAGAATTTCTAATGTGAGTTTTGAGTTCCATACTGACTAGAAATTGAAGACTGTTGTTTTAAATAATACGATAATATTAATTTTCTATCGTTAAATTTAGCTGTTGAATTTAATTTATATTATAACAAATATTATATTAGATTTATAAATAAACCCTTGAATGTATATGTATATGTTGACATATACATCAGCATTTTCTTTTGGTTCGACAATACAAATGAAACCCACATAATGTATGCTTATACAACAAAGAAAAAAAGAACATACACCATGGAAACTAAAACTGAAACCAAAACATACTGTATTAAAACTGAAAAGAAAAGATCAACACAAGAAATTGTATATGTATTACCTATGGTCTGTACACGAACAGCTAAAGAAAATAGGTAGTACGCAGAAAAAGATAAAAAGAAATGCACCATTTCTCCAGGAACACAGAAACGAACAGAAAAAACGTAGGTAAGGCACAACTAAAAATATAAAATACATAGCCTAGAACAGCTAGGAAATGGACAAGGCATAGCTAAATAAAATATATGTATATCTTTATACATACGGCTGAATAAAAAGACACAATGAACAGCTAGAAAGAAGATCAAATCTATATATATACCATCAAATCTATAGCAACAAATCAAAACAGCTATATAATGTACAAGAACAGCTAGAAACAGTACATTGAACAAGCTAGTGAAACAGATACGTATATATTTTTTATGCATCAATTCTACAGTAAATCAATACAGAAAATCTACAATGCAGAACTCAAATCTCTGGATTTGATTAAACAACTCATAGTAGCTATACAAGATTAGATCACTATTTTTCACAACAGTACTATACAACCCTATACAAAATTCAACCAAATCTTTGATAGAATAGAAAACTCATATCTCACATTTACCTAAGCGGTAAACCAGCACTAGTTCTATCAACATTCCACTCGAACAGACCACCAGTATTGACAATACAACACCATATCCATCAACAAGACCTCTGCCAAACATCACAGCCATCAAACTGCCATCACCTTACACAAACAGTCTGGAAATGGAAAGGAAGAAAATTGGCATTAGCCTATAGTAGCTGTGCTACCTACGAACAACCCTTGATAGACTTTGATCTTATCTCAATCAAACCATACTATAAATAGACATATCACGTAGTATTGTTTCATCAAAATTCCAAGAACCATTCGAATGAATACAGTAAAGTAAAAGCATTCGAAACCATCAGAAAAATCAAAATATGCATTAATTCAAAATCAAAGCACTTATCTGTACTCGTGGGTGCTGCGTTTCAAACCCGAAGTTTTGTGACAAATTTCCTAATGAAATGGTTCGGGTTGATGACCTAGGGTTGGTCCAGAGTTGCCTCCTTTTGATTGTCTAAAGCCTGTAGCATATGATGGAGGGTGCTGCTTCATTTCTGGATACTGGGGGTTTGACCGGCAACGAGGTGGTGGTTGTCGAGGTCATTGTTAGGTTTAAGCAGAAAAAATCGGAGATGGGAGCGAAGGGAGATCGAAGAGAGGTGCGTAGAAGGGGAGTTGCGATGCCGTCGAACAGAAAAGGGGGCTTAGTGTTTTGCTTTCGGACATGGGATTATTTTCTAGAGGCGGCGGTTTGAATGAAGATAAGTGATTAGAAACAAGGGTTTTAAGGAGATAGCGGGTGGGTTTGGGCCGAACAATCTAAAGGTAAAGCCCATTTAAAAATAATATAAATCCATGTTTTAAAATTTAATTAGTTTATAAATTTCGTAATACGATTTCTCATGCATACAGTATCAGATTTACGCACGGTCAGTTTCGTTGGGACCGTAGAGACGGGAGCATCGAGATGGAGCAGGTCTAGTCCAGATCGGAAGCAACTGGAAATTTTATTTAAATTAAACAACAGTTTAATTTGACTAAAAACCAAATATTTATTGAAAAATTTAAACCATGGCGAGTTAAACTCACTCTGCTCTTCCCATTTATATTTTATATAAATTGGGTTTTTATTTTGCGTGATTCTAATTGTTAATGATTGACCGTTTTCTAGTTATATAATTATCATACCACTCGTTATGATTTAACCCAATAAGGGTAGTTTCCCTTGATTGGTCATGTTTATAAGCGTGTTTGGATTGTTTGAATGGTCTGTTAATTTATTGATGGTCGTTATAGAAATTATCAATTAAATGAAATTGAGTGATTTGATTTGAGATAACCATTCCTCAAATTTATTATTTATTTTAATATTACCATTATATGGACGGTTTACCCAGTATGGTTGAATGATTGATTATTGTTGATGGTTGAACCATATTTCCACATTTATTCTGATATTAGCCAATGAATAGTATGGGCTGGGTAATTGGCACCACATGGCCCATAAATCAATCGATCTATAAAAATATGGATTTTATCGACGGTGAATTAACAGTATTGAAGTTAGAAATATATCGTATAACTGAAATAGGTTTTTGGAAAGCTATTACTTTGAATGCAAGTTATTTAAAAGGAAATAACTATTAATTAATTATTTATTTATTAAAGTTATAAGAAATTATGAAATTGTTTTATAAAACAAATTCTTATGTTGATAAGGATTATAAGCAAATGAGCAGGAAATAACCTAGCGGTTAAGTATTTGATTAATCGCCTCTAAGGAACAATCAAATGAAGTTGTTTAAATTAATTATATTTTAATTAACTTAAAGGAGGAATTAACTGGAATGGGTTAGAGGAGTAATCGTGTTTTGAATTGACCGAATCGACCGTTTTAACTATGTTGGACTTTTAAATTAGTTTGTTGTTAATAAACTAAATAAAGTCACTTAACGAGTAGTGTTTAAACTTTAAAAAGATTTTAAAAGAGATTTTTTTTTAAATAAAGCATTTAACTGATTTTACAATAGTGCATGTAAAAGTAAATTATTTGTTTTAATTTAAGTAATTACTTCTTAAATACATTTAAGTAGGTAACTGTTTTGGAATGGAATATAGTTGAGTTTTGAACAAGTTTATATTTGAACTTGAGTTTTATAGTGAAGTAATAAGAGTTCTAAATGGATATGATAGCTTAAATGGAAACGTTACTTAACATTTGGATTAAATGGAAGGAGATGAAGGTGTAAAGGGTTTATGTTTAACTTAGATATATAAACAAAATTTATAAATGGAATATGAGTTTAAGCGTCGTTTTTGAATTGGAAATACTTAGTAATGGAATTAAGTTAAATCCATAGAATTGAAAAGAGATTTCCCGAAAGAAAGGGGATTGGAAAAAGGGATTTGATTTGAGCTTCATAAACGAGGTTGGAAATAGGATTTGTAATAATAATTCAGTTTGTGAAACAAAGTTATTTGAATAAGTCGAGAGTTAATTACCAATTACTTAATTAACGAATTAAGCAATATTAATTATATTTAGAAAGAGAAACTTCCAAAAGATAAGAAGAACTATAAAGCTATATTTTAACTAGTGGGATGTGTTTGATGTAAGGTTAAATATCGGTTCTTGAATTACAACTCGTATGTATCTTAAAATAAGAACGTTGTTGATCAAGGTCTGAGAGGTAATTAAAATACCCTAACTTGAACGACTTCAGTACTATCCAAGGATGGTACTAGTTGGTAATGGCAAGAATGTATGATAAGATTTCCAAAGTAATGGAAATAAATAGATTTGGCAATGTATGATAGGATTTCCAAAGTAACGGAAGTAATATGAGATGATGTTTCCCTAGTAATGGAATTAAAAGGAGATTGGAGATAATTTCGAAGAGTAAAGGAATGAGATATAGAATGGTTTATTCTATAAGAATAAGGATTGGATACTTTTTCAAGTAATGAAAACAAAGGAGTTTGCGTAACTTCAAATGGTAAGTTGAACTGATTTCTCAGTTATAATTAACAAATGTTATAGTAAATGTTTTGGCCAATGATAGACAAATGGGTATTGGCTATCGTTATATAATATATTCTTACTAGATATAAAAATAAAAATGGTTTTGCGGATATCGTTATTTCAAAGTAATAAGTGAAATGTTTTTCCCAATATTGGAATATTCAATTTTAATTAAAGAAGCCAAGTAATGCTAAGTGCTAAAACCAGTAAATCTATTTTTATGATTTCATGGATGTTTATTTGATAGTTAAACAACCGACTATAAAATTTGACCTTTACGATTGTTGGTACGGAAAAACCGGGATCGAATGTATATTCGAAATACATTCCGACCAACAAATACGAAATATATAGAAGATATCAGGCGATGATCGAGATGAAGCATTTGAAGACCATAGATCTTCATAAAACAGAAGAACCACTTACAATCTCTGATTTGACCCGTAGATACACCGGGGTTCGGTCGTGGTTGGAATCTGTGGATTGCAAGGACTACTCGGTACTGATCCATGGGCTGATTCCTATATTGGATGCAGTAGGAGAGTACCTTCGGTTCATCCTGTTCTTGGATGACTTGTATGGACGGATGTCTGACAAAGTATTCCCTAAAAACCACGTACATTGATTTTTACAAATATACCGAGTTAGTGGCAAAGATGGGCACTTCTTTAATACCCAAAGTATATTTGTGGACGTCAATTAGTGATTTGACAGATCTGACGATGTGGCATTCAAAGTGAATGATGGCCAGGTGTTCCAAAAGATCTATAACCTCAAGCCTCATCAACCAGGAAATGACAGAAATCAGGTAGGCATTATGGCTATATGGGTCGCTCCCATTAGGGTGTATAATCACCTATTTAGAGAAAATCCATTTCATTCTTTAATCTATTTCGATGCTGTCCCTATTCGGGAAACGGTGGTTTGAGCCTAACCGTTGGTAATATACATTCGGTACACTCAAGCAAAATGAGTGGTTGGTCATGTGTGGGCCGGGTTGCAAGACGTTCTTGTTAAACATAGTGTATTCGCCTCTAGAGATATACTATCGGCAAGTGGTCCCATACCTTGTCATGGTTGGAATCCAATATACATTTGGAAAGTTTGGCCTTCAAGACATTCTTTCTGAGAATTTCTAACACTTGTTCCAAATGTTTCGCGTGCTTGCTCTCTGACGTAGAGAAGATTAATATGTCATCGATGAAAACCAGAACAAATTTATTCAAGACATCGTGGAATACTCGATTCATTAAATCGACAAAATAAGCCGGAGCGTTACATAAGCCGAACGACATTACTAACCACTCATAGAACAAATCGGGACCTCTGAATGCTGTCTGGGAACAAACTCTTCGGCAATACGAAGCTTATGGAAGCATGTAGCTAGGTCCATCCTTGAAAATACTTGTGCACCATTCAATCGATCCAACAAATCATCAATTCACGACAATGGATATTTGTTCTTTAATGTCTGTTTATTCAAGTCACGATAATCCACACATAGTCGAAGAGTACCGTCTGACTTTGGGACAAACACCACTGCTGCTCCCCAATCAGAGAAACTAGGCCTGATTAGACCCTTCCATACAAGCTGCCGAGTTTGATTATCTAATTCTTCTTTCTCCTTTAGAGTCATTCTCCGAATAGCATGCACTACTGGCCATGCATTCAGAATTAAAGTGATCTTGAAATCAATCTCTCTTTTCGGAGGTAAGCTAACAACTTCTTCAAACACATCTGCATAATTCTTTATGACAGGAATATCTTTTATGAGGTCTGGAATATTCTCTGTGACTACAGGGATATTTTCTATTTGACCAGGAGAAACATCAAGAGCTGAACAAAAGTCTTTTCCATTCGAATTTGGACCTTCGCATGGTATGGTTATATAGTTATCTAATTGGGCCTTTGCCTTAACAACTCTCTCGGTACATTTAACCTCAGCTTCATATTTGGTTAACCAATCCAATAACAAAATAAGATCAAATTCAGTAAAATTCATGACAATAGAGATGGTGGGGAACTTATAACAGGAAAAAGAGACAGGCACCCCACAAATCCAACTTCGATTGAGGGAACCCCCAACCGAATTATGGACAGTGATGGGTTCTTTGAGCTTTTTCAATTTCAAATCCAACTTTTTAACTGTATTCTTTGCAATAAAGCTTCGTGACGCGCCTGTATCAAACAGTACTTTAATTGGAATGTTTTTGACAGTAAGCATACGTCCCAAAAATCATACCTTTCCTGACTAGCTGAGGGTGCTGAAGTTTCTGCCACTTCATTTACATGAACCTTTTCAGATTTCTTGAATAGCATGCAAGCCTTTGAAAGATGACCAGCCTGATGGCATTGACTGCATTTTCTATTCTCTTGAAATCCCTTCTTGGATTGAAGTCCACCTTTTAATCGCTTCTTTAAGGGTCCACAGTTTATCGCCAAATGCCCTTTCCGATTACAGTTAGAGCAGGTGGCAGTTGTTATTGGCACTTTCTCAGATATAACCTTCTTTCGATTGACTTTAGGTTTCTTTCTGATCCTGGACGTAGTACTGGCCTTAGGCTTCGCACTTGTCTTTGGGCTATCAGTTTCAAACTTCCTTTTATTGCTAGAACTGACTTCCTCTTCATCGACAAAAAGGCCTCGCTTATCTAGATCTTCATACTGATAAGCCATGTATATCATTTCAGTAAAAGGAAGCTTCACATTCCCCATTTCACTACTTTGGCACTTTCTTTGAAGCCCATTAATAAACCTTAGATTCTTCCTCTTTGGATTTTGAATTAGATGAGGGGCAAAGTGAGAAAGTTCATTGAATTTCTTATGATATTCTGGAATGGTCATATCCCCTTGTATCAAATAACAGAATTCATCACATAACCGCTCAGTTGCTTCTGGAGGAGTAAATCTTTCACTTAAAATCTCTTTGAATCTATCCCAGGTGATATCACCTTCTGGATTATCTTTAATAACCGTTTCCCACCAGATTAAAGCTTCATCTTTGAGTGCCCAGGATGCCACTAATCTTCTCTGATCATCTCTCAGCTGGAAACGCTCAAAAATTCTTTTGGCAAAACTCATCCAAGCTTGAGTTTGAATAATCGATTCATTTCCCGAGAATTGTACTCCACCCAGATTTCGATATCTCTTAAATAGAGCTTCTAGATCTGGTCCTGTATTCCTTCTTCTGTTTCTGACACTCATTTTCTAGTTCTTCTGCAAATAGCAGACCAAGTGTCAGGTCAACAGAAAAGATATTTTAAAGCATAGAAACATATACTTGAGTGTAAATGCATATATCGAGGTGTATTCCATTCTGCTACACTCATACTAGGATATTACTGATCCTATCTGTAATGAGTTACTCGTCCTAGAACACTATTGGTTCTATTTCTGACTAGTTCATTAATATGTTATATTCCATAACTAAGCTTAACCAAAGCTATGATACCACGTTGTGACGAACCCAAAACCCCGTACGACGGTGGCAAGGGTAATATTTGGAATATAACACATAAACAGATAACAACAGAACAGAATTAAATAAATACACCAGATAATGTACAAATAACACACTGGATAAACATAATCATTAGAGTTATACAGTATACAGGATCATACTTAGCACAAAATACAGTTCAGCTATACATAAATGTCTATAGCGGAAAACAAAACATAATATGTACAACAGGAGATGAACATCATAAAAAGAGATAAATGGTAGAATCCATCTTCAGCTCCAGCTATCCAGAAAGAGCCTGCTAAAACCTGAATATAAGGCTGCCCGTGTAGAAAGAGGGGCACCCGAGTTTGCAGGTGAAACAAACTACGAGTCAGTCATGGGACTGGTATGAGAAATCTACATAACATATTTTATAATATGGCCAATCACAGGACCACGCCACTTTCGTGGAATAGGTTTACTCCATTTGATTGCCAGTGCTTTAAAACAAGTAAATCTTTTAAACATCTCAATGCTTTTTATAAAAATGAAGCCATTATAAGACTCAGTTCCCATCACACAATGCAACGCAAACTGGAGGATAGAGTTTTTACCTTATAATGGCCAAGATATGCTTGATATGAATTAAAACAAAAGCATTTGGTATTATTACTAGTGTTTGTATGTTTCAAAAACAATTTCAAATCATAAGTATTAATCATAGACGACATTAATGCCCTATACCACTATGTCGCCATATATAGGTATACAATCAAAACCGCACATGTCGTATTTGGAAATTGGATTTCCATCATGAACCAAGGAAAAAGATAGTCCTTACCGAATTCAATACGCTCTAGCCCGTGTCTCAGGATCAGAGCTCGAGTGACGCTTGGAGCGACAGGGCCGGTCCACCGATGTGGATTAAAATGCCCGAACACTGCGTTTCCCCGCCCTTTGGGGCGTCAATGAGCCAAATGACTCCATCGGCTCCTGTAACAACCCGAAAATCTGGGCCAGTTTAAAATTTTTATTTTGGCTATTTTAACGAATTTTGAATATTTAAAATGGATTATTTTAAATAAAAACGACGAGAAATTTAGTTTGAATAGAATTCGACGTATATATTATACGCGTCGTCGTTAGAATATAAATATTTATATATAACTATAAATAGAATTGAAAATGGCGCGGTAGTTCGATAATTCGATTTCAAACTTCAATTGATTATACCGGGTGCAAAACAATCCGGATTTTAGTGAAACCAAAAATGATAGGATCTAATTGATAATATCTTTCTATCGAATCCGAAAAATCAAAAGTTCGTGGCGGGAATCAAAAGATATGTCCAGTTGAAAATTCTGAATAGTCGCTATGGAATTCAGGCCCTTAAAAATGGACATTTTGCAAACGACCTCGGATTTCGACGAAACCAGTTTTGTTGGATCCGCAGTGTCAAGTTATTATTAGATTTCAAATTTCATAATTTTTCGAATCAATATGTGAGCGTGGCAAAGGAAAATGCGTTTGACCATTTTCAGTTGATTTTAATCGACTGGAAATTGGCCATTTTTCAAACGGTCTCAGAATTCAACGAAACTAGTTTTGTTAGGACCGTATCGTCAATACGAAGCTAGAAAATATTTTTATAGAATTTTTCGAGTTAGTATGTGACCCCGGTAATTTGAAATGTACGTTTAAAATTCAATATAGTGATTTAAATGTTAATTCAACGGAAACTGATTCAAACAGTCGAATCAGCCGACGTGGCATATCCCATTGTGTTCGGAATGGGGGTTAAACGCTATGGACGACAGGCGGTGGGCCTCGTTTAGATGACATATGTGAAAGTCAACTTTTAAAAATAATTAAATAAAAAAAACCCTTTCCCCCTTTAATTCGTTCTGGCCCCCCCTTTCATTCTGCAAATCGATTTGAAAAAAAAAAAGAGAGAAAAAGATAATCGCCCCAACCCCTTTCCCTCGTCGGAGCCGCCACCCTCGCGTCGGCCTCCTCCCCCAGTCGCCCGCCACTCAGTCGAAGCCCCTGTCCCCTCTTCAGCCTCCTCCATTCGATCCATCAACGAAGACCACCGCAACCCTAGCCCAGAGCAGCCTTCGACCTCGACAGCACCTCCTTCCGCCACCATCCCCTGCCTAGGAGCCCCAACCCCGACGAACGTCAACCCCCCCCGGTGGCCCACCGATGGCCAGCGCCACCATCTGCCGCACCTCCCAGCGACGATGCCCCCCTGTAAGTATTTTATTGTATTTTATTTTTTTTATTTTAATTCGTTAAAAACTGAATTGATTTTTTTTTAAAGGGATTAAAACAGTTTTTTTAAAAGGATTTAAAAACTGAACTGATTTTTATAAAAAGTATAAAACTGATTTTGTTTAAAGAATAAAAATTGTTTTATTTTAATTAGAATCAAAACTGATTTTTTAAGGATTTAAAACCGTTTTTTTTAAGAGAATAAAAAAAACCTGATTTTTAAAAGAAATAAAAACCTGATTTTTAAAAGGAATAAAAACTGATTTTCAAAAGCATATAAAAACTGATTTTTGGAAAAGGTTTAAACTTCAAAGAGAAAAGGGTTTGAGCTTTAGAATGAACTTTAAAAAGATTTGAACTTTAAAAAGAAAATATGATTTTTATATATTGAACTTCGAAATAAAAATAGAATTTTTATATATTGAACTTCGAAATAAAAATAGAATTTTTATATATTGAACTTCGAAATAAAAATATGATTTTTGTGTATTGAACTTCGAAATAAAAATATGATTTTTATGTACTGAACTTCGAAATAAAAATATGATTTTTATGTATTGAACTTCGAAATAAAAATATGATTTTTATGTATTGAACTTCGAAATAAAAATAGAATTTTTATATATTGAACTTCGAAATAAAAATAGAATTTTTATATATTGAACTTCGAAATATATGAAGAGATTATAAAAATATGATTTTTAAATTGAAAGTGAATAAATAAAAATGTGATTTTTATTTAAAGACATCGAAATATAAAAATGTGTGATTTTTATATATAGTGACTACGGGCACAAGAAGATGATAAAAAGGCGAGAAGAAGAGTCAAGATGCTTGGATAGCTATCTGTGAGAACTCCTCACTCTAAATTTCTTATTCTAGTTATACATATATATATATATACTAGGATGCAGACGGTGTTTAGTAGCACCCGACACAATCGTCCACAGACCATGGACTTGTTTGTTTGGTTGCATAGATTAGATAGATGATTTGATTTGAAATTGAATTGTTTGGTGAAATTGAATTGTTTGGTGAAATTGAATTGTTTGGTGAGATGAATGGATTTGATTGATGTGTGAATGGCGTGGGCCTTCACTAGACCGGGGATAAGGCTAGGCCTCGTCCCGTTTCTAGTATCGTGCCGTTATGCCGCCGAAATTTTCTAAAATAAGTTAGAAAAATAAAAATATCATTTATTTGAATAAATGAATTGAATAGAAATTCATAGGTTGAAATAAAATGTTTTATCGTTAAAAATATAATTTTTAACGTGAAGTGAATAAAATAGAATATTCATTTACAAACCAGACGGTTTGTTTATGTACACCTATTTGAATGACATTGATTGGGACGATAAATTTTACACATCGCCCAACAGCACAAATAAAATATGTGTTTGATTGTTTGAAACCCCACACGGGTGTTGGGATGAAATTTGAAGTTCACTCATCCCGATTGATTGAATATGTCGATCGGTTGATTGACAGGCTGTTTTAAGCGTTGGATATCTATATTTGATGCTTATACAGTGTAGTGCACTTTGGTTGATGGTTGATTATTTTTACATGTCATTATATACATGTGTTGTATGAAAATCCATATAATTAACTCTATATGGTAATTGATTGGGCCTCATTCCAGTTTTAAAATAGAAATATTTGAAATAGAAATATTCGAAATGGAATATTTGAAAATATCAATATATGAAGCCGTGTTGATTAGATTGACGCCATTTTGACGTGAACGATATTTATATCGATTTTATTCATTTTAAAATGAATATTAAAAAGTAATTTTGGAATCGAATATTTCGAAATGAAGTGAATTGAAAACGATTTCGAAATGAATTGAATTGAAACGATTTCGAAATGAATTGAATTGAAAATGATTTCGAAATAAAGTGAATTGAAAACGAATTCAAAGTGAATTGAAAACGAATTCAAAGTGAATTGAAAACGATTTCGAAATGAATTGAATTGAAACGATTTCGAAATGAAGTGAATTGAAAACGATTTCGAAATGAAGTGAATTGAAAACGAATTCAAAGTGAATTGAAAACGATTTCGAAATGAAGTGAATTGAAAACGATTTCGAAATGAATTGAATTGAAAACCATTTCGAAATGAATTGAATTGAAAACGATTTCGAAATGAATTGAATTGAAAACGATTTCGAAATGAATTGAATTGAAAACGATTTCGAAATGAATTGAATTGAAAACGAATTCAAATTGAATTGAAATTTGAATTGAGTAGAAATGAATTTTAAAACGACTCTATAAGGAAGAATTCAATTGTGATTTGAATTGAAAAGGAAGTTGAAAATGTTTTTGAAACGAATTCAAAACTATTTATATAATTCGTTTTAAATAGAAATCGACGAAGTATATATTATATATATTATATATATAATATAATGGCCTGAATAGAACGCGCCGCGCCGCGGCAGTTCGTGAATTTCGACCATTTATTTCAAACGGACATTACGGGAGATCCGACCGTCGGATTCTCCTAAAACCGGAACCGTTGGGTTCGTATCGAAAAGAGCTTTCTAATGAATATTAGAAATTTGAAATCTAACGGTTGGATTTGGAGATACGTCCAAATCAAATTTGAAAAAGGTCGCTGTAAGTGCAGTTCGATGGCCGTTGTTGGAAATCGACTGTACGGGCCTTGATAAAATTATTAAAAATAGTAATAATTTGTGTAAAATCATAAGAAATGATTTGAGAAGAATTGGGATGAAAAACTCCATATTTGAAAAGATAAAAATAGATTTTTATCGAAATGAACTAGTTTTGAACTAGAATTATAATTCTATTTATTTTTAAATAAATAAATTGAATTTAAAAAGGGTTTTGAAAATAACCAGAATATCCAATGATTGCATTGGAGTGGATTTGAATCGAAATTGTCTTCGGAATATTTCGATGTTGGAATTCGTGATTATACAGGGGTTGTTATGGAAATTTGAAAGATATATATTTATATCATTATTTCCAATACGATGTTTGTTAGTCGTAGAATTCGATATTGAATATAAGCCGATATATTTTCTATTCAGAGCCTTGTATTGAATGTCGAATGTGATTTGGGTTTGTCGTGAATGGTGTCTTCACTAACACTGTTCTTGAACCCAGTTGAGAAAAGATTAAATCTTTTTATTTGGATTTAATGAAGTGTACCAATTAAATGAGATTTAATTGGAATTGAATTGATATTGATTTTTGGGTTTATCGCGAACAGTGTTTTAAATAACACTCGTTCTTTAACCCGATAATTAATGAATGTGCTTTTGGGTTTATCGTGAACTGTGTTTTTAAATGACACTGATTCTTTAACCCAGTTAAAGATTAAAACTAAGTGGAGTTTTAATGAATCTTTAATTAGATGGAAATGATCGAAAATGGAGTATCACCAGTTTTGCTCCAGGCGATGGTTAAATCTTTAATTAGATTTGAACGTGAAATGGTAATTGAATTTACCGATAACACTGTGGTGTTAGATATGAAGTATTACCAGTTTTACTCCATGGGATGAATAGGTGGGGATTGGGAAATAAATGATTACTTCGGTGTGGTTCGCTAATCCCGACTAGTTTGAATTGATATTCAAAGGAGATTAAAGAATAAATTTAAAGAATTTATCTTGAATAAAATTAAAGGGAACTTTTCCCAAAGTATAGGAATATTCGAATAAAAGAATATTCTGAATTGGGATGAGGCGTATGTTGTGTTTGTGTAACACTTTTATAATATATACGCGAGTTATTCAGAAAGACCGGGTTTATCCCATTCTGAATAACTGATTCGACGTAGTGTCGAAGATGAAGACGGTGGTCGAAGACCGGAAGTCTTCACGTCGTTTGGGTGGTTACTGATGATCTTGATTGGGCTGTACACCCAAGAAGATGGAAACAGTTAGTGATCGTCCAGACGTACTTGGAGATCGATGGATATGCGGGGTACTAGGTGCCTCCGGTTTCGTTCAGCCCCAGAACGGACTTGTAAATGGACTGTGTGTCTGACATTGGATTTTAGTCTGTGTGATTGATTTCTATTAAATATATATCTGTTTGGCGGCGAAGAATTTATTCTCTTGCTTAACGCCCTTCTCTGAGACGTACGAGCTCAGGGGTTATATATTGATGGATATCAAACGCATGGAGTGAATTGCCTGTGTGGCATGCCTAAGTGGCAATTGATCGAGGCTTCTGTTGAAAAGCAAAGTCTTGTGGTGATGATCAAAGCAAGGCCTGTGTGGCGTAGCTTTGTGTAACGTTGATTCGCGAGTTTCACACCCGGTATGAACCAAAAACGGGAGACGGACGTCAGGGAGGGCATGCGTTTCTTTCTAGCTAGAAGTGGCGTCAGTGGTTTTACACGCCCTGACGAGTTTGACTTATGTGGTTGTTTCTGTTGCGAGGCGCCTCGGTTATATCGGTTTTGGCCGATGCATTCTGGCCGGCAGACGGACCAGACTTACACCCCATAGGGTGGGGAAACGTAGTGTTCAGGCATAATAATCCACATCGGTGGACCGGCCCTGAGGATCCAGGGGGCAGTTGCGGCTGTTCCTGAGGGGCGGGCTAGAGCGTCTCGAATCGGTTGAGGACTATCTTTTGCCTCGGTTCATAGACGGAAATCCAATTTCCAAATACGTGACATTTGCGGTTTTATTTGTAGAACCTAGTATGGTGACATAGTGGGATGGGGCGCTTTTGCCGCCTATGATTGATACTTATGATTTGAAGTTGTTTTATACACTATGCACTTATAATAGTATCAAACGATTTGTTTTAACCGTATCAAGCATTCTTTGGCTGTTATAAGGGAAAACCCTATCCTCGGCTGCGTTGCATTGTGTGATGGGACCTGGGTCTTATAACAGCTTCATTTTTCTTTATTTAGCATTGCGCTGTTTGTTTTATGCACTGGTATTCTTGGGAGGAAACCCGTTCCGTGTTATACGGCGTGGTCCCTGGATTTACCTAACTTTAAAACAAAGATTAATAACTGTTTTAGTTCTCACACCAGTCACATGACTGACCTGGAGTTTATTGTTTTAACCTAAACTCTGGGTGCCCTTATTTTGACACGGGCAGCTAGTAGTTTTGGTTTTGCAGATTTATATTCACAGGATCCTGGTTTACAGCTGGAATGATATCCGGAAAGCTTTGTATCCGTATATCTCTTCTAGTTGTGTATTGTATTATTTTCCGCTGCTATGTATTTAAATGTAATTTAAATCTCTGATATTTCTGTGTAATATTCATTTGTACTCTGTATATTCTTGTAATCTGATGCATTGTTGTAATATACAATGAAATGTTCTTCCGTCTGCGTTTTGATTTGTCGTGTTCTCAAACGATAGGGCGTCTTCGAACGGTCTGGATCGGTTTAGCGACTGGTTCGGACCGAGCGAAATTCCTTCTCGTCACATTTGGTATCAGAGCTTTGGTTTACAAAGCAGAGAACAAGGCACATTAGAACCATACGAAAGAATTCATCAGATATTGGATTAGTAATATCCAATTAGAATGACTCGTTAGAAATGGGATCAGTAGAATCCTAGAACGAGTGTGAAGAGTATATTTTTAAAAATGAAAACAAATTTTGTTTTGAAAATCTAAATCAATTACTCGTATTTGATTATTTATTTATATTGATTAGGACAGTCCAGTATATAAAGATTTCGCATATACGCCTTGCAAACGTGTATTTGAAGTTTTAATATACTGGATAGATATAGAATCACACTCTAGTCGCCCGAAGATGATTCTGATGATAGTTCGAACATCATCAGAATTGGTATTCGTGTTTCGAAGGTGTGATATCTATATATTTCCTATTGGCTGGTGTGAGAACCAAAATTAGATAGGGTCTATTGGTGTGATTTGGCATCAAAAATTTGATTTTTGTATATGTATCAAAATTATGAATTTGAAACGTTAAATTCACTAATTGATTGATGTTTGTGTTGTTTGTTCATTTGTTTGCTAATTTTTAGCCATTTAGCCTAATTGAATCAAATATTGAATTATATTGAAATTTGGTCGCATTTGCTTGCATATACATATACTTACATTGAACAGGTCATAGCAAGGAGGCTAGAGCCAGAGAATAAAATTTGTTTGCCCGACAAATAGGTACATGTTTACTACATAATTTCCTGTTTTGTTTGGGTGATGATGATTTTGTGAGCCTATTGGCTAGCCGCTTGGCTTTTTCTTTTTCTTTTTGAGATCTGAAGGACCGGGGAAGCTATTTGAAATTCCCCGATGCTCCCGGTGTAGGGGAGGTTATGGCGAAATTTTTCAAAAATTTAGGGTGTTAGCCAAATTTTTGAAGTTTTGAAAATTCTCAGAAACTAAAGAGTTGGAGAATGGAAGCCAGATCGAATGTAGAGCTTATTAATCAAACCACTTTCGACTTTGTACCTTTTCGGGGACGAAAAGTTTTAAGTGGGGGAGATTGTAACAACCCGAAAATCTGGGCCAGTTTAAAATTTTTATTTTGGCTATTTTAACGAATTTTGAATATTTAAAATGGATTATTTTAAATAAAAACGACGAGAAATTTAGTTTGAATAGAATTCGACGTATATATTATACGCGTCGTCGTTAGAATATAAATATTTATATATAACTATAAATAGAATTGAAAATGGCGCGGTAGTTCGATAATTCGATTTCAAACTTCAATTGATTATACCGGGTGCAAAACAATCCGGATTTTAGTGAAACCAAAAATGATAGGATCTAATTGATAATATCTTTCTATCGAATCCGAAAAATCAAAAGTTCGTGGCGGGAATCAAAAGATATGTCTAGTTGAAAATTCTGAATAGTCGCTATGGAATTCAGGCCCTTAAAAATGGACATTTTGCAAACGACCTCGGATTTCGACGAAACCAGTTTTGTTGGATCCGCAGTGTCAAGTTATTGTTAGATTTCAAATTTCATAATTTTTCGAATCAATATGTGAGCGTGGCAAAGGAAAATGCGTTTGACCATTTTCAGTTGATTTTAATCGACTGGAAATTGGCCATTTTTCAAACGGTCTCAGAATTCAACGAAACTAGTTTTGTTAGGACCGTATCGTCAATACGAAGCTAGAAAATATTTTTATAGAATTTTTCGAGTTAGTATGTGACCCCGGTAATTTGAAATGTACGTTTAAAATTCAATATAGTGATTTAAATGTTAATTCAACGGAAACTGATTCAAACAGTCGAATCAGCCTACGTGGCATATCCCATTGTGTTCGGAATGGGGGTTAAACGCTATGGACGACAGGCGGTGGGCCTCGTTTAGATGACATATGTGAAAGTCAACTTTTAAAAATAATTAAATAATTAAATAAAAAAAACCCTTTCCCCCTTTAATTCGTTCTGGCCCCTCCCTTTCATTCTGCAAATCGATTTGAAAAAAAAAAGTGAGAAAAAGATAATCGCCCCAGCCCCTTTCCCTCGTCGGAGCCGCCACCCTCGCGTCGGCCTCCTCCCCCAGTCGCCCGCCACTCAGTCGAAGCCCCTGTCCCCTCTTCAGCCTCCTCCATTCGATCCATCAACGAAGACCACCGCAACCCTAGCCCAGAGCAGCCTTCGACCTCGACAGCACCTCCTTCCGCCACCATCCCCTGCCCAGGAGCCCCAACCCCGACGAACGTCAACCCCCCCTGTGGCCCACCGATGGCCAGCGCCACCATCTGCCGCACCTCCCAGCGACGATGCCCCCCCTGTAAGTATTTTATTGTATTTTATTTTTTTTATTTTAATTCGTTAAAAACTGAATTGATTTTTTTTAAAGGGATTAAAACAGTTTTTTTAAAAGGATTTAAAAACTGAACTGATTTTTATAAAAAGTATAAAACTGATTTTGTTTAAAGAATAAAAACTGTTTTATTTAAATTAGAATCAAAACTGATTTTTTAAGGATTTAAAACCGTTTTTTTTAAGAGAATAAAAAAAACCTGATTTTTAAAAGAAATAAAAACCTGATTTTTAAAAGGAATAAAAACTGATTTTCAAAAGCATATAAAAACTGATTTTTGGAAAAGGTTTAAACTTCAAAGAGAAAAGGGTTTGAGCTTTAGAATGAACTTTAAAAAGATTTGAACTTTAAAAAGAAAATATGATTTTTATATATTGAACTTCGAAATAAAAATAGAATTTTTATATATTGAACTTCGAAATAAAAATAGAATTTTTATATATTGAACTTCGAAATAAAAATAGAATTTTTATATATTGAACTTCGAAATAAAAATAGAATTTTTATATATTGAACTTCGAAATAAAAATATGATTTTTATATATTGAACTTCGAAATAAAAATATGATTTTTATGTATTGAACTTCGAAATAAAAATATGATTTTTATGTATTGAACTTCGAAATAAAAATAGAATTTTTATATATTGAACTTCGAAATAAAAATAGAATTTTTATATATTGAACTTCGAAATATATGAAGAGATTATAAAAATATGATTTTTAAATTGAAAGTGAATAAATAAAAATGTGATTTTTATTTAAAGACATCGAAATATAAAAATGTGTGATTTTTATATATAGTGACTACGGGCACAAGAAGATGATAAAAAGGCGAGAAGAAGAGTCAAGATGCTTGGATAGTTATCTGTGAGAACTCCTCACTCTAAATTTCTTATTCTAGTTATACATATATATATATACTAGGATGCAGACGGTGTTTAGTAGCACCCGACACAATCGTCCACAGACCATGGACTTGTTTGTTTGGTTGCATAGATTAGATAGATGATTTGATTTGAAATTGAATTGTTTGGTGAAATTGAATTGTTTGGTGAAATTGAATTGTTTGGTGAGATGAATGGATTTGATTGATGTGTGAATGGCGTGGGCCTTCACTAGACCGGGGATAAGGCTAGGCCTCGTCCCGTTTCTAGTATCGTGCCGTTATGCCGCCGAAATTTTCTAAAATAAGTTAGAAAAATAAAAATATCATTTATTTGAATAAATGAATTGAATAGAAATTCATAGGTTGAAATAAAATGTTTTATCGTTAAAAATATAATTTTTAACGTGAAGTGAATAAAATAGAATATTCATTTACAAACCAGACGGTTTGTTTATGTACACCTATTTGAATGACATTGATTGGGACGATAAATTTTACACATCGCCCAACAGCACAAATAAAATATGTGTTTGATTGTTTGAAACCCCACACGGGTGTTGGGATGAAATTTGAAGTTCACTCATCCCGATTGATTGAATATGTCGATCGGTTGATTGACAGGCTGTTTTAAGCGTTGGATATCTATATTTGATGCTTATACAGTGTAGTGCACTTTGGTTGATGGTTGATTATTTTTACATGTCATTATATACATGTGTTGTATGAAAATCCATATAATTAACTCTATATGGTAATTGATTGGGCCTCATTCCAGTTTTAAAATAGAAATATTTGAAATAGAAATATTCGAAATGGAATATTTGAAAATATCAATATATGAAGCCGTGTTGATTAGATTGACGCCATTTTGACGTGAACGATATTTATATCGATTTTATTCATTTTAAAATGAATATTAAAAAGTAATTTTGGAATCGAATATTTCGAAATGAAGTGAATTGAAAACGATTTCGAAATGAATTGAATTGAAACGATTTCGAAATGAATTGAATTGAAAACGAATTCAAAGTGAATTGAAAACGATTTCGAAATAAAGTGAATTGAAAACGAATTCAAAGTGAATTGAAAACGAATTCAAAGTGAATTGAAAACGAATTCAAAGTGAATTGAAAACGATTTCGAAATGAATTGAATTGAAACGATTTCGAAATGAAGTGAATTGAAAACGATTTCGAAATGAAGTGAATTGAAAACGAATTCAAAGTGAATTGAAAACGATTTCGAAATGAAGTGAATTGAAAACGATTTCGAAATGAATTGAATTGAAAACCATTTCGAAATGAATTGAATTGAAAACGATTTCGAAATGAATTGAATTGAAAACGATTTCGAAATGAATTGAATTGAAAACGATTTCGAAATGAATTGAATTGAAAACGAATTCAAATTGAATTGAAATTTGAATTGAGTAGAAATGAATTTTAAAACGACTCTATAAGGAAGAATTCAATTGTGATTTGAATTGAAAAGGAAGTTGAAAATGTTTTTGAAACGAATTCAAAACTATTTATATAATTCGTTTTAAATAGAAATCGACGAAGTATATATTATATATATTATATATATAATATAATGGCCTGAATAGAACGCGCCGCGCCGCGGCAGTTCGTGAATTTCGACCATTTATTTCAAACGGACATTACGGGAGATCCGACCGTCGGATTCTCCTAAAACCGGAACCGTTGGGTTCGTATCGAAAAGAGCTTTCTAATGAATATTAGAAATTTGAAATCTAACGGTTGGATTTGGAGATACGTCCAAATCAAATTTGAAAAAGGTCGCTGTAAGTGCAGTTCGATGGCCGTTGTTGGAAATCGACTGTACGGGCCTTGATAAAATTATTAAAAATAGTAATAATTTGTGTAAAATCATAAGAAATGATTTGAGAAGAATTGGGATGAAAAACTCCATATTTGAAAAGATAAAAATAGATTTTTATCGAAATGAACTAGTTTTGAACTAGAATTATAATTCTATTTATTTTTAAATAAATAAATTGAATTTAAAAAGGGTTTTGAAAATAACCAGAATATCCAATGATTGCATTGGAGTGGATTTGAATCGAAATTGTCTTCGGAATATTTCGATGTTGGAATTC
Source organism: Allium sativum (assembly GCA_030737875.1). Lineage (NCBI taxonomy): Eukaryota > Viridiplantae > Streptophyta > Magnoliopsida > Asparagales > Amaryllidaceae > Allium > Allium sativum. The sequence continues at coordinate 843,024,772 of CM060912.1, read as the reverse complement.
GTGATTATACAGGGGTTGTTATGGAAATTTGAAAGATATATATTTATATCGTTATTTCCAATACGACGTTTGTTAGTCGTAGAATTCGATATTGAATATAAGCCGATATATTTTCTATTCAGAGCCTTGTATTGAATGTCGAATGTGATTTGGGTTTGTCGTGAATGGTGTCTTCACTAACACTGTTCTTGAACCCAGTTGAGAAAAGATTAAATCTTTTTATTTGGATTTAATGAAGTGTACCAATTAAATGAGATTTAATTGGAATTGAATTGATATTGATTTTTGGGTTTATCGTGAACAATGTTTTAAATAACACTCGTTCTTTAACCCGATAATTAATGAATGTGCTTTTGGGTTTATCGTGAACTGTGTTTTTAAATGACACTGATTCTTTAACCCAGTTAAAGATTAAAACTAAGTAGAGTTTTAATGAATCTTTAATTAGATGGAAATGATCGAAAATGGAGTATCACCAGTTTTGCTCCAGGCGATGGTTAAATCTTTAATTAGATTTGAACGTGAAATGGTAATTGAATTTACCGATAACACTATGGTGTTAGATATGAAGTATTACCAGTTTTACTCCATGGGATGAATAGGTGGGGATTGGGAAATAAATGATTACTTCGGTGTGGTTCGCTAATCCCGACTAGTTTGAATTGATATTCAAAGGAGATTAAAGAATAAATTTAAAGAATTTATCTTGAATAAAATTAAAGGGAACTTTTCCCAAAGTATAGGAATATTCGAATAAAAGAATATTCTGAATTGGGATGAGGCGTATGTTGTGTTTGTGTAACACTTTTATAATATATACGCGAGTTATTCAGAAAGACCGGGTTTATCCCATTCTGAATAACTGATTCGACGTGGTGTCGAAGATGAAGACGGTGGTCGAAGACCAGAAGTCTTCACGTCGTTTGGGTGGTTACTGATGATCTTGATTGGGCTGTACACCCAAGAAGATGGAAACAGTTAGTGATCGTCCAGACGTACTTGGAGATCGATGGATATGCGGGGTACTAGGTGCCTCCGGTTTCGTTCAGCCCCAGAACGGACTTGTAAATGGACTGTGTGTCTGACATTGGATTTTAGTCTGTGTGATTGATTTCTATTAAATATATATCTGTTTGGCGGCGAAGAATTTATTCTCTTGCTTAACGCCCTTCTCTGAGACGTACGAGCTCAGGGGTTATATATTGATGGATATCAAACGCATGGAGTGAATTGCCTGTGTGGCATGCCTAAGTGGCAATTGATCGAGGCTTCTGTTGAAAAGCAAAGTCTTGTGGTGATGATCAAAGCAAGGCCTGTGTGGCGTAGCTTTGTGTAACGTTGATTCGCGAGTTTCACACCCGGTATGAACCAAAAACGGGAGACGGACGTCAGGGAGGGCATGCGTTTCTTTCTAGCTAGAAGTGGCGTCAGTGGTTTTACACGCCCTGACGAGTTTGACTTATGTGGTTGTTTCTGTTGCGAGGCGCCTCGGTTATATCGGTTTTGGCCGATGCATTCTGGCCGGCAGACGGACCAGACTTACACCCCATAGGGTGGGGAAACGTAGTGTTCAGGCATAATAATCCACATCGGTGGACCGGCCCTGAGGATCCAGGGGGCAGTTGCGGCTGTTCCTGAGGGGCGGGCTAGAGCGTCTCGAATCGGTTGAGGACTATCTTTTGCCTCGGTTCATAGACGGAAATCCAATTTCCAAATACGTGACATTTGCGGTTTTATTTGTAGAACCTAGTATGGTGACATAGTGGGATGGGGCGCTTTTGCCGCCTATGATTGATACTTATGATTTGAAGTTGTTTTATACACTATGCACTTATAATAGTATCAAACGATTTGTTTTAACCGTATCAAGCATTCTTTGGCTGTTATAAGGGAAAACCCTATCCTCGGCTGCGTTGCATTGTGTGATGGGACCTGGGTCTTATAACAGCTTCATTTTTCTTTATTTAGCATTGCGCTGTTTGTTTTATGCACTGGTATTCTTGGGAGGAAACCCGTTCCGTGTTATACGGCGTGGTCCCTGGATTTACCTAACTTTAAAACAAAGATTAATAACTGTTTTAGTTCTCACACCAGTCACATGACTGACCTGGAGTTTATTGTTTTAACCTAAACTCTGGGTGCCCTTATTTTGACACGGGCAGCTAGTAGTTTTGGTTTTGCAGATTTATATTCACAGGATCCTGGTTTACAGCTGGAATGATATCCGGAAAGCTTTGTATCCGTATATCTCTTCTAGTTGTGTATTGTATTATTTTCCGCTGCTATGTATTTAAATGTAATTTAAATCTCTGATATTTCTGTGTAATATTCATTTGTACTCTGTATATTCTTGTAATCTGATGCATTGTTGTAATATACAATGAAATGTTCTTCCGTCTGCGTTTTGATTTGTCGTGTTCTCAAACGATAGGGCGTCTTCGAACGGTCTGGATCGGTTTAGCGACTGGTTCGGACCGAGCGAAATTCCTTCTCGTCACATTTGGTATCAGAGCTTTGGTTTACAAAGCAGAGAACAAGGCACATTAGAACCATACGAAAGAATTCATCAGATATTGGATTAGTAATATCCAATTAGAATGACTCGTTAGAAATGGGATCAGTAGAATCCTAGAACGAGTGTGAAGAGTATATTTTTAAAAATGAAAACAAATTTTGTTTTGAAAATCTAAATCAATTACTCGTATTTGATTATTTATTTATATTGATTAGGACAGTCCAGTATATAAAGATTTCGCATATACGCCTTGCAAACGTGTATTTGAAGTTTTAATATACTGGATAGATATAGAATCACACTCTAGTCGCCCGAAGATGATTCTGATGATAGTTCGAACATCATCAGAATTGGTATTCGTGTTTCGAAGGTGTGATATCTATATATTTCCTATTGGCTGGTGTGAGAACCAAAATTAGATAGGGTCTATTGGTGTGATTTGGCATCAAAAATTTGATTTTTGTATATGTATCAAAATTATGAATTTGAAACGTTAAATTCACTAATTGATTGATGTTTGTGTTGTTTGTTCATTTGTTTGCTAATTTTTAGCCATTTAGCCTAATTGAATCAAATATTGAATTATATTGAAATTTGGTCGCATTTGCTTGCATATACATATACTTACATTGAACAGGTCATAGCAAGGAGGCTAGAGCCAGAGAATAAAATTTGTTTGCCCGACAAATAGGTACATGTTTACTACATAATTTCCTGTTTTGTTTGGGTGATGATGATTTTGTGAGCCTATTGGCTAGCCGCTTGGCTTTTTCTTTTTCTTTTTGAGATCTGAAGGACCGGGGAAGCTATTTGAAATTCCCCGATGCTCCCGGTGTAGGGGAGGTTATGGCGAAATTTTTCAAAAATTTAGGGTGTTAGCCAAATTTTTGAAGTTTTGAAAATTCTCAGAAACTAAAGAGTTGGAGAATGGAAGCCAGATCGAATGTAGAGCTTATTAATCAAACCACTTTCGACTTTGTACCTTTTCGGGGACGAAAAGTTTTAAGTGGGGGAGATTGTAACAACCCGAAAATCTGGGCCAGTTTAAAATTTTTATTTTGGCTATTTTAACGAATTTTGAATATTTAAAATGGATTATTTTAAATAAAAACGACGAGAAATTTAGTTTGAATAGAATTCGACGTATATATTATACGCGTCGTCGTTAGAATATAAATATTTATATATAACTATAAATAGAATTGAAAATGGCGCGGTAGTTCGATAATTCGATTTCAAACTTCAATTGATTATACCGGGTGCAAAACAATCCGGATTTTAGTGAAACCAAAAATGATAGGATCTAATTGATAATATCTTTCTATCGAATCCGAAAAATCAAAAGTTCGTGGCGGGAATCAAAAGATATGTCCAGTTGAAAATTCTGAATAGTCGCTATGGAATTCAGGCCCTTAAAAATGGATATTTTGCAAACGACCTCGGATTTCGACGAAACCAGTTTTGTTGGATCCGCAGTGTCAAGTTATTGTTAGATTTCAAATTTCATAATTTTTCGAATCAATATGTGAGCGTGGCAAAGGAAAATGCGTTTGACCATTTTCAGTTGATTTTAATCGACTGGAAATTGGCCATTTTTCAAACGGTCTCAGAATTCAACGAAACTAGTTTTGTTAGGACCGTATCGTCAATACGAAGCTAGAAAATATTTTTATAGAATTTTTCGAGTTAGTATGTGACCCCGGTAATTTGAAATGTACGTTTAAAATTCAATATAGTGATTTAAATGTTAATTCAACGGAAACTGATTCAAACAGTCGAATCAGCCTACGTGGCATATCCCATTGTGTTCGGAATGGGGGTTAAACGCTATGGACGACAGGCGGTGGGCCTCGTTTAGATGACATATGTGAAAGTCAACTTTTAAAAATAATTAAATAATTAAATAAAAAAAAACCTTTCCCCCTTTAATTCGTTCTGGCCCCTCCCTTTCATTCTGCAAATCGATTTGAAAAAAAAAAAAGTGAGAAAAAGATAATCGCCCCAGCCCCTTTCCCTCGTCGGAGCCGCCACCCTCGCGTCGGCCTCCTCCCCCAGTCGCCCGCCACTCAGTCGAAGCCCCTGTCCCCTCTTCAGCCTCCTCCATTCGATCCATCAACGAAGACCACCGCAACCCTAGCCCAGAGCAGCCTTCGACCTCGACAACACCTCCTTCCGCCACCATCCCCTGCCCAGGAGCCCCAACCCCGACGAACGTCAACCCCCCCTGTGGCCCACCGATGGCCAGCGCCACCATCTGCCGCACCTCCCAGCGACGATGCCCCCCCTGTAAGTATTTTATTGTATTTTATTTTTTTTATTTTAATTCATTAAAAACTGAATTGATTTTTTTTAAAGGGATTAAAACAGTTTTTTTAAAAGGATTTAAAAACTGAACTGATTTTTATAAAAAGTATAAAACTGATTTTGTTTAAAGAATAAAAACTGTTTTATTTTAATTAGAATCAAAACTGATTTTTTAAGGATTTAAAACCGTTTTTTTAAGAGAATAAAAAAAACCTGATTTTTAAAAGAAATAAAAACCTGATTTTTAAAAGGAATAAAAACTGATTTTCAAAAGCATATAAAAACTGATTTTTGGAAAAGGTTTAAACTTCAAAGAGAAAAGGGTTTGAGCTTTAGAATGAACTTTAAAAAGATTTGAACTTTAAAAAGAAAATATGATTTTTATATATTGAACTTCGAAATAAAAATAGAATTTTTATATATTGAACTTCGAAATAAAAATAGAATTTTTATATATTGAACTTCGAAATAAAAATAGAATTTTTATATATTGAACTTCGAAATAAAAATAGAATTTTTATATATTGAACTTCGAAATAAAAATAGAATTTTTATATATTGAACTTCGAAATAAAAATATGATTTTTATATATTGAACTTCGAAATAAAAATATGATTTTTATGTATTGAACTTCGAAATAAAAATATGATTTTTATGTATTGAACTTCGAAATAAAAATAGAATTTTTATATATTGAACTTCGAAATAAAAATAGAATTTTTATATATTGAACTTCGAAATATATGAAGAGATTATAAAAATATGATTTTTAAATTGAAAGTGAATAAATAAAAATGTGATTTTTATTTAAAGACATCGAAATATAAAAATGTGTGATTTTTATATATAGTGACTACGGGCACAAGAAGATGATAAAAAGGCGAGAAGAAGAGTCAAGATGCTTGGATAGCTATCTGTGAGAACTCCTCACTCTAAATTTCTTATTCTAGTTATACATATATATATATACTAGGATGCAGACGGTGTTTAGTAGCACCCGACACAATCGTCCACAGACCATGGACTTGTTTGTTTGGTTGCATAGATTAGATAGATGATTTGATTTGAAATTGAATTGTTTGGTGAAATTGAATTGTTTGGTGAAATTGAATTGTTTGGTGAGATGAATGGATTTGATTGATGTGTGAATGGCGTGGGCCTTCACTAGACCGGGGATAAGGCTAGGCCTCGTCCCGTTTCTAGTATCGTGCCGTTATGCCGCCGAAATTTTCTAAAATAAGTTAGAAAAATAAAAATATCATTTATTTGAATAAATGAATTGAATAGAAATTCATAGGTTGAAATAAAATGTTTTATCGTTAAAAATATAATTTTTAACGTGAAGTGAATAAAATAGAATATTCATTTACAAACCAGACGGTTTGTTTATGTACACCTATTTGAATGACATTGATTGGGACGATAAATTTTACACATCGCCCAACAGCACAAATAAAATATGTGTTTGATTGTTTGAAACCCCACACGGGTGTTGGGATGAAATTTGAAGTTCACTCATCCCGATTGATTGAATATGTCGATCGGTTGATTGACAGGCTGTTTTAAGCGTTGGATATCTATATTTGATGCTTATACAGTGTAGTGCACTTTGGTTGATGGTTAATTATTTTTACATGTCATTATATACATGTGTTGTATGAAAATCCATATAATTAACTCTATATGGTAATTGATTGGGCCTCATTCCAGTTTTAAAATAGAAATATTTGAAATAGAAATATTCGAAATGGAATATTTGAAAATATCAATATATGAAGCCGTGTTGATTAGATTGACGCCATTTTGACGTGAACGATATTTATATCGATTTTATTCATTTTAAAATGAATATTAAAAAGTAATTTTGGAATCGAATATTTCGAAATGAAGTGAATTGAAAACGATTTCGAAATGAATTGAATTGAAACGATTTCGAAATGAATTGAATTGAAAACGAATTCAAAGTGAATTGAAAACGATTTCGAAATAAAGTGAATTGAAAACGAATTCAAAGTGAATTGAAAACGAATTCAAAGTGAATTGAAAACGAATTCAAAGTGAATTGAAAACGATTTCGAAATGAATTGAATTGAAACGATTTCGAAATGAAGTGAATTGAAAACGATTTCGAAATGAAGTGAATTGAAAACGAATTCAAAGTGAATTGAAAACGATTTCGAAATGAAGTGAATTGAAAACGATTTCGAAATGAATTGAATTGAAAACCATTTCGAAATGAATTGAATTGAAAACGATTTCGAAATGAATTGAATTGAAAACGATTTCGAAATGAATTGAATTGAAAACGATTTCGAAATGAATTGAATTGAAAACGAATTCAAATTGAATTGAAATTTGAATTGAGTAGAAATGAATTTTAAAACGACTCTATAAGGAAGAATTCAATTGTGATTTGAATTGAAAAGGAAGTTGAAAATGTTTTTGAAACGAATTCAAAACTATTTATATAATTCGTTTTAAATAGAAATCGACGAAGTATATATTATATATATTATATATATAATATAATGGCCTGAATAGAACGCGCCGCGCTGCGGCAGTTCGTGAATTTCGACCATTTATTTCAAACGGACATTACGGGAGATCCGACCGTCGGATTCTCCTAAAACCGGAACCGTTGGGTTCGTATCGAAAAGAGCTTTCTAATGAATATTAGAAATTTGAAATCTAACGGTTGGATTTGGAGATACGTCCAAATCAAATTTGAAAAAGGTCGCTGTAAGTGCAGTTCGATGGCCGTTGTTGGAAATCGACTGTACGGGCCTTGATAAAATTATTAAAAATAGTAATAATTTGTGTAAAATCATAAGAAATGATTTGAGAAGAATTGGGATGAAAAACTCCATATTTGAAAAGATAAAAATAGATTTTTATCGAAATGAACCAGTTTTGAACTAGAATTATAATTCTATTTATTTTTAAATAAATAAATTGAATTTAAAAAGGGTTTTGAAAATAACCAGAATATCCAATGATTGCATTGGAGTGGATTTGAATCGAAATTGTCTTCGGAATATTTCGATGTTGGAATTCGTGATTATACAGGGGTTGTTATGGAAATTTGAAAGATATATATTTATATCGTTATTTCCAATACGACGTTTGTTAGTCGTAGAATTCGATATTGAATATAAGCCGATATATTTTCTATTCAGAGCCTTGTATTGAATGTCGAATGTGATTTGGGTTTGTCGTGAATGGTGTCTTCACTAACACTGTTCTTGAACCCAGTTGAGAAAAGATTAAATCTTTTTATTTGGATTTAATGAAGTGTACCAATTAAATGAGATTTAATTGGAATTGAATTGATATTGATTTTTGGGTTTATCGTGAACAGTGTTTTAAATAACACTCGTTCTTTAACCCGATAATTAATGAATGTGCTTTTGGGTTTATCGTGAACTGTGTTTTTAAATGACACTGATTCTTTAACCCAGTTAAAGATTAAAACTAAGTGGAGTTTTAATGAATCTTTAATTAGATGGAAATGATCGAAAATGGAGTATCACCAGTTTTGCTCCAGGCGATGGTTAAATCTTTAATTAGATTTGAACGTGAAATGGTAATTGAATTTACCGATAACACTGTGGTGTTAGATATGAAGTATTACCAGTTTTACTCCATGGGATGAATAGGTGGGGATTGGGAAATAAATGATTACTTCGGTGTGGTTCGCTAATCCCGACTAGTTTGAATTGATATTCAAAGGAGATTAAAGAATAAATTTAAAGAATTTATCTTGAATAAAATTAAAGGGAACTTTTCCCAAAGTATAGGAATATTCGAATAAAAGAATATTCTGAATTGGGATGAGGCGTATGTTGTGTTTGTGTAACACTTTTATAATATATACGCGAGTTATTCAGAAAGACCGGGTTTATCCCATTCTGAATAACTGATTCGACGTGGTGTCGAAGATGAAGACGGTGGTCGAAGACCGGAAGTCTTCACGTCGTTTGGGTGGTTACTGATGATCTTGATTGGGCTGTACACCTAAGAAGATGGAAACAGTTAGTGATCGTCCAAACGTACTTGGAGATCGATGGATATGCGGGGTACTAGGTGCCTCCGGTTTCGTTCAGCCCCAGAACGGACTTGTAAATGGACTGTGTGTCTGACATTGGATTTTAGTCTGTGTGATTGATTTCTATTAAATATATATCTGTTTGGCGGCGGAGAATTTATTCTCTTGCTTAACGCCCTTCTCTGAGACGTACGAGCTCAGGGGTTATATATTGATGGATATCAAACGCATGGAGTGAATTGCCTGTGTGGCATGCCTAAGTGGCAATTGATCGAGGCTTCTGTTGAAAAGCAAATCTTGTGGTGATGATCAAAGCAAGGCCTGTGTGGCGTAGCTTTGTGTAACGTTGATTCGCGAGTTTCACACCCGGTATGAACCAAAAACGGGAGACGGACGTCAGGGAGGGCATGCGTTTCTTTCTAGCTAGAAGTGGCATCAGTGGTTTTACACGCCCTGACGAGTTTGACTTATGTGGTTGTTGCTGTTGCGAGGCGCCTCGGTTATATCGGTTTTGGCCGATGCATTCTGGCCGGCAGACGGACCAGACTTACACCCCATAGGGTGGGGAAACGTAGTGTTCAGGCATAATAATCTACATCGGTGGACCGGCCCTAAGGATCCAGGGGGCAGTTGCGGCTGTTCCTGAGGGGCGGGCTAGAGCGTCTCGAATCGGTTGAGGACTAACTTTTGCCTCGGTTCATAGACGGAAATCCAATTTCCAAATACGTGACATTTGCGGTTTTATTTGTAGAACCTAGTATGGTGACATAGTGGGATGGGGCGCTTATGCCGCCTATGATTGATACTTATGATTTGAAGTTGTTTTATACACTATGCACTTATAATAGTATCAAACGATTTGTTTTAACCGTATCAAGCATTCTTTGGCTGTTATAAGGGAAAACCCTATCCTCGGCTGCGTTGCATTGTGTGATGGGACCTGGGTCTTATAACAGCTTCATTTTTCTTTATTTAGCATTGCGCTGTTTGTTTTATGCACTGGTATTCTTGGGAGGAAACCCGTTCCGTGTTATACGGCGTGGTCCCTGGATTTACCTAACTTTAAAACAAAGATTAATAACTGTTTTAGTTCTCACACCAGTCACATGACTGACCTGGAGTTTATTGTTTTAACCTAAACTCTGGGTGCCCTTATTTTGACACGGGCAGCTAGTAGTTTTGGTTTTGCAGATTTATATTCACAGGATCCTGGTTTACAGCTGGAATGATATCCGGAAAGCTTTGTATCCGTATATCTCTTCTAGTTGTGTATTGTATTATTTTCCGCTGCTATGTATTTAAATGTAATTTAAATCTCTGATATTTCTGTGTAATATTCATTTGTACTCTGTATATTCTTGTAATCTGATGCATTGTTGTAATATACAATGAAATGTTCTTCCGTCTGCGTTCTGATTTGTCGTGTTCTCAAACGATAGGGCATTTTCGAACGGTCTGGATCGGTTTAGCGACTGGTTCGGACCGAGCGAAATTCCTTCTCGTCACAGCTCCACATAGTCACCGATATATCTGAGGCGCCTTGCAATAGCAACAACCACACAGTTGAAAATAATATAAATGTCAGGGCTGGTAGGTCACCGACACCACCCTAGCTAGAAGGAAACGCATGCCCTCCCTGAGGTCCTCTCCCATTTCTGGTTCATACCGGGGTGTGAGGCTCGCGAATCAACGTTATACACAAAGCTATGCCACACAGGCCGTGCTTTGATCATAAACCATAAGACTTTGCTTTTCAACAGAAGCCTTGATGATTTGCCACTTAGGCGTGCCACAAAGGCAGTTCACTCCATGCGACTGATTTCTATCGATATATAACCTCTGAGCTCGTACGTCTTAGAGAAGGGCGTTAAGCAAGAGAATAAATTCTCCGCCGCCAAACAGATATATATTTAATAGAGATCAATCAGCACAGAAAAAAATCCAATGTCAGGCACACAGTCCATTTACAAGTTCGTTCCGGGTCTGAACGAAACCAGAGGCACCATATAGCTCGCATATCCATCGATCTCCAAGTACGTATGGACGATCACCACTTATTATCTATATTTCGAGATGCCTCCCAATCAAGACATCAGTTATGATCCAACCGAGGTTATGATCTCCGGTCTTCAACCACCGTCTTCATCATCGACTTCTTATCGCTGATCAATTGTTTGAAATGAGATTTAAATCGGCCTTTTCAGATAATTAACGTATATTTAGAATTTAAATCAATTTATTTCAATGGTTAATTTATTCGACATCAATAATTCTGTTTTTAAATGTAATTTTCACGCCAAACACATTCAACCATCAAATATCCAATAAACCGGGTAAATTCGGTTTATTTCCATTCCATATCGTCTATAACATTTTATAACGATTTTTCGCTATTTTTATTCGCTTAAAAATAGCCAATTCATTCAAACGACGCTTCAGGCCATAATGCGGCCATGGCGCTATTTTTCTTCAGATTTGATTTACACATATCTGAAAATCTAACTGTTGGATCTTCAAAAAATTTATATCATTAGAAAGATTTTTTCAAAACGAATCCAACGGTTTCAGTTTTGGGAAAATCTGAGGGTCGGATCTCTCGGTACACTCGTTTGAAGTTTCGATTTAAAATACGAACTGCAGCGTCGTTATTCAACTTATTTTAATTATATATATATAATCGATTCTGGCGCTGTTTTTCTTCAGAGTTGAATTAAACATTCTAGACAATCCAACCATTGGATCTTTACAAGTTGGTGTCGTTGGAAAGATATTTCCAAAGCGAACCCAACGGTTTCAGTTTTGGGAAAATCCGATGGTCGGATTTCCCGCACTAATCGTTTGAAATCACGGATTCAAAACAAGAACTGCAGCTTCGTTATTCGATTTATTTTAGTTACATATGTATATATATTTCATTCTTCGATTTCAAAACCATATCCACTTCATATATTTGATAAAAATGATATTTTTATCATCAAAAATATTTATTCAACACATGAATATTTTTAGCACTTCATATTCACAATAAAAATGTAGATTTTATTGTTCAATCTATATACTCTACACATGATTGTTTTTGACTTCACACATACGATAAAATATGATTTTTATCGTTCTAGCCCTTTATTCAGCACATGAATTTTTCTATAGTTTATATATATAATAAAAATGTGATTTTTATTGTAAAACAATTTATTTCAAAACACGATTATTTTATATAGTTCATACATATAATAAAAATGTGATTTTTATTGTAAAACAATTTATTTCAAAACACGATTATTTTATATAGTTCATATATATAATAAAAATGTGATTTTTATTGTAAAATAATTTATTTCAAAACACGATTATTTTATATAGTTCATATATATAATAAAAATGTGATTTTTATTATAAAACAATTTATTTAAAACACTAATATTTTATATAATCAATATATATGATAAAAATGTTATTTTTATCTTTAAAAGAATTTATTCAATATATGAACTCCATTCAACACATGAATTTTATTCAACACATGAATTTTATTTCAACACATGAATTTTATTTCAACACATGAATTTAATATCAGCACATGAATTTAAATCAAACACAGAAATATTTCAGAAAATTTCGGCAGCATAATGACAGGGTAGTTAAAACCGGCACCGTCCCTAGTACGGCTCCTCGCTCTACCTTAAAGCCTCGCAGCTTTTGACAATGAGGATTTTCAATATCTAGTTCGTACGTAGACGAATTTTCCCATATACTAATCCTATTGGGATTTCAACCACAATCAATTATTTCAAATCAACCATTCATGATATTCACCAAATTTTCACATCAACCAATACTCCAAACAATGTCACAACCAATATATATCGTCCATGGTCTGTGGACGAGAGGAGTATATATATATATAGATACGTATATAACTATATTTCGATTTCAATTTAATATCATTTCAATTTATTTCAACGCTCATATCATTTTTACAACGCATATATAACTTATACATCGAACGTACAACTTATACAACGCTTATACATGAGGTGTACAACGCTTATATAACTCATACTTCGACTATATAATTTATACTTCGTTGTTTTCCATATCGTTTATAATTCAGAAATCTCACATTGGGTTCCACTCCACCAAAAATTGTAGAAGACTCAGAAAAATATCCGGTCTCTTCTAGAATGTATAAGACGTCCACACGAGTCCACTGTCTCTTGTTTCACTTGATTTCGACCACATAGAAAAAAGATATGATTTTTACAGTGAAATCATAAACCGTAGCACTTTAAAGTGCTATAGAACAGTTAAAAAAAAACACTGTCGTACCTTTCTGAAATCATTCGAAACTAGGTTTCGATCTAGCGCCTAATCCGTTGCACGAGGTTGAAATCGAGCTGTACCATGTTGAAGGGCATCGAAGGCCGTGCCGGACCAGGGTGGAGGCGTTGAACTCAGTCAACGGTGGAGGGCAGGGCGACGCTCTGAAGGTGGCAACTTCGGGGCTTCGAAACTCGAAGGATACTCAATGAAAAATCATGAATCCTATATGGATTTGATGATGGAGGAGAGCACGACAAAATTCTCCAAAGGAGCACCCTGTTGTGATGCGTGTGGAAGGAGAAATCGGAGGGGGAAGGTTTGAGCTTCTATCGCCGTCGATGAGATGTTACGGGGAGAGAGAAATCGGGGTGTCGAGTTATGATTGGCTCGTGGGGTTTATTTATTTATTTTTAAAATTCCAAAAATACCCCTTCCACCTACTAGCTCCAATCCAAACGCAACGACTATTGCCCCTAGCTAAATACCCCTATTCCGAGCACAATGGGATATGTTTCGTAGGCCCATTCGACCGTTTCAATCAGTTTTTCTTCAAATTAAAATATAAAACATTCAATATTTGATTTGAACGTACATTTCAATTTGCCGGGGCCGCATACTGATCCCAAAAAATCCAGAAAAATAAATCTAACTATATTTTGACGATACGGTCCCAACAAAACTAGTTTCATCGAATTCTAAGACCGTTTGAAAAATGGCCATTTTCTGGTCGATCCAATTTAATTGAAATCAACCAAACACATTTCCCTTTGCCACTCTCACATACTAACTTCAAAAATTATGAAATTTGAAACCTAGCAATAATTTGACATCCCTGATCCAACAAAAGTGGTTTCGTCGATTCTGAGGTCGTTTGCAAAATGTCTATTTTCAAGGGCTATATATTCTCTATAGCGACCTTTCTGAAAATTCATTTGGCCATAACTTTTGATTCCTACTATGAAACTTCGATTTTTCAGATTCGTTAGAAAGATATTCACTAACAGATTTAAATATTTTTGGTTTCACTAAAATTCGTTTTATTTTGCACCCGGTACAGTTAGTCAAAGTTGAATTCAAATTTTGAAACTACCGCTCCATTTCAGGCCTTGTTTATAATTTAAAATAATTATATTTATTTTAAAACGTCGATTCAAACATACTTTTCATCACTATTATTTAAAATAATTTGTTTTAAATATTAAAATCCACTAAAATAGCCAAATTAAATTTTTTTAAATTGGCTCAGATTTTTCGGGTTGTTACAATCTCCCCCACTTAAAACTTTTCGTCCTCGAAAAGTAATGAAGTCGAAAGTTGTTTAATTAACAACCTCAACTTTCATTCCGGCTTCCATTCTTCAACTTTTCAGTTTCTAAGATTTTTCAAATTCTTCAAAAATTTGGCTAAAACCCTAAATTTTCGAAAAATTTCGCCATAACCTCCTTTGTACGGGGAGCTTCGGGATATTTCTAATAGCCTCCCATGGCCCTCAGCAATCCAAAAGAAAAAGAAAAGGCGAAGCGGCTAGTCAATCGGCTCATAAAATCATCAAATCCCAAGAAATACAATAAACATGTACCTATTTGTTGGGCAAATAATTTTATTCCTCTACTTAGCTGTTTATCCATAGCCTGTTCACACATATATAATGCACATGTATATATTTTTATCTATTTTCAATTCAGTTCAATATTTGTTCAATTTGGATAAATGGTTCAAAATTCTAATTAATCAACCAAAAATCAAACAACACAACCAGCAATCAATTTGTTTTTATCTTTCACAAATATACTAATTAATTCATATACTCTTATAAAATCATTCAGACTATATGATTAAAATTTTACATCCATGAAAAGAAAACAATAACATAATGGAAATTTCAAAATATGGTAAATGTACCTTGCACCAGAGTCAATCAGAGATATCCACCCGGCACTTAGGATAGGCTTTCTTAATACTCTCTTCATTTTCCAAAGTACAATCTCGCGGATCTCCACTCCATTGCACTTTGACTAAGTGAACCTTCTTGTTCCTCAGTTCTTTGGTTTCTTTGCCAATTATCTTTAACGGTTCTCTTCTCACAGCCAATTCTGGAATAATTTCTATATCCCATTGCGCTGCTTCTTCCACGATTAAGTCTGGATCATGAACTTGCTTTCGAAGTTGAGATACGTGAAATACATCATGCACTCCAGGCAACCAATCAGGCAATTGAACTCTATAAGCGAGAGTTCCAATCCGTTCAAGTATAGGGAATGGACCAATAAATTTGGACGCCAACTTCCCAGTTTTGCCAAATCGAATTACTCCTCTCATCGGAGAAACCCTTAGATATACATAGTCACCAACAACAAATGCTAAATCCCTCCTTCTCGAGTCTGCATAGCTCTTCTGTCGTCTTTGAGCTGTTAGCAATCGTTTCTTAATGAAATCAACTTTATCCGCAGCTTCGCGAATCATATCTGGTCCCAATACAAGCCTATTACCAGGTTCTACCCAACAAGAAGGAGATCGGCACGGTCTACCATACAATGCTTCGAATGGTGACATTGTCAGGCTCGCTTGGTAGCTGTTGTTGTATGAGAACTCGACCAAATGCAAATGGTCTTCCCATGATCCACCAAAATCAAGAACATAAGCCCACAATAAATCTTCTAGTATACGATTCACCCTCTCTGTCTGACCATCTGTCTGAGGATGATAGGAGGTGCTTAGATTCAGCTTCATTCCTAGTTCTACTTGAAATGCCTCCCAGAATTTGCTAGTAAATATTGGATCTCTATCACTAACTATACTGATCGACACTCCGTGTAGACTAAAAATTTCTTTGAAATAAATCTGTGCCAGACCTTGGGTGGTTCTATTGGATCTGATAGGTATAAAATGGGCGGTCTTCGTGAAGCGATATACGATCACCCAAACACTGTAATTTCCTTTCTTGGTTCTAGGCAAACCATCTATGAAGTCCATGGAAATATGTTCCCACTTACAACCTAGAATGTCCAGCGGTTGCAACAATCCGGAAGGTTTCTGTTGGTCGCTTTTGACTAGTTGGCAAGTAAAACACCTGCTAACGTATATTGAAATGTCCCTTTTCATAGCCTTCCACCAGAATGTTCACTTGAGATCGTTATACATTTTGCTCACACCTGGATGGATACTCATCTTGGACTTGTGACATTCGTCCAACACTTCTCTTTTGAGCTCGGGGATGTCGGGAACACAAATCCTTCCTCTCAATCTCAGGATCCCATCGTTATATATTTGAAAACCTGAGGGTTCGCCTTTCTGAATCCTTCTGATCATATCCTTAATAAAATTATCATCTTTTTGAGGAATAGATATTTTGTCAATCAAGGAAGTCGTAATAATAAAGCTGGCGATTATTGCATTCTTTCTACTTAGTGCATCAGCCACAACATTGGCTTTCCCTGGAGTGTACAAAATCTCAAAATCGTATGCTGCAAGAATCTCTAGCCAACATTGCTGCCTCAGATTCAAGTCTTTCTGGCTGAACATATACTTTAGCGACTGATGATCTATATACAGTTGAGCTTCTCACCTAGAAGATAGTGCCTCCCGATTTTTAAAGCAAATACATTGGCTAACAACTCAAGATCATGAGTAACATAATTTTTCTCATGCGGTTTCAGCTGACGGCTAGCATAAGCAACCACTTGACCTCTTTGCATTAATACTGCACCAAGGCCTTCTCTAGAGGTATCTGTCCAGACTTTCAAGTCTTGATTGCCATCGATAATCGTTAACATTGGAGCCGTCGTTAATCTTAATTTTAGCTTCTGAAAAGCCTCCTCACATTCAGGAGTCCACTTGAATCTCGTGCGCTTCTTGGTAAGCTTTGTTAAGGAACTAGATATCTTCGAAAAATCTTTTACGAACTTCCGATAATAACTAGCCAATCCAACGAAACTTCAAACTTTTGTGGGGGTACTAGGCTGCTTCCAATTTTGAATAGCGGTGATTTTTCCAGGATCCACAGAAATTCCTTCTTTTGATACAACATGGCCAAGAAACTTGACTTCTTCTTTCCAGAATGTACATTTGGAAAGTTTGGCCTTCAAGACATTCTTTCTGAGAATTTCTAACACTTGTTCCAAATGTTTCGCTTGCTCGCTCTCTGACTTAGAGAAGATTAATATGTCATCGATGAAAACCAGAACAAATTTATTCAGGACATCGGGGAATATTCGATTCATTAAATCGACAAAATAAGCTGGAGTGTTACATAAGCCGAACTACATTACTAACCACTCACAGAACAAATCGGGACCTTTGAATGCTGTCATGGGAACACACTCTTCGGCAATATGAAGCTGATGGAAGCCTATAGCTAGGCCCATCCTTGAAAATAGTTGTGCACCATTCAATCGATCCAACAAATCATCAATTCACGACAATGGATATTTGTTCTTTAATGTCTGCTTATTCAAGTCACGGTAATCCACACATAGTCGAAGAGTACCGTCTGACTTTGGGACAAACACCACTGTTGCTCCCCAATCAGAGAAACTAGGCCTGATCAGATCCTTCCATATAAGCTGCCGAGTTTGATTATCTAATTCTTCTTTCTCCTTTAGATTCATTCTCTGAATAGCGTGCACTACTTGCCTTGCATTCGGAATTAAAGCGATCTTGAAATCAATTTCTCTCTTCGGAGGTAAGCTAACAACTTCTTCAAACACATCTGCATAATTCTTTACTACAGGAATATCTTTTATGAGGTCTGGAATATTCTCTGTGACTACAGGGATATTTTCTATTTGAGCAGGAGAAACATCGAGAGCTGACCAAAAGTCTTTTCTATTCGAATTTGGACCTTCGCATGGTATGGTTATATAGTTCTCTAATTGGGCCTTTGCCTTAACAACTCTCTCGGCACATTTAACCTCATCTTCGTATTTGATTAACCAATCCAATCCCAAAATAAGATCAAATTCAGTAAAATTCATGACAATAGAAATGGTAGGGAGCTCATAACAGGAAAAAGAGACAGGCACCCCACAAATCCAACTAAGATTGAGGAAACCCCCAACTGGATTATGGACAGTGATGGGTTCTTTGAGCTTTTTCAATTTCAAATCCAACTTTTTAACTGCATTCTTTGCAATAAAGCTTCGTGACGCGCCTGTATCAAACAATACTTTAACTGGAATGTTTTTGACAGTAAGCGTGCCTTCCAAAACATCAGACCTTTCCTGACTAGCTGAGGGTGCTGAAGTTTCTGCCACTTCATTTACATGAACCTTTTCAGATTTCTTGAATAGCATGCAAGCCTTTGAAAGATGACCAGCCTGATGGCATTGACTGCATTTTCTATTCTCTTGAAACCTCTTCTTGGATTTTGTCCACCTTTTAATTGCTTCTTTAAGGGTCCACAGTTTATTGCCAAATGCCCTTTCCGATTACATTTAGAGCAGGTGGAAGTTGTTATTGTCACTTTCTCATATTTAACCTTCTTTCGATTGACTTTAGGTTTCTTTTTGATCCCAGAGGTCGTACTGGCCTCAGGCTGCGCACTTGTCTCTGGGCTATCAGTTTCAAATTTCCTCTTATTGCTAGAACTGATGTAACAACCCGCAAATTCTGGGCCAGTTTAAAATTTTTATTTTGGCAATTTTAGCGAATTTTGAATATTTAAAATAGATTATTTTAAATATAATCGACGAGAAATTTATTTTGAATAGAATTCGAACGTATATATTATACGCGTCATCGTTAGAATATAAAATAATTATATATAATTATAAAAGGAATTGAAAATGGCGCGGTAGTTCGAAAATTCGATTTCTAATTTCAAATGAATATACAGAATTCAATATAAGTCGGAATTGAACGAAACAAGAAATATTTGAATCGGTATAACTATATCTTTGTAACGAAGTTGACAAACTGAGATTTCATCTTAGATATGATAAGATATGTCCAGTTTAAAATTAGAAATAGTCGCTGTGGAATTTATATATATTTTTATATATATAAGGCCCTTAAAAATAGCAATTTTGCAAACGACCTCGGATTTCGACGAAACCAGTTTTGTTGGGTCCGGGATGTTAAATTATTGCTAGATTCCAAATTTCATAATTTTTCGAATCATTAGGTGAGCGTGGCAAAAGAAAACGTGTTTTGACCATTTCAGTTGATTTTAATCGACTGGAAATTGGCCATTTTTCCAACGGTCTCAGAATTCGACGAAACTAGTTTTATTAGGACCGTATCGTCAATACGAAGCTAGAAAGTATTTTTCTGGAATTTTTCGAGTTAGTATGTGACCCCGATAATTTGAAATGTACGTTTAAAATTCAATATAGAGATTTAAATGAAAATTCAACGGAAACTGATTGTAACAGCCGAATCAGCTCACGATACATATCTCATTGTGTCCGGAATGGGGGCAATACACTAGGGGCGACAGTCGTTGGGTGTTGTTTGGTAATCGTCTGAAAAGTCAACTTAAATTGTAAAATTAAATATTAATATTTAAATATATAAACCTAACCTACCCCCCCTCCTTATTTATTCTCTTTCTCTCTCTCCCCTATTCAACAGATCTGAAAAAAAAAAATATAAAATTAAACCCTCCCACGATCGATCCCCCTGGCCAATTCCTACTGCCACCGCGCCGCCGCTGGTGGTACCCACCGCCTCCGCCCCCCCCTTCGTCCCAGCCCCTCCCTCCTGTTCGCCCTCCTCTTCCCTCCTCTTGCACGAAGACTCGAACACCCCAGCTCCCTGAAGGCCGTCGCCAGCAAAAGGGGACCCCACCGCCGCTCAGGAAAAACGCGCGGACCTCTGCAGCAACCCCGAGCCCTCCTCCTCCTCCACTGTTCGCAACAGTAACCCCTCCTTCCTCCGACCTCGTTTCCCATCCGTCTGATTTGAACCCCGGTAAGTGTTTATGTATTTAGTATAGCAAAACTGATTTTATTTTAGTTAATTAAAAATTGATTTTATTTTAGTTAGTTAAAAACTGATTTTATAAAAAAGAAAAAAAAGGGGGTTAAAACTGAAAATTTAATTAGGTTTAAAACTGAAAATTTAATTAGGTTTAAAACTGAAATTTTAATTAGGTTTAAACTGAAATTTTAATTAGGGTAAAAAAAAACTGAAAATGAAAAAGATTGAATTTTGAAAATGAAAAATATCAAATATAGTTGTTTTGAAAATATATAGACTTTGTTTAAATTTAGAAATAAAAATTCGATTTTTATATATTGAACTTTGAACTAAAAATTCGATTTTTATATATTGAACTTTGAACTAAAAATTCGATTTTTATATATTGAACTTTGAACTAAAAATTCGATTTTTATATATTGAACTTTGAACTAAAAATTCGATTTTTATATATTGAACTTTGAACTAAAAATTCGATTTTTATATATAGAACTTTGAACTAATAATTTGATTTTTATATATTGAATAGAGAAATAAAAATGTGATTTTTATATATATAGTGACTACGGGCAACGAAGATGACGAAGATGCGATAGCGATGAAGATTTCTATCATAGAAGAGCCGTGGAGCTAGGATAGCTATTTGTGAGAATTTCTCACCTTTCAAATTTATTTTCTAGTTATATATATATACTAGGATGCAGACGGTGCTTAGTAGCACCCGACACAATCGTCCACAGACCATGGACTTGTTTGTTTGGCTGTTTGGTTATTGATTGTGATATTGGTTTGAATGTGGTTTGTGGTGTGAAAAATCGAATCGATAAATTGGTTAGGATTAGACGTGCGCCGTTATAAGGCGAAGGAGTAAGGCTAGGTTAGACTCTTACTCCAAATTTTGTGGTTTGCATAATGAAATTGATTTGATTGATGTGTGAATGGCGTGGGCCTTCACTAGTCCGGGGATAAGGCTAGGCCTCGTCCCGTTTCTAGTATCGTGCCGTTATGCCGCCGAAATTTTCTAAAATAAGTTAGAAAAATAAAAATAGCATTTTATTTAAAGAATGAACTGAATAGAAATTCATATGTTGAAATAAAATGTTTTGTCGTTAAAAATATAAATTTTAACGTGAATGTGAATAAATAAAATATTCATTTGCAAACCAGATGGTTTGTTTATGTGCACTTATTTGAAGGACATTGATCGGGTCGATAAATTTTACACATCGCCCAACTGCACAAATAAAATCTGTGTTTGATTGTTTGAAACCCTACACGGGTGTTGGGATGATATTTGACGTACACTAATCCCGATTGTTTAGTTGTGTGTCGATCGATTGATTGACAGACTGTTATAAGCGTTGAATATTTATATTTGATGCTTATACAGTGTAGAATGCACTTTGGATGATGGTTGATTATTCATCGTTGTTGATATATGCATGTGTTGTAGAAAATCCATATAATTAACATTATATGGTAATTGATTGGGCCTCATTCCAGTATTTGAAAAAGAAATATTTGAAAAAGAAATATTTGAAAAAGAAATATTTGAAAAAGAAATATTTGAAATAGAATATTTGAAAATAAAGGAATATATGAAGCCGTGTTGATTAGATTGACGCCATTTTGACGTGAACGATATTTATATCGATTTTAAACGATTTCGAAATGAATTGAATTGAAAACGAATTCAAAGTGAATTGAAAACGATTTCGAAATAAAGTGAATTGAAAACGATTTCGAAATGAAGTGAATTGAAAACGAATTCGAAATGAATTGAATTGAAAACGATTTCGAAATGAATTGAATTGAAAGCGATTTCGAAATGAATTGAATTGAAAACGAATTCAAATTGAATTGAAAACGATTTCGAAATGAATTGAATTGAAAACGATTTCGAAATGAATTGAAAACGATTTCGAAATGAATTGAAATTGAAACGAATTCAAATTGAATTGAAATTTGAATTGAATAGAAATGAATTTTAAAACGAATTTATAGAGAAGAATTCAATTTTGCTTTGAATTGAAATGGATGTTGAAATAGATTTTGAAAACGAATTTTAAAACTATTTATATAATTCGTTTTAAATAGAAATCGACGAAATATATATTATATATATTATATATATAATATAATGGCCTGAATAGAACGCGCCGCGCCGCGGCAGTTCGTGAATTTCGACCATTTATTTCAAACGGACATTACGGGAGATCCGACCGTCGGATTCTCCTAAAACCGGAACCGTTGGGTTCGTATCGAAAAGAGCTTTCTAAGGAATGTTAGAAATTTGAAATCTAACGGTTGGATTTGGAGATACGTCCAAATCAAATTCGAAAAAGGTCGCTGTAAGTGCAGTTCGATGGCCGTTAATGGAAATCGACTGTACGGGCCTTGATAAAATTATTAAAAATAGTAATAATTTGTGTAAAATCATAAGAAATGATTTGTGAAAGTTTGGGATGAAAAACTCCATATTTGAAAAGATAAAAATAGATTTTTATCGAAATGAACTAGTTTTGAACTAGAATTATAATTCTATTTATTTTTAAATAAATAAATTGAATTTGAAATGGTTTTGAAAATAACCAAAATTTCCAATGATTGCATTGGAGTGGATTTGAATCGAAATTGTCTTCGGAATATTTCGATGTTGGAATTCGTGATATTACAGGTGTTGTTATGGAAATTTGAAAGATATATATTTATATCGTTATTTCCAATACGACATTTGTTAGTCGTAGAATTCGATATTGAATATAAGCCGATATATTTTCTATTCAGAGCCTTGTATTGAATATCGAATGTGATTTGGGTTTGTCGTGAATGGTGTCTTCACTAACACTGTTCTTGAACCCAGTTGAGAAATGATTAAATCTTTTTATTTAGATTTAATGAAGTGTACCAATTAAATAATATTTAATTGGAATTGAATTGATATTGATTTTTGGGTTTATCGTGAACAGTGTTTTAAATAACACTTGTTCTTTAACCCGATAATTAATGAATGTGATTTGGGTTTGTCGTGAATGGTGTCTTCACTAACACTGTTCTTGAACCCAGTTGAGAAAAGATTAAATCTTTTCATTTAGATTTAATGAAGTGTACCAATTAAATAATATTTAATTGGAATTGAATTGATATTGATTTTTGGGTTTATCGTGAACAGTGTTTTAAATAACACTTGTTCTTTAACCCGATAATTAATGGGATGTGATTTGGGTTTATCGTGAACCGTGTTTTAAATGACACTGATTCTTTAACCCAGTCGAAGATTAAAACTAAGTGGAGTTTTAATGAATCTTTAATTAGATTGAAAAGATCGAGAATGGAGTATCACCAGTTCTTGTTGCTGGCCCTGAGTAGGCCGGGTACACATGATAGGGGGTTCTCGCTTCGCGGTTTGGTGGCGAACGGGAGACTCTTACCCCTACATGGCGTCGGGGAGGGCGTTGGTTCGCCAATAGGCGCGAGACTCGAGAGGGTCGCCGTAAAACAAGGGACTGGGGGACCATGTAGGAGCCACGGTGGGTATTACCTGCTGCTTGGGGGATGAAGGGATGGTTGCAAAGCCTACCGGATTTCGTCGGCTATTTTACACGTGGTATCAGAGCTTTGGTTTACAAAGCTCAGAGAACAAAACACATTAGAACCCTACGAAAGAATTCATCAGATATTGGATTAGTAATATCCAATTAGAATGACTCGTTAGAGATGGGATCAGTAGTATCCTAGAACGAGTGTGAAGAGTATATTTTTGAAAATGAAAACAATTTTTGTTTTGAAAATTTAAATCGATTATTCGTATTTGATTATCTATTTAAATTGATTTGGACAGTCCAGTATATAAAGAATTTGCATATACGCCTTGCAAACGTATATTCGAAGTTTTAATATACCGGGTAGATATAGAACCGCACTCTAGTAGCCCGACAATGTTCTGATGGTGGTTCGAAACATCATCAGCATTTATTTTCGAGTGACGAAGGTGTGATTTCTATATATTTCCATTATACTGGTGTGAGAACCAAAATTAGATAGGGCCTATTGTTGTGAATTGGCATCAAAAACATGATTTTTGTATATGTATCAAAATTATGAATTTGAAACACTAATTCACTAATTGATTGATGTTTGTGTTGTTTGTTTATTTGTCTGCTAATTTTTAACCATTTATGCCTAATTGAGCCGAATATTGAATTGTATTGAAAATTGGTCGCGTTTGCTTGCATATACATATGTATCATTGAACAGGTCATAGCAAGGAGGCTAGAGCCAGAGAATAAAATTTGTTTGCCCGACAAATAGGTACATGTTTACTACATAATTTCCTGTTTTGTTTGGGTGATGATGATTTTGTGAGCCTATTGGCTAGCCGCTTGGCTTTTTCTTTTTCTTTTTGAGATCTGAAGGACCGGGGAAGCTATTTGAAATTCCCCGATGCTCCCGGTGCAGGGGAGGTTATGGCGAAATTTTTCGAAAATTTAGGGTGTTAGCCAAATTTTTGAAGTTTTGAAAATTCTCAGAAACTAAAGAGTTAGAGAATGGAAGCCAGGTCGAGCGTAGAGCTGAATAATCAAACCGCTTTCGACTTTGTTCCTTTTCGGGGACGAAAAGTTTTAAGTGGGGGAGATTGTAACAACCCGCAAATTCTGGGCCAGTTTAAAATTTTTATTTTGGCAATTTTAGCGAATTTTGAATATTTAAAATAGATTATTTTAAATATAATCGACGAGAAATTTATTTTGAATAGAATTCGAACGTATATATTATACGCGTCGTCGTTAGAATATAAAATAATTATATATAATTATAAAAGGAATTGAAAATGGCGCGGTAGTTCGAAAATTCGATTTCTAATTTCAAATGAATATACAGAATTCAATATAAGTCGGAATTGAACGAAACAAGAAATATTTGAATCGGTATAACTATATCTTTGTAACGAAGTTGACAAACTGAGATTTCATCTTAGATATGATAAGATATGTCCAGTTTAAAATTAGAAATAGTCGCTGTGGAATTTATATATATTTTTATATATATAAGGCCCTTAAAAATAGCAATTTTGCAAACGACCTCGGATTTCGACGAAACCAGTTTTGTTGGGTCCGGGATGTTAAATTATTGCTAGATTCCAAATTTCATAATTTTTCGAATCATTAGGTGAGCGTGGCAAAAGAAAACGTGTTTTGACCATTTCAGTTGATTTTAATCGACTGGAAATTGGCCATTTTTCCAACGGTCTCAGAATTCGACGAAACTAGTTTTATTAGGACCGTATCGTCAATACGAAGCTAGAAAGTATTTTTCTGGAATTTTTCGAGTTAGTATGTGACCCCGATAATTTGAAATGTACGTTTAAAATTCAATATAGAGATTTAAATGAAAATTCAACGGAAACTGATTGTAACAGCCGAATCAGCTCACGATACATATCTCATTGTGTCCGGAATGGGGGCAATACACTAGGGGCGACAGTCGTTGGGTGTTGTTTGGTAATCGTCTGAAAAGTCAACTTAAATTGTAAAATTAAATATTAATATTTAAATATATAAACCTAACCTACCCCCCCTCCTTATTTATTCTCTTTCTCTCTCTCCCCTATTCAACAGATCTGAAAAAAAAAATATAAAATTAAACCCTCCCACGATCGATCCCCCTGGCCAATTCCTACTGCCACCGCGCCGCCGCTGGTGGTACCCACCGCCTCCGCCCCCCCCTTCGTCCCAGCCCCTCCCTCCTGTTCGCCCTCCTCTTCCCTCCTCTTGCACGAAGACTCGAACACCCCAGCTCCCTGAAGGCCGTCGCCAGCAAAAGGGGACCCCACCGCCGCTCAGGAAAAACGCGCGGACCTCTGCAGCAACCCCGAGCCCTCCTCCTCCTCCACTGTTCGCAACAGTAACCCCTCCTTCCTCCGACCTCGTTTCCCATCCGTCTGATTTGAACCCCGGTAAGTGTTTATGTATTTAGTATAGCAAAACTGATTTTATTTTAGTTAATTAAAAATTGATTTTATTTTAGTTAGTTAAAAACTGATTTTATAAAAAAGAAAAAAAAGGGGGTTAAAACTGAAAATTTAATTAGGTTTAAAACTGAAAATTTAATTAGGTTTAAAACTGAAATTTTAATTAGGTTTAAACTGAAATTTTAATTAGGGTAAAAAAAAACTGAAAATGAAAAAGATTGAATTTTGAAAATGAAAAATATCAAATATAGTTGTTTTGAAAATATATAGACTTTGTTTAAATTTAGAAATAAAAATTCGATTTTTATATATTGAACTTTGAACTAAAAATTCGATTTTTATATATTGAACTTTGAACTAAAAATTCGATTTTTATATATTGAACTTTGAACTAAAAATTCGATTTTTATATATTGAACTTTGAACTAAAAATTCGATTTTTATATATTGAACTTTGAACTAAAAATTCGATTTTTATATATAGAACTTTGAACTAATAATTTGATTTTTATATATTGAATAGAGAAATAAAAATGTGATTTTTATATATATAGTGACTACGGGCAACGAAGATGACGAAGATGCGATAGCGATGAAGATTTCTATCATAGAAGAGCCGTGGAGCTAGGATAGCTATTTGTGAGAATTTCTCACCTTTCAAATTTATTTTCTAGTTATATATATATACTAGGATGCAGACGGTGCTTAGTAGCACCCGACACAATCGTCCACAGACCATGGACTTGTTTGTTTGGCTGTTTGGTTATTGATTGTGATATTGGTTTGAATGTGGTTTGTGGTGTGAAAAATCGAATCGATAAATTGGTTAGGATTAGACGTGCGCCGTTATAAGGCGAAGGAGTAAGGCTAGGTTAGACTCTTACTCCAAATTTTGTGGTTTGCATAATGAAATTGATTTGATTGATGTGTGAATGGCGTGGGCCTTCACTAGTCCGGGGATAAGGCTAGGCCTCGTCCCGTTTCTAGTATCGTGCCGTTATGCCGCCGAAATTTTCTAAAATAAGTTAGAAAAATAAAAATAGCATTTTATTTAAAGAATGAACTGAATAGAAATTCATATGTTGAAATAAAATGTTTTGTCGTTAAAAATATAAATTTTAACGTGAATGTGAATAAATAAAATATTCATTTGCAAACCAGATGGTTTGTTTATGTGCACTTATTTGAAGGACATTGATCGGGTCGATAAATTTTACACATCGCCCAACTGCACAAATAAAATCTGTGTTTGATTGTTTGAAACCCTACACGGGTGTTGGGATGATATTTGACGTACACTAATCCCGATTGTTTAGTTGTGTGTCGATCGATTGATTGACAGACTGTTATAAGCGTTGAATATTTATATTTGATGCTTATACAGTGTAGAATGCACTTTGGATGATGGTTGATTATTCATCGTTGTTGATATATGCATGTGTTGTAGAAAATCCATATAATTAACATTATATGGTAATTGATTGGGCCTCATTCCAGTATTTGAAAAAGAAATATTTGAAAAAGAAATATTTGAAAAAGAAATATTTGAAAAAGAAATATTTGAAATAGAATATTTGAAAATAAAGGAATATATGAAGCCGTGTTGATTAGATTGACGCCATTTTGACGTGAACGATATTTATATCGATTTTAAACGATTTCGAAATGAATTGAATTGAAAACGAATTCAAAGTGAATTGAAAACGATTTCGAAATAAAGTGAATTGAAAACGATTTCGAAATGAAGTGAATTGAAAACGAATTCGAAATGAATTGAATTGAAAACGATTTCGAAATGAATTGAATTGAAAGCGATTTCGAAATGAATTGAATTGAAAACGAATTCAAATTGAATTGAAAACGATTTCGAAATGAATTGAATTGAAAACGATTTCGAAATGAATTGAAAACGATTTCGAAATGAATTGAAATTGAAACGAATTCAAATTGAATTGAAATTTGAATTGAATAGAAATGAATTTTAAAACGAATTTATAGAGAAGAATTCAATTTTGCTTTGAATTGAAATGGATGTTGAAATAGATTTTGAAAACGAATTTTAAAACTATTTATATAATTCGTTTTAAATAGAAATCGACGAAATATATATTATATATATTATATATATAATATAATGGCCTGAATAGAACGCGCCGCGCCGCGGCAGTTCGTGAATTTCGACCATTTATTTCAAACGGACATTACGGGAGATCCGACCGTCGGATTCTCCTAAAACCGGAACCGTTGGGTTCGTATCGAAAAGAGCTTTCTAAGGAATGTTAGAAATTTGAAATCTAACGGTTGGATTTGGAGATACGTCCAAATCAAATTCGAAAAAGGTCGCTGTAAGTGCAGTTCGATGGCCGTTAATGGAAATCGACTGTACGGGCCTTGATAAAATTATTAAAAATAGTAATAATTTGTGTAAAATCATAAGAAATGATTTGTGAAAGTTTGGGATGAAAAACTCCATATTTGAAAAGATAAAAATAGATTTTTATCGAAATGAACTAGTTTTGAACTAGAATTATAATTCTATTTATTTTTAAATAAATAAATTGAATTTGAAATGGTTTTGAAAATAACCAAAATTTCCAATGATTGCATTGGAGTGGATTTGAATCGAAATTGTCTTCGGAATATTTCGATGTTGGAATTCGTGATATTACAGGTGTTGTTATGGAAATTTGAAAGATATATATTTATATCGTTATTTCCAATACGACATTTGTTAGTCGTAGAATTCGATATTGAATATAAGCCGATATATTTTCTATTCAGAGCCTTGTATTGAATATCGAATGTGATTTGGGTTTGTCGTGAATGGTGTCTTCACTAACACTGTTCTTGAACCCAGTTGAGAAATGATTAAATCTTTTTATTTAGATTTAATGAAGTGTACCAATTAAATAATATTTAATTGGAATTGAATTGATATTGATTTTTGGGTTTATCGTGAACAGTGTTTTAAATAACACTTGTTCTTTAACCCGATAATTAATGAATGTGATTTGGGTTTGTCGTGAATGGTGTCTTCACTAACACTGTTCTTGAACCCAGTTGAGAAAAGATTAAATCTTTTCATTTAGATTTAATGAAGTGTACCAATTAAATAATATTTAATTGGAATTGAATTGATATTGATTTTTGGGTTTATCGTGAACAGTGTTTTAAATAACACTTGTTCTTTAACCCGATAATTAATGGGATGTGATTTGGGTTTATCGTGAACCGTGTTTTAAATGACACTGATTCTTTAACCCAGTCGAAGATTAAAACTAAGTGGAGTTTTAATGAATCTTTAATTAGATTGAAAAGATCGAGAATGGAGTATCACCAGTTTTGCTCCAGGCGATAGTTAAATCTTTAATTAGATTTGAACGTGAAATTTAGAAACTAACTGTCGGTTAGCCAAGCAGAAGGGTTTTCTGGATATTGATCTGATGTTGGTTTCGGCCTTCGGGGTTAATATTTGGGGAATTATTCTCTTGATTAATTTACGGTTAGTGGCTAATGAATTGGAATGAGGCGTATGTTGTGTTTGTGTAACACTTTTATAAAATATACGCGAGTTATTCGGGAAGACCGGGTTTATCCCATTCTGAATAACTGATACGACGATAAGTCGAAGATGAAGACGATGGTCGAAGACCGGAAGTCTTCACGTCGTTTGGGTGGTAACTGATGATCTTGATTGGGCTGTACACCCAAGAAGATGGAAACAGTTAGTGATCGTCCAGACGTACGTGGAGATCGATGGATATGCGGGGTACTAGGTGCCTCCGGTTTCGTTCAGACCCAGGACGGACTTGTAAATGGACTGTGTGTCTGACATCGGATTTCATTCTGTGTGACTGATATCGGTTGCATAGGATGGTTTGCCTGTGTGGCATGCTAAGATGCAAATGATCAAGGCTTCTGTTGAAAAGCAAAGTCTTGTGGTGATGATCAAAGCACGGCCTTTGTGGCGTAGCTTTGTGTAACGTTTACCTCGCGTGTTTCACACCAGGTATGAACCAAAAACGGGAGACGGACCTCAGGGAGGACTTGCGTTTCTTTCTAGCTAGAAGTGGCGTCAGTGGTTTTACACGCCCTGACGAGTTTGACTTATGTGGTTGTTGCTGTTGCGAGGCGCCTCGGTTATATCGGTTTCGGCCGATGCATTCTGGTCGGCTGACGGACCAGACTTACACCCCATAGGGTGGGGAAACGTAGTGTTCAGGCATTTTAATCCACATCGGTGGACCGGCCCTGACGATCCAAAGGCTTGACAGAGTACTTGCCTGAGGGGCGGGCTAGAGCGTCTCGAATCGGTTGAGGACTATCTTTTGCCTCGGTTCATAGACGGAAATCCAATTTCCAAATACGTGCCATTTGCGGTTTTATTTGTAAACCTATTTATGGCGACATAGTGGCATGGGACGCTCATGTCGCCTATGATTGATACTTATGATTCGAAGTTGTTTTATACACTATGCACTTATATTAGTATCAAATGATTTGTTTTAAACGTATCAAGCATTCTTTGGTTGTTATAAGGGAAAACCCTATCCTCGACTGCGTTGCATTGTGTGATGGGACCTGGGTCTTATAACAGCTCCATTTTTCTTTATTTAGCATTGCGCTGTTGTTTTATGCACTGGTATTCTTGGGAGGAAACCCGTTCCGTGTTATACGGCGTGGTCCCTTGATTTACCTATCTTTAAAAATAAAGATTAATAACTGTTTTAGTTCTCACACCAGTCACATGACTGACCTGGAGTTTATTGTTTTAACCTAAACTCTGGGTGCCCTTATTTTCGACACGGGCAGCTAGTAGTTTTGGTTTTGCAGATTTATATTCACAGGATCCTGGTTTACAGCTGGAATGATATCCGGAAAGCTTTGTATCCGTATATCTCTTCTAGTTGTGTATTTCATTATTTTCCGCTGCGATGTATTTAAATGTAATTTAAATCTCTGATATTTCTGTGTAATATTCATTTATACTCTGTATATTCTTGTAATCTGGTGCATTGTTGTAATATACAGTGAAATGTTCTTCTGTATGCGTTCTGTTGTGGTTTGTTCTCGAACTATCCGACGTTTTCCTTTACGGGGAGGTTGCGGGTCTTTACAACTGACTTCCTCTTCATCGACAAAAAGGCCTCGCTTATCCAGATCTTCATACTGATAAGCCATGTATTTCATTTCAGTAAAAGGAAGCTTCACATGCCCCATTACACTACTTTGGTACTTTCTTTGAAGCCCATTAATAAACCTCAGATTCTTCCTCTTCGGATTTTGAATTAGATGAGGGGCAAAGTGAGAAAGTTCATTGAATTTCTTATGATATTCTGGAATGGTCATATCCCCTTGTATCAAATAACAGAATTCATCACATAACCGCTCAGTTGCTTCTGGAGGTGTAAATCTTTCACTTAAAATCTCTTTGAATCTATCCCAGGTGATATCACCTTCTGGATTATCTTTAATAACCGTTTCCCACTAGATTAAAGCTTCATCTTTGAGTGCCCAGGAAGCCACTAATCTTCTCTGATCATCTCTCAGCTGGAAACGCTCAAAAATTCTTTCAGCAGAACTCATCCAAGCTTGAGTTTGAATAATCGATTCATTGCCCGAGAATTGTACTCCACCCAGATTTCGATATCTCTTAAATAGAGCTTCTAGATCTGGTTTTGTATTCCTTCTTCTGTTTCTGACACTTATTTTCTAGTTCTTCTGCAAATAGCAGACCAAGTGTCAGGTCAACAGAAAAGATATTTTAAAGCATAGAAACATATACTTGAGTGTAAATGCATCTATCGAGGTGTATTTCATTCTTCTATACTCATACTAGGATATTACTGATCCTATCTGTAATGAGTTACTCGTCCTAGAACACTACTGGTTCTATTTCTGACTAGTTCGTTAATATGTTATATTCCAGAACTAAGCTTAACCAAAGCTCTGATACCACGTTGTGACGACCCCAAAACCTCGTACGATAGTGGCAAGGGTAATCTTTGGAATATAACACATAAACAGATAACAGCAGAACAAAATTAAATAAATACACCAGATAATGTTCAAATAACACACTGGATAAACATAGTCATCAGAGTTATACAATATACAGGATCATACTTAGCACAAAATACAGTTCAGCTATACATTAATGTCTACAGCGAAAAAAAAAACATAATATGTACAACAGGAGCTGAACAGCATAAAAAGAGATAAATGGTAGAATCCATCTTCAGCTCCAGCTATCCAGAAAGAGCCTGCTAAAACCTGAATACAAGGCTACCTGTGTAGAAAGAGGGGCACCCGAGTTTGCAGGTGAAACAAACTACGAGTCAATCATGGGATTGGTACGAGAAATCTAGTTAACATATTTTATAATATGGCCAATCACAGGACCACACCACTTTCGTGGAACGGGTTTACTCCATTGGATTTTCAGTGCTTTAAAACAAGTAAATCTTTTAAACATCGCAATGTTTTTTATAAAAATGAAGCCATTATAAGACTCAGTTTCCATCACACAATGCAACACAAATCGGAGGATAGAGTTTTTACCTTATAATGGCCAAGATATGTTTGTGTAACAACCCGTAAAATGCGAGCCAGTTTGAAATTTTTATTTTGGCAATTTTAGCGAATTCTGATTATTTAATATGAATTATTTTAAATAATATCGACGAGAAATTTATTTTGAATATAATTCGAACGTATATATTATACGCGTCGTCGTTAGAATATAAATAATTATATATAATTATAAATAGAATTGAAAATGGCGCGGTAGTTCGATAATTCGATTTCAAACTTCAATTGAATGTACCGGGTGCAAAACAATCCGGATTTTAGTGAAACCAAAAATAATGGAATCTAATAGTGAATATCTTTCCAACGAATCCGAGAAATCAAGATTTCATATCGGGAATCAAAAGATATGTCCAGTTGAAAATTCTGAATAGTCGCTATGGAATTCAGGCCCTTAAAAATGGACATTTTGCAAATGACCTCGGATTTCGACGAAACCACTTTTGTTGGGTCCGCAGTGTAAAGTTATTGCTAGATTTCAAATTTCATAATTTTTCGAATCAATATGTGAGCGTGGTAAAGGAAAACGTGTTTTGACCATTTCAGTTGATTTTAATCGACTGGAAATTGGTCATTTTTCAAACGGTCTCAGGATTCGATGAAACTAGTTTTGTTAGGACCGTATCGTCGATACGAAGCTAGAAAATATTTTTCTGGAATTTTTCTAGTTAGTATGTGACCCCGGTAATTTGAAATGTACGTTTAAAATTCAATATAGTGATTTAAATGAAAATTCAAAAGGAAACTGATTGTAACGATCAAATCAGCTAGCGATACATATCCCATTGTGTTCGGAATGGGGGTAAAACGCTATGGACGACAGGCGGTGGACCTCGTTTCGAGATCGTATGTAAAAGTCAACCCTTGTGCATAATTAAATAATTAAATAATAAAATAAAAAAACAAAAAAAACTACCTTTCCCCCTTTTCTTCTTCAATTGGCCCCCCCCCCCGATCAGTTATTCACGAAACAAAAAAAAAAAAAAAAAAAAAAAAACCCTAACCCTAAAAGCATCGCGCCGCCGCCCCCTGATGCCGAACCCTTCGCTGAAGCCCGCCTCGTCTTCCCTCCTCCCCCCAGGCACCGCACGAGCCATCGAGCAGAAGCAGCCCCCTCGTCGAAGCCTCGAACCACCGCCGCGACGTCTCAGAATCTCCGAACGCCGCCCTCGACTCCCCTCCTACCCTTCGCAAACCACAGTGAGTTTTTTTTTTTTTTTTTTTTTAGTTAATTTATTTTCATTTTTATTTCTGATTTACAAAACTGTTTTTTTTTAGAAGTTATATTACTGTTTTTTTTTTTTAGATTTTAAAACAGAAATTTTTAAAGTAAATAAAAACTGTTTTAAAAGAAAAAAAAACAGAAATTTTTAAAGTAAATAAAAACAGAAAATTTTAAAGTAAATAAAAACAGAAATTTTTAAAGTAAATAAAAACAGAATTTTTAAAAAGATTTTAAAAACTGCATGTTTTTAAAAAGAAGTTAAAACAGAAATTTTTAAAAAGAAGTTAAAACAGAAATTTATAAAAGAGTTTTAAAAACTGTTTTGAAGAATTATTTAAAAACTGCATTTTTTAAGAAAATAAAAACTGCATTTATTTAAAAGAAAAAAAACTGCATTTTTTTTTAAAAAGTAAAAACTGCATTTTTGAAAAAAGTAAAAACTGCAATTTTAAAAGGTAAAAACTGCATTTTTGAAAGAAGGCAAAACTGCATTTTAAAAAGAAATCAAAAACTGTTTTAAAAGAAATCAAAACAGAAATTTTAAAAAGTAAAAACTGCATTTTTAATAAGAGTAAAACTGCATTTTTAATAAAAGAAAAACTGCAATAAAGAATAAAGAAAAAACTGCATTTTTGATAGATAAAAAAAACTGCATTTATTTTAAAGATAAAAACTGCATTTATTTAAAAGAAAAAAAAGATTATAAAAGCAGTTTTGAAAGAATAATAAAAATATAATCTTTATATTTAATAGCGAAGTCAAAGTGCAATCTTTATATATTGAATAACATAGTGAAATTCGATTTTTACCTATGTAGAGGATACAGTCAACGAAAGCAACAAGAAGGACAAGTAGGCGAAGTTTCTATTAAGGAAATCAATCGTGTGAGTGGATAGCTATTGGTGAGGATTTCTCACTCTTCAATTTCTTTTTAAAATTTTATATATATGTGTTGAAAGTGGAAGTGAATTGCTATATATAAATATCTATATATATATATATATATATACGCCCCTCGTCCACAAACCATGGACGATATTTATTGGTTGAAATTGTTGTGAAAATTGATTGATAGCGAAGTGAAATAACATATATATGAAGAGTGAAATTTATATATATAGCGAAGTGAAATAACATATATATGAAGAGTGAAATTTATATATATAGCGAAGTGAAATAACATATATATGAAGGGTGAAATTTATATATATAGCGAAGTGAAATAACATATATATGAAGAGTGAAATTTATATATATATATAGCGAAGTGAATATCGAATATATTGAAAGTGAAAATATCGAATATATTGAAAGTGAAAATATTCGAATTGAAAACAATGTATATGAAATATTCGAATTGAAAACGATATATATATATATGTATGAAATAAAAACAATGTATATGAAATATTCGAATTGAAAACGATATATATATATATATGAAGTGAAAACGATATATATATTGAAAGTGAAAATATCGAATATATCGAAAGTGAAAATATTGAATATATTGAAAGTGAAAATATTGAATATATTGAAAGTGAAAATATCGAATATATTGAAAGTGAGAATATTGAATATATTGAAAGTGAAAGTATCGAATATATTGAAAATGAATATATCGTATATATTGAAAAATGAATATATCGTATGTATTGAAAATGAAAATATCGTATATAGTGAAAGGTGAATATATATATATATATATATATATATATGAATTGAAAACGATGTATATGAAATATATATATGAATTGAAAACGATGTATATGAAATATATATATGAATTGAAAACGATGTATATGAAATATATATATGAATTGAAAACGATGTATATGAAATATTCGAATTGAAAACGATGTATATGAAATATTCGAATTGAAAACGATGTATATGAAATATTCGAATTGAACTGAATAGAAAACGAATTCGAATTGAATTGAATAGAAAACGAATTCGAAATGAATTGAATAGAAAACGAATTCGAATTGAATTGAATAGAAAACGAATTCGAATTGAATTGAATAGAAAACGAATTCGAATTGAATTGAATAGAAAACGAATTCGAATTGAATTGAATAGAAAACGAATTCGAATTGAATTGAATAGAAAACGAATTCGAATTGAATTGAATAGAAAACGAATTCGAATTGAATTGAATAGAAAACGAATTCGAATTGAATTGAATAGAAAACGAATTCGAATTGAATTGAATAGAAAACGAATTCGAATTGAATTGAATAGAAAACGAATTCGAATTGAATTGAATAGAAAACGAATTCGAATTGAATTGAATAGAAAATGAATTCGAAATGAATTGAATTGAAAACGAATTCGAATTGAATTGAAATTTGAATTGAATAGAAATGAATTTTAAAACGAATCTATAAAGAAGAATTCAATTGTGATTTGAATTGAAAAGGAAGTTGAAAATGTTTTTGAAACGAATTCAAAACTATTTATATAATTCGTTTTAAATAGAAATCGACGAACTATATATTATATATATTATATATATAATATAATGGCCTGAATAGAACGCGCCGCGCCGCGGCAGTTCGCGAATTTCGACCATTGACTTCGAACGGACATTACGGGAGATCCGACCGTCGGATTCTCCTGAAATCAGAACCGTTGGGTTCGTATCGAAAAGAGCTTTCTAAGGAATATTAGAAATTTGAAATCTAACGGTTGGATTTGGAGATACGTCCAAATCAAATTCGGAAAAGGTCGCTGTAAGTGCAGTTCGATGGCCATTGATGGAAATCGACCGTACAGGCCTTGATAAAATTATTAAAAATAGTAATAATTTGTGTAAAATCATAAGAAATGATTTGTGAAGAATTGGGATGAAAAACTCCATATTTGAAAAGATAAAAATAGATTTTTATCGAAATGAACTAGTTTTGAACTAGAATTATAATTCTATTTATTTTTGAATAAATAAATTGAATTCGAAAAGGGTTTTGAAAATAACCAAAATTTCCAATGATCGCATTGGAATGGGTTTGAATCGAAATTGTCTTCGGAATATTTCGATGTTGGATTTCGTGATGATACAGATGTTGTTATGGAAATTTGAAAGATATATATTTATATCGTTATTTCCAATACGACATTTGTTAGTCGTAGAATTCGATATTGAATATAAGCCGATATATTTTCTATTCAGAGCCTTGTATTGAATATCGAATGTGATTTGGGTTTATCGTGAACAGTGTTTTAAATAACACTCGTTCTTTAACCCGATAATTAATGGAATGTGACTTTGGGTTTATCGCGAACCGTGTTTTTAGATGACACTGATTCTTTAACCCAGTCACAGATTAAAACTAAGTGGAGTTTTAATGAATCTTTAATTAGATTGAAAAGATCGAGAATGGAGTATCACCAGTTTTGCTCCAGGCGATAGTTAAATCTTTAATTAGATTTGAACGTGAAATTTAGAAACTAACTGTCGGTTAGCCAAGCAGAATGGTTTTCTGGATATTGATCTGATGTTGGTTTCGGCCTTCGGGGTTAATATTTGGGGAATTATTCTCTTGATTAATTTACGGTTAGTGACTAATGAATTGGAATGAGGCGTATGTTAAATTTGATTGATTGATGGTTTGGATTGTGCTCGACCAGTTTATGAGCAGAATATGCTTTTACATTTAGCATTGGGTTGGGTTGAAAATATCTGTGTGCTAACGCCTTGTGAAACACTTCACGATTTGACGATAAGGTGTTTAGCGATGTTGTGTTCATTTCAAATTTAACGAATGATTGTGAAATGATATTTTTCTTAAGTGAAAAGAAATGTATTCCCGATTTTGGACAGGGAATGTTTTATAAAAATGTTTTATAAAACAGAAAGGATTTCGAGGCCCAAAACCCGATGATTTCTAAAGTGATTTAGAAATGTATTATATGTTACATTGTGATTATTATGTTGTGAAATGATTTTCCCTACTTCGGGATATGAAATGATTTAGTATGTGACTAAAGATTCGGGTAACCCTGAGACTAAAAGTATGGGTGAGAGGGCGGTGTATGCTCTCCTGAGTGGGAGGTGCATCGTCGGTGTAGCCTACTCCTATGTGGGGTAGGTGCACATATATATATCGAGTTGCGAGGTGCGTACCCTTTGCCTTGTCGATGGGGAGCACGATATTTGGTTGCATACTTGTTTGTATGCATTGTTATGTTTTGGAATTCATATTTCCAAATGATTTGATTTGAGATCCCGAAGTGAAATCTACTTTGATATAGAAAGTTAGATATGTATTTCAAATGATTTGAAATAAGAAATCGGGAATAAAATCCAAAGGAATAATTTCTGTAAATTGAATTGGATTTGGAAAATCTAAGTGTGGTGATTAATCTAAATGGGTAGATTGGGATATTGCATGTTGATTGATGCATAGTAGATCCATATATCTATATTGATTGTTGTTTATACACTGGCTTTCATGGGGGTAAACCCGTTCCGCGAAAGTGGCGTGGTCCCGTGATTTGCCTTATTTTTGAACAAAGTTAACAACTGTTTTTGAGTTCTCACACCAGTCCCATGACTGACCTGTAGTTTGCTTTTCCCTTGCGAACTCGGGTGCCCCTATTTTCCACACGGGCAGTCGAGTAGTTTTATTTTGCAGATGTTTTGAGCAGGATTCTGGATTGAAGCTTTAAGCTGTGTCCAGACATTTACAGTCTTCCGCTGTGTAGTTTATATTTCCGCTGTGCACTGTTTTACATTTATGTAAATTTATCTTCCGCTGTGTATTATATTTCGATATACTCTGATATTCTGTACTCTGATGTAACATTATTATGATGTTTATTGAAGTCTTCTGTTATTTGTTCTGATGTGTTGTATACCCAAAGTTAGCGTATGCGGGATTCGAACGGTCTTGGTCGGTTTAACGATCGATTAGGTCCGGGCGAAATCCGTGTCGTTACAACGTGGTATCAGAGCTTTGGTTAAACTCAAATCTTTGGGGTACAACTCGTTAGAACAGAAAAAGGCTCATCAGAGGTAGGATTAGTAATGTCCTATAAAAGAATCCTCATTAGAGATAGAATCAGTAGCATTCTAGAATGAGTGACTCGTTAGAGATGGGGTTAGAAATGCCCCAGAATGAGTCGAGAGTTATTTGTTTATAAATAACGTATTTGTGATTATATATATAATCTGATTTTAGAAAATATGATTTTAAATATATAAAATTATATATTTGAAAATATAATCAATTAATTGATTGATGTTTGTGTTGTTTGTTTAATTGTTTGATAATTTTGAATCATTATGCCTAACTGAATCAAATAGTAAACTATATTGAAATTTGGTTGCAAATGCATGCATATACTTGCACTTACATTGAACAGGTCATAGCAAGGAGGCTAGAGCAGAGAATAAAATTTGTTTGCCCGACAAATAGGTACATGTTTACTACATGATTTACTGTTTTGTTTGGGTGATGATGATTTTGTGAGCCTATTGGCTAGCCGCTTGGCTTTTTCTTTTTCTTTTTGAGATCTGAAGGACCGGGGAAGCTATTTGAAATTCCCCGATGCTCCCGGTGCAGGGGAGGTTATGGCGAAATTTTTCAAAAATTTAGGGTGTTAGCCAAATTTTTGAAATTTTGAAAATTCTCAGAAACTAAAGAGTTGGAGAATGGAAGCCAGATCGAACGTAGAGTTGAATAATCAAACCACTTTCGACTTTGTTCCTTTTCGGGGACGAAAAGTTTTAAGTGGGGGAGATTGTAACAACCCGTAAAATGCGAGCCAGTTTGAAATTTTTATTTTGGCAATTTTAGCGAATTCTGATTATTTAATATGAATTATTTTAAATAATATCGACGAGAAATTTATTTTGAATATAATTCGAACGTATATATTATACGCGTCGTCGTTAGAATATAAATAATTATATATAATTATAAATAGAATTGAAAATGGCGCGGTAGTTCGATAATTCGATTTCAAACTTCAATTGAATGTACCGGGTGCAAAACAATCCGGATTTTAGTGAAACCAAAAATAATGGAATCTAATAGTGAATATCTTTCCAACGAATCCGAGAAATCAAGATTTCATATCGGGAATCAAAAGATATGTCCAGTTGAAAATTCTGAATAGTCGCTATGGAATTCAGGCCCTTAAAAATGGACATTTTGCAAATGACCTCGGATTTCGACGAAACCACTTTTGTTGGGTCCGCAGTGTAAAGTTATTGCTAGATTTCAAATTTCATAATTTTTCGAATCAATATGTGAGCGTGGTAAAGGAAAACGTGTTTTGACCATTTCAGTTGATTTTAATCGACTGGAAATTGGTCATTTTTCAAACGGTCTCAGGATTCGACGAAACTAGTTTTGTTAGGACCGTATCGTCGATACGAAGCTAGAAAATATTTTTCTGGAATTTTTCTAGTTAGTATGTGACCCCGGTAATTTGAAATGTACGTTTAAAATTCAATATAGTGATTTAAATGAAAATTCAAAAGGAAACTGATTGTAACGATCAAATCAGCTAGCGATACATATCCCATTGTGTTCGGAATGGGGGTAAAACGCTATGGACGACAGGCGGTGGACCTCGTTTCGAGATCGTATGTAAAAGTCAACCCTTGTGCATAATTAAATAATTAAATAATAAAATAAAAAAACAAAAAAAACTACCTTTCCCCCTTTTCTTCTTCAATTGGCCCCCCCCCCCGATCAGTTATTCACGAAACAAAAAAAAAAAAAAAAAAAAAAAAACCCTAACCCTAAAAGCATCGCGCCGCCGCCCCCTGATGCCGAACCCTTCGCTGAAGCCCGCCTCGTCTTCCCTCCTCCCCCCAGGCACCGCACGAGCCATCGAGCAGAAGCAGCCCCCTCGTCGAAGCCTCGAACCACCGCCGCGACGTCTCAGAATCTCCGAACGCCGCCCTCGACTCCCCTCCTACCCTTCGCAAACCACAGTGAGTTTTTTTTTTTTTTTTTTTTTAGTTAATTTATTTTCATTTTTATTTCTGATTTACAAAACTGTTTTTTTTTAGAAGTTATATTACTGTTTTTTTTTTTTAGATTTTAAAACAGAAATTTTTAAAGTAAATAAAAACTGTTTTAAAAGAAAAAAAAACAGAAATTTTTAAAGTAAATAAAAACAGAAAATTTTAAAGTAAATAAAAACAGAAATTTTTAAAGTAAATAAAAACAGAATTTTTAAAAAGATTTTAAAAACTGCATGTTTTTAAAAAGAAGTTAAAACAGAAATTTTTAAAAAGAAGTTAAAACAGAAATTTATAAAAGAGTTTTAAAAACTGTTTTGAAGAATTATTTAAAAACTGCATTTTTTAAGAAAATAAAAACTGCATTTATTTAAAAGAAAAAAAACTGCATTTTTTTTTAAAAAGTAAAAACTGCATTTTTGAAAAAAGTAAAAACTGCAATTTTAAAAGGTAAAAACTGCATTTTTGAAAGAAGGCAAAACTGCATTTTAAAAAGAAATCAAAAACTGTTTTAAAAGAAATCAAAACAGAAATTTTAAAAAGTAAAAACTGCATTTTTAATAAGAGTAAAACTGCATTTTTAATAAAAGAAAAACTGCAATAAAGAATAAAGAAAAAACTGCATTTTTGATAGATAAAAAAAACTGCATTTATTTTAAAGATAAAAACTGCATTTATTTAAAAGAAAAAAAAGATTATAAAAGCAGTTTTGAAAGAATAATAAAAATATAATCTTTATATTTAATAGCGAAGTCAAAGTGCAATCTTTATATATTGAATAACATAGTGAAATTCGATTTTTACCTATGTAGAGGATACAGTCAACGAAAGCAACAAGAAGGACAAGTAGGCGAAGTTTCTATTAAGGAAATCAATCGTGTGAGTGGATAGCTATTGGTGAGGATTTCTCACTCTTCAATTTCTTTTTAAAATTTTATATATATGTGTTGAAAGTGGAAGTGAATTGCTATATATAAATATCTATATATATATATATATATATACGCCCCTCGTCCACAAACCATGGACGATATTTATTGGTTGAAATTGTTGTGAAAATTGATTGATAGCGAAGTGAAATAACATATATATGAAGAGTGAAATTTATATATATAGCGAAGTGAAATAACATATATATGAAGAGTGAAATTTATATATATAGCGAAGTGAAATAACATATATATGAAGGGTGAAATTTATATATATAGCGAAGTGAAATAACATATATATGAAGAGTGAAATTTATATATATATATAGCGAAGTGAATATCGAATATATTGAAAGTGAAAATATCGAATATATTGAAAGTGAAAATATTCGAATTGAAAACAATGTATATGAAATATTCGAATTGAAAACGATATATATATATATGTATGAAATAAAAACAATGTATATGAAATATTCGAATTGAAAACGATATATATATATATATGAAGTGAAAACGATATATATATTGAAAGTGAAAATATCGAATATATCGAAAGTGAAAATATTGAATATATTGAAAGTGAAAATATTGAATATATTGAAAGTGAAAATATCGAATATATTGAAAGTGAGAATATTGAATATATTGAAAGTGAAAGTATCGAATATATTGAAAATGAATATATCGTATATATTGAAAAATGAATATATCGTATGTATTGAAAATGAAAATATCGTATATAGTGAAAGGTGAATATATATATATATATATATATATATGAATTGAAAACGATGTATATGAAATATATATATGAATTGAAAACGATGTATATGAAATATATATATGAATTGAAAACGATGTATATGAAATATATATATGAATTGAAAACGATGTATATGAAATATTCGAATTGAAAACGATGTATATGAAATATTCGAATTGAAAACGATGTATATGAAATATTCGAATTGAACTGAATAGAAAACGAATTCGAATTGAATTGAATAGAAAACGAATTCGAAATGAATTGAATAGAAAACGAATTCGAATTGAATTGAATAGAAAACGAATTCGAATTGAATTGAATAGAAAACGAATTCGAATTGAATTGAATAGAAAACGAATTCGAATTGAATTGAATAGAAAACGAATTCGAATTGAATTGAATAGAAAACGAATTCGAATTGAATTGAATAGAAAACGAATTCGAATTGAATTGAATAGAAAACGAATTCGAATTGAATTGAATAGAAAACGAATTCGAATTGAATTGAATAGAAAACGAATTCGAATTGAATTGAATAGAAAACGAATTCGAATTGAATTGAATAGAAAACGAATTCGAATTGAATTGAATAGAAA
This sequence comes from Allium sativum, assembly GCA_030737875.1. Lineage (NCBI taxonomy): Eukaryota > Viridiplantae > Streptophyta > Magnoliopsida > Asparagales > Amaryllidaceae > Allium > Allium sativum. Next base: position 842,981,609 of record CM060912.1, on the reverse strand, counting down.
ATGAATTCGAAATGAATTGAATTGAAAACGAATTCGAATTGAATTGAAATTTGAATTGAATAGAAATGAATTTTAAAACGAATCTATAAAGAAGAATTCAATTGTGATTTGAATTGAAAAGGAAGTTGAAAATGTTTTTGAAACGAATTCAAAACTATTTATATAATTCGTTTTAAATAGAAATCGACGAACTATATATTATATATATTATATATATAATATAATGGCCTGAATAGAACGCGCCGCGCCGCGGCAGTTCGCGAATTTCGACCATTGACTTCGAACGGACATTACGGGAGATCCGACCGTCGGATTCTCCTGAAATCAGAACCGTTGGGTTCGTATCGAAAAGAGCTTTCTAAGGAATATTAGAAATTTGAAATCTAACGGTTGGATTTGGAGATACGTCCAAATCAAATTCGGAAAAGGTCGCTGTAAGTGCAGTTCGATGGCCATTGATGGAAATCGACCGTACAGGCCTTGATAAAATTATTAAAAATAGTAATAATTTGTGTAAAATCATAAGAAATGATTTGTGAAGAATTGGGATGAAAAACTCCATATTTGAAAAGATAAAAATAGATTTTTATCGAAATGAACTAGTTTTGAACTAGAATTATAATTCTATTTATTTTTGAATAAATAAATTGAATTCGAAAAGGGTTTTGAAAATAACCAAAATTTCCAATGATCGCATTGGAATGGGTTTGAATCGAAATTGTCTTCGGAATATTTCGATGTTGGATTTCGTGATGATACAGATGTTGTTATGGAAATTTGAAAGATATATATTTATATCGTTATTTCCAATACGACATTTGTTAGTCGTAGAATTCGATATTGAATATAAGCCGATATATTTTCTATTCAGAGCCTTGTATTGAATATCGAATGTGATTTGGGTTTATCGTGAACAGTGTTTTAAATAACACTCGTTCTTTAACCCGATAATTAATGGAATGTGACTTTGGGTTTATCGCGAACCGTGTTTTTAGATGACACTGATTCTTTAACCCAGTCACAGATTAAAACTAAGTGGAGTTTTAATGAATCTTTAATTAGATTGAAAAGATCGAGAATGGAGTATCACCAGTTTTGCTCCAGGCGATAGTTAAATCTTTAATTAGATTTGAACGTGAAATTTAGAAACTAACTGTCGGTTAGCCAAGCAGAATGGTTTTCTGGATATTGATCTGATGTTGGTTTCGGCCTTCGGGGTTAATATTTGGGGAATTATTCTCTTGATTAATTTACGGTTAGTGACTAATGAATTGGAATGAGGCGTATGTTAAATTTGATTGATTGATGGTTTGGATTGTGCTCGACCAGTTTATGAGCAGAATATGCTTTTACATTTAGCATTGGGTTGGGTTGAAAATATCTGTGTGCTAACGCCTTGTGAAACACTTCACGATTTGACGATAAGGTGTTTAGCGATGTTGTGTTCATTTCAAATTTAACGAATGATTGTGAAATGATATTTTTCTTAAGTGAAAAGAAATGTATTCCCGATTTTGGACAGGGAATGTTTTATAAAAATGTTTTATAAAACAGAAAGGATTTCGAGGCCCAAAACCCGATGATTTCTAAAGTGATTTAGAAATGTATTATATGTTACATTGTGATTATTATGTTGTGAAATGATTTTCCCTACTTCGGGATATGAAATGATTTAGTATGTGACTAAAGATTCGGGTAACCCTGAGACTAAAAGTATGGGTGAGAGGGCGGTGTATGCTCTCCTGAGTGGGAGGTGCATCGTCGGTGTAGCCTACTCCTATGTGGGGTAGGTGCACATATATATATCGAGTTGCGAGGTGCGTACCCTTTGCCTTGTCGATGGGGAGCACGATATTTGGTTGCATACTTGTTTGTATGCATTGTTATGTTTTGGAATTCATATTTCCAAATGATTTGATTTGAGATCCCGAAGTGAAATCTACTTTGATATAGAAAGTTAGATATGTATTTCAAATGATTTGAAATAAGAAATCGGGAATAAAATCCAAAGGAATAATTTCTGTAAATTGAATTGGATTTGGAAAATCTAAGTGTGGTGATTAATCTAAATGGGTAGATTGGGATATTGCATGTTGATTGATGCATAGTAGATCCATATATCTATATTGATTGTTGTTTATACACTGGCTTTCATGGGGGTAAACCCGTTCCGCGAAAGTGGCGTGGTCCCGTGATTTGCCTTATTTTTGAACAAAGTTAACAACTGTTTTTGAGTTCTCACACCAGTCCCATGACTGACCTGTAGTTTGCTTTTCCCTTGCGAACTCGGGTGCCCCTATTTTCCACACGGGCAGTCGAGTAGTTTTATTTTGCAGATGTTTTGAGCAGGATTCTGGATTGAAGCTTTAAGCTGTGTCCAGACATTTACAGTCTTCCGCTGTGTAGTTTATATTTCCGCTGTGCACTGTTTTACATTTATGTAAATTTATCTTCCGCTGTGTATTATATTTCGATATACTCTGATATTCTGTACTCTGATGTAACATTATTATGATGTTTATTGAAGTCTTCTGTTATTTGTTCTGATGTGTTGTATACCCAAAGTTAGCGTATGCGGGATTCGAACGGTCTTGGTCGGTTTAACGATCGATTAGGTCCGGGCGAAATCCGTGTCGTTACAGTTTGATATGAATTAAAACAAAAGCATTTGGTATTATTACTAGTATTTACATATTTCAAAAACAATTTCAGATCATAAGTATCAATCATAGACGACATTAATGCCCCATACCACTATGTCGCCATATATAGGAATACAATCAAAACTGCACATGTCGTATTTAGAAATTGGATTTCCGTCATGAACCAAGGCAAAAGATAGTCCTTACCAAATTCGAGACGCTCTAGCCCGTGTCTCAGGATCAGATCTCGAGTGACCCTTGGAGTGACAGGGCCGGTCCGCCGATGTGGATTAAAATGCCTGAACACTGCGTTTCCCCGCCCTTTGGGGCGTCAATGAGCCAAATGACTCCATTGGCTCCGCATAGTCACCGATATATCCGAGGCGATTCGCAACAGCAACAACCACACAGGTGGAAATAATATTAATGTCAGGGCTGGTAGGCCACTGACACCACCCTAGTTAGAAGGAAACGCATGCCCTCCCGGAGGTCCTCTCCCGTTTCTGGTTCATACCGGGGTGTGAGGCTCGCGAATCAACGTTATACACAAAGCTATGCCACACAGGCCGTGCTTCGATCATCAACCACAAGGCTTTGCTTTTTCAACAGAAGCCTTGATCATTTGCCACTTAGGCATGCCACACAGGCAGTTCACTCCATGCGATTGATTTCTATCGATATATAACCTCTGAGCTCGTACGTCTAAGAGAATGGCGTTAAGCAAGAGAATAAGTTCTCCGCCGCCAAACATATATATATATTTAATAGAGATCAATCAGCACAGAACAAAATCTAATGTCAGACACACAGTCCATTTACAAGTTTGTTCTGGGTCTGAACGAAACCGGAGGCACCATATACCTCGCATATCCATTGATCTCCAAGTACGTCTAGACGATCACCACTTATTATTTATATTTCGGGATGCCTCCCAATCAAGACATCAGTTATCATCCAACCGAGGTGAAGATCTCCAGTCTTCAACCACCGTCTTCATCATCGACTTCTTAGAAATGAGATTTAACTCGGTGTAACGTCCCGGAATTTTTGAACGATTAATTTTAAATATTTAATGTGGTTGTTTAAAAATATTTAATTGATGTTATAAATCAATTTATATTGAGTTAAATAACCGATATATGATTTATTTTGGATATATTGAATTATCGAAATATCGTAATACGAAAATGAATTTAAATGTACTCAAAGATTAAACTGAGTCGAAATAATCCTATTTGAATATATGATATTTAGTATCAATGAATTTTATTATTTGAAATCAGTTGGTATTTAATTAATTGAATTTAAAATAGCCAGTTTAAATTTATATCTTTTCCAAGTGATCTAATCAAGCTTCGATATTCGTTCCACTGTGTTCAGAATGGTGGTTAAACCCTAGAAATAGCAGTTCATAATTTTAATTCATGGACGCCGTTGTGGATAGGTTCGAAATCAACTTATAATCTATTTAAAAGAAATAAAAGATCTCTTTATATCTAATCAAAATCAAATCAAATTAATTAGAAAATCTTTTTAAAATAAATACATAGATTCTTTGTGTACGTTGGTTCCCTTTTCTAATGTATAAAATCGCGACTAACCCCCTCACTCCTCTTCTATTTATTACTTCCCGTTCCTTAGAGAAATTAATCAAACCCTGCCAATTCCTTTTCATCTCCTCAAATCAAAAACATAAGTCGCGATTCAAAATAGCGTTACTTTCAGAAGCTCGAAATCGAGCATGATGCGCTCGCGAACTGGAAAAAAAGGTGATCGTCGTGATTCAATGGTTTGAACTGTGCAAGCGAGTATGGGATCGATCAGGAAGGAGGCGCCGCCTATGGTTTGGGTGCGGTGACCGCTCAGTAGAGGAGGTTCGATTGGAGGCTTCGATTCAAGGGTGGAAGCACTGATCTTCGTTGATGAGGGGATTAACACATTGCGTTAACTTCTGGGATGATATAGGTGTCGCTACCATGTAGCATTCGATGCAAGCCGTCGCGATTCAAGGAAGAGGAGAATTAGGAGCTAGGTTAGTCGATGGTGATAACCTCGCTTCAGGGGTCGGACAGTGATGATGGGGTGGTGCGGCAGAAGCTTATGGCGTGCATGATTGGGTCCGTCTTCCTAAAACTTGGAGTCTCGATTTGGATCTTTCTTAGAACGTGATTAGCTTAGGCTAATCAAAAGAATTAAGGTAACTACTTACTGCTAATTACTGAAATAGATCGAATAATTGAAATATCAATATTAAGTGGCATTTATATTATCCTACGGCAGTATTAGAAGTTCGGCAGTGACTAAAGGCTAATGGAAATGGTTAGGAAATAAATGGAGATTTAGGATTTTTAACAAAACGAAGGACGGTGGGTTCGTAAGGATGTAGGCTGTGCCTTCGAGTGATTTGGAATTTTTAGAGTCTATTCGAGTCAACCAGGCAATTTTAATCTAAATCGAGTATCGGATATGCAAATAAAAATCCCGGTGAGTAAATCTCACTTACCTTTTATTTAAAATTATTTTTATCAGTTAAAAATAATTGTTTGTTGCTTGTTTGGTTGCGTTTAATATTTTGTGCATCTTAAATATATTAGTTATTTAGGCTTGGTGGTTGCTATTATATATATATTGGTGTTTGGATTGATTTCCGCAGTCTCATTAGCTGATGCCCGTGATACCATTAGCGGATGATTTCCCTATGTGCCCCACAAATATATATTAGTGGATGACCTTCTATACCGCAATATCCTGCCTCGAAGCAGGATGGTATTATTTATGTTCTAATGTCTGTGGATGCAAGAAAACAGGTTGGAGGAATCCAACTGGATTCCTCAAAAATATATTATCTGTTTGTTTATTTTTTGCATATATACTGTCATATATGATGTGTTAGAAACCCTGAAATAAATAATTGGTTGTTTGGTGGATAAATATCACTGGGCCTGAGGGTTAATTTATAAAATATCATGGAAAGGATATTTGAGATTTTAAAGGGAAATTCTATTTTTTTTTTTCTAAATAGAATTTGAAATTCGAATAGAATAAAAATATTAACTTTTTTTTAATATTTAAAACAAGTAGTTTATTTGTAAACAAAGTTTAAAAAGGAGGTGAAATGAATTATCATTTGATAAATTCAGGAAATATAAATACAAGTGGAATTTAAATAAAGGGAAATTTATTTTTCCAAAGTAAAATATTTATTTCAAATGAAGTTTAAGTCGAGACTTGTTTTAATATATATAAACAAGTAAGATAAGGCGATGTTTACAAAGAAAGGTGGAAAACCATAAATTGGATAATATGGATATTTTAAATTCAAATGGAATTTAAACAAAGGGAATTCAAATTTAGAATTTGAATATAGAAATTTAAATGGAATTTGTTTATAGAAATTGAATGGAGATTGGATATAAAAAATTCAAATATTAATTCAAATATAGAATTTGAATATAGAAATTGAAATGGGAATTTGAATATAGAATTCAAATAGAGTTGAAATAGAAATTTGAATATAGAATTCAAATGGAGTTGAAATGGGAATTTTAATATAAAATTCAAATAAAGTAGAAATGGAAATTGAATATAGGAAATTTAAATAGAATTGAAATGGAATTTGAATATAGAAGATCAAAGTATAAATAAATATATTACCGAATAAGAAAAAAAATCGACCATTATAGATAATCGAAATTATTATGTTGAATTGGGAAACTGATTTGATATATATATATATATATTAAAAATATATTAGAATGGAGTTGAATTTATTTTAAACGAAGTTTAAAAGTTTATATATATATATATATATAATTAAAACGAACTCGCCGCAGCGCGTTAGTTCGTAAATTGGCGATTTGAACTTCAATTGAGTATATAGAACTCAAATTATGTTGGAATTCTTTGAAACAAGAACCGTCAGGACCAGTTAGATAATAGTTTTCTAATGGAAGAGCAAAATCTGGATTTCGTCGTATTGATTTTGAGTTAAGTCAAAATCAAGTTTTCAGAAAAACAGTGCTATAATCGTTTTAAAAACGATAACGGTTTATTTAAATAAATAAAAGGATTTTAAAGAAATAAAATCTGAATTTTCCGTTAGAAAAATCCAAACTGGAGATATAAAATAAATATGAACTCCAGTGAAGTAGGTGAAATGATTTTTGAATAAAAATCAGATTTTTAATTAATAAATAGGTTTAACTAGTTTGAAAAATAAATAATTAAATTGAGATTTGACTTGAAATGGGGCATTGAATAAGTGAAAGAGATTTGAAAATTTATATTCGAAATCAAATATGTAACTCGAGTTGAAATGGAATTAGATGGGGTTCATGAGTAGATGAAAGTATATTTGAATGTGATATGTTCAAATAAGCAGTGAAATAAGCAAAGGAGCTAACTAAAGAATAAATTAGCAAGTTAAGACAATTGGATTGAGTTGAAACAGAATTGAAAACAGGTGAACATGTGATTAGACAGGTATGGGATGAAGTATATGAAGATTTTAATTTAAGTGCCCGACAAAAAGGTACACGTTTAAATTCTATATAAGGTTTTATGCGCCGTATCGGTAAGCCGCTTGGCTTTTTCTTTTTCTTTTGGATTGGTGAGGGCCAAGGGAGGCTATTTGAAATATCCCGATGCTCCCGGTATAAAGGAGGTTATGGCGAAATTTTCCGGAAATTTAAGGAGTTAGAATATTTTTAAGAAAAATTTGATAGTTAGAAATCAATGTATCGATATATATAGAATTCGATAAGTAAATGAATTTAAAAAATAGAATGTTATAAAAAAAAGGAAATCGATAGGCTGGTAATAGAAAGAGAAACATATATACGTTTAAAAATGAATAATTTGTTTGTATGGTGTTGATTATTCGAGGTAAGTGGTTTTGTCTATTTTGAAGTTAATGATGTTTTCAGTCAAGGTCTGAGAGGTAATTTTACCCTAACTTGATTGATTTCATTTTTAATTAATAAATAGCAAGATCCAGTCTTGAAGAGAAGTGTTTGAATAAGAGTTAGTTGAATAAAATATTTTGGGTTGGTGTAACGATGTTTTACACAGCATTCGTTTTATCCCAAGTGGTGGAAATTTTGGAAATATAAAAATACATATTTCCTGAGTATAATTAAAGTAGTCGGGAAAGAGATAAGTGATTGAAATTGTTTTCAATTGCAAATAGAATATATTTTCTAAATACAGAAAATAAAAGAAGGCGAGATATGGAAATGTTTTCCAAATAGTGTAAAAGGCCAAGATGATAATTGAAAATATTTAGTTAACAAATATTGACAAGGAAATGGAATGGTGATTAAATTAATGAATATTAATTTAAAGGCCCAGTGATGGCTTGATGTTACGGATGAATGGATGTTTGTTTTTTCATTTTCCTCGACAAATAAATAACCGACTATCGAAGTATTTGCCAATATCGTTGTCAATATGGAGAGACCGGTGATTATTATCCGAGAACCATTCTGTATTGGCAGTAGCGTTGCGAATCAAATTATATGAAGATAATCGAAGATGGAGTGAAGTGCAAGAGCTTTTTCTATTAATAGAAATTGTGCCTTCGGTTTCGTTCAACCCCAGAATGAACGTATATGGACGAACGTCTGACAGAGTATTTCCAATGGTCGAATATGTTGGTCTGTATGAATATATATGGAGGCAACGGATTTATTCCCCTAGCATAATATCCAGAATATATTTGTGCAAATCAATTAATGATTAACAGATCTGACAATGTTGCATTCAAAGTGATTGTGTTATCAATGAATGGCTAGTGAGCATAGCCTTAGGCCTCAACAACCGGGAAATGACAAAAATCAGACAGGCAGCATGGCTATGTGGGTCGCTCCCATTATGGTGTATAATCACCTATCTAGAGATTCATTTAATTCCTTATACTATTCGATGCTGTCCCATTCGAGAAACGGTTGCTGATCCCAACCGTTGGTGATATACATTCGATACACTCAAGCGAAATGAGTGGTCGGTCATGTATGGGTCGGGTTGGAAGATGTTCTTGTTGAACCTAGTGTGTTCCTCTCTAGAGATACACTATCGGAAGGTGGTTCCATACCTTGTCATGTTGGAAATCCAAATCTCCAATAAGCGCCCCGCGGTTTTTGATTTTATATTATATATGGAGCGTGAGATGCAAGCGTTCTGCTAGATTCTATTTATTTTTTGTAGACATTATTATAATATCACTGGATTTTTGTATCAAAGTGTTTTGGATTATAGTAAGGTAAAAACCGTCCATGTTTATGTATGGGCTGGTCTTACTATTATCTTTTCTTTGAAAGGATTTTTAAAGTTAAACAAATGGTTGGAGTTTACTCACACCAGTCCCATGACTGACCCGGAGTTTATTTTGTTTGTTTTTTCCCTAAACTCTTGGGTGCCCAAATTTGTACGGGCAGTCAAGTAGTCGGGATTTTACAGATTCACTTGGAGGAGCTTGGAGCAGGAGGCTTCAGTGTCAGATATACAATATTTTATTTCCGCTGTGTTGTAAGTGTTGTACTCTGATAACTGTATGTTATACAGTGAAAATTTTGTATTTCAAAAGTTATGTTATATAATATATTTTATTCATTCCGCTGTGAGATTTGTCTTCTTTATTTTCTCCTATTCTAATATTTCTTTCATTCTATTTCTTATCCTCTAACTTCTTTCTAATAATGATTCGTATTTCTGTGCAATTTGGGTTGGACATGTGGTATTATTAGTCTACTCAGATAGTACAGATTTGCGGGTCGTTACAGTTGGTATCAGAGCTTAGGTTGAGCAAATACCTAGTTTGTGGTGAAATTGTGCTCATTAGAGATAGGGTCAGTAGTACCCTAGAATGAGTTGAATGTGTATATATATGAGAGTGCGTATTTGTTAATTGATATAAAATTTATTTTATATTGTGTTGGCTAGTCTAAGTGGTTCATGAATTCTGATCGAATCGTGGGACGCCACAAAGTTGATAGGAATTTCTAAACACTCGAACAGAGAAATTTGACACGATATTGTTTTAAAGTGGGTAAATGAAATAATTTTACCCAAAAATTCTATTTTTATAGAAAAGGAAAAATTTTCTGAAATTATTATAATAGATGGATGTGTTGGATGCTGTTTTTATAATCAAATAAGATTATATAATTGGATTGGTTATCTATAACCAATTAGAATTTGCATACAAATGAAATGTATACAAATGAGATGAATTAAAACTAGATTCAAACCATAATTTGGAATTTAAATCCTGGGAAGTTTGAAAATATTTTTAAAAGTATATTAAAATAATATAGCTTTGTTTTGGAATGATTTTTAAAATAAAAATCATTTTAAATGGATTTTGAAAGCGATAAAGCACTAAACTCACTTCAGTACCTGGGAAATAATTCTGATGATGGTCGCGACATCATCAGTGTTCGAGCTTCTAAGTGATGAATTGCTACCTTAAAAATATTTTTGATGGAAATTTGTTTGAAAGAAAACAAGTTGATTTGAAAATTCAAATGTTTTGAATTTGTAATGGGAATAAATATATGTATATATTTATGTGATTTCGAAAGGATTTGAAATGAAACCGCTGGGATTTGTATTCTGGAATTGGGATTTAACTTAAGCTGGTTAAATGGATTGAAGTGAATCAATCGACTAGAATCTATTTGAATGGGTTTATTGGAATATAGATTGGATATAAATGGATTGATCGTAGATCATTCAAATTAAATGAAGGAAGACCAAAAGTTTTGGTAGAATAAAAGTTGTTGATATATAAAGAGTTTAGTTTCAGCATAAGTATTTTTTGAAAAGTAAATAGGTTTGTAGAATTTTTTCTTACCTTAGCAATTTCGGGGACAAAATTATTTTAAGGGGGGAAGAATGTAACGACCTGGGATTTTTGAATGATTAATTTTAAATATTTAATGTGGTTTTAAATATTGAATTGATGATATAAATCAATTTATATTGAGTTATCGATTTAATAATCGATATATGATTTATTTTGGATATATTGAATTATCGAAATATCGTAATACAAAAATGAATTTAAATGTACTCAAAGATTAAACTAAGTCGAAATAATCCTCTTTGAATATAATATAATAATTGTTTAGTATCAATGAATTTTATTATTTGAAATCAATTGGTATTTTAATTAATTGAATTTAAAATATCCAGTTTAAATTTATATCATTTCCAGGTGATCTAATCAAGCTTCGATATTCGTTCCAGTGTGTTCAGAATGGCGGTTAAACCCTAGAAATAACAGTTCATGATTTTAATTCATGGACCCCGTTGTGGATAGGTTCGAAATCAAATTAGAATATATTTAAAAGAAATAAAAGATCTCTTTATATCGAATCAAAATCAAATCTAATCAAATTAATTAGAAAATCTTTTTAAAATAAATACATAGATTCGTTGTGTACATTGGTCCCCTTTTCTAATGTATAAAATCGCGACTAACCCCCTCACTCCTCTTCTATTTATTACTTCCCGTTTCTCAGAGAAATTAATTAAACCCTGCCAATTCCTTTTCATCTCCTCAAATCAAAAATATAAGTCACGATTCAAAATAGCGTTACTTTCAGAAGCTCGAAATCGAGCATGATGCGCTCGCGGATTGGAAAAAAGGGGATCATCGTGATTCAATGGTTCGAACTGTGCAAGCGAGTATGGGATTGATCAGGAAGGAGGCACCGCCTCTAGTTTGGGTGCGGTGACCGGTCAGTAGAGGAGGTTCGGTTGGAGGCTTCAATTCATGGGCGGAAGCACTGGTCTTCGTTGATGAGGGGATTAACACATTGAGTTAACTTCTGGGATGATAAAGGTGTCGCTACCCTATAGCATTTGATGCAAGCTGTCGCGATTCAAGGAAGAGGAGAATTAGGAGCTAGGTTAGTCGATGGTGATAACCTCGCTTCAGGGGTCGGACAGTGATGATGGGGTGGTGCGGCAGAAGCATATGGCATGCATGATTGGGTGCGTTTTCCTAAAACCTGGAGTCTCGATTTGGATCTTGGTTAGAACGTGATTAGCTTAGGCTAATCAAAAGAATTAAGGTAACTACTTACTGTTAATTACTGAAATAGATCGAACATGTAATAACCCGGAAAATCTGGGCCAGTTTAAAATTTTTATTTTTGCAATTTTAATGAATTTTGAATATTTAAAATAGATAATTTTAAATAATATCGACGAGAAATTTATTTTGAATATAATTCGACGTATATATTATATACGTCGTCGTTAGAATATAAACAATTATATATAATTATAAATGGAATTGAAAATGGCGCGGTAGTTCGATAATTCGATTTCAAACTTCAATTGAATGTACCGGGTGCAAATCAATCCGGATTTTAGTGAAACCAAAAACATTAGGATCTAATTGATGATATCTTTCCAACGAATCCGAAAGATCAAAATTTCATAGCGGGAATCAAAAGATATGTCCAGTTGAAAATTCTGAATAGTCGCTATGGAATTCAGGCCCTTAAAAATAGACATTTTGCAAATGACCTCGGATTTCGACGAAACCACTTTTGTTGGGTCCGTGATGTCAAATTATTGCTAGGTTTCAAATTTCATAATTTTTCGAATCAATATGTGAGCGTGGCAAAGGAAAACGCGTTTGACCAGTTTCAGTTGATTTTAATCGACTGGAAAATGGCCATTTTTCCAACGGTCTTGGAATTCGACGAAACTAGTTTTGTTAAGACCGTATCGTCAATACGAAGCTAGAAAATATTTTTCTAGAATTTTTAAAGTTAGTATGTGACCCCGGTAATTTGAAATGTACGTTTAAAATTCAATATAGTGATTTAAATGTAAATTTAACGGAAACTGATTCAAACGATCAAATCAACCTACGATACATATCCCATTGTGTTCGGAATGGGGGTAGTTAGCTAGGGACGACAGTCGGTGGGTTCGATTCTGAGTTCAAATGAAAAGTCAACAATTAGGGTTTGGAAAAAATATAAAATAATAAAATAAATAATTAAATATATAAACCCCCCCTATATTTTCCCTTCCCCCGTTCATTCGATCAGATTAAAATAAAAAAAAGGAAAAAAGAAAAGGGGAAAAGGACGGAGCCCCCCCCCCCCCGTCGACGTTCATCGCCGCGCCGCCGCCTGAGGCGCATGCCTCGCCCACCGCCGACCCCTCTTCTTCTTCCCCGAACCCCTCCCTCCACGTTCGATTCGAGAGCCCCCCCAGCGAACCATCGACGACGCAGCCGCCCCCATCCATCGACCTCGCCACTCCTCCGATTAGCAGCCGTCGCACCCTGAAGCCCCGATGCGCCGCCTTCCCCCTCCTCTGCCTCGCGTCGCGCCACCGACCGAAGACCCCCTCCTGATCGATGCTGCAAACCCCCCCTTCTCTCTGCAACTCACTGTAAGTTTTTAATTATATTTTTATTTATAAAATCAGGTTTTTTTTGTATGAATTAGCATTTATAAAAGCTGAAAATAAAGTATATATAAAGATTTGATTTTTAAAGTAATAAAAATATGATTTTTATATTTTTAAAGTATTAAAAATATAATCTTTACTATATAGAAGTGGTAGAAATATGATTTTTGTTTATATAGAGAAGTAAAAATATAATTTTTACATGTTAGGGATATTAAAAATATCATCTTTATATAGGTAGCAAAATAAAATGTGATTTCTATAGGGATGAAATAGAAAAGGCGAAATCTTTATATGAAGAATAAGGTGATAAAAATATAATTTTTATCTATATAGTAGTGTTGTGAAAATATGCTTATTTTTATATATTGGATAGCGAAGTGAAAATTCGATTTTTAAATATATGAAGTGATTATAAAAATATGGCTTTTAAATTGAAAGTGAATAAATAAAAATGTGATTTTTATTTTAAAGACATCAAAATATAAAGATGTGTGATTTTTATATATGTAGTGACTACGGGCAACGAAGATGATAAAAAGGCGAGAATGAGGAAGATTTCTATAAATGAAGTGGCGTGAAGTTGGATAGCTATTGGTGAGAACTTCTCACTCTTCAACTTCTTTTTCTAGTTATATATATATATATATATATATATATATATATATACTAGGATGCAGGCGGTGCTTAGCAGCACCCGACACCCGTCATCCACAGACCATGGATGGCTTGTTTGTTAAATTGTTTGGTTGTGTAGTTGGTTAGATTATTGGTTTGAATTGAATTATTTGGTGAATTGAATGGATTTGTTTGATATGTGAATGGCGTGGGCCTTCACTAGACCGGGGATAAGGCTAGGCCTTGTCCCGTTTCTAGTATCGTGCCGTTATGCCGCCGAAATTTTCTAAAATATGTTAGAAAAATGAAAATATCATTTTATTGAGTAAATGAACTGAATAGAAATTCATGTGTTGAAATAAAACATTTTATCGTTAAAAATGTAATTTTTAACGTGGAAGTGAATAAAATAAAATATTCATTTACAAACCGGACGGTTTGTTTATGTACACCTATTTGACTGATATTGATTGGGATGATAAATTTTACACATCGCCCAACTGCACAAATAAAATCTGTGTTTGATTGTTTGAAACCCCACACGGGTGTTGGGATGAAATTTGATATTCACTCATCCTGATTGATTAAATATGCCGATCGATCGATTGACAGGCTGTTATAAGCGTTAGATATCTATATTTGATGCTTATACAGTGTAGTGCACTTTGGTTGATGGTTGATTATTTTTCAATGCTATTATACACATGTGTTGTATGGAATCCATATAATTAACATTATATGGTGATTGATTGGGCCTCATTCCGATCGGGAAAATAAGGAATATAATAAAAGAAAATTCATGTGTTGAATATAAAAAATAGTCATGTGTTGACGATGTTCATGTGTTGAGTGAAATATTTTATACAATGAAATTTACATCTTTATCATATTTAAAATTAGAACTACTTTACGGTTGAAGTCTAATTGAAAATCAAACGATAGATACCATAGTTTTATAAAATATTTTACATAACAAAAATAGTGATGTGTTGACAGTACTCATGTGTTGAGATTAGTCAGGTGTTGGAAGAAATATAGATTCATGTGTTGAATGGAATAAATATTCATTTGTTGAATAGAATAACGGATCTATTGAAATATATAAAGCCGTGTTGATTAGAATTGCGCTATTTTGATGTGAACGATATTTATATCGACTATATTCGTTTTTATAATGAATATAGAAAAGAAGTGATTTCAAAATATAATGTTTTGAAAATATTATCATTTATATAGTAATGATATAAAATATTCAGTTTTGATTAGAAATTGAAATAGTGTTGAAATGGTTTTGGAACGAAGTTAAAACGATTTATAAAATACGTTTTAAAAGGAAATTGACGAAATATATATAATATATATATATATTATATATATATAATGGCCTGAATAGAACGCGCCGCTCCGCGGCAGTTCGTAAATTTCGACCATTGACTTCGAATTGACGTTGCGGGAGATCCGACCGTCGGATTCTCCTAAAACCGGAACCGTTGGGTTCGTATCGAAAAGAACTTTCCAATGAATATTAGAAATTTGAAATCTAACGGTTGGATTTGGAATTATGCCAAATCAAATTTGAAAAAGGTCGATGTAAGTGCAGTCCGATGGCCGTTGTTGGAAATCGACTGTACGGACCTTGATAAAATTATTAGAAATATTAATAATTTGTGTAAAATCATAATATGTGAATTGGAAAGAACTGGGATGAAGAATTCCACATTTGAAATGATAAAAATAGATTTTTGTCGAAATGAACTAGTTTTGAACTAGAATAAAAATCAATTTATTTGTGAAATAAATAAATTGAATTTGAAAGTGATTTTAAAAATAATCAATATTCCTAATACGTGGATTGGACTGGAGTTGAATCGAAATTATCTTCGGGATATTTCGATGTTGGATTTCGTGACTATACAGATATTGTTATGGGAATTTGAAAGATATATTTTATATCGTTATTGCCAATACGATATATGTTGGTTTCAGAATTTGATATTGAATATAAGCCGATATATTTTCTATTCAGAGCCTTGTATTTAATATCAAATGTGATTTGGGTTTGTCGTGAATCGTGTTTTAGATGACATTGGTTCTTTAACCCAGTTAAAGACATAATATTGATTTTCGAGAAGATTAAAACTAAATGGAGTTTTAATGAATCTTTAATTAGATTAAAAAGTGAATTGATAATTTAAATTATCAAATCTGAAAAGTGATCGAGAGTGGAGTATCACCAGTTTTGCTCCAAAGCGATAGTTAAATCTTTAATTAGATTTGAACGCGAAATGGTAATTAATTTTACCGATAACACCGTGGTGTTAGATATGGAGTATCACCAGTTTTGCTCCATGGGATATATAGGTTGGGATTGGGAAATAAAACAAATAATTACTTTGGTGTGGTTCGCTAATCCCGACTAGTTAGGAAAAACCATAAAATGGTTTGAAATGATATCCAAAGGAAGATTTTAGGATAAATTTAGAAGAATTTATCTTGGATAAAATTAATGGGAACATTTCCCTAAGAATGTGATTTTGTGAATAAAAGAATATTCTGAATTGGAATGAGGCGTTTGTTGTGTTTGTGTAACATTCGTTTATTATATACGTGGGTTATTCAGAAAGGCCGGGTTTATACCCATTCTGAATAACCGATTCGACGAGATGTCGAAGATGAAGACGGTGGTTGAAGACCGGAAGTCTTCACATCGTTTGGGTGATTACTGATGATCTTGATTGGGCTGTACACCCAGGATGAGGGAATCAGTTGGTGATCGTCCAGACGTACCTGGAGATGGATGGATATGCGAGGAAAGTGCCTCCGGTTTCGTTCAGACCCAGAACGAACTTGTAAATGGATTGTGTGTCTGACATTGGATTTTATTCTGTGTTGATTGATCTCTATTAAATATACATCTGTTTGGCGGTGGAGAATTTATTCTCTTGCTTAACGCCCTTCTCTGAGACATACGAGCTCAGAGGTTGTATATCAATGGACATCAGTCGCATGGAGTG
Source organism: Allium sativum (assembly GCA_030737875.1). Classification (NCBI taxonomy): domain Eukaryota; kingdom Viridiplantae; phylum Streptophyta; class Magnoliopsida; order Asparagales; family Amaryllidaceae; genus Allium; species Allium sativum. Next base: position 842,964,898 of record CM060912.1, on the reverse strand, counting down.
AATTGCCTGTGTGGCACGCATAAGTGGCAATTGATCAAGGCTTCTGTTGAAAAGCAAAGTCTTGTGGTTGATGATCAAAGCATGGCCTGTGTGGCGTAGCTTTGTGTATAACGTGAATTCGCGAGCCTCACACCTCGGTATGAGTCAAAAACGGGATAGTGACTGCAGGGAGAGCACGACGTTTCTTTCTAGCTAGGGTGGTGTCAGTGACCTACCAGCCCTGACATTTATATACTTTTCACCTGTGTGGTTGTTGGAATGCGAGGCGCCTCGGATATAGGTCTGTAAGGACCGGGAAACGTGTGTTTAGGAATAATTAATCCTCAAAAGTAAGAGAGGACCGGCCCTGAAGATCCAAGGATCATAGTGGGGTCCTGGGACATTTGCTAGAGTGTCTCGAACGCGGAGAGGAGCTTGCCCCTTGCCTCGACTCATGACGGAAATCCAATTTCCAATACGTGATATTGAGGTTTTAATTGTAGAACTAGTATGGCGACATGATATATGGTACCCATGCCGTCTATGATTGATATTTATGATTGAAATTGTTTTGACACTATACACTTATTATAGTATCAAATGATTTGTTTTAAACGTACCAAGCATGTTTGGCTATTATAAGGGAAAACCCTGTCCTCCGGCTTGCGTTGCATTGTGTGATGGGACCTGGGTCTTATAATAGCTTCATTTTTCCAAAAAGCATTGCGTTGCTTTGTTATATGCACTAGTATTCTTGGAAGGAAACCCGTTCCGTGTTATACGGCGTGGTCCCTTGAATTACTCTCTTTTAAAGTAAAGTTTTATATAACTGTTTTAGTCCTCACACCAGTCCCATGACTAACCTGGAGTTTATTGTTTTAACCTAAACTCTGGATGCCCCTATTTTCCGCACGGGCAGCTAGTAGTTTTGGTTTTGCAGATTTATATTCACAGGGTCCTGATTAACAGCTGGAACGATGCTCGGAAAGCTCTGTATCCGTGTATTACTTCTAGTTGTGCTTTAGTATTATTTTCCGCTGCGATGCATCTAAATGTAATTTATTGTAATCTCTGATATTTATCGAATATAATTTATTCATTTATACTCTGTATATTCTTGTATCTGATGGAATTGTTGTAATAACAATGAAATGTCCTTCCGTCTGCGTTCTATTTTGTCTTGTCCTCAATTCTATCCGTGCTTTCCTTCACGGGGAAGTTCGGGTCGTCTCAGTTTGGTATCAGAGCATTTGTTTACAGAGCTCGAGAACAAGACACATTAGAACCATACGAAAGAATTCATCAGATATTGGATTAGTAATATCCAATTAGAATGACTCGTTAGAGATAGGATCAGTAGTATCCTAGAACGAGTGTGAAGAGTATATTTTTCAAATGAAAACAATTTTGTTTTAAAATTTAAATCGTTTTAAACGTATTTGAATATTTATTTATTTTGAATTTGGACAATCGAGTATATATAGATTTCGCGTATACGCGTCATGAACGTATATTCGAAGTTTTAATATACTGGGTAGATATAGAATCACATTCTGGACACCCGGGGATGATTCTGATGATGGTGCATCATCATCAGGATTCATATTCGAGTTTCGAAGGTGTGATTTCTATATATTTCCATTAGATTGGTGTGAGAACCAAAACTAATATAGATAGATACATTGTTGTGAATTGGCATCAAAAACATGATTTTCTGTATATATATCAAAATTATGAATTTGAAATTCTAATTCACTAATTGATTGATGTTTGTGTTGTTTGTTCATTTGTTTGCTAATTTTGAACCATTTAGCCTAATTGTATCAAATATTGAACTATATTGAAAATTGGTCGCATTTGCTTGCATATACCTATACTTACATTGAACAGGTCATAGCAAGGAGGCTAGAGCAGAGAATAAAATTTGTTTGCCCGACAAATAGGTACATGTTTACTACATAATTTACTGTTTTGTTTGGGTGATGATGATTTTATGAGCCTATTGGCTAGCCGCCTGTTTTTTTTTTCTTTTTGAGATTAGAAGGACCGGGGAAGCTATTTGAAATTCCCCGATGCTCCCGGTGCAGGGGAGGTTATGGCGAAATTTTTCGAAAATTTAGGGTGTTAGCCAATTTTTTTAAGAATTTGAAAATTTTCAGAAACTGAAAAGTTGGAAAATGGAAGCCAGATCGAACGTAGAGTTGAATGATCAAACCACTTTCGACTTTGTTCCTTTTCGGGGACGAAAAGTTTTAAGTTGGGGAGATTGTAATAACCCGGAAAATCTGGGCCAGTTTAAAATTTTTATTTTTGCAATTTTAATGAATTTTGAATATTTAAAATAGATAATTTTAAATAATATCGACGAGAAATTTATTTTGAATATAATTCGACGTATATATTATATACGTCGTCGTTAGAATATAAATAATTATATATAATTATAAATGGAATTGAAAATGGCGCGGTAGTTCGATAATTCGATTTCAAACTTCAATTGAATGTATCGGGTGCAAAACAATCCGGATTTTAGTGAAACCAAAAACATTAGGATCTAATTGATGATAGCTTTCCAACGAATCCGAACGATCAAAATTTCATAGCGGGAATCAAAAGATATGTCCAGTTGAAAATTCTGAATAGTCGCTATGGAATTCAGGCCCTTAAAAATAGACATTTTGCAAATGACCTCGGATTTCGACGAAACCACTTTTGTTGGGTCCGTGATGTCAAATTATTGCTAGGTTTCAAATTTCATAATTTTTCGAATCAATATGTGAGCGTGGCAAAGGAAAACGCGTTTGACCAGTTTCAGTTGATTTTAATCGACTGGAAAATGGCCATTTTTCCAACGGTCTCGGAATTCGACGAAACTAGTTTTGTTAGGACCGTATCGTCAATACGAAGCTAGAAAATATTTTTCTAGAATTTTTAAAGTTAATATGTGACCCCGGTAATTTGAAATGTACGTCTAAAATTCAATATAGTGATTTAAATGTAAATTTAACGGAAACTGATTCAAACGATCAAATCAACCTACGACACATATCCCATTGTATTCGGAATGGGGGTAATTAGCTAGGGACGACAGTCGGTGGGTTCGATTCTGAGTTCAAATGAAAAGTCAACAATTAGGGTTTGGAAAAAATATAAAATAATAAAATAAATAATTAAATATATAAACCCCCCTATATTTTCCCTTCCCCCGTTCATTCGATCAGATTAAAGTAAAAAAAAAGGAAAAAAGAAAAGGGGAAAAGGACGGAGACCTCCCCCCCCCCCGTCGACGTTCATCGCCGCGCCGCCGCCTGGGGCGCATGCCTCGCCCACCGCCGACCCCTCTTCTTCTTCCCCGAACCCCCTCCCTCCACGTCCGATTCGAGAGCCCCCCAGCGAACCATCGACGACGCAGCCGCTCCCATCCATCGACCTCGCCACTCCTCTGATTAGCAGCCGTCGCACCCTGAAGCCCCGATGCGCCGCCTTCCCCCTCCTCTGCCTCGCGTCGCGCCACCGACCGAAGACCCCCTCCTGATCGACGCTGCAAACCCCCCCCCCCTTCTCTCTGCAACTCACTGTAAGTTTTTAATTATATTTTTATTTATAAAATCAGGTTTTTTTTTGTAAGAACTAGCATTTATAAAAGCTGAAAATAAAGTATATATAAAGATTTGATTTTTAAAGTAATAAAAATATGATTTTTATATTTTTAAAGTATTAAAAATATAATCTTTACTATATAGAAGTGGTAGAAATATGATTTTTGTTTATATAGAGAAGTAAAAATATAATTTTTACATGTTAGGGATATTAAAAATATCATCTTTATATAGGTAGCAAAATAAAATGTGATTTCTATAGGGATGAAATAGAAAAGGCGAAATCTTTATATGAAGAATAAGGTGATAAAAATATAATTTTTATCTATATAGTAGCGTTATGAAAATATGCTTATTTTTATATATTGGATAGCGAAGTGAAAATTCGATTTTTAAATATATGAAGTGATTATAAATATATGACTTTTAAATTGAAAGTGAATAAATAAAAATGTGATTTTTATTTTAAAGACATCAAAATATAAAGATGTGTGATTTTTATATATGTAGTGACTACGGGCAACGAAGATGATAAAAAGGCGAGAATGAAGAAGATTTCTATAAATGAAGTGGCGTGAAGTTGGATAGCTATTGGTGAGAACTTCTCACCCTTCAACTTCTTTTTCTAGTTGTATATATATATATATATATATATATATATATATATATATATATATATATATATACTAGGATGCAGGCGGTGCTTAGCAGCACCCGACACCCGTCATCCACAGACCATGGATGGCTTGTTTGTTAAATTGTTTGGTTGTGTAGTTGGTTAGATTATTGGTTTGAATTGAATTATTTGGTGAATTGAATGGATTTGATTGATATGTGAATGGCGTGGGCCTTCACTAGACCGGGGATAAGGCTAGGCCTTGTCCCGTTTCTAGTATCGTGCCGTTATGCCGCCGAAATTTTCTAAAATATGTTAGAAAAATGAAAATATCATTTTATTGAGTAAATGAACTGAATAGAAATTCATGTGTTGAAATAAAATATTTTATCGTTAAAAATGTAATTTTTAACGTGGATGTGAATAAAATAAAATATTCATTTACAAACCGGACGGTTTGTTTATATACACCTATTTGACTGATATTGATTGGGATGATAAATTTTACACATCGTCCAACTGCACAAATAAAATCTGTGTTTGATTGTTTGAAACCCCACACGGGTGTTGGGATGAAATTTGATATTCACTCATCCTGATTGATTAAATATGCCGATCGATCGATTGACAGGCTGTTATAAGCGTTAGATATCTATATTTGATGCTTATACAGTGTAGTGCACTTTGGTTGATGGTTGATTATTTTTCAATGCTATTATATACATGTGTTGTATGGAATCCATATAATTAACATTATATTATGATTGATTGGGCCTCATTCCAATCGGGAAAATAAGGAATATTATAAAAGAAAATTCATGTGTTGAATATAAAAAAATAGTCATGTGTTGACGATGTTTATGTGTTGAGTGAAATATTTTATACAATGAAATTTACATCTTTATCATATTTAAAATTAGAACTACTTTATAGTTGAAGTCTAATTGAAAATCAAACGATAGATACCATAGTTTTATAAAATATTTTACATAACAAAAATAGTGATGTGTTGACAGTACTCATGTGTTGAGATTAGTCAGGTGTTGGAAGAAATATAGATTCATGTGTTGAATGGAATAAATATTCATTTGTTGAATAGAATAACGGATCTATTGAAATATATAAAGCCGTGTTGATTAGAATTGCGCTATTTTGACGTGAACGATATTTATATCGACTATATTCGTTTTTATAATGAATATAGAAAAGAAGTGATTTCAAAATATAATGTTTTGAAAATATTATCATTTATATAGTAATGATATAAAATATTCAGTTTTGATTAGAAATTGAAATAGTGTTGAAATGGTTTTGGAACGAAGTTAAAACGATTTATAAAATACGTTTTAAAAGGAAATTGACGAAATATAATATATATATATATATTATATATATAATGGCCTGAATAGAACGCGCCGCTCCGCGGCAGTTCGTAAATTTCGACCATTGACTTTGAATTGACGTTGCGGGAGATCCGACCGTCGGATTCTCCTAAAACCGGAACCGTTGGGTTCGTATCGAAAAGAGACTTCCAATGAATATTAGAAATTTGAAATCTAACGGTTGGATTTGGAATTATGTCCAAATCAAATTTAAAAAAGGTCGATGTAAGTGTAGTCCGATGGCCGTTGTTGGAAATCGACTGTACGGACCTTGATAAAATTATTAGAAATATTAATAATTTGTGTAAAATCATAATATGTGAATTGGAAAGAACTGGGATGAAGAATTCCACATTTGAAATGATAAAAATAGATTTTTGTCGAAATGAACTAGTTTTGAACTAGAATAAAAATCAATTTATTTGTGAAATAAATAAATTGAATTTGAAAGTGATTTTAAAATTAATCAATATTCCCAATACGTGGATTGGACTGGAGTTGAATCGAAATTATCTTCGGGATATTTCGATGTTGGATTTCGTGACTATACAGATATTGTTATGGGAATTTGAAAGATATATTTTATATCGTTATTGCCAATGCGATATATGTTGGTTTCAGAATTTGATATTGAATATAAGCCGATATATTTTCTATTCAGAGCCTTGTATTTAATATCAAATGTGATTTGGGTTTGTCGTGAATCGTGTTTTAGATGACATTGGTTCTTTAACCCAGTTAAAGACATAATATTGATTTTTGAGAAGATTAAAACTAAATGGAGTTTTAATGAATCTTTAATTAGATTAAAAAGTGAATTGATAATTTAAATTATCAAATCTGAAAAGTGATCGAGAGTGGAGTATCACCAGTTTTGCTCCAAAGCGATAGTTAAATCTTTAATTAGATTTGAACGCGAAATGGTAAATAATTTTACCGATAACACCGTGGTGTTAGATATGGAGTATCACCAGTTTTGCTCCATGGGATATATAGGTTGGGATTGGGAAATAAAACAAATAATTACTTCGGTGTGGTTCGCTAATCCCGACTAGTTAGGAAAAACCATAAAATGGTTTGAAATGATATCCAAAGGAAGATTTTAGGATAAATTTAGAAGAATTTATCTTGGATAAAATTAATGGGAACATTTCCCTAAGAATGTGATTTTGTGAATAAAAGAATATTCTGAATTGGAATGAGGCGTTTGTTGTGTTTGTGTAACATTCGTTTATTATATACGTGGGTTATTCAGAAAGGCCGGGTTTATACCCATTCTGAATAACCGATTCGACGAGATGTCGAAGATGAAGACGGTGGTTGAAGACCGGAAGTCTTCACATAGTTTGGGTGATTACTGATGATCTTGATTGGGCTGTACACCCAGGATGAGGGAATCAGTTGGTGATCGTCCAGACGTACCTGGAGATGGATGGATATGCGAGGAAAGTGCCTCCGGTTTCGTTCAGACCCAGAACGAACTTGTAAATGGATTGTGTGTCTGACATTGGATTTTATTCTGTGTTGATTGATCTCTATTAAATATACATCTGTTTGGCGGCGGAGAATTTATTCTCTTTCTTAACGCCCTTCTCTGAGACATACGAGCTCAGAGGTTGTATATCGATGGACATCAGTCGCATGGAGCGAATTGCCTGTGTGGCACGCATAAGTGGCAATTGATTAAGGCTTCTGTTGAAAAGCAAAGTCTTGTGGTTGATGATCAAAGCACGGCCTGTGTGGCGTAGCTTTGTGTATAACGTGAATTCGCGAGCCTCACACCTCGGTATGAGTCAAAAACGGGATAGTGACTGCAGGGAGAGCACGACGTTTCTTTCTAGCTAGGGTGGTGTCAGTGACCTACCAGCCCTGACATTTATATACTTTTCACCTGTGTGGTTGTTGGAATGCGAGGCGCCTCGGATATAGGTCTGTAAGGACCGGGAAACGTGTGTTCAGGAATAATTAATCCTCAAAAGTAAGAGAGGACCGGCCCTGAAGATCCAAGGATCATAGTGGGGTCCTGGGACATTTGCTAGAGTGTCTCGAACGCGGAGAGGAGCTTGCCCCTTGCCTCGACTCATGACGGAAATCCAATTTCCAATACGTGATATTGCGGTTTTAATTGTAGAACTAGTATGGCGACATGATATATGGTACCCATGCCGTCTATGATTGATATTTATGATTGAAATTGTTTTGACACTATACACTTATTATAGTATCAAATGATTTGTTTTAAACGTACCAAGCATGTTTGGCTATTATAAGGGAAAACCCTATCCTCCGGCTTGCGTTGCATTGTGTGATGGGACCTGGGTCTTATAATAGCTTCATTTTTTCAAAAAGCATTGCGTTGTTTTGTTATATGCACTAGTATTCTTGGGAGGAAACCCGTTCCGTGTTATACGGCGTGGTCCCTTGAATTACTCTCGTTTAAAGTAAAGTTTTAAATAACTGTTTCAGTTCTCACACCAGTCCCATGACTGACCTGGAGTTTATTGTTTTAACCTAAACTCTGGGTGCCCCTATTTTCCGCACGGGCAGCTAGTAGTTTTGGTTTTGCAGATTTATATTCACAGGGTCCTGATTAACAGCTGGAACGATGCTCGTAAAGCTCTGTATCCGTGTATTACTTCTAGTTGTGCTTTTGTATTATTTTCCGCTGCGATGCATCTAAATGTAATTTATTGTAATCTCTGATATTTATCGAATATAATTTATTCATTTATACTCTGTATATTCTTGTATCTGATGGAATTGTTGTAATAACAATGAAATGTTCTTCCGTCTGCGTTCTATTTTGTCTTGTCCTCAATTCTATCCGTGCTTTCCTTCACGGGGAAGTTCGGGTCGTCTCAGAACAATTGAAATATCAATATTAAGTGGCATTTATATTATCCTACAGTAGTATTAGAAGTTCGGCAGTGACTAAAGGCTAATGGAAATGGTTAGGAAATAAATGGAGATTTAGAATTTTTAACAAATCGAAGGACGGTGGGTTCATAAGGACGTAGGCTGTGCCTTCGAAGTGATTTGGAATTTTTAGAGTCGATTCGAGTCATCCAGGCAATTTTAATCTAAATCGAGTATCAGATATGCAAATAAAAATCCCGGTGAGTAAATCTCACTGAACTTTTATTTAAAATTATTTTTATCTGTTAAAAATAATTGTTTGTTGCTTGTTTGGTTGCGTTTAATATTTTGTGCATCTTAAATATATTAGTTATTTAGGCTTGGTGGTTGCTATTATATATATATTGGTGTTTGGATTGATTTTCGTAGTCTCATTAGCGGATGCCCGCGATACCATTAGCGGATGATTTCCCTGTGCGCCCCACAAATATATATTAGTGGATGACCTTCTATACCGCGATATCCTGCCTCGAAGCAGGATGGTATTATTTATGTGCTAACATTTGTGGATGCAGGAAAACAGGTTGGAGGAATCCAACTGGATTCCTCAATAATTATATTACCTGTTTGTTTATTTGTTTGCATATACACTGTCATATATGATGTTTTAGAAACCCTGAAATAAATATTTGGTTGTTTGGTGTTTAAATATCACTGGGCCTAAGGATTGATTTATAAAATATCATGGAAAGGATATTTGAGATTTTAAAGGGAAATTCTATTTTTTTTCTAAATAGAATTTGAAATTCAAATAGAATAAAAATATTAACTTGTTTTGAATATTTAAAACATGTAGTTTGTTTGTAAACAAAGTTTAAAAAGGAGGTGAAATGAATTATCATTTGATAAATTCAGGAAATATAAATACATATGGAATTTAAATAAAGGGAAATTTATTTTTTCAAAGTAAAATATTTATTTCAAATGAAGTTTAAGTCGAGACTTGTTTTAATATATATAAACAAGTAAGATAAGGCGATGTTTACAAAGAAAGGTGAAAAACCACAAATTGGATAATATGGATATTTTAAATTCAAATGGAATTTAAACAAAGGGAATTCAAATTTAGAATTTGAATATAGAAATTTAAATGGAATTTGTTTATAGAAATTTAATGGAGATTGGATATAAAAAATTCAAGTATGAATTCAAATATAGAATTTGAATATATAAACTGAAATGGGAATTTGAATATATAATTCAAATAGAGTTGAAATGGGAATTTGAATATAGAATTCAAATAGGGTTGAAATGGGAATTTTAATATAGAATTCAAATAAAGTTGAAATGGAAATTGAATATCGGAAATTTAAATAGAATTGAAATGGAATTTGAATATAGTTGATCAAAGTATAAATAAAAATATTACCGAATAAGAAAAAAATCGACCATTATAGTTAATCGAAATTATTATGTTGAATTTGGAAACTGATTTGATATATATATTAAAAATATATTAGAATGGAGTTGAATTTATTTTAAACGAAGTTTAAAAGTTTATATATATATATATAATTAAAACGAACTCGCCGCAGCGCGGTAGTTCGTAAATTGGCGATTCGAACTTCAACTTAGTATATAGAACTCAAATTAAGTCAGAATTCTTTGAAACAAGAACTGTCAGGACCAGTTAGATAATAGTCTTCTAATGGAAGAGCAAAATCTGAATTTCGTCGTATTGATTTTGAGTTAAGTCAAAATCAAGTTTTCAGAAAAACAGCGCCATAATCATTTTAAAAACGATAATGGTTTATTTAAATAAATAAAAGGATTTTAAAGAAATAAAATCCGAATTTGCCATTAGAAAAATCCAGACTGGAGATATAAAATAAATATGAACTCCAGTGAAGTAAGTGAAATGATTTTTGAATAAAAATCAGATTTTTAATTATTAAATAGGTTTAACTAGTTTCGAAAAATAAATAGTTAAATTGAGATTTGAATTGAAATGGGGCGTTGAATAAGTGAAAGAGATTTGAAAATTTATATTCGAAATCGAATGTGCAACTTGAGTTGAAATGGAATTAGATGGGGTTCATGAGTAGATTAAAATATATTTGAATGTGATATGTTCAAATAAGCAATGAAATAAGCAAAAGAGCTAACTAAAGAATAAATTAGCAAATTTAGTTAAGACAATTGGATTGAGTTGAAACAGAATTGAAAACAGGTGAACATGTGATTAGACAGGTATGGGATGAAGTATATGAAGATTTTAATTTAAGTGCCCGAAAAAAAGGTACACGTTTAAATTCTATATGAGGTTTTATGCGCCGTATCGGCAAGCCACTTGGCTTTTTCGTTTTCTTTTGGATTGGTGAGGGCCATGGGAGGCTATTTGAAATATCCCGATGCTCCCGGTATAAAGGAGGTTATGGCAAAATTTTCCGGAAATTTAAGGAGTTAGAATATTTTTAAGAAAAATTTGATAGTTAGAAATCAATGTATCGATATATATAGAATTCGATAAGTAAATGAATTAAAAAAATAGAATGTTATAAAAAAAGGAAATCGATAGGCTGGTAATAGAAAGAGAAACATGTATACGTTTAAAAATGAATAATTTGTTTGTATGGTGTTGATTACTCGAGGTAAGTGGTTTTGTCTATTTTGAAGTTAATGACGAAGAAAAGTGTTTGAATAAGAGTTAGTTGAATAAAATATTTTGGGTTGGTGTAACGATGTTTTACACAGCATTCGTTTTAACCCAAGTGGTGGAAATTTTGGAAATATAAAAGTACATATTTCCTGAGTATAATTAAAGTAGTCGGGAAAGAGATAAGTGATTGAAATTGTTTTCAATTGCAAATAGAATATATTTTCTAAATACAGAAAATAAAAGAAGGCGAGATATGGAAATGTTTTCCAAATAGTGTAAAAGGCCAAGATGATAATTGAAAATATTTAGTTAACAAATATTGATAAGGAAATGGAATGGTGATTAAAAAAATAAATATTAATTTAAAGGCCCAGTGATGGTTTGATGTTACAGATGAATGGATGTTTGTTTGTTCATTTTCCTCGATAGTTAAATAACCGACTATCGAAGTATTTGCCAATATCGTTGTCAATGTGGAGAGACCGGTGATTATTATCCGAGAACCACTCTGTATTGGCAGTAGCATTGCGAATCATATTATATGAAGATAATCAAAGATGGAGTGAAGTGCAAGAGCTTTTTCTATTAATAGAAATTGTGCCTTCGGTTTCGTTCAATCCCAGAATGAACGTATATGGACGAACGTCTGACAGAGTATTTCCAATGATCGAATATGTTGGTCTGTATGAATATATATGGTGGCAACGGACTTATTCCCTTAGCATAATATCCATAATATATTTGTGCAAATCAATTAATGATTAACGGATCTGACAATGTGGCATTCAAAGTGATTGTGCTATCAATGAATGGCAAGTGAGCGTAGCCTCAGGCCTCAACAACCGGGAAATGACAAAAATCGGGCAGGCAGCAAGGCTATGCGGGTCGCTCCCATTAGGGTGTATAATCACCTATCTAGAGATTCATTTAATTCCTTATTTTATTCGATGTTGTCCCATTAGGAAACGGTTGCTGATCCCAACCGTTGGTGATATACATTCGATACACTCAAGCGAAATGAGTGGTCGGTCATGTATGGGTCGGGTTGCAAGATGTTCTTGTTGAACCCAGTGTGTTCCTCTCTAGAGATACACTATCGGAAGGTGGTTCCATACCTTGTCATGTTGGAAATCCAAATCTCCAATAAGCGCCCCGCGGTTTTTGATTTTACATTATATATGGAGCGTGAGATGCAAACGTTCTGCTAGATTCTATTTATTTGATGTAGACATTATTATAATATCACTGGATTTTTATATCAAAGTGTTTTGGATTATAGTAAGGTAAAATCCGTCCATGTTTATGTATGGGCTGGTCTTACTATTATCTTTTCTTTGAAAGGATTTTTAAAGTTAAACAAATGGTTGGAGTTTACTCACACCAGTCCCATGACTGACCCGGAGTTTATTTTGTTTGTTTTTTCCCTAAACTCTTGGGTGCCCAAATTTGTACGGGCAGTCAAGTAGTTGGGATTTTACAGATTCACTTGGAGGAGCTTGGAGCAGGAGGCTTTAGTTTCAGATATATAATATTTTATTTCCGCTGTGTTGTAAGTGTTGTACTCTAATAACTGTATGTTATACAGTGAAAATTTTGTATTTCAAAAGTTATGTTATATAATATATTTTATTCATTCCGCTGTGAGATTTGTCTTCTTTATTTTCTCCTATTCTAATATTTCTTTCATTCTATTTCTCATCCTCTAACTTCTTTCTAATAATGATTCATATTTCTGTGCAATTTGGGTTGGAGAAGTGGTGTTATTAGTCAACTCAGATAGTACAGATTTGCAGGTCGTTACACTCGGCCTTTTCAAATAATTCACGTATATTTAGAATTTAAATCAATTTATTTCAATGGTTAAATTATTCGACATCAATATTTCTGTTTTTAAATGTAAATTTCACGCCAAACACATTCAACCATCAAATATCCAATAAACCGGGTAAATTAGGTTTATTTCCATTCCATATCGTTTATAATATTTTGTAATGATTTATCACTATTTTTATTCGCTTAAAAATAGCCAATTCATTCAAACGATGCGTCAGGCCATAACACGGCCGTGGCGCTGTTTTTCTTCAGATTTGATTTACACATATCTGAAAATCTAACCTATGGATTTTCACAAGGCTTATATCATTAGAAAGATTTTTTCAAAACGAATCCAACGGTTTCAGTTTTTGGAAAATCCGACGGTCAGATCTCGCGGTACACTTGTTTGAAGTTTCGATTGCAAAATAAGAACTACAACGTCGTTATTCGATTTATTTTAATTATATTTTTATATATATAAATATAATCGATTCTGGCGTTGTTTTTCTTTAGATTTGAATTAATCATTCTAGACAATCCAACCATTGGATCTTTACTAAGTTGGTGTCATTGGAAAGATATTTCCAAAGCGAACCCAACGGTTTCGGTTTGGGAAAAATCCGATGGTCGGATATCCCGCACGAATCGTTTGAAATTACGATTTCAAAACATGAACTCCAGCTTCGTTATTCGATTTATTTTAATTATATATATATAATTCATTCTTCGATTTCAAAACCATATCCACTTCATATATTTGATAAAAATGATATTTTTATCATCAAAAATATTTATTCAACACATGAATATTTTTAGCACTTCATATTCACAATAAAAATGTAGATTTTATTGTTCAATCTATATATTCAACACATGAATGTTTTTGACTTCACACATACGATAAAATATGATTTTTATCGTTCTAGTCCTTTATTCAACACGTGATTTTTTCTATAGTTTATATAAATAATAAAAATGTGATTTTTATCGTAAAACAATTTATTTCAAAACACGATTATTTTATATAGTTCATATATATAATAAAAATGTGATTTTTATTGTAAAGCAATTTATTTCAAAACACGATTATTTTATATAGTTCATATATATAATAAAAATGTGATTTTTATTGTAAAACAATTTATTTCAAAACACGATTATTTTATATAGTTCATATATATATAATAAAAATGTGATTTTTATTGTAAAACAATTTATTTAAAACACTAGTATTTTATATAATCAATATATATGATAAAAATGTTATTTTTATCTTTCAAAGAATTTATTCAATATATGAAATCCATTCAACACATGAATTTTATTCAACATATGAATTTCTATTCATCACATGAATTTTATTTCAACACATGAATTTATTTACAACACATGAATTTAAATCAAACATAGAAATATTTCAGAAAATTTCGGTAGCATAACGGCAGGGTAGTTAAAACCGGCACCGTCCCTAGTACGGCTTCTCGCTTTACCTTAAAGCCTCGCAGCTTTTGACAACGGGGATTTTCAATATCTAGTTCGTACGCAGACGAATTTTCTCATATACTAATCCTATTGGGATTTCAACCACAATGAGTCATTTCAATTCAACCATTCATGATATTCACCAAATTTTCACATCAACCAATACTCCAAACAATATCACAACCAATATATATCGTCCGTGGTCTGTGGACGAGGGGAGTATATATATATATATATATATATATATATATATATAACTATATTCCGATTTCATTTCAATACCATTTCAATTTATTTCAACGCAAATATCATTTTTACAACGCATATATAACTTATACATCGAACGTACAACTTATACAACGCTTATACATGAGGTACACAATGCTTATATAACTCATACTTCGACTATATAATTTATACATCGTTGTTTTCCATATCGTTTATAATTCAGAAATCTCACATCGGGTTCTACTCCACCAAAAGTTGTAGAAGGCTCAGAAAAATATCCGGTCTCTTTTAGAATGTAGAAGACGTCCACACGAGTCCACTGTCTCTTGTTTCAATGGATTTCGACCACATAGAAAAAAGATATGATTTTTACAGTGAAATCATAAACCGTAGCACTTTAAAGTTCTATAGAACAGTTAAAAAAAAACACTGTCGTACCTTGCTGAAATCATTCAAAACTAGGTTTTGATATAGAGCCTAATCCGTTGCACGAGGTTGAAATCGAGCTGTGCCACCTTGAAGGGCATCGAAAGCCGCATCGAACCAGGGTGGAGGCGTTGAACTCGGTCAATGGTGGAGGGAAGGGCGGCGCTGTGAAGGTGGAAACTTCGGGGCTTCGAAACTCGAATGATACTCAATGAAAAATCACGAATCCTATATGGATTTGAAGATGGAGGAGAGCACGACAAAATTCTCCAAAGGAGCACCCTGTTTTGTTGCGCTTGGAAGGAGAAATTGGAGGCGGAAGGTTTGAGCTTCTATCGCCGTCGATGAGATGTTACGGGGAGAGAGAAATTGGGGTGTCGAGTTATGATTGGCTCGTGGGGTTTATTTATTTATTTATATATATTTTTAAAATTCCAAAAATACCCCCTTCCACCTACTAGCTCCAATCCAAACCCAACAACTGTCGCCCCTAGCTAAATACCCCCATTCCAAACACAATGGGATATGTTTCGTATGCCCATTCGACTGTTTCAGTCAGTTTTTCTTCAAATTGAAATATAAAACATTCAATATTTGATTTGAACGTACATTTCAATTTGCCGGGGCCACATACTGATCCCAAAAATTCCAGAAAAATAAATCTAGCTATGTTTTGATGATACAGTACCAACAAAACTAGTTTCGCCGAATTCTGAGACCGTTTGAAAAATGGCCATTTTTTGGTCGATCCAATTTAATTGAAATCAACAAAACACATTTCCCTTTGCCACTCTCACATACTAATTTCAAAAATTATGAAATTTGAAACCTAGCAATAATTTGACATCCCGGATCCAACAAAAGTGGTTTCGTCGAATTCTGAGGTCGTTTGCAAAATGTTTATTATCAAGGGCTATATATTCTCTATAGCGACCTATCTGAAAATTCATTTGGCCATAACTTTTGATTCCTACTATGAAACTTCGATTTTTCAGATTCGTTAGAAAGATATTCACTAACAGATTTAGATATTTTTGGTTTCACTTAAATCCGTTTTATTTTGCACCTGGTATAGTCAGTCAAAGTTTGAATTCGAATTTTGAAACTGCCGCGCCATTTCAGGCCTTGTTTATAATTTAAAATAATTATATTTATTTTCAAACGTCGATTCAAACATACTTTTCGTCGCTATTATTTAAAATAATTTATTTTAAATATTAAAATCTACTAAAATAGCCAAATTAATTTTTTTTAAATTGGCTCATATTTTCCGGGTTGTTACACTTAAACTTGGTGTGTTTCTCTCACTCTGGTTCACCAGTCTGACCCGGTGTTTTGTAAATGCTCGGATTAGCCCAGGTGTACAGGTTCATGTTATCGAATGCTGTGAAGAGACGAGTTGGAAGTGTCCAGACGTATGATATTATATAGCTACTATTCCGTTGTGTGTTGTATCTGGGATAGATTTTTATAACTGTCCAGAGATGTTGGTGTACTCTGATATTGTAAGTATTTTTAAAAGCTCTCAATAAAGTTTATTTCTGTATTATATTTTGTTCCATTGCGATGTGAGACTCTGATTCTGTGTTGTGTTGGTTCTTCTTCTTCTTCTTCTTCTTCTATTCTTATGTTTCTTTCTTTCTTATCTCACCCTCTGATTTCTTTCTATAAATGTTCCAGTGTTTGGAAGGTCGGCATGAGATACGGTAAATGTATTTATGTCGATTTTCGGGGCCGAAAATCCTTGAGTCGTTACATTCATACAAGTTTTAAATATATATCATATGTAAAAAAATTGTAATGACCCAACTTTCGAACACATCGGAAGTCGTGTCATTAATAAGAATAAGAATAGATAGAAGATAAAATCACAGAAACATCAGAATATCACAGTGGAAGTTTTACAAAAGATGATACTTCATAATATTACACAGCAGTACATATTACATCAGAGCCTCATATATCTAGTGATACAAGCCATTCATATTACATCTTTAATTATACATATCATTGATGACCAAACTGGCAGATTTATAATTATACAGTAGATATGATAAGTAGATCAGTACACAGAAAGTTCCATTCCAGGTTTCCATGTTTTATCCAATCCTGATTCACTTGTCTATTCATAACAAGTGTTATGAATACCCAAGAGTTTAAGGGAAACACAGAAAATAAACTCCGGGCCAGTCAGGGGACTGGTATGAGTAAACGGTTTTAAAATCGATTAAAGAAATAAAAATATCTCATAAGACCATGTCGTGAATACGGAATGGGTTTTTACCTTATGAGAACAAAGCACTTTGTATACTTGAAATCGGATATTACCATAGTGTCTAGGTGTTCACAAATAATTTAGAATCTAGAAGAATGCATGCATCTTACATTCTCCTGTATAGTATACAAATAAACCGCTTGGCGCTTATGGAAATTGGATTTCCAACTATGACAAGGTAGGGGACCACCTGCCGATAGTGTATCTCTAGAGGTGAATACACCTAGGTTTAATAAGAACTTCTTGCAACCCGACCCACACATGACCGACCACTCATTTCTCTTGAGTGTATCGAATATATTGTTACCTTACGGTTGGTATACCAACACAACCGTTCCCAGGAGATTAAGAATTGAAAGGAGTAACAAATATGAATATTCTCAAGATGGTGACAATACATCCTAATGGGAGCGACCCATATAGCCATGCTGCCTGCCCGATTTTTGTCATTTCCTGGGTATGAGGTTTGAGGCTAGACTTACCTTCTCATCATCACAGTTTATTTCTTTTGAATGCCACATCATCAAATCCGGCCAATCACTAATTGACTTCCCCAAAAATATATTATAGTTATAAAGCAAGAGAAACGAATTCCTTTACCACCATATAAATACGTTTGAAGAGATCAACATATGTAATCAGTTAGAATAACTTTCTAAGACATTCGTCCATACAAGTTGTCCTGGGATTGGACAAACCGAAGGCACTATTCAAAAATAGTCCTTGTATATCGTCGCCTTCAATTTAAAAATCTCTAACGCGCGGCGTATAATCAAATCAAAGTGAATATTCATTCCGGTCTTTTTGAAATGATTAGTGAACATTTTCTTTTTAAATTATTAGTCTAACATGATTATAATCAATTTACATATATAATTACAGTCAATCTAAACAGTATATGATCATCTTGCTTATATCTGGTTATTTTGATCATCTCTTAAAAATGGACAATTTCAGTGTGTGCGACGCACACAGTTTTTCTTTCCATTTTTTTCGTAAATTTTAAAAACAAATACTTACATTACTCTTTTAGAAATTTATTACTCATAATTATTCCTTAATCTAATTATACATAAATGGATTAAATTTATGATTTACAATTTATATTTCAGCTTTTACTCTTTATATTGTTTTTGTCAAATTTCCCTTTTATTCCTTATACTCGATCTACTTCTTCTTTCCACATACAAATAAAAATTTCTTTTTAAATTTATCTAAACATGATTAAAAAATACAGTTCTTATTTCATATAATACAGAACGGTATATATCCATTTATATTTGACCTACAGTTTTAAACTGACAAATTTTAGCGTATGTTGTATATAGCTTTCTCTTACTTTTAACTTAAAAAAAATACTTTCATTTTATTTACTTTAAACTTCAAATATTTTTCATTAGAAATAAATCCTAATTCCATTTATAAACTAAATTTATAATAAATTTCACTTTTGTACTTTATGACAAAACTGCATTTGATCCTGATTCACTTACCTTCCTACTTGGCAGTTTGAAATAAAAATGTTATTTTTATCTATTTATTTATTTATTTATTCCCATTATAATTAATTTATAATTTATTTAAAACTTGGTTTTATTTAAAATAAAGTTTAAAATCTTATTTAAAAACTAAAGTACCAAAGTACCAGTTTTTATGAAAGTACCACATTGAAATCGTGGTGTGCGCACATAAAAACTGGCATGGTTCCCATGATTTTTCAAAATACCACATTTATCAGCTAATGTACCACATGACTAAAGTACTACATTCGTTCAGTGGTGTGAGAATGTGCGAATCATCCTGGATCCCGGGATTGTTCAAAGTACCACATCTGAAATGCCAAAGTACCATAACAGACTAAAGTACCATCCCCTTGAACACTTGATTTTTGCTTGATCACCCCCAAGGCCTTGTGCGCCAGCTACTATCATGTGGTAGTACCACACAAAGTACCACCCCTTTGAAAACACAGCCGATCACCCCAAAACACTGGTATATTCACTCCTGATCACCCACCATACATGTGCACGTGCACAGCCACACGCGCCACCTTCCACCACCTATGTAACACCCTACCTCCGCCAGGGTCACTCTTGCAAGTACACTGGCTTTGGAGGGGTGTCGGACAAGGTAAACATGCATAAAGATATCACAAGACAGAACATATAAGTAAAACAGAGTAAGTAAAGCAGCGGATAAAACTACTATTTCAAAACCATAGTCAACTAACATCAAAAGTACTTAGTCATTATTTTCCAACTACTACAAGTCTAGGAACATAAACTGAAAACTAGAAATAACATAAAGTAAACTATCCCCAATGTAGACGTGGTAAAGCCACAGCGAGCTCAAGTCCAAACCGTACATGAGCTATCCAGTAAGCAAGCTAAAGATCCAAGCTAGGTGCTAGTGTTCCCACCCTGAGAACCTAGGGGGGGAACGGAAGAAAAGAGGAAAAAGAAAACGGGTCAGTCAAAAAGACTGGTAAGTCCTACCTACTATTAGTATAAAAACTAATAAAGTTAACTGGACATGTAAAACAGAGATGAAACATAGGATGAAAACTGGCATGGTGAAAAGTTAACAAGATAGATCAAGTGTGGCATCGCATATACAAGGTTAAGTTTTGCACCAATAGTACTAGTAATCCAATCCATGTCAAGTATAAACAAGAAATGATCCCTTGGCCCAAGTTTGGCCCAACATCATGAGATGACCTAAATCAAGGTCCAACTACACGGTCTAGTCGATCGGCTCCCTATATGCCTAACCCGTCAAGTGTCGATGTCATTCGGCCCAATCACGGAATGCAGTCAAATTGTGCTAGGTCCACCCTAGGGTGTATCAAGTCCTAGGGTGCCAACCACTGACACGAATCAAGCACGCACAGTCTAAACCTACTGGTGCCCGTGCCTGCTTTTTCAACTCCGGACTATGTGCACGACCATAGTCCGCCTGAACCTACACCGGCGCACCAACTCAGCCGTCGTTCTGGTCGCTTACAATCAGCCCAGTAATCGTGCCCCACCTTAGCCTAGTCCCTAGGGTATCGTTGATACATCCAAGAGGGTTACTGCTGAAAAGGACCGCGTAACTAGGGTTTCTAACGGGTTAAGTGTGGTTAACCCTATCCCATCATGTATCAAGTTGGTTAAGTGTACCCAAGTGGTTCATGAGTTAACCCCAACCATCCATTGTGTTTAATTGGTTAAGTATTCAAGTGGTCCATGACTTAACCCTACCATGTGGCATTAATTAACTTAATGCACCCAACCTCTCACATTAGACCTTATTGTGGTTACTAGTTAAGCCGGGAGGGTCCGGGTAGCTTTACACCACAAATTAGTCTAACCTCGGGTTTTAAGTGCAACATGACCAACTTCTCACATTGGGTCCTATTGTTTGTAGCTACTAGTTAAGCCGGTCGGTTCCGGGTAGATTTATGCTACAACCTCAACCCAACCTCGAGTTGGCCACTTTCATGTTTTCTACATGTCATGTCCATGTTCATGTTTTTCAAGCATAATCACATGTCATATTCAAAACCATGTTTTTATGTCATTAAAGTTACCTAACTACCCATACGCATTCCCATCGCATGTACGTTTCATCACAACACAAAATAGATTAAAAGAGGGAACTTAGAAGCATGACAAAAATGGGCATAAGGTGATAGGATTTGGCCACAAGTTAAACATGGTGGCACATGAGGCAAATGTGTTCATTAAACTTGCATATTACTTTATAAACCTCAAAACATGCATGACATCAAACTTAGCAAATAAATGATACATGGTCATAGATGGCATATGATGATAACTAGTGATTCGCATATAACATCATATGCAAGTTAACATAAAGGTTACGAGAGTTTCTATGTTGCATTATGCAACATTTCCAAACAAAGCTCATAGCTTTCAATCCACAAAGTCAAGGTGATAGCTTTACAAACATACATAGAACAAACCTATGCATAACATGATAGATTCAAAGCACAAATCATACTTAGGCCCAAACACAAACTTGCAACATGTCATTTTTAACTTCATAGTTTAAATCTAAGAGTAGAATAGGGCTTACTAAGCTTGGCTAAGAAGACTAGAGCAAAATAAAACAAGATTAAGACGAAGCCACACTAGAAATCCCCAATTGAATATAAGCTCCAAGTTGTCTTGAGAAACAAGAAGCTCCTTTGATTTGTATGAAGAAAGATCCTTGTTTTGGAGAAGAAAGATGGTTGTTTTACTAGCTTAGAACACTCAAACTTTCATGAAGAGGATGGAGGCCATGATATGAAGGTGGAGGCCATGATTAGGAAGCATTTTGGCATAATTTAGTTGTAGGAATGATTTGTGTTGATTTAGGCTAGGTATTAGGGTCCTTTTATAGAAATTTAGGTTAGTTTAGGCCATAGGATTAACCCTAATTCAGATCTGAGCCATCAAATCACGTCACTAGCCAACAAAACAAGCCCCCGGAGCCAAAACAGGTGCACCGGGCCAAACTGGCTGACCACCCAAGTCGACAAGGGTGTCGACTGGGCAGTCGACACCACCTGGGGTGTGTCGACTCCCCAGTCGACTTGGGGCTGGCGGGAATTTTTCCGCCTGTCCTGCTTGGGCTGAATTTGAATTCTGAATTCAAATTTGAACTGTTTTTGAACTTGAAATTTTCTGAAAACTTTGACAGGCCATAACTTGGTCACACGGACTCCGATTTTCGAAAAATCGGACTCTATTTCGCGTATTTTTCCGAGACGAACGCAATGTCATAGCCCGTTTCCCTTGATTCAAATTTTAACATTTAATTCTGCCTTGATTTATGTTATAACATGTTATTCAAAATACGGGTTATTACATTCTCCCCACCTTAAAGGATTTCGTCCCCGAAATCTTCAAGTTAGGAAGAACATATCCTACCATCCATCATCCATCTACTCAAAATATCATCCACGAGCAGTCATTGTCCTTAAAGGATTCTAAATGTTGTATGATCATATGCGAAAGGTGTGTGTATATGTACTTATCTAATGCGAAAATCAGGCGGTTACTGATTCAGTAAACCTCCTTAATGCAAAGTATGTTAGTGAAATGAGTCCATATGTATGCAAGTTCCTAACATAATTCATAATCTCTACATGAGTGCACATAACATTCATCCATATGCAACATCCACGTGATAGCATAACAAGTTTCATCCATGAATAAGTATAAGCACTCATGCATATGCAATATGAAAGTGTATGGGCCGATCTTAGTGCCTAATGTGTATCATGCATCCACGAGTATCCACTTGCAAACACTTGCAACCACTTGCAAACATCAAGCATAACATGTTTCAAATACATGTTTCATCCAAAGGGTTTCTACCTAAGGTTCTCATGACAAGGTTAACGAGATAACAAGATAAACATGGATAGCAAAAGAAAGATATGCTAACTAGGAAAAGAGATTGAGAATGTACCCTCAAAAAGAAATGGATAAAGCCCACGCATCTTCTCCTCGGTTTCCCAAGTTGCATCTTCGTCGGCTTCACTCCACTGAACCTTTACTAACTTGACTTCTCGATTCCTTAGTTTCTTGATCTCCGTTCCCAAGATACGAATCGTAGCTCGCCTCAAAGTTGCCTCTTTCTCTACCTTCATGTCTTTAAAAATTCTAGGCTTAACTACCTCGGCTGACTCATGTAGGCACTTTCGGAGATGCGAGACATGAAAAACATTGTGCACTCCGGCCAGCTTCTCGGGCAATTCCACTCTATAAGCCATTTGCCCAATCCTCTCGATGATAGGGAAGGGTCCTACGAACCTTGGTGCCAGCTTCCCAACTGCTCCAAAACGAACCACATTTCGCAAAGGAGAAACCTTCACAAAGACCATATCTCCAACTTCAAACTCTAAGTCTGTCCTTCGCTTGTCCGCATAGGATTTCTGTCTGTCTTGGGCTGTTTTCATCCGCCTTCGAATCTGCTCAACCTTCTCGGATGTGTCCCTTATCATGTCAGGCCCAAGTATAAGCTTATCCGTCGTCTCCCACCAACATGTTGGTGACTTGCACAACCTCCCATATAAAGCTTCGAATGGTGCCATTCCTATGCTTGCCTGATAGCTGTTATTATAAGAAAACTCCACTAGAGGAAGATGATCTTCCCAAGTGCCACCAAAGTCAAGAATGCATAGCCTCAACAGATCTTCTAGTACCCTATTCACCCTTTCGGTCTGGCCATCCGTCTGTGGATGATAGGCCGTACTTAGATTCAATCGCGTACCCATCGCTTCTTGCAAACTATTCCAGAACTGGCTAATGAAGATTGGGTCACAATCGCTAACTATGCTAGAAGGAACTCCATGCAATCGCACTATCTCTCGAAGATAAACAGATGCTACCCATGATGCGGTCCTCTTGCTCTTCACTGGAATAAAGTGAGCACTCTTCGTAAGTCTATCAACTATGACCCATATGCTCGTATTTCCCTTCCTTGACCTAGGCAATCCATCCACGAAATCCATCGAGATACTCTCCCACTTCCATTGCGGGACCTTTAATGGATGTAATAGCCCACCGGGCTTCTTCGACTCGGCCTTCACTTGTTGGCAAACAATGCATCTAGAAACAAACTCTGCCACATCCTTTTTCATCCCATCCCAAAAGAAATTGCGCTTCATATCCCGGTACATCTTATCCCCTCTGGGATGTATGGTCATCCTCGAGTGATGCGCCTCCTCAAGAACTCTATTTACTAAGTCTCCCATTCGGGGGGCACATAGTCTTCCATCACGCCTTAGCCATCCCTTGTCATCAGTAGTATATCTAGCGAGGTGACTTGATGCCTCACCCCGAATCAACTTGCCCATGATCTCGACTATCTGCGGGTCTTCCCTCTGTGAAGCCCCAACTTGATCAAGAAGTGTAGGTCTAAGCTCAAGGGATGCTAACGAACCAGTCATCGACCCAACAACAGGTGCAAAATCAAAGGTTGCCAAGAACTCTAGGCTCTTCATCTCAACAAACAAGGGACTCAAAGTCAACCTTTTCTGCTTAGCGCATCTGCCACAACATTACCCTTACCAGGGGTATAAGCTATCTCAAAGTCATATGATGCCAAGAATTCCATCCACCTTTGCTGCCTTAGATTCAAATCTTTCTGCGAGAAGAGGTACTTGAGTGACTTGTGATCAGTATATAACTCAAACCTTTCGCCTAGAAGATAGTGGCGCCAGGAGTTGAGTGCAAAGACGATCGCTGCCAACTCCAAATCATGAGTGGGATAGTTCTTCTCATGAACTTTGAGTTGCCTACCCCCAAAGCATATCACTCTCCCTTCTTGCATCAGGACAACGCCTAATCCCATGCCACATGCATCGGTGTACACGGTAAACAACTTCCCTCCATCGGGCAATGCTAGAACTGGAGCTGTGGTGAGGGCTTTCTTGAGCCTTTGAAAAGCAAGCTCACACTCTAAGTCCCATGCAAAGACTAAGTTCTTCTTCGTTAACTTAGTGAGAGGGGATGAGATCTTAGAGAAGTCCTTAATGAACTTCCTATAATATCCTGCTAGACCGAGAAAGCTCCTCACCTCAGTTGCATTCTTCGGAACTTTCCAGTCTTGTACCGCCACCACTTTAGCGGGATCCACAGCTATGCCTTGCTTAGAAACTATATGCCCAAGGAACCGAACTTCCCTTCTCCAGAAATGGCATTTAGAGAACTTGGCTTTCAACTGATGAGCTCTAAGCGTATCCATAACCTCCTTGAGGTGTGTAGCATGTTCTTCCTCGTCCTTAGAAAAGACTAAAATATCATCCACGAAGACAACCACAAACTTGTTAAGGAACTTCCTGAACACCCTACTCATCAAATCAACAAAGTATGCGGGTGCATTAGTCAAACCGAACGGCATGACTAGCCATTCAAAGAATCCATCTGGAGTCCTAAACGCCGTCTTGTCAATGCTATCCTCAGCCACTCTAAGCTGATGGAATCCGGTGGCTAGATCGAGCTGAGAGAAAACAGAAGCCCCAACAAGCTGGTCAAAGAGATCATCAATCCTCGGTAACGGGTGTCTATTCTTCTTTGTCAGCTTGTTCAACTCACGATAATCAACACATAGACGAAGCGAACCATCCGCCTTATTAGCGAATACCACCGGAGCACCCCATTCTGAAATGCTTCGCCTAATGAAATTTTTCTCAAGCAACTCCTTGATTTGCTTGCTAAGCTCTCTTCTTTCTCGTGGGGCCATGTGCCTAACAGGCAATGAAACTGGCTTGGCACTATCAACCAGATAAATACGGAAGTCTATCTCGCGTTTAGGGGGTAACCCCTTCACCTCATCAAAAACATCGGGGTATTCTCGGACCACCCTTACAGACTTCAGATCATCGATGGACGAGTCAAGAAATTCAAGATAACATAACATAACGGGATCCAGAGGGTTACAAGAAATTTCTAGGGTATTACCGAGGCGAGTCATAAGCCTCACCACCCTATGCTCATAATCAAGAATGGCTCCATAAATGGACAACCAATCCATGCCCAAAATCAACCCGTATCCCATGAACCCGAGAACATAAGCATTATATGTAAATTCTATGGTCAAGATAGAAATCCTCAAATCCATACAAATCATAGATAAATGGGCGGAACCCCCAATTGGATTTGAAACACTAACGGGATCCTCAACTAGACTAGTACTTAGGTGCAAACTTTCAACAATGTCAGAAGAGATAAAGGTATGCGATGCGCCAGAATCAAATAAAGTTCGAACAGGAAAACCAGAAATATAAACAAGACTTTCTACATAAATACTACCTCGGTCTGGAATTGGAGCAGTGTTGAGAGCATGCATCTGCCCTCCAGAAGGTCCTGCTCGCTGAGTCTGTCCTTACCCCTGCCCTTGCTTCTTTGGGCAATCCTTGCTGAAGTGCCCAGACTCTCCGCAATGAAAGCATTCTCCCAACTTCCTCTTCTTCTTCCTACAATCTTTGGCTATGTGTCCAACAATCCCACAGAAGTTGCACTTTCTTGGGTCCTTTGCCTTGTTGTTGTTGGCCTTGTTACCCTTGTTGTTCTTGTTGCTCTTGTTGTTCTGGTTGCTCTGATTTCCTCCCCACTTGGAGTCCGCCTTCTTGGTTTGAGTCTCATTAGGCTTGACTTCTTTTTTGCCATTCTTATCATCTCCCTGAAGCAATGCCATATCTACTAGGCTCTCAGAAGTGGCCCCCATGGGTATATAAGACATGGCCAGACCTTGTAATGGCTCATTCAATCCTCGTGCAAAGCGTAGTGCCTTCTTCTGGGGTGTGTTAACCATGTCCAAACCGAATCGAGCAAGCTTGTTAAACTTATTCACATACTCCCTCACTGTCATGTCCCCTTGCTTCAAAGATATAAACTTCTCCATTTGCAGATTCTCCTCAGCAGATGATAGAAACTTAAGCCCAAACCTCATCCTAAAGTTGGCCCAAGTCTCTATAGGCCTAGTAGCGTTGGTGACCTCCCACCAATAAGCAGCTTCCTCTTTCAATAGCCATACTGCCAACAAAACTTTTCTACGGTCTTCCACATCAAAGATGGCAAAGAGGTCTTCAGTTTCTTTTAACCAATTTCTTACCTCAACAAAAGTCTCCGTCCCAATAAAATTCTTGCCACCCATCGCCTTAAAGCCCTTGCAAATCTTTGCGAAATCCGCTTGTGGACGCTGAGGAGGAGGAGGAGGAACCTCAGGTACAGTGGGAGTGTTTGCTGGGCCCGCATCATTGGACCTAGCTTCCAAGTACCTTCGGAACCATCCGGGAATGGTTACTCCCTCGGGAAGGTTAAGATCGGCCATGCTGAAAAAGGAAAAGATAGATTTAGAACGAAGAAACAAAGGATGGTGCTAATGGCTTTTGGGGAATAGCCTTTTAAAATAAACTAGACTTTTCTTGGAAAATACTTAATTGGTTTTGAAAATAGTTTTTCAAAAGGTATGTTTTAAAAACCTTTTGTTCAATCTCGTAAACCTTATGCTCTGATACCAAATGTAACACCCCACCTCCGCCAGGGTCACTCTTGCAAGTACACTGCCTTTGGAGGGGTGTTGGACAAGGTAAACATGCATAAAGATATCACAAGACAGAACATATAAGTAAAACAGAGTAAGTAAAGCAGCGGATAAAACTACTATTTCAAAACCATAGTCAACTTACATCAAAAGTACTTAGTCATTATTTTCCAACTACTACAAGACTAGGAACATAAACTGAAAACTGGAAATAACATATAGTAAAATATCCCCAATGTAGACGTGGTAAAGCCATAGCGAGCTCAAGTCCAAACCGTACATGAGCTATCCAGTAAGCAAGCTAAAGATCCAAGCTTGGTGCTAGTGTTCCCACCCTGAGAACCTGGGGGAGGGGGGGGGGGGAACGGAAGAAAAGAGGCGAAAGAAAACGGGTCAGTCAAAAAGACTGGTAAGTCCTACCTACTATTAGTATAAAAACTAATAAAGTTAACTGGACATGTAAAACAGAGATGAAACATAGGATGATAACTGGCACGGTGAAAAGTTAACAAGATAGATCAAGTGTGGCATCGCATATACAAGGTTAAGTTTTGCACCAATAGTACTAGTAATCCAATCCATGTCAAGTATAAACAAGAAATGATCCCTTGGCCCAAGTTTGGCCCAACATCATGAGATGACCTAAATCAAGGTCCAACTACACGGTCTAGTCGATCGGCTCCCTATATGCCTAACCCGTCAAGTGTCGGTGTCATACGGCCCAATCACGGAATGTAGTCAAACTGTGCTAGGTCCACCCTAGGGTGTATCAAGTCCTAGGGTGCCAACCACTGACACGAATCAAGCACGCACAGTCTAAACCTACTGGTGCCCATGCCTGCTTTTTCAACTCCGGACTATGTGCACGACCATAGTCCGCCTGAACCTACACCGGCGCACAAACTCAGTCGTCATTCTGGTCGCTTACAATCAGCCCAGTAATCGTGCCCCACCTTAGCCTAGTCCCTAGGGTATCGTTGATACATCCAAGAGGGTTACTGCTGAAAAGGACCGCGTAACTAGGGTTTCTAACGGGTTAAGTGTGGTTAACCCTATCCCATCATGTATCAAGTTGGTTAAGTGTACCCAAGTGGTTCATGACTTAACCCCAACCATCCGTCGTGTTTAATTGGTTAAGTATTCAAGTGGTCCATGACTTAACCCTACCATGTGGCATTAATTAACTTAATGCACCCAACCTCTCACATTAGACCTTGTTGTGGTTACTAGTTAAGCCCGGCGGGTCCGGGTAGCTTTACACCACAACTTAGTCTAACCTCGGGTTTTAAGTGCAACATGACCAACTTCTCACATTGGGTCCTATTGTTTGTAGCTACTAGTTAAGCCTGTCGGTTCCGGGTAGATTTATGCTACAACCTCAACCCAACCTCGAGTTGGCCACTTTCATGTTTTCTACATGTCATGTCCATGTTCATATTTTTCAAGCATAATCACATGTCATATTCAAAACCATGTTTTTATGTCATTAAAGTTACCTAACTACCCATACGCATTCCCATCGCATGTACGTTTCGTCACAACACAAAATGGATTAAAAGAGGGAACTTAGAAGCATGACAAAAATGGGCATAAGGTGATAGGATTTGGCCACAAGTTAAACATGGTGGCACATGAGGCAAAATGTGTTCATTAAACTTGCATATTACATTATAAACCTCAAAACATGCATGACATCAAACTTAGCAAATAGGTGATACATGGTCATAGATGGCATAGGATGATAACTAGTGATTCACATATAACATCATATGCAAGTTAACATAAAGGTTATGAGAGTTTCTATGTTGCATTATCCAACATTTCCAAAAAAAGCTCATAGCTTTCAATCCACAAAGTCAAGGTGATAGCTTTACAAACATACATAGAACAAATCTATGCATAACATGATAGATTCAAAGCACAAATCATACTTAGGCCCCAACACAAACTTGCAACATGTCATTTTTAACTTCATAGTTTAAATCTAAGAGTAGAATAGGGCTTACTAAGCTTGGCTAAGAAGACTAGAGCAAAATAAAACAAGATTGAGACGAAGCCACACTAGAAATCCCCAATTGAACATAAGCTCCAAGTTGTCTTGAGAAACAAGAAGCTCCTTTGATTTGTATGAAGAAAGATCCTTGTTTTGGAGAAGAAAGATGGCTCTTTTACTAGCTTAGAGCACTCAAACTTTCATGAAGAGGATGGAGGCCATGATATGAAGGTGGAGGCCGTGATTAGGAAGCATTTTGGCATAATTTAGTTGTAGGAATGATTTGTGTTGATTTAGGCTAGGTATTAGGGTCCGTTTATAGAAATTTAGGTTAGTTTAGGCCATAGGATTAACCCTAATTCAGATCAGAGCCATCAAATCACGTCACTAGCCAACAAAACAAGACCCAGGAGCCAAAAAAGGTGCACCAGGCCAAACTGGCCGACCACCAAAGTCGACAGGGGTGTCGACTGGGCAGTCGACACCACCTGGGGTGTGTCGACTCCCAAGTCGACTCCCCAGTCGACTTCGGGCTGGCGGGAATTTTCCCGCCTGTCCTGCTTGGGCTGAATTTGAATTCTGAATTCAAATTTGAACTGTTTTTGAACTTGAAATTTTCTGAAAATTTTGACGGGCCATATCTTGGTCACACGGACTCCGATTTTCGAAAACTCAGACTCTATTTCGCGTATTTTTCCGAGACGAACGCAATGGCACAGCCCGTTTCCCTTGATTCAGATTTTAACATTTAATTCTGCCTTTATTTATGTTATAACATGTTGTTCAAAATACGGGTTGTTACAACCAACGACCATCCTCACAGATCACCCTCCTCTTGCTGATCATTCCCCCAAGCCTGGATCACCACCTCCACGGCCCTGGTGGGTTTTCACTGTTCAACTCCATTGATAGGAAAAAGCACCATTCACGAAAATGGCCACCACATCTCGCCTCGCCCATGTGCTACCGCCACCTTCTTGCCACGCCACCGCCACTTCCCGACGCCGCTTTTCCCCCAGGACCGCACCCCCTAGGCCTGTCGACATCGAGCAGTTCAGCGATCAAAAACCGAACCCAAAAACCTAGTTTAAACCCTATTTCAGCCTCGTACTCCAAATCTCTTTATTAGAAAAATTAACTAGTATTTTTCTTAGAATCCTCGGTCCTAAGTGAAGCTCCTCCCTCAACCCCGCGCCTTCCATCGGTCTGGATGATCGGAATTTGAACGAGTTTCAAATTCCGATCATCTTGGTACCTCCACTTATATTGATGTTAAAAATCATAAAAACACCTTCAAAAATCACCATTTACACATATGATTCCATTCATAGACTCAAATCGGGATTTTACGCAGTTTGGATTTTTGATGAAACAGAGAGGTTGCAAAGGAATAGACGGTTTCTGTTTTTCTTTGAATTGAATGTTCTTTTTTACTTATAAATACAGAGTGCTTTCATTGTATCAAATCATTTTAGCGTGAACTAGTGGTAGGATTCTCTTTCAAACTCAAGTGTTTAGATTCTTTTTGTGTTTGATAACTAAACAGCAGGTGTGTTTGTTCAAGGTTGAACAAAGATACAGTTTTTAAACAAGATAACATAACAATCAAGTCAACATTAACCAATAGTTTGAGTACTAGTTTTGATCAGCCAACAGTGATATTCCGGACAGGTTCTCAGTTTAATCAAGAGTGTCAAGATGCCAATATCAAACTTAACAGTTTCTAGAAAAATGCAGGAATAAAAATCAGGAAATTTAAAGTAGTTTACAGACCAGGAAGGCTTTTAAAGTCTCAGTATTTTCTCTTCTTCTTACTGATTCTACTCAAGTGCTTGTGTTGTGAGGAAAAGAAGTGCACGCTCAGGTCTATTTACAGTAGTAGGAAACTATTAAAATATGGTGCATTAAATATTGTTTTTGGAAAAAGAGCAAAATCAGTTTTCAAATTTCATTATTGACAAATGATTGACATATAAGAAAATCCTTTTCTTTCTAAATCAACACATATTTTCCTAAACTCACATGGACCTTATCAGCCATTATTCACCTTGAAAATCTCCCGCACATGACATTCTATTCTCCTATTGATTTTCTAGGAACTATCATATTAAATGCCTATGTACAACCCATGTTCCTCTCTCAACTTGTATTGGTGAAACAAAAATACCATAGCCACCATTTTGTACTATGAAATGCTTAGGATTTTCTTTGGTTTTCTCACTTCATTTTCCACATGGCTATTAATTTAACAAAAAATATTTTTAACTCTTACTTGGCTTCAAAGGAAATGCAAAAACTGAAAATCTTGTACAAATGATCTCGGCCATGTGATGAAATGGACATGGAAAATCTTGAATGATCTATATGTTAATAAGGACCTAGTGTAGGCAAGATCTATGGTTTATATACACAAGATTTAGCAAGAACTTTAGGCACATGCTATGACAAATGTGAACAAGTTTTGAAAGATGAAAAGGAAAGCGACATTTCAGAAAATCACATGTAAGAGAAGAGAAAGATTTTAAAAATTGAAAATATTTGATCAAAAATGATTTGGCCATGTGAAGATATTTCTCCTAGATTCTCTTTACTAGTCTATTAATAGTGTAGGTGTTATCCTTGAATTATTGTACATGAAAAAATGCTTGCAAAAGAAAATGGCACTTTCATATTTTGGTGTTGATGTACATGTGAACTTGAACTTGTTTTAATAATAAAAGTGGTTTTGGCATGTTTTATTCTAGTGTTATAAGTTTTCAAATCAAAAATTTGCAAAAACCCAAATTCTAAATCCTTTGGAAAAAAAATGAACAAACATGTGAAATAAAATGGCATTTCTTAAAAAAACTTGCTATGTATAAGTGTTATTATTCATACATGTGTAAAATAAATTTAAACAAGCGCTATCAAATACATGCTATCATACATGAATGTGTAAAAATGGATTTTAGTAAATGCTGTGATACATGCATATGTAAATGCTATTATAAATAAGTTAACATGTTTTGGAATTTAAAGTCTGGATTTTAAATCGTATTTGTAAATACATACTTACGATCAATTCATATATGTGTTAGCGATAAGTGTAAAGACCGGGTCATTACAATCTACCCCCCTTATAAAAATTTCGTCCCCGAAATTTGTAAATAGTAGATTTAGAGTTATCGACACACATCAATAAATATTTTATTTATAACAGTTATTCCTATAACTGGATATATTTGTTACTATGGTTAGAAAACGTTTCCATTTATGTAATACTACTCTTGAATTCTTATCAATTTCCAAATATCCTTGAAATAGATCTCAAGTCTTATTCACTTCATTGCTTTGAATCAATCTTGCTCAAGCATATGTATCTGTCGAAATTCCCTTTATAACTCATTAGTCAATTCACTTAACTCCGTTAAGTTTTAACCACAATATTCATTCACTTAGTTAATTATCTCCATTTCGGGACTCACAAATATGATTTAATTTCACAAATCGACCAGTTCACATTCCCTGAGTTACTACTTAAGTCTAGACTTAATTACAGGAAATCCAAATTTTAATTCAATTAAAAATTCTAACCTGATTTCTTGTATCAATATGATAGGATATTATTCTAATTTAATCCGACCATATTTAATTTATCTTAAGGCTGACCCTAGTTAATTTACTCCTTCTATCTAAAAAGAGTAAGGTACCTTCTGAAGCCCCTTCCATTTTCACATTCTCAGAAGTTGATGACTTATCCATTAAAGCATAGACCTTTGGTTGTTGTGCCTTTTCTCTAGGAAACTTAGCATAACTGACCCTTGAAGGTCACAAAAAATCTCGAGGGTCCTCCCCAGATAGGTCAAAAGCCTAACAATCCTCTTCTTACAATCTAGAATGGCACCATACATGGTTAGCCAATCCATTCCTAGAATCAACCCATATCTTGTGAACCAGAGCACATATGCGTCACCTTAAAATTCGAAGCCTAACATAAATATCCTCAAACCTCGACAAATCAGAGATAAATGAGTCGAACCACCAATGGGGTTTGAGATAACAATGGGATCCACTACCATACTAGTATTTAAGTGTAGAGATTCAACTACAGAACTAGATATAAATGAATGTGAAGCGCCAGAATCAAAAAGTGTTATAATAGGGTGATTGGAAAGAGAAATCAAACCTTCTATAACGACTTTCCTACCTCGATCTGGAGCACCAATTGCAAGAGCATGCACCTGCCCTCTAGAGGCTCCTTGTTTCTTCGGGCACTCCTTAGAGAAGTGTTTGTGCTCTCCACAACTGAAGCGACTAACCTTCCTTTTCATGCAATCCTTAGCCAAATGACCTTCACGCCCACATGCATGACACTTCCTCTTTTCCTTAGCCTTATCATTCTTTCAAGCTTTCTTCTGTTGTTATCATTTTTTCGGCCATACCTTCTGATTCTGTATTGTTCCCTCATCCTTAACTTCCTTCTTCTCCCCTTTGCCTTCCTCATACATTAAGGCCATATCGACAAGTCTTTCAAAAGTAGCTCCTATGGGAATGCGGGACATAGCCAACCTAGGAAGCAGTTCATCTAATCCTTTTACAAACCGCAAAGCTTTCTTATGAGGAGTTTCTACTAACTCTAATCCAAATCTTGCCAGTTGGTTAAATTTGTTAACATATTCTTTTATTTTCATGCTCCCATGCTTGAGTGTCAAGAACTTTTCCATTTGCATGCTTCTTTTAGCTTGGGAAAGGAATTTCATTTCAAACCTCATCCTAAAATCATTCCATGTCTCCACCGGACATCCAGCTTAGGTAACTTCCCACTAGAATGAAGCATCATCTTTCAGTAGCCAAGAAGCTAACTGAATCTTCCTTTGGTTCTCTACTTCAAAGATTACAAACAAATCCTCAGTCTCCTTGAGACAATTCCTCGCCTCTACGAATGTTTCGGTTCCACGAAACGACTTCCCTCCTATGGCATAGAAATCCTGCCAGATCATGGAAAAATTATCTGCTCTTGGAGGAGGAGGAGGAGGAACGATTGGTGCAGCTAGGGAAGGAATGTCAGCTTGACCACCGGCTGTCGTCGTGGCCTGTAGATACCTACGAAACTAACCTGGTATCGTAACGCCTTCTGGGATAATAGGTTCACCTGACATGCTGAAAAAGAAGAGAAAAGAGATTTAGACAGAGGATCGAAGGATATTACATATGGCTTTGGAGAATATGGTTTTCAAAATAGACTATTCTTTATGAAAATACTTTCTTTTAAAACCTTTTTGAAAATAATTTTCAATTTTTTTTATTAAATCTGGTAACCTTCAGCTCTGATACCAAGTGTGACACCCCATGTCTGTTAATGTCACTCACTAAGGGAATGCATTAAGTTTCATGAAGCGTTATAGGTAAATAGAAACAAAAATATTACAAGACAGATATAAAAGCAACATCGGAATTTAATTTTTTATTTCAAACATAAGTCATAACATCGTGGTACAAAATACCATAAGTTGGAAACTACATGAAACCCATTACAATACCACAGAATTTCTGTCTTGTACCATCAGAGTACAGAAAATACATAAAAAAACATAATTCCCCAAAAGAGACAAAGCCATAGTAGTAAAGATAGAAACTGAGCAATACTTCAGAAGCGGCTCCAAGCAAGATGATAACCGAGTCCTGACTAATCCTAATTCCCTCCCTGAGAACGTAGAGGGGAACGGAAGAAAGAAGAGGAAGCAAAAAGGGTCAGACAAAAAGTCTGGCGAGTCCAGTTACTTTTAGTATGTAAATAAATAAAAGTATTATGACAGACATATAAAGTGGATGAGGAAGATAACATCATAAAGGATAAGTATGATGAGGTAAACATGATAAAGTATATATGCTTCACCCATGATTACTCTGCACTAATACTAGTATAACCAGATATGGGATCAGGGCCGACCCTTGAGTGCGTTGGGCCCTAGGCTTGAAATGCTGATGACTGTAAGTGGAAAAATAAAGGAGGCCCTAAACGGTGACAACTACAATGAGAAAAAAAGGAGGAAAAGTTTCTTGCTTTGAAGGGGTCTTTGCCCAGGATCGAATTCAGTAGCCTTGTTTCAAAGCCGCTCAACATAACCACTCGGCCACATATCCATTTGCAATTGCTTTTGTTACATAAACTATGTATACAAAAAAAAATCTGAGGCCCTCCACCAGCCCGGGGCCCTAGGCGGCCGCCTAGGGGACCTATGCCCAGGGTTGGTACTGTATGGGATGATCCCTTAACATGCATAAATTCGTAGACTTAACAGTACTTCTGGTGAGAGGTTTTAACCCCATACAATCCACAGGAAGCCCCTATAACGGACTCCTAAACTTACCAGAATCTAGATGTACCCTAACTACTACCCTAATCGATCGACTCCCTATTCCGTAGATACCATGTGCCAGCCCCACAGTAGGGGGTATCACTTCCCTAAAGTGGCAACCCTTCGTGTTGACTGCACAACCATATCTATTGATGTCACTGCGTCTTATTTTCCCAGGCAGGCGGAGCCATGCACGCACATGACCCCTTTGAAATGCCCCATCATGACACCGTCCCTCCGTTTGGATCTCTTACAATTAGCCCAATAGGCGTGCCCCTCTCCGACCTATGTCGTAGTACCCGTTTGATACAGTTATATGGGTTACTGACTGAAATGGCCCCCCATAAAAAATGATACAAGCTTTCCCCCTTGTCTTGTATCCCCACTAGGATTTGCTCAGGTTATGTATGCCTATTGGTGTCTTTAATTACGTAACCCCCTCAGGTTAAGTTTGTGGGCCTATATTTACATATTACCCACCCCTTCAGATTCACTTAACCCGCCCACTTTCCAAACAAGTTTACTTAACTCCTATTAACGTTCATGTTCATACAATCCCTATGGATTCAACTAGGTTGAGTATTCCAATTCATTACCATATTTTCATTTAATGTTAACGGGTGTTAGACCTCTCACATTAAGCCTGCCATTTTTGGATGCTGGACATGTCGGGCGGGTCCGGGCAACTTATTCCACAATTTGGGATTAACCTCATGTCTTTTCATGTCTCGTATTTATGCACATAGACCTCTCACATTAGATTCAACACTTGTGGCCGCCGGATATGCCGGTCGGTTCTGGGCAGACTTCCTCCGCAAGTGCAATCTAACCTCGTGTCACAAGTACATTTACAGTTTCTTATTACTGTGATCCTAGGCATGTCATTATTATCCAGTTTTCACATATATCATTGTAAGTTATAGGTTTCATGACCATTTTTCCACAATTATGTTCACAATGAATTATTGGTCCAAATTTGTGTATATAAACATTATTCAAGTTATGCCAATTCTAATGTTCTCCCTCCCCGTTCCTTAACTAGCGCATTCTTATATAATTGGTAGCATGCCTAGGCTAGAAAATAGCCTGGCCATAAACAATAAAAGGGAAAGGTAATGGGAGGGTGACAAAAAGTGATTATTCTAACATAACAGGCATAAGAATAAACTGGCATAGTGATAAGTTGGACATATGAGAATAGATCTAGTGAACTTGTGATAATTAAACTAGTACTATCATATTAAGGATGTCATATAAAATCTAAATAACAATTTAGATGTCCAACAGTTTAGGTCCAATATGATAAGCATAAGGTCATTCAAATAATAAGCTAGATCTAAAAATCAAAATTAGATCCAACATAATAAAGGTTTTAGATCTACATCATAGTCATGTCCAAATGTCATGTAGTCACAAGTTACAATAGATTCGATATGATAAGTATTGAGATTCAAGTCATAACCAATTCAGGATGTCATTGATTCATAATTTATAACATATCTGGCATAATTTAATCATAGAAATGGATCCAAACTATAGTCATATCATTTTTCTTTTAATCATTTAATTTTAAAAGCAACATGAAACTCAGAGCGTTTTGATTAGAAAATAAAAGAAGAACATATCTACACTTAAATCTCAAATCTCTAAATGCAGAAGAAGAAAAGGGTCTAAATTAGTCTAGGCACTCACAACATTTGGCCTCCATTGATTTCCAGTGAAGTAAACAAGAGAAATGAGCCTGTATATATAGCTGTCAGCCCCAGAAAACTGACTGCCACCTCATCCCTAGGGTTGTCAACCTACCGCTTAGGGGGTCGACCCCGGTGTCGACATCCCCTAGGGGTCGACCCCCTAGAGCGGGAATTTTGGCGCTCTCCGATTTTTTGATTTTTGAATTGTTTCTAGATAAATTTGGTCTAATATATATATATATATGTGTGTGTGTGTGTATATATATATATATATATGTATGTATATAATTTTTGTGTGCATATACAAACTTCAGACCCTCATTGCTTCTTCATACAGTGTCCGTTTTACGCACACCAAATGTCTATCTTGACCATAATTTAAAGATGGAGACAATTGTGCATTCCGTTTCCCTTAATTCTGAGTATAAAATCAATTATTCTTGAATTTACCTTCTTTAGTATTGTTAAAATTATAGGTGTTACATACACTTTCCAGAATCTGATAAGATAGCCCACCCCTAGGCATAATCTATACTTAGGGTTTCGAGATAAGCGTAAGCCATACTTTAGTTAAGATTGAGAACCTTGCCACAACTAACAAGATACTTAAGGTGAAAAACATAATCCAAGCTTGAAAAGTACATTTTGTTGATTTTAAATGCACTTACAAACAAATCCTTTTTGGTTTATCGTTGAATCCAGAGCATGCCTAGGGATTACATCCTAATCCCATACGTGTGTACTTTAACTTACCCATTCGGATGACTAAAAAAGAGAAATAGAAGCTAAAACATATCTTAAGTCCTAAGAAATGTAGAAAATAATTGGTGATCCAATCCAGATTATTTGATGATGAACCTGGTAGAGCTCGATCCTAGGTCATTTCCTGTCCGTGGAGCTGGAGGTGGCAGCGCAGGTGTAGGCGCTGTTGGTTGTTTGGCATACTCGGGTAGCTCTCCACGTCTAACCCGTTTCACGATCAAGTATTGTAAATGCCTGCAGTCATTGGTGTTACGACTGTCCATCTCATGAGATATGCAATGTTTTCCAGAGTCGCGTTCTCTGAGCGTTGGA
Source organism: Allium sativum (assembly GCA_030737875.1). Classification (NCBI taxonomy): domain Eukaryota; kingdom Viridiplantae; phylum Streptophyta; class Magnoliopsida; order Asparagales; family Amaryllidaceae; genus Allium; species Allium sativum. The sequence goes on along the minus strand of CM060912.1, from coordinate 842,926,438 downwards.
TCCCTCTTGGAAGGCTTAGGATATGAGATAGCACCAACTGTGTCCATGTAGATGTCACTGAGGGAGGAACTGATTTTAGTGTACTTTGTTGGAGAATGGAGTTTTGATGACAACAGCCTTGTCTCAATAATCATTGATTATAAAATATGTATGTATATATATATACTAAGATCTCTACATAGACATATATATATGGAGGATTTGTATACAGGACATAAATACTGAAGACTGTACAGTTTTAGAGATTTAAGACTCATGAATAATCAAGATTTCAAGAGTTCAAGATAAATATAGTAATAAAGTCTAGTTTATGTAAGACTCTGAATAGCACTCCAGGTCCAAATTCCAATTCTGTTTTTCAATTTCTTATTTAAATTCTGTTTTCAAATTCTATTTTCAATCTCTATTTTCAATCTCTAACTTCTCTATTTTATTTTCTTTGCTTTGCTTTTGATTTCAAACTCAAGTTTTATATGTTTTATATATTTATATTTTATATACTTTATATTTATCTAGTTTTAAACTCTATAATTTTATAAATATGTTTATGTAGTTTATATTTATGTTTTCATATGATTTTCTACTTTATAGTATTTATTTATAACACTATGTTTTAATTAAAGAATTTCCAGAATTATTTATATATATATATATATATATATATATATATATACAAACACTTGAAAAATATTCAAATGTCAATTTTGTACATGTATATGTCGACATGCATATATATACATATCGACATATAACTGTCATTTTATCAAAATTGAAAGGAAGTGCCTTTTCACTATTTGTGACGGTTTAGAAATGTTAGACCCTTTCAAATCTTATAAATATGGGAAAATTTCAAATTTTTAATTCATTCTTCTTCTCCATGTTCATCTCCTTTCATTACACCATTATTCTTTCTCATTTTTATGATTTTTACACTTGTACTCTGCCAATTTCAATTCTATTTTCATTAAACTTCTTCTCTTTTCACTCTCTACTCATTACTCTCTGAATTAAGTGTTACTGAAGAGTTATAGGGCTTTTGTAATTGTTTAGGTTGTGTAAGTAATCTGTGGTATCCCTTGTAGCCGTGAAATCAAGGAGGTTGTAATTGAATATTGATATAGTAATAAAACTCTACATAATCCAGCGTTGTGCGGGACTGGACGTAGGACCAATTCTGAACCAACATAAAATCCGATGTGTTCTTTCCTTTTCTGCACTTTATTTTTGTTTATCTTTGCATTTGTATTTGATTCTGTGTCGGTGGCATTTGATTTATATAGTAGTTCATATAAGTTTAGATTTTGTTTAAATTATCAAAAACACTATTCACCCCCCTCTAGTGTTTGTTTTGCCTTAATGATCCATTCCACAATCCCTAATAATTGGTATTGGAGCATGGTCTTTCAAAAAGTTCATAATCTGATTTTCGAAATTTTTAAATGGAATTTTTTTAAATAATTGTTAACACTAGTTTTAATTCATGTATTGCATGAGTATTGGATGAGCTGCATTCAATTTTATTGAAAAATCAAGTTATCATGATATGATTTCTTGAAAAGTTTAATTGAATATATCACAGAATCGTCATGATGTTATTTTTTCAAATTATAATTATAATTATTATTTTGAAAAATCACTTGATTGTTTGAAAATTTGTTTTGTTTTGTAGGAAAAGATGTGTTATATGGCTTTTGAAAATTCAAAAGTTGAAAAGATGGGTAAAGTTGTTGTTGGTGATTCAAATTCCAAAAAGGTGGCTATTGAAAATTCAAATTCTGGAAAGGTGGCAGTTGGAAATTCAAGTTTTGAACTGGTGTACAGGGATGTTGAGAATTCAAATTCTGAAGGACAATTGAAGAAGAGTAATGACGGTTGGTGAAAAGCATCAAGAGGAAGAAATGTGTACCAGATAAGTAGAAATTTTTGATTCACAACTACAAGTAGATTCAATACTATACTTATCTTCATTTTCTTCGGAATGTCACTGGTTCCATGTAAATCCATCAAGAATTAATCAAGTAATGATGAAATGAAGTTTTGGTGAATAAAGAGAGAAGGAAAAAAAAAACTATTGACGATTATCTTCAAATTTCATCCACATACTAGACTATTGTGTATAAAATCCTTTTCCAGGTTGTAGTCCTCGTTCTCACGGTCGATTTAATGGGTAGATTGTCCAATTCCGATCAAAACTAAGTGAGATATGACTATTTGAAGTTGGCTATGCAAAATGAAAAACTGTTACGGGATTCCTTGCATATCTCTTAGTGTTTCGACTTTCTACACCACAGTACCATACAAATTCAACCCCAAACTAGCACTAATCGTAGTCCTTGAATTCCTCTTTGATTTGCCACTGATTTTGTCCAATTCCGACAAGAAACAAAGAAGTTATGCCTCTTGAAAGTTTGGTTGAAAGTGAAAAACGAAAAGAAGAAGAAGAAGAGAAGAGATTGTGAGGAGACATGACTTTTGGGCCTTTATATAGTGGTTAAAGTGTCCATTCATTCAAAATTCAAAATTCAAATTCAAATTTTGGCACTAAGTTTGTTGAACTAATAAATCTTCAATACCTTCTGCAAATGAATATACTATCCTGACTAGAAAAACGAGCCCGTCGCAATAAAGCAGATTTCATCATCAAATTCTAGAAGATGTGAATGTGTGATTCATGACAATGCAAGAACAACAAAAGGAAGGATTGCAAAAATAGGTATGCTTTAATTAATTTTTAAAAATTTTGGTTGAATGAATGCTTTGATTGTCTTGCTTATTTGCTTTGCTTTGCTTTGAATTTGAAATTTGAAACTTTTAAACTCAAACTTGAAATTTAAAATTCAAATTTGAAATTTGAATTTTCAAATTCAAAATATCAATAAAATAATAAAATAATTTTTGGATGTTACTTAGGTTTAATATTAGTTCATGATATAGTTAAATCTAGAATATAAATCGATAATATAATAAAACCAAGAAGTCAAAACAATAACTTTATTGATTTTCCACATGTATGTCGACATACATAAATGGTCATGTCGACATAATGTGTGATACTCCACGTCCGTTAATGTCACTCTTTATCAGAATGCATTAAGTTTCGTGAAGCGTTATAGGTAAATAGTGACACAAACATTACAAGACAGATATAAAATAAGAGCGGAATTAAAACTTTATTAAATAGAAAAGCTTCCGGGTTCAAACCCAATTATATAATAAGTCTGGATCACTGATAACATAAAGCTTCTGCCTTGTGCAAAAATCATCATCAGAGTACAATGATATAAAAAGAGCATAATCCCCAAAATATAGCCATAGTAGAGCAAATGCAAAATTGAGCAATACATCTAAGCATCTCCAAGCAAAAAAGAAGAATCCCGATCAAGCTTGAGTATTCCCATCCTGAGAACCTGGAGGGAAACGGAAGATAAAGAATAGGAAACAAATTGGGTCACACAAAAAGTCTGGCGAGTCCAGTTACTTTTATTATATAAATATAAGTAAAAGCATCCTGAAAGGCATATAAGTTGGAAGAGATAACAGTGTCATAAGGTAGATGTAACAAGGTAAACAAGATAAACATGATAGAATATATTGTGCTTCTTTGATACTTTTCTCTCTTGCACCAATACTAGTATAACAAGAACAAGAAGATCCCAACAAGTACAAGTTGGTAAACTTAGGTGTACTTCTAGTGAGAGGTTTTACCCCATACAATAATAGGTAGTCTAACATCTGACAGGTGTTAACCCCCAACGATAAGAACGGGCCCCTAAGCAAGCAAGATTAGTTGTACCTCAATTACAAGCCCCAATCGATTGGCTCCCTAACTCGTAAATACCCTGTGCTGGCCCTACAGTAGGATGTATCATTCCCTAAAGTGGCAACCCTTTGTTTACTAAGATGTGCACAAACCATACCTATAGATGTCACAGCGTCTTATCTTCCCTAGCAAGTGGACCCATGCATGCATATGACTCTGTTGGAACGCGCTGTCAAACACCCTCACTCAAGTGACCTCTTATAATCAGCTCAGTAAGTGTGCCAAGACCGCGACCTAGTTCGGGGTTCCCCGTTTGATACCAAGATGAGTTACTAAATGAAACGGGTCCCACATCAGATGATACAAGCTTCCCCTAGGCTTGCTATAACGACCCACTATTTTGAACCATTCAAATCGACAATAAACCTCACATGTCAGACTTGAATCATCCAAAACAATAGATTGTTAATATAATTCGGGGTAAAATAAAACCAATCACAGAATCACAAACAGATCACAGACACAGAATAACTCGCAGCGGAAAATAAAACCATAGTAGTTCATGAAGCTACTACATAAAATAGTCTCAAAGGAGTACATAAGTGACATAGACATAGCAAGTACATCAAGTCTCAGACGAATAAATGATATATCAGTACATACCAATGCCAAGTCAACTAGGATCAAAATAACTGAAGGAAGAGACAGATAACAGCTACAGCTCCAAAAGGGTCTCTAGCTCCAAAACAAGACTCCAATGCTGTGCTACTCAGGCTGACCCGAGCAAAATGCAAAGACAAAACACTCGGATCAGGACTAACATTCTCATAACAGAAATTTAACTCAATTGAAATATTCAACTGAAGTGCATAAATAACTTAGAAGATGTTTGGGATTTCCATCCTCTAAGGATCCGATAAACTACATCATATAATACACTACGCTATTATAATAATGCCTACGGGAAATATAATATTGAAAATAGCGTAAGCGGGATTACCATTATTACCCTTACACCGTTTATAAACGTTATACTCTATACAGTACTGTAAACTCCGCCAAAACCAGTGGACTATCAGGGAGCACTCCATAGGTACAACACAAAACAAATTCGTAATAGGCGCGATCAAGGTAATATGACAAGGCACTCGAGGAAATACCCAGGGTAGGATCTACCAATTGCACTCCCGGACCGGTGGTGACGCATAGCAGCCACTATCGCCCACCTCGAACACACTCCCAAAATCAAGGGTGGATCCACCAATCAAATCACTAAGTAATAGATATGGTTTGAAGAAGCGTGTTCGATAAAGGGTGCGACCCCATTAATCACGGTATAGCTCCTGTTTTAGTCATTTTAATTATGACTCGAAAGTCAAGGCTATCCATCATCATTCTCTTACTTCATTCCAGCATCGTTCGTCAAATCCATCCTACTTTGTTCTTGATTCTCGGCCACGTACACAGTTGTTAAAGTGGTATCGGTATTGACAGAGAGTATGTTAATACCGACTCTGGTCTCTTTAACAACCAATCGCTTATTTCACACCGTGCTTATTTTTTATAAATCAAATTGAATATTAAAATCACAAGTTATCATTAAAAATCAATTTCCAAATATTAACTATAATGTATTTGAAAATTTTCTGTTTTAACATCTTTGAAAACGTTAAGTTTGTATAAGTCGAAATCATTTCAAAATTTGATTTTTAAGTCAAAATAATTCATTTATTAAGTATAACTTTATTAAAAAAATTAATCTTTAAAATAAAAAAAATCTTAAAACAATTTTTTTTTTAAACTTTATATTACTTGAAATTTAAAATCAATATATTTCAAAACATTTCGAAATCAACCATGGTGTCCGTATACAGTTTTCTACCTAGGGTCAGGTGATCAATTCAGTCCTAGTTAATTCAATATTGACGGGTAAGTATCACTTCAACCTGTAATCCCAAAATCAATAAAACCTCTCGGGTTTATCATTTCAACCCATAACGATTTTTCCTAATCTATAAGATTGTTCGGGTGTGTATCATTTCAACCCAGGTGATTTCCTAAAACTAAGGGAACTTGCAGTGTGAGAGTAACATAAATAAACATCGATGCAACATCACATAACATACATATCATCACATTACAATCACATATCACTTATGCATAAATTTTGTGTCATATAAATGTCGTGACATAATGTGTCATATGTGAGCAATTCATATATCAATAATGTGATTTTTTTACAAACTAGTCATACGCAATTCAATCAACATTTCAATAAAGTTAAATTTACGGTCATGAATAATGTGAGTCAAGTGTGAGATAAACTCACCTTCCGTGGTGCGGAAAATGATAACGGTACTGACGAAACAAGAGATGACGACGAAATCCGAACGCACTCGAAACCGAATCAAATCAACTATGAGCGGAACAAATCTGTTTACGCAAGCGAACACAAAATTAATTAAATTAACTTTTTATATATATATATATCTATATATATATATATGATGGCACAATGCATGCTCACTTGTATGAAAAAGCCAAAATGGACATGTGTATGAAACAAGTCCCAAACGCATGCATAAATGGGTACATGCATTTGTTTCATGCTGCAAGTAGCATTTCCTATGGAGGTAACACATACAAAAAATATAAAAAAAAAATCCCCCTTTTTTTTTAAAAAAAAAACTTTTTTTTTCTAAAGACAACCGTGTCATGCATGAAGTTTTTAAAAAATGCAAATGCATTCTATAAGAGGACAAAACGCAAGAAGCATGCATGGAAATAGCAAAATCTAATGTTGTTTGAAAGCAACGCATGAAACAAATTTAAATGGTCAAGCTACTTGCACATGGGACAACATTTCATTTGCATGGAACAACATGGACACTAAACAAAGGAAGGGAGACTTAAAATAACGTATGGGACTTGTTCCTAATGTATGCTACATGCTACAGGGACAAAAAGAAGCCAACGCATGCATCTGTTCCAGCACTAAGTAAGGCATGTTCAATTTTTTTTTCAAAAAAAGAAAAAAGAAAAGACAAAACCATTGATTTTTTTTTTCTTTTAGGAACGAAACTAACAAAATGTTTAACAAAAGCATGGCAAAGGCAATCTAAAGCAACGCATGGGACATGCATGTAGTTTTTGTAAAATACATGTTGCAAACGCATGGAGAAAACAAGTTAGTGGGAACTAAACAAATTACAAACGCATGTTTTTTTTTCTAAAACCCAACCAAATGCCATAACCAATATACAAATCCTAGGCAACCACACGCACAATAGGTCTTGTCGCAGATATTTTTTCCATGTTTTTTTCATTCTTCGGCTACCGTAACAAAAAGAGGGAACAAAATGCACAGTTGTTGTATAGACTTGCTGCACCCTTTCGGAAAACATTTTTGAACTTGTTGTTCATAAAAAAATGCATAGTCGTTTTTAAAGATGAATAGTTTGCATTCGTACTTGTTAAGGATCCAAGATCTGGTTCTTTTCTAAGCTAACAATTAAAATATACAAAGGGAAAGGATGTACCCTCTTCAAAATGAAAGAAACTTGGGCACAACAAGCGGATCACCGCAAACAAATACGAGTTTGGCTTCCATATAAGCGCCTATGGCCTGACGAAAGACGGACGAAGTGGATGTTGAAGATGGGATGTGGTGGAGAGATGCTGCCGCAAAGGACACCTTGGTAGAAGCTCGGTTGTTGCACCGGTGAAGTGGGTGCAGTGAAGAGGAGGAGATAGTTGGGGAAAATTGTGAGAACCCGTAACTTCCCTGTGAAGGAAAGAGCGGATACTTTGAGAACAACACACAAATGAACGCAGACAGAAGAACATTTCATTATTAATTACAACAATTCCATCAGAATACAAGAATATACAGAATATGAATGAATAAATTACATTCGATAAATATCAGAGATTACATTAAATTACATAGCAGCGGAAAATAATACAAAGCACAACTGAAGGTGATATACGGATACAGAGCTTTCCGGATATCATTCCAGCTGTGAACTAGGATCCTGTGAATATAAATCTGCAAAACCAAAACTACTAGCTGCCCGTGTCGAAAATAAGGGCACCCAGAGTTTAGGTTAAAACAATAAACTCCAGGTCAGTCATGTGACTGGTGTGAGAACTAAAACAGGTATTTAAAACTTTACTTTAGAAGAGAGTAATTCAAGGGACCACGCCGTATAACACTGAACGGGTTTCCTCCCAAGAATACCAGTGCATAGAATAAACAGGGCAATGCTTTTTCGAAAAATGAAACTGTTATAAGACCCAGGTCCCATCACACAATGCAACGCAAGCCGGAGGATAGGGTTTTCCCTTATAATAGCCAAACATGCTTGGTACGTTTAAAAAAAATCATTTGATACTATAATAAGTGTATAGTGTCAAAACAATTTCAATCATAAATATCAATCATAGACGGCATGGGTACCATATATCATGTCGCCATACTAGTTCTACAATTAAAACCGAATACACGTATTGGAAATTGGATTTCCGTCATAAGTCGAGGCAAAAGGCAAGCTCCTCTCCGCTTTCAAGACACTCTAGCAAATGTCCCAGGGCTACGCACTCTGGGCAACCCTTGGTTCTTCAGGGCCGGTCCTCTCTTATGTTTGAGGATTCGTTATTCCTGAACACATGTTTCCCGGTCCTTACAGCCCTAAAATCAAGGCGCCTCATCTAACAACCACATAGGTGAAAAGTATATAAATGTCAGGGCTGGTAAGTCACTGACACCACCAAAGCTAGAAAGAAACGTCGTGCTCTCCCTGCAGTCCTTATCCCGTTTTAAATTCATTCCGAGGTGTGAGGCTCGCGAATTCACGTTATACACAAAGCTGCCACGTAGGCCGTGCTTTGATCATCAACCACAAGACTTTGCTTTTCAATAGAAGCCTTGATCATTGCATCTCAGCGTGCCACACAGGCAATTCATGCCATGCGATTGATATCTATCGATATATAACCTCTAAGATCGTACGTCTCATAGAAGGGCGTTAAGCAAGAGAATAAATTCTCCGCTGCCAAACAGATATATATTTAACAGAAATCAATCAACACAGAATAAAATCCAATGTCAGACACACAGTCCATTTACAAGTTCGATCTGGGTCTGAACGAAACCGGAGGCACTTTCTTCGCATATCCATCGATCTCCAAGTACGTCTGGACGACCACCAACTATTTCCATGCTCTTGGGTGTACAGCCCAATCAGGATCATCAGTAATTATCCAAACGATGTGAAGACTTCCGGTCTTCAACCACCGTCTTCATCTTCGACATATCGTCGAATCGGTTATTCAGAATGGGTATAAACCCGGCCTTTCCGAACAACCCGCGTATATTAAAAACAAATGTTACACAAACACAACATATGCCTCATTCCAATTTAGCAGCCACTAACCGCAAATTAGCAAGAGAACAATTTCCTAAATATTAACCCCGAAGGCTGAAACCAACATCAGATCAATATCCAGGAAACCATTCTTCTTAACTAACCTACAGCTAGTTTCTAAATTTCATATTCTTAGGGAAAGGTTCCCATTAATTTTATCAAAGATAAATTCTTTAAATTTATTCTTCAACCTTCCTTTGGATGTCATTTCAAACCAAATTATGGTTTTCCAAACTAGTCGACATTAGCGAACCACACCGGAGTAATTATTTATTTTATTTCCCAATCCCAACCTATTCATCCCATGAAGCAAAACTGGTAATACTCCACATCTAACACCACAGTGTTATCGGTAAAATTAATTACCATTTCGCGTTCAAATCTAATTAAAGATTTAACTATTGCTTTGGAGCAAACTGGTGATACTCCATTCTCGCTCATTTTCTAAATTTGTTAATTTAGATTATCAATTCACATTTCAATCTAATTACAGATTCATTAAAACTCCTTTTTACTGGGTTAAAGAACTAATGTCATTTAAAACACAGTTCACGACAGACCCAAATCACCTTCTATTTATTATCGGGTTAAAGAACAAGTGTCATGTAAAACACCCTTCATGATAAACCCACAAATCAATTCTATTTACAACCCATTTCAAATCCAATTTATTTATTTAAAAATAAATGGGTTTTAATTTTAGTTCAAAACTAGTTCATTTCGATAAAAAACTATTTTTATCTTTTCAAATATGGAGTTTTTCATCCCAATTTTTCCCAAATCATTTCTTACTATTTTACACAAATTATTACTATTTTTAATAATTTTATCAAGGCCTGTACATTCGATTTCCATCAACGGCCATCGAACTGCACTTACAAGGACCTTTTCCAAATTTGATTTGGACGTGTCTCCAAATCCAACCATTAGATTTAAAATTTCCAATATTCGTTAGAAAGCTCTTTTCGATACGAACCCAATGGTTCCGGTTTTAGGAGAATCCCACGGTCGGATCTCCCGTAATGTCCGTTCGAAATAAATGGTCGAAATTCGCGAACTGCCGCAGCGCGGCGCGTTCTATTCAGGCCATGATATTATATATATAATATATATAATATATATTCCGTCAATTTCTATTTAAAACGAATTCTATAACTAGTTTTAAATTCATTCAAAAACATTTCAACTTCCATTTCAAAATCAAATCAAATTTCAATTCATTCTATATTCAATTCAATTCGAATTTGGTTTATATTCAATTCAATTCGAATTCGCTTCATATTCAATTCAATTCGAATTCGTTTTCTATTGAATTCAATTCGAATTCGTTTTCTATTCAATTCAATTCAAATTCGTTTTCTATTCGATTCAATTCAAATTCGTTTTCTATTCGATTCAATTCAAATTGGTTTTCTATTCGATTCAATTCAAATTGGTTTTCTATTCGATTCAATTCAAATTGGTTTTCTATTCAATTCAATTCAAATTCGTTTTCTATTCGATTCAATTCAAATTCGTTTTCTATTCGATTCAATTCAAATTGGTTTTCTATTCGATTCAATTCAAATTGGTTTTCTATTCGATCCAATTCAAATTGGTTTTCTATTCGATTCAATTCAAATTGGTTTTCTATTCGATTCAATTCAAATTGGTTTTCTATTCGATTCAATTCAAATTGGTTTTCTATTCGATTCAATTCAAATTGGTTTTCTATTCGATTCAATTCAAATTGGTTTTCTATTCGATTCAATTCAAATTGGTTTTCTATTCGATTCAATTCAAATTGGTTTTCTATTCGATTCAATTCAAATTGGTTTTCTATTCGATTCAATTCAAATTGGTTTTCTATTCGATTCAATTCAAATATAAAAATGAATATAATCGATATGAATATCGTTCGCGTCAAAATAGCGCATCTCTATTCAATACGGCTTTATATATTTCAATAATTCCATTATTCTATTCAACAAATGAATCTATATTTTTGTCCACACATGACCAATATCAACGAATGAGTATTGTCCACGTGTGACTATTTTTGTTATTTAATATATTTTATAAAAATTATGGTATCTATCGTTTGATTTAAAATCAGACTCCAACCGTAAATTAGTAAGAGAACGATTCCCTGAATATTAACCCCGAAGGCCGAAACTAACATCAGATCAATATCCAGGAGACCACTCATCTCATCTATTTTCCAGTTGATTTCTAATTTCATATATGATAAAGATGTAAATTTTATTGTTAAATTATTTCGTTCAACACATGACTAATCTTAATGGATGAGTACTGTCAACACATGAACCTTTATTTTATAATATTCTTTATTTTCTAAATTGGAATGAGGCCCAATCAATTACCATACAAAGTTAATTATATGGATTCCATACAACATGTATATAATAGCAACGATAAATAATCAAACATCATCCAAAGTGCACTACACTGTATAAGCATCAAATATAGATATCTAACGCTTACAACAGCCTGTCGATCCATCGATCGACATACAACTAATTACTGGGATTAGTGTATGCCTTATTTTATCCCAATACCCGTGTGGGGTTTCAAATCAACAAACATAGATTTTATTTGTGCAGTTGGGCGATGTGTAAAATTTATCGTCCCAATCAATGTCCTTCAAATAGGTGTACATAAGCAAACCGTCCGGTTTGTAAATGAATATTTATTTACTCTCATTCACGTTAAAAATTATATTTATAACGATAATTAATTTATTTCAACCATCTACATTTTATTATCGATTTCACATCAACAACACAAACTAATTTTCACAACACATCAATCAAACAAACAAGCAATCCATGGTCTGTGGATGACGGGTGTCGGGTGCTACTAAGCACCGTCTGCATCCTAGTATATGTATATAACTAGAAAAAGAAAATTTAAAAGGTGAAAAGTTCTCACCGATAGTTAATCCAATACACGACTCTTCTTATGTAGAAATCTTCGTCGTGCTCGCCTTTTGCCACTTTCGTTGCCCGTAGCCACTACATATATAAAAATCACATTTTTATATTGCTATTCAATATATAAAAATCAAATTTTTATTTTGCTATTAAATATATAAAAATCGAAATTTTTACTTCGCTATTCAATATATAAAAATCCTATTTTTACTTTGATACTATATAGATAAAAATTATACTTTTATCACGCTATTCTTCATATAAAGATTTCGCCTTTTCAATTATAAAGATTTCGCCTTTTCAAATTTAAAGATTCTAATCTTTTTTTTTATTTTAAAAATCTAATCTTTTCTATTTTAAAAGTCTAATCTTTTCTATTTTAAAAATCTAATCTTTTCTATTTTAAAAATCTAATCTTTTCTATTTTAAAATCTAATCTTTTCTGTTTTAAAAATCTAATCTTTTCTATTTTAGAAATCTAATCTTTTATGTTTTAAAAAATCTATAAAAACTGAATTATAAACAAATAACAATAAAACAGCTTTATTTAAAACAAAAGAAAAAGGAAAGAAAGGAACTTATAGTCAACGGTTGGAGGGGGGAAGTGAAACGGCGAAGGGAGGAGAAGAAGAAAGGGGGCTGGAGTTAGCGCGGAGGGGCGAGGCAGAGCTGCTCGGCGGAGGCTGGTCGGACGGTGAACAGCGAAGGGTGGGCTTGGGCTTACAGTCGCGGGGAACGAGAGGAGATGGGGGAAGAAAGGGAGGAGGGAGGCGCCGCGAGGTGGGGGTCTGGCCTGGGGAGGTCGGCGTCAGCGCGACGGCGGCGAGGAGGATGGGCAGCGGCTTCTTCCCCCGTCGATCCCCTTTTTTTTATTTTATTTTTTATTTTAACTGTCGGCTTGATTTTGAAGAGAGAGAAGGGAGGGTGAATATATAGGAATTTATATTATTTAATTATTTTAAACTTCTTAAAAGTAACTTTTTATTTTCAAATCGAAATCAGACACACCGACTGTCGTCCCTAGCATTTTACCCCCGTTCCGAACACAATGGGATATGTATCGTAAGCTAATTCGACCATTTCGATCAGTTTCCGTTAAAATCAACCTATAACTCTATATATTGAATTTGTACGCGCTTTTCAATTTATTGGGGTCACATTCTAACTCGAAAATTTACAGAAAAATATTTTCTAGCTTCGTATTGACGATACGGTCCTAACAAAACTAGTTTCGTCAGATTCTGAGACCGTTCGAAAAATGGCCATTTTCCAGTCGATTAAAATCAACAGAAACTGGTCAAGCGCGTTTTCCTTTGCCACGTTCACATATTGATTCGAAAAATTATCAAATTTGAAACCTAGCAATAATTTGACATCACAGATCCAACAAAAGTGGTTTCGTCGAAATCCGAGGTCGTTTGCAAAATGTCTATTTTTAAGGGCCTGAATTCCATAGCGACTATTCAGAATTTTCAACTGGACATATCTTTTGATTCCCGCTATGAAATTTCGATTTTCAGGATTCGTTGGAAAGATATTCTCAAATAGATCCTATGATTTTTGGTTTCACTAAAATCCGGATTGTTTTGCACCCGGTACATTCAATTGAAGTTTGAAATCGAATTATCGAACTACCGCGCCATTTTCAATTCTATTTATAATTATATATAATTATTATATTCTAACGATGAAGTATATAAATATATACGTTCGAATTATATTCAAAATAAATTTCTCGTTGATATTATTTAAAATAATTCATTTTAAATATGCAAAATTTGCTAAAATTGCCAAAATAAAAATTTTAAACTGGCCCAGATTTTCGGGTTGTTACAAAAATATATATTTGCTGCTGTTTTTTTTATGGAGAAGCTTCAGATTGATGAGGAGGAACAAAAAATGGGGAAGATGAAATGTGGCTTGTGCGTGAAAATGAAGCAAGCTGGTTAAAAGGAAGTAGCAGTGCAACAAGGCACGTGAAGGGCATGCGGTAAGGGGTACTCTTTTGTAACCTTTTCAGAAAAGTTAGACACATGCAAATTGTGTGATTTTACTTGTCTTGGGAAAGGGGAAAGGGATAGTTCAAGAATTGAAACAAAACAAAATCACACCAACGCATTAACGTTACCGATACGGGCGGTATCCGACCGTAAAATTCAATGATGTTTCAACGAATGGTTATACGAAACAAATTTAAATTTATAACGCGTCACGGAAAAATATAATTTAATCTGAATTAATGCGCTACGCGCTTAAACTTGTAATTTCTTTAAGTATGACGTAAAATTTGATTTAAACAATACGAACAACGGAAACCGTCGAATTATTGCACGCAGAAAAATAAATAAAACGGCGTAAACAAAACAAATTTTAAAGTTTCTTTTTTTTATTTAAATTAATAATCGGTTTAATTTCAATGCAAAAATTTACGAGTCGTTACACTCTCCCCTACTCAGAACTTTTTGTCCTCGAAAAGAACGAGACAAGAGAATCAAAGAACGAATCAATGAATAGAGAGATAAACTAGATTCAATGAATAATACCTAAGACAAACAACTCCGGATTCGAAGCACGCATGCTCTCCTCCGTCTCCCAAGTGCAATCTCGATCGTCAGTACTCCCCTGTACCTTGACCAAGTTGACAGACTTCCTTCTCAATTGCTTCGTACCTCTATCAACGATACAAAGTGGTTTCCTTTCAACAGTCAGACTTGGCTCCAACTCTAAATTGTCAATCAAAGCTGGCTGGACGATCAAGGAAGGATCATGGAGACACTTACAGAGATGTGAAACGTGAAATACGTTATGCACCCCCGAGAGTTTCTCAGGCAACTCAACACGATAAGCAAGTGGACCAACTCTCTCCAATATTCGAAAAGGACCAATGTATCTAGGAGCAAGTTTCCCTTTCCGACCAAAACGAATAACGTTCTTCAACGGAGAAATTTTCAGAAAGACCTGATCACCCACATCAAACACTAAACCTCTTCGTCGTATATCAGCATACTTCTTTTGTCGATCCTGAGCAATCCTCATCTTCTTCTTGATATCCTCAACTTTCTCAGAAGCTTCCAATATCATATCCGGTCCAAGAACTAACCGATCTCCAGACTCAATCCAACATGATGGAGATTTGCACGGCCGTCCGTACAAAGCATCAAATGGTAACATTTTGATACTGGCCTGAAATCAACGATGGATTCAAAAGATAGAATTTTGAAATGAAATCCTAAATTCAAAGATATATCGATACCTGATAACTATTATTATAGGTGAATTCGACGAGATGGAGATGATCTTCCCAAGACCCTCCATAATCAAGAACACAAGCACGAAGAAGGTCTTCTAAAATTTGGTTCACCCTTTCCGTCTGGCCGTCAGTCTGCGGATGGTAAGCAGTGCTGAGATTAAGACGAGTTCCTAGATCATCTTGAAAAGCTCTCCAAAAGTTGCTAGTAAAGATAGGATCTCGGTCACACACAATACTAGTCGGAACTCCGTGCAATCTGACAATCTCTCGCATATAAATCTGAGCCAAACTCGAAGCAGTATGATTTGCTCTAACTGGAATGAAATGAGCAGACTTGGTTAATCTGTCAACTATTACCTATATGCTCTCATTTCCTTTTCTCGTCCTAGGAAGACCGTCGATAAAATCCATAGAAACTTGTTCCCACTTCCAATTGGGAATTTCAAGCGGTTGTAACAATCATGCGGTCTTTTGATGGTCAGCCTTAACCTGCTAGCAAGTGGCACACCTACTCACATAAATAGAAACATCCCTCTTCATACCATTCCACCAATACACCTTCTTCATGTTCTGGTACATCTTTGTCACACCTGGATGAATAGAGAGTCTAGACCGATGGATCTCCTTAAGTACCTCCTGTCTCAATCCATCGACATTAGGAACACAAATACGACCATTAATCCTTAAAATCCCTTTTTCATCAATCTGAGCATCCATATCTCCTTGGTTACCTCCTTCTCGCCTTTGAACATTTTCCTTCATAAGCCTAAGCACATCATCCTCATCTTGCTTAGCTGCTATACGATCCATAAGAGGTGAAGAAACAACAATCTGATACAACATTGCCTTCTTCCGACTCAAAGCGTCGGCTACCACATTAGCTTTTCCAGGAGTATAATTAATATCCAAATCATAAGCAGCTAGGAACTCCAACCATCGAACCTGCCTCTGGTTAAGATCCTTCTGGCTGAATATATACTTCAATGACTGGTGGTCGGTGAATAACACAAATTTGGTCCCCAAAAGATGGTGTCTCCACAGCTTCAAAGCAAAAACCACAGCGAGTAATTCCAAATCATGAGGTACATAGTTGGCTTCATGAGTTTTCAGCTGACGACTGGCATAAGCAATAACTTTTCTGTTCTGCATCAAAACAGCTCCCAAACCCTCTCGACTAGCATCAGTATATATTGTCAATCCATCAGTTCCATTTGGAACGGTAAGAACAGGAGCAGAAGTAAGCTTCCGCTTTTTCTGGTGGCTAGAGGATCCATGCGTCTGTGGAGCTTTCACGGCCTGTTTCCCCTTAAGATTAGGAGAATTCTCCAATCTGGTGGCATAGTTCATAAGAGCTGTGAATGGCCTTTCGAGGTGATTCATCAAATTCTCGTAAAACTCTGGACGTGTTTCTAAGATGAACTTCTCATTCTTCTTAAGAGGAGTGTAAATCAAGCTAGAACCAAACTGAGATAACTCATTAAACTTCATCTTGTACTCGGCAAAAGTCATATCTCCCTGCTGGAGATCCATAAACTCTCTATATGGCTTGGACTTACCTGCCTCGGGCATCCACTTCATGATAAAAGCTTCCCTAAGAGAAGATTCAGAAATTTAACTAAATTTCCAAAGGAAGAAAAGGAGATAACCTAAAGAAATGAATATAATCCAATTCAAAATATCACCTGAAATGATCCCAAGTGATATTAGCTTCCACAGTCTGGGTGGTAACAGATCTCCACCAATTTCAAGCTACATCCTTCAACTGCCAAGCGGCAAGCTGACGCTTCTGAGCATCATTAATCTCAAGACCAGTAAAAATCATCTCTAAGTTCTCTAACCAATGTTGGGCGCCAAGAATACCCTCTGATCCTGTGAACTTAGTACCTCCAAGATGAATGTACTCATTAGTAAGCTTAGTAAAACGAGTGGCCTGGACTGGAGCAGGTGCAACAAGGGCATTTGCTCGACACTTACCTCGACCAGTTCCTCTAGCGGCCATCTAGAAAGCACAAGATTAGATTTTTAAAACAATGGTGAGTTCGATTCAAATTTTTAAAGAAATCTAGGCAAAGATAATTCTATCTAAGACAAATGGTAGATTCCTAACTAAAAGATCTAAATCTTTAAACAAATTTCATACCAAAACCATTTTATATTATCTAAATACTTAAAAATCCTTTATAAGCCATTTAAGGAAAAATTGAAAATCGTTTATACTTCAAAATACGCACTCTCGAGAAAGGATTCTGATGACTGATTTTTACTCATTCTAGGGTATCACTACCCTATCTCTAATGAGTTTTACCCCAAAACCTGGCTCTGATACCAACTGTAACGACCCACTATTTTGAACCATTCAAATCGACAATAAACCTCACATGTCAGACTTGAATCATCCAAAACAATAGATTGCTAATATAATTCGGGGTAAAATAAAACCAATCACAGAATCACAAACAGATCACAGACACAGAATAACTCGCAGCGGAAAATAAAACCATAGTAGTTCATGAAGCTACTACATAAAATAGTCTCAAAGGAGTACATAAGTGACATAGACATAGCAAATACATCAAGTCTCAGACGAATAAATGATATATCAGTACATACCAATGCCAAGTCAACTAGGATCAAAATAACTGAAGGAAGAGACAGATAACAGCTACAGCTCCAAAAGGGTCACTAGCTCCAAAACAAGACTCCAATGCTGTGCTACTCAGGCTGACCCGAGCAAAATGCAAAGACAAAACACGCAGATCAGGACTAACATTCTCATAACAGAAATTTAAATCAATTGAAATATTCAACTGAAGTGCATAAATAACTTAGAAGATGTTTGGGATTTCCATCCTCTAAGGATCCGATAAACTATATCATATAATACACTACGCTATTATAATAATGCCTACGGGAAATATAATATTGAAAATAGCATAAGCGGGATTACCATTATTACCCTTACACCGTTTATAAACGTTATACTCTATACAGTACTGTAAGCTCCGCCAAAACCGGTGGACTATCAGGGAGCACTACATAGGTACAACGCAAAACAAATTCGTAATAGGCGCGATCAAGGTAATATGACAAGGCACTCGAGGAAATACCCAGGGTAGGATCTACCAATTGCACTCCCGGACCGGTGGTGACGCATAGCAGCCACTATCGCCCACCTCGAACACACTCCCAAAATCAAGGGTGGATCCACCAATCAAATCACTAAGTAATAGATATGGTTTGAAGAAGCGTGTTCGATAAAGGGTGCAACCCCATTAATCACGGTATAGCTCCTGTTTTAGTCATTTTAATTATGACTCGAAAGTCAAGGCTATCCATCATCGTTCTCTTACTTCATTACAGCATCGTTCGTCAAATCCATCCTACTTCGTTCTTGATTCTCCGCCACGTACACAGTTGTTAAAGTGGTATTGGTATTGACAAAGAGTATGTTAATACCGACTCTGGTCTCTTTAACAACCAATCGCTTATTTCACACCGTGGTTATTTTTTATAAATCAAATTGAATATTAAAATCACAAGTTATCATTAAAAATCAATTTCCAAATATTAACCATAATTTATTTGAAAATTTTCTGTTTTAACATCTTTGAAAACGTTAAGTTTGTATAAGTCGAAATCATTTCAAAATTTGATTTTTAAGTATAACTTTATTAAAAAAAATTAATCTTTAAAATAAAAAAAATCTTAAAACAATTTTTTTTTAAAACTTTATATTACTTGAAATTTAAAATCAATTTGTTTCAAAACATTTCGAAATCAACCACGGTGTCCGTATACAGTTTTCTACCTAGGGTCAGGTGATCAATTCAGTTCTAGTTAATTCAATATTGACGGGTAAGTATCACTTCAACCCGTAATCCCAAAATCAATAGAACCGCTCGGGTTTATCATTTCAACCCATAACGATTTTTCCTAATCTATATGATTGTTCGGGTGTGTATCATTTCAACCCAGGGTGATTTCCTAAAACTAAGGGAACTTGCAGTGTGAGAGTAACATAAATAAACATCGATGCAACATCACATAACATACATATCATCACATTACAATCACATATCACTTGTGCATTAATTTTGTGTCATATAAATGTCGTGACATAATGTGTCATATGTGAGCAATTCATATATCAATAATGTGATTTTTTACAAACTAGTCCTACGCAATTCAATCAACATTTCAATAAAGTTAAATTTACGGTCATGAATAATGTGAGTCAAGTGTGAGATAAACTCACCTTCCGTGGTGCGGAAAATGATAACGGTACAAACGAAACAAGAGATGACGACGAAATCCGAACGCACTCGAAACCGAATCAAATCAACTATGAGCGGAACAAATCTGTTTACGCAAGCGAACACAAAATTAATTAAATTAACTTTATATATATATATATATATATATATATATATATGATGGCACAATGTATGCTCACTTGTATGAAAAAGCCAAAATGGACATGTGTATGAAACAAGTCCCAAACGCATGCATAAATGGGTACATGCATTTGTTTCATGCTGCAAGTAGCATTTCCTATGGAGGTAACGCATACAAAAAATATATAAAAAAAAAATTCCCCCTATTTTAAAAAAAAAAACTTTTTTTTTCTAAAGACAACCGTGTCATGCATGAAGTTTTTAAAAAATGCAAATGCATTCTAAAAGAGGACAAAACGCAAGAAGCATGCATGGGAATAGCAAAATCTAATGTTGCTTGAAAGCAACGCATGAAACAAGTTTAAATGGTCAAGCTACTTGCACATAGGACAACATTTCATTTGCATGGAACAACATGGACACTAAACAAAGGAAGGGAGACTTAAAATAACGTATGGGACTTGTTCCTAATGTATGCTACATGCTACAGGGACTAAAAGAAGCCAACGCATGCATCTGTTCCAGCACTAAGTAAGGCATGTTCAAATTTTTTTTTTTTCAAAACAAAAAAAAAACGAAAAGACAAAACCGTTGAATTTTTTCTTTTCTTTTAGGAACGAAACTAACAAAATGTTTAACAAACGCATGGCAAAGGCAATCTAAAGCAACGCATGGGACATGCATGTAGTTTTTGTAAAATACATGTTGCAAACGCATGGAGAAAACAAGTTAGTGGGAACTAAACAAATTACAAACGCATGTTTTTTTTTTCTAAAACCCAACCAAATTCCATAACCAATACACAGATCCTAGGCAACCACACGCACAATAGGTCTTGCCGCAGATATTTTTTCCATGTTCTCTTTGTGTTTTTTTTCATTCTTCGGCTACCGTAACAAAAGGAGGGAACAAAATGCACAGTTGTTGTATAGACTTGCTGCACCCTTTCGGAAAACATTTTTGAACTTGTTGTTCATAAAAAAATGCACAGTCGTTTTTAAAGATGAATAGTTTGCATTCGTACTTGTTAAGGATCCAAGATTTGGTTCTTTTCTAAGCTAACAATTAAAATTTACAAAGGGAAAGGATGTACCCTCTTCAAAATGAAAGAAACTTGGGCACAACAAGCAGATCACCGCAAACAAATACGAGTTAGGCTTCCATATAAGCGCCCATGGCCTGACGAAAGACGGACGAAGTGGATGTTGAAGATGGGATGTGGTGGAGAGATGCTGCCGCAAAGGACACCTTGGTAGAAGCTCGGTTGTTGCACCGGTGAAGTGGGTGCAGTGAAGAGGAGGAGATAGTTGGGGAAAATATATATTTGCTGCTGTTTTTTTTTCTTTTATGGAGAAGCTTCAGATTGATGAGGAGGACCAAAAAATGGGGAAGATGAAATGTGGCTTGTGTGTGAAAATGAAGCAAGCTGGTTAAAAGGAAGTAGCCGTGCAACAAGGCACGTGAAGGGCATGCGGTAAGGGGTACTCTTTGGTAACCTTTTTAGAAAAGTTGGACACACGCAAATTTTGTGATTTTACTTGTCTTGGGCAAGGGGAAAGGGATAGTTCAAGAATTGAAACAAAACAAAATCACACCAACGCATTAACGTTACCGATACGGGCGGTATCCGACCGTAAAATTCAACGATGTTTCAACGCACGGTTATACGATACCAATTTAAATTTATAAGGCGTCAACGGAAAAATATTATTTAATTTGAATTAACGCGCTACGCGCTTAAACTTGTAATTTCTTTAAGTATGACGTAAAATTTGATTTAAACAAAACGAACAACGGAAACCGTCGAATTATTCCATGCAGGAAAATAAATAAAACGGCGTAAACAAAACAAATTTTAAAGTTTCATTTTTTTATTTAAATTAATAATCGGTTTAATTTCAATGCAAAAATTTACGAGTCGTTACACTTGCATCCCTACTACCAGGATTTTACAGGTTATTCCTACTTGTTTAACAAGATTGCATAACCCCATAGGTTATGTTTATGCGCCTTATATATAAATATTACCCACTGCTATAAGATTTTCTTAACCCTCTCAATCTTTAAAGCAAGTTTACTTAACCCCTACTTAAGTTAATTGGTTCATGTAATCCTTATGGATGCAAATAGGTTAAGTATTACTAGTTCATCACAATTCATTAATTTATGGTTATAATGCGCTAGGCCTCTCATATTAAGTCTACAACTTGTGGATGTTGGATATGCCGGTTGGGTCCAAACAGACTTATTCCACAATTCGGACTTAATCTCGTGTCTTAGCACGTCACGTGTTTATGCACTTAGACCCCTCACATTAGATTTACCACTTGTGGATGCTAGGTATGCCGGGTGGTTCCGAGCAGGCTTCTACCACAAGCGTAATCTAACCTCATGTTTAAGTGCGGTTACAGTTTCTAATTGTTGTAAACCTAGGCAGTTTCATTGTTAACCAATTTTTCATGTTTATTATGCCTTAAATCCCCGTCCAATCTACAATACAAGTTATGCCCCGATTGAGATTTAGATCAAGATTTAGATTATTCCCTCAAATCCCAAGTTTTGGCTCAAGGTACAAATTATGCCCAAAATTCCCAATTATGTTTTACAATAAGAATTATGCCCCAAATTTATTGTCCCCAATCGTTCCCAATTTCGTACGTTCGCGTATTTCTGTGATAGGCCTAAACTCGAAGGTAGCCTTGCTATAAAAAAAGGGAAAGAGGGAGAGGAGAGAACAAGAGCATGCATAGTAAATAAAACTGGCATATGATGATAGAATTGGTCATACCAACAGAATAGGCATAGTGACATGATTAGGAAAACCAATATAATAGGCATACGGTGACATGATTAGGCAAACCAACATAATACGCACATCGTGAATAGTCATATGATATCTAAACAGTAAATTAGTATGCAAGTAATGCCAGATCTATTATGATTTCAGATTACTAACAGGTATAGGCTTAGATCCAAACTTATAGGCATGTCAAGATTACCATTTAGGTGTTTATATATAAAAATAACATAGATTCACTGTGATTGGATCTAAAGAACAGAAGATTGATAGTAGATGTTGAAGCACAGATCTCTGAATATGTATAACTTGTTGTTGGAGATGAATAGTCTACTTTATTCTCAGTTCGTGCAGCACCTCGTTGTCGCCATTGATTTAGGTGGATAAAACAATGGGATTAAGGTCCTTTATATAGCATAAGTTTAATGAATCTGGTCAGAAAATGAGTCCACGTACACAGAACTGAATCTACCCCGGATCTTCTAGGGGGGTCGACATAGGTATCGACACCCCTGTTGTGCCCTCAGGATGGGGGTCGACCCCTAATGGGCTGATTTTCCACCTAATTCTCCTACCTCTGATTTTGATTTTCTAAAATAGTTTTATTTATATATTAATGTCTTATATGTATATAACTTTAAACCTTAATATCTTCTTCATACGATGTTTGTTTTATGCAAATTTGGGGTCTGCCTTAAGAAAAATTCCGAGATGAATGCAATGGTGTAGTCCATTTTACTTAATTCTCAATGTTTAATTAAGTATTCCTTAGTTTATAATTTTAATGTGTTATAAAATAACGAGGTGTTACATTCTTCCCTACTTAAAGGATTTCATCCCAGAAATCTCCATGTTAAGAAGAATGTATATCCTAACATCCATCATCCATCTACTCATCCACCAATCACAGGCATCCATTGTCCTTAAAAGATTTCTAATTCTGATATGAATATATGCAAAGGTGTGTGTAAATGTCCCTATGCTAATGCGAAAGATCAGGCGGTTCACTGATTAAGTTGACCTTCTTAATGCAATGTATGTTAGTGCCGTAAATCCAACATGTATGCAAATAATCCCGGTATAACATGTAAGTTCTATATGTGTGCAAAATCATCCATCCAAATGCAGCATCCATATGATGATTCACCCATTCTCATCCATAAAAAAAGAAAAATGCACGCACATCCATATGCAGTATGAAAGTGATTGAGTTGATCTAATGCCTAATGCGTGTGTATATGCATCCACGAGCAACCACTTGCATTCACTTGCATCCACCAAACATAACATGCGTCAAACACATGTTTACATCAATGGGTTCCCTACCTAAAGGTCGAAGATTCGATCGATAGGATACGTTTAAATGATAGAAACAAGCATGAATAAATGCTTTAGGAAGGAAGTTAAGAACATACCTTGAAAAGAAAAGGGTGCGAAGCACGAGTCTTGTCTTCAGTCTCCTAAGTTGCATCCTTTTGGTTATCTCTCCATTGAACTTTCATCAACTTGACTTCTGATCCAAGAATATGGGTAGGGACTCGTCTAACTGTCGCCTCCGGTTCCACCTCTACTTCTTCAAGCATAATCGGTTCAAGTACTTCTGCGGTATAATGCAAGCATTTTCGTAAATGTGAAACGTGGAAAACATCATGAATGCCAGATAGTCTTTCTGGTAGCTTTACTCTATAGGCTATTTGGCCAATCCTTTCTGTTATGGAAATGGCCCTACAAATCCTGGTGCCAACTTTCCTACAGATCTGAAGCGAACCACATTCCTCAAAAGTGATACCTTAATGAAAACAATATCTCCCACCTCAAACTCAAAGTCAGTTCTCTTATTTGCTTAGGACTTCTTCTTGTCCTGAGCTGTCTTCATGCATATGTGGATAAGATCAATATTTTCTAAAGT
The DNA here is from genome assembly GCA_030737875.1 of Allium sativum. Classification (NCBI taxonomy): domain Eukaryota; kingdom Viridiplantae; phylum Streptophyta; class Magnoliopsida; order Asparagales; family Amaryllidaceae; genus Allium; species Allium sativum. The sequence continues at coordinate 842,901,969 of CM060912.1, read as the reverse complement.
TTCCCTAATCATCTCTAGTCCAAGTAGAAGCCTTTCTGTAGATTCAGACCAACAAGTCGGTGATCTATAGGGTCGTTCGTACAATGCTTCGAAGGGTGCCATGCCAATACTAGCCTATTAACTATTGTTGTAAGCAAACTCTACCAAAGGAAGGTGCTTTTACCAAGTCCATCCGAAGTCTAGGATACACAGCCTTAAAAGATCCTCAAAAACTCCATTTAACCTTTCCGTTTGTCCATCGGTCTGAGGGTGACATGCGGTACTCAAACACAACTACGTACCTAATGCTTCTTGCATGCTCCTCCAAAACTCACTAGTGAATATGGGGTCACGATCACTCATAATACTGGAAGGTACTCCATGCAGACAGACTATCTCATGAAGAAAAACTGTTGCCAACCATTTCGATGTACTCTTATTCTTAACGGGGATGAAGTGTATGCTCTTAGTAAGCCTGACCACTATAACCCAAATACTGGTGTTGCATTTCCTTGATCTAGGAAAACCATCAATGAAATCCATAGAGGTGCTCTCCCACTTCCACTGTGGGAATGCCAAAGGATGAAGTAAACCACCGGGCTTCCTTTGCTCAGCCTTGACTTGCTGACAAATCAAACATATAGAAACAAATTCTGCTACATCTTTCTTCATCCCAGTCCGAAAGAAAACCCTCTTTATATCTCTATACATCTTATCACCGCCTAGATGAATAGTAACTTAAATGATGGGCTTCCTCAAGGACTTTCTTCAACAAACTCCCAACTCAGGCAACACAAAGCCTTCCATCTCATTGCAACCACCCTCTATCATCCGTGGAATATCAATTGAGGTGACTGGAAGTCTCCCCTCTACGGTGCCTATCAAAGATATCCGCTAGTTATGCCTCTCGCTGCGAAGTACCTATCTGGTCCAACAGAGTAGGTCGCACCTCTAACGATGCCAATAAGCCAGGTATAAACTCGGTGGAGTGTCTAAAATCAAAAGTCGATATAAACTCCAAGCTTTTCCTCTCCATAAACAGAGGACTCAAAGTCATCCTCTGCCTACTCAATGTGTCTGCCACCACATTACCCTCGCTAGGGGTATAAGAAATCTCAAAAATCATAGGATGCAAGGAACTCCATCTATCTTTGTTGCCTTAAATTAAGATCCTTTTGCGAGAACAAGTGCTTGAGAGATTTATGATCGGTGTACAACTCGAACTTCTATCCAAGTATATAATGGCACTAAGTCTTAAGCGCAAATACTATGGCAGCTAACTCTAAGTCATGGGTAGGGTAGTTCTTCTCATGGACTCTTAGTTTTCTACCACCATAACATACAACCCATCCCTTTTGCATAAGAACTGCACCAATCCCGGTACCGCATGCATCAGTTTATACTGTGAACCCTTTGTTCCCGTCGGGCAAGGTCAAGACTGTAGCTGTTGTCAAAGCCCTATTCAATCGCTAAAAAGCATCGTCGTAGTCTATATCCCAAGAAAATGTCAAATTCTTCTTCGTCGGTCTGGTGAGTGGGGCTGATATCTTTGTGAAGTCCCAAATGAACTTCCTATAATCGCCCGCTAAACCAATAAAACTTCTCACCTCCGTTACATTCTCTGGGATCTGCCAATCTTGAACTTCAACTACCTTCGTGGGATCTACTGCTATCCTATCCTAGAGAGCGCATGCCCTAAAAATCTCACTTCTTTTCTCCAAAAATGACATGTAGAGAATTTTGCCTTAAGCTGGTGCGCACGGAGAGTTTTCAAAACCTCCCTTAAATGACAGGCATGCTCTTCCTCGATCTTCGAGGAAATCAAGATGTCATCAACAAAGACCATAATGAACTTATTTAGAAACTCCTGAAACACCCTACTCATCAGATCAACAAAATATGCGGGTGCATTCATCAACCCAAAAGGCATGACGAGCCACTCAAAGAAACCATCTGGAGTTCTAAAAGTGGTCTTGTCTATACTGTCCTCGGTTACCCACAACTGATGAAACCCCGTGGCCAAGTCTAACTGAGAGAAAGCAGATGCACCCAAAAGCTGGTCAAACAGATCATCTATCCTCGGAAGTGGGTGCCTATTCTTCTTAGTAAGTTTATTCAACTCTCTATAATCCATACATAAGCGAAGTGAACCATCCGCCTTAGTTGCGAATACTACTGGAGCACCCCATTCTGATATGCTTTGCCTAATAAACCATTTCTCAAGTAGCTCCCCTACTTGCTTGCTGAGCTCCCTCCTTTCTCTTGGAGTCATATGGATCACAGACAATGCAACCGGCTTTGCATTGTCCACTAAGTATATTCGGAAATCAATCTTGCGCCTCAGATGTAACGACACAGATTTCGCCCGGACCTGATCGATCGCTAAACCGACCAAGACCGTTCGATTCCCGCATACGCTAACTCTGGGTATACAACACATCAGAACAAATAACAGAAGACTTCAATAAACATCATAATAATGTTACATCAGTGTACAGAATATCAGAGTATATCGAAAATAATACACAACGGAAGATAAATTTACATAAATGTAATACAATGCACAGCGGAAATATAAACTACACAGCGGAAGACTGTAAATGCCTGGACACAGCTTAAAGCTTCAATCCAGAATCTTGCTCAATACATCTGCAAAATAAAACTACTCGGCTGCCCGTGTGGAAAATAGGGGCACCCGAGTTCGCAAGGGAAAAGCAAACTACAGGTCAGTCATGGGACTGGTGTGAGAAACTCTAACAGTTATAATTAACTTATTTGATAATATGGTATATCACGGGACCACGCCGCTAATGCGGAACGAGTTTACTCCCATGAATACCAGTGTATAAACAACAATCAATATAGATATATGGATCTACTATGCATCAATCAACATGCAATATCCCAATCTACCCACTTAGATTAATCACTACACTTAGATTTTCTAAATCCAATTCAATTTACAGAAATTATTCCTTTGGATTTTATTCCCGATTTCTTATTTCAAATCATTTGAAATACATATATAACTTTCTATATCAAAGTAGATTTCACTTCGGGATCTCAAATCAAATCGTCTGGAAATATGAATTCCAAAACATAACAATGCATACAAACAAGTATGCAACCAAATATCGTGCTCGCCATCGACAAGGCAAAGGGTACGCACCTCGCAACTCGATATATAAATGTGCACCTACCCCACATAGGAGTAGGCTACACCGACGTTGCACCTCCCACACATGGAGAGCATACACCGCCCTTTCACCCATACTTTTAGTCTCAGGGTTACCCGAATCTTTAGCCACATACTAAATCATTTCATATCCCGAAGTAAGGAAAATCATTTCACAACATAATAATCACAAGTACTTTCAAAATATAGTACTTCACATCAGTAATTCACACATATGATCAGTCACTATTAATCACATAACCTTTGAGCTCGTACGTCTCAAAGAAGGGTGTTAAGCAAGAGAATAAATTCTCCGCCACCAAACAGATACGTCATCAATAGCAACTAATCGAATATGCGATGAACCGCAATGTAACATATAATACATTTCTAAATCACTTTAGAAATCATCGGGTTTTGGGCCTCGAAATCCTTTCTGTTTTATAAAACATTTTTATAAAACATTCCCTGTCCAAAATCGGGAATACATTTCTTTTCACTTAAGAAAAATATCATTTCACAATCATTCATTAAATTTGAAATGAACACAACATCGCTAAACACCTTATCGTCAAATCGTGAAGTGTTTCACAAGGTGTTAGCACACAGATATTTTCAACCCAACCCAATGCTAAATGTAAATGCATATTTTTCTCATAAACTGGTCGAGCCCAATCCAAACAATCATTCAATCAAATTTGACATTAAATATAAGGTTTTGAATAGAGATAGTATCGACTTATATTCAACATCAAATCCTGAAAACCAACAGATATCATATCGGGAATAACAATATCGATATCTTCCAAATTCCCATCACGATATCTGTATAATCCCGGAATCCAATATCGAAAATATCCAAAGATAATTTCAATTCAATTCCAAAGTCGTTTTCTATTCGATTCAATTCAAATTGGTTTTCTATTTGATTCAAATCAGATTGGTTTTCTATTCGAATCAAATTCATTATATATTCAATTCATTTCGAAATCGTTTTCAATTCAATTCATTTCGAAATCGTTTTCAATTCAATTCATTTCGAAATCGTTTTTAATTCAATTCATTTCGAAATCGTTTTCAATTCAATTCATTTCGAAATCGTTTTCAATTCAATTCATTTCGAAATCGTTTTCAATTCAATTCATTTCGAAATCGTTTTCAATTCAATTCATTTCGAAATGAATTGAATTGAAAACGATTTCGAAATGAATTGAATTGAAAACGATTTCGAAATGAATTGAATTGAAAACGATTTCGAAATGAATTGAATATATAACGAATTTGATTCGAATAGAAAACCAATCTGATTTGAATCGAATAGAAAACCAATTTGAATTGAATCGAATAGAAAACGACTTTGGAATTGAATTGAAATTATCTTTGGATATTTTCGATATTGGATTCCGGGATTATACAGATATCGTGATGGGAATTTGGAAGATATCGATATTGTTATTCCCGATATGATATCTGTTGGTTTTCAGGATTTGATGTTGAATATAATTCGATACTATCTCTATTCAAAACCTTATATTTAATGCCAAATTTGATTGAATGATTGTTTGGATTGGGCTCGACCAGTTTATGAGCAAAATATGCATTTACATTTAGCATTGGGTTGGGTTGAAAATATCTGTGTGCTAACACCTTGTGAAACACTTCACGATTTGACGATAAGGTGTTTAGCGATGTTGTGTTCATTTCAAATTTAATGAATGATTGTGAAATGATATTTTTCTTAAGTGAAAAGAAATGTATTCCCGATTTTGGACAGGGAATGTTTTATAAAAATGTTTTATAAAACAGAAAGGATTTCGAGGCCCAAAACCCGATGATTTCTAAAGTGATTTAGAAATGTATTATATGTTACATTGCGGTTCATCGCATATTCAATTAGTTGCTATTGATGATGTATCTGTTTGGTGGCAGAGAATTTATTCTCTTGCTTAACACCCTTCTTTGAGACGTACGAGCTCAAAGGTTATGTGATTAATAGTGACTGATCATATGTGTGAATTACTGATGTGAAGTACTATATTTTGAAAGTACTTGTGATTATTATGTTGTTTAATGATTTCCTTACTTCGGGATATGAAATGATTTAGTATGTGGCTAAAGATTCGGGTAACCCTGAGACTAAAAGTATGGGTGAAAGGGCGGTGTATGCTCTCCATGTGTGGGAGGTGCATCGTCGGTGTAGCCTACTCCTATGTGGGGTAGGTGCACATTTATATATCGAGTTGCGAGGTGCGTACCCTTTGCCTTGTCGATGGCGAGCACGATATTTGGTTGCATACTTGTTTGTATGCATTGTTATGTTTTGGAATTCATATTTCCAGACGATTTGATTTGAGATCCCGAAGTGATATCTACTTTGATATAGAAAGTTAGATATGTATTTAAAATGATTTGAAATAAGAAATTGGGAATAAAATCCAAAGGAATAATTTCTGTAAATTGAATTGGATTTAGAAAATCTAAGTGTAGTGATTAATCTAAGTGGGTAGATTGGGATATTGCATGTTGATTGATGCATAGTAGATCCATATATCTATATTGATTGTTGTTTATACACTGGTATTCATGGGAGTAAACCCGTTCCGCATTAGCGGCGTGGTCCCGTGATATACCATATTATCAAATAAGTTAATTATAACTGTTAGAGTTTCTCACACCAGTCCCATGACTGACCTGTAGTTTGCTTTTCCCTTGCGAACTCGGGTGCCCCTATTTTCCACACGGGCAGCCGAGTAGTTTTATTTTGCAGATATATTGAGCAGGATTCTGGATTGAAGCTTTAAGCTCTGTCCAGACATTTACAGTATTCCGCTGTGTAGTTTATATTTCCGCTGTGCATTGTATTACATTTATGTAAATTTGTCTTCCGTTGTGTATTATTTTCGATATACTCTGATATTCTGTACTCTGATGTAACATTATTATGATGTTTATTGAAGTCTTCTGTTATTTGTTCTTATGTGTTGTATACCCAGAGTTAGCGTATGCGGGAATCGAACGGTCTTGGTCGGTTTAGCGATCGATCAGGTCCGGGCGAAATCCGTGTCGTTACACATGGTATCAGAGCTTTATATATTTTTAAAACTGAAAATAAAAAACAATGTTATTATTATAATCAAAAAGGAAACTCACTGTCTTCTTCTTTGACGCAGAATGTTCCACGCTTCAGAACAAAGCCGCAACTCATTATCGAGCAATTAGGGTTCCACTTGGCCCCCAGTACACAGCATCGGACGATGAGCAGGCATCGCCACGAGGTGCGCCTCCGATGGCCGCGCCCACGCCCAGAATCCAAGGCGGATCGATGGCCTGCGTCGGCCTGAGATCAACGGCCAAAGGCATGAGTTCGTGACCCTCTTGCTCTCAAATTGCTGCGCTTTACTCGATCAAACACATATATTGGAAGAGTGTGAGAAGGACTTTGATTTTCGTTATTGGGGGCACTCGATTTGTTGAACGGATTAAGAAATAAAAGGGGAAGAAGATCCGAATGTTTTCGCCGTTGAATAGCTTTGAAGAAGAGAGGCGGCAGGTTTTCGTTTGACCACGAAATAAATGGGGTAGGGTTTGACCAATTTAGTTTGACCTAGGGTGTGTATATATATTTTATATTATTTATTTATTCTAAAAAAGTAACTTTTTCATTCGAACTCGAAATGAGGCCCATCGTCTGTCACCCCTAGCACATTACCCTCATTCCGAACACAATGGGATATGTTTCATAAGCCAATTTGACTGTTACGATCAGTTTTCATCAAAATCAACATATAACTCTATATATTGAATTTGAACGCACATTTCAATTTACTGGGGTCACATACTAACTAGAAAAATTCCAGAAAAATATTTTCTAGCTTCGTATTATCGATACGGTACTAACAAAACTAGTTTCGTCGAATTCTGAGACCGTTGGAAAATTGGCCATTTTCCAGTCGATTAAAATCAACTGAAACTGGTCAAACACGTTTTCCTTTGCCACGCTCACATATTGATTCGAAAAATTATGAAATTTGGAATCTAGTAATAACTTGACACTGCGGATCCAACAAAAGTGGTTTCGTCGAAATCCGAGGTCGTTTGCAAAATTCCCATTTTTAAGGGCCTGAATTCCATAGCGACTATTCAGAATTTTCAACTGCACATATCTTTTGATTCCCGCTATGAAATTTCAATTTTTCGGATTCGTTGGAAAGATATTCTCAATTAGATTCTAATGTTTTTGGTTTCACTAAAATCCGGATTGTTTTGCACCCGGTACATTCAATTGAAGTTTGAAATCGAATTATCGAACTACGGAGCCATTGTCAACTCCTATTATAATTATATATAATTATATATATATTCTAACGACGACGTATATAATATATACGTTCGAATTATATTCAAAATAAATTTCTCGTTGATTATTATTTAAAATAATTCATTTTAAATATTCAAAATCCACTAAAATTGCCAAAATAAATATTTTAAACTGGCCTAGATTTTCTGGGTTATTACATCAGAGGTAAGCCCTGAACCTTCTCAAAAACATCAGGATACTCACAAACTACTAGTACATATTATAAGTCATTGATAGATGCATTAAGCGACTCTAGGAAGCTAATCATGACAGACCCTTAAGGGTCACAAGAAATCTCGAGGGTCCTCCCATGGCAAGTCAAAATTCTAACGACCCTCCTCTCGCAATCCAAAATGGCACCATACATGGCTACCTAATCCATCCCTAGAATCAAACCATAACCCATAAAACCAAGCACGTATGCATCGCACTCAAACTCGACACCTGACATAGATATTCTCAAACCCTGACAAGTCATAGATAAATGAGCCATACTACAATGGGGTTTGAGACAACAACAGTATCCGAAACCACACTAGTACTAAGGTGCTGAGACTCAACCACATAATTGGATATAAAAAAATGTGAAGCGCCAGAATCAAAAAGAGTTCTAACTGGATGATTGGAAAGAGAAATCAAACATTTGACAGAAACTTTCCTACCTCTATCTGGCGCACTAGCTATGAGAGCATGCAACTGCCCTCCAGAAGATCATGCCTTTTGACTTTGTCCTTGCCTCTTCGGGAAATCCTTAATATGATGTCCTATTTCTCCACAATGGAAACAAGTGTTCTTTCTTTTCTTGCAATCCTTGATCACATAACCTTCACGTCCACAATGATGGCATTTCCTCTTATCCCAAGCTTTGCCGTTCTTACAGCCCTTCTTTTTGTTGTTGTTCTTTCTTGGGCCGCGCTTTCTTATTTTATGTTTCCTCAACCCTAGCCTCTCTTTTTTCACCTTTGTCTTTTTCACGCATCAATGCCATATCAACAAGTTTCTAAAAAGTTTCTTTCATAGGAATATGAGACATAGCCAACCCATGGAGGGGTTCACTTAATCCTTTAGCAAACCTCAAAGCTTTCTTGTGAGGGGTATCTACTAGTTCCAAACCAAACCTCGCTAATTGATTAAACTTATTAACATACTCTCTAACTGACATAACTCCATGCTTAAGCACCAAAAACCTTTCCAGTTGCATTCACTAGGCTTGAGAAAAAAACTTCATTTCGAATCTCTTTCGGAAATCATCCCATGTCTTGACTAGATGTCCCACATGCGTCACTTCCTACCAAAACGATGCCTTACCTTTCAGCTACCAAACGACCAACTGAATCTTCCTATAGTCGTCAACTTTAGAAATCCCATACAAATCCTTTGACTCTTTAAGCCAATTCCTTGCCTCTACGAAAGTCTCGGTTCCTCGGAATGGCTTTCACCCATAGCACATAAATATTTACATATCTTAGAGAAATTATCAACATGTAAAGGAGGAGGAGGAGGAACGACGACTGCAGCTAGGGAGGGGCGTCTGTTTGGCCTTTGGCAAGTGCCGTTGTGAAACGACCCAAACTTCCCAGTAAAGGAAAGGCTGGATTACTTTGAGGACAACACACATCATAACACAAACTGAAGAACATTTTATTGTTGATTACAACAAATATATTAGAGTACAAGAATGTAACAGAGTATGAATACTTATTACATAATAGAAATACAATAATATTAGAGTTTTAAATTACATTTAAATAATACAAATATACAACTGGAAGGAATACACGGATACAAAGCTTTCCGAATACCGCTTCAGCTGTAAGCCAGGATCCTGTAAATATATCTGAAAAAAGCTGCTCGACTTCCTATGTGGAAAATATGGGCACCCGAGTTTGCCAGTGAAACAAACTACAGGTCAGTCATGGGACTGGTATGAGAAATTTTAACTTATCTATCTAATAATAAGGCTAATCACAGGACCACGCTACTAACGCGGAACGGGTTTACTCCATTGGATTGCCAGTGCATAATATAAAGTAAAACGTTAAACAACGCAATGCTTTTAAAAAAAAATTGAAACCGTTATAAGACCCAAGTCCCATCACACAATGCAACGCAAACCGGAGGATAGGGTTTTACCTTATAATGGTCAAAAGATGCTTGATACGATAAAACGGATTTAATATTAGTGCATATATATAGGCATATATATAATTCAAAAACACTTTCAATCATTATGTATTAATCATAGACGGCACAGTACCCCATCCTACTATGTCGCCATACTAGTTCTACAATCAAAACCGCAAGGTCGTATTGGAAATTGGATTTCCATCATGAGTCGAGGCTAGGGGCAAGCTCCTCTCCGATTCGAGACACTCTAGAAAATGCCTCAGGATCCCCCGCAGTGAACCCTTGGATCTTCAGGGCCGGTCCCCGCCTATCGGTAGTGGATTGGTTATGCCTGAACACACGCTTCCCGGTCCCTTTGGACCTATAGTATGACCACTAACGGACTATAAAAATCCGAGGCGCCTCAAAATCCATCATCCACATAAGTAAAGTGTCAGCCAGTTTAAGCACCGACACCACTCCTAGCTAGAAAGAAACGTGTGCACTCCCTGCAGTCCTAATCCCGTTTTTGACTCATATCGGGGTGTGAGGCTCGCGAAGTCACGATATACACAAAGCTTTGCCATAATAGGCTATACTTTGATCATCCCACAAGGCCCTGCTTTTCAACAAAAGCCTTGATCAATTGCATCTTGGCGTGCCACATCGACAATTCACGCCATGCGATCAATCACTATTAATATATACCAGGGTGTTAAGTAGAGAATAAATCCTCCACCACCAAACAGACATACATTAACAGAAATCGATTTAATTCACATGGAACGAAATCCAATGTCAAACACGCATCCATTTACTAGCTTATGCTCTGGGTCTGAGCGAAAACCAAATCCGAACAATCAACTATAGTCCGGACGGCCACCACTGAAGCCCCTTCAAGGTAGCTACTCCCATCAAGGGTCTCTGTAGCAACACATCCATTCGATGTGAAGATCGTCGGTCTTCAACCACCATCTTCATCTTCGACTCTTCATCGTCGTAGTAATTACTCGGAATGGGTTAAACCCGGTCTTTCCGAATAATTCGCGTATTTTATAATTAAAAATCAAATACTATAAAACACATCCAACGCCTCATTCCAATTCAGAATATTCTTCTAATAAAATATTCGCATTATTTTATCAAAGATAAACTCTTTAAATTATTCTTAAATATTTTCTTTAAAGATTTATCAAAACTTCAATTTGATTTTAAATACCAAAAATCATTATTCAATGATTATTTAAATTTAAGAAATTAATCTTAACTTTAACTGGGTTAAAGAACTAATGTCATTTAAACATAGTTCACGATAAACCTAGAATCATCTTCCATAAAATATGGAATCTTCACAGAACCCAAATCAATATCTAATCATTATAAATTTCTGTATCCGACCAATAATATAAATGGAATAACGGCAAAGCCTATTAAATTCCATATGTAGTATCAGTCTTCTTTTACAGAAGCGTATCTCGGTTATTATTAATTCGAATTCCATTCAACTTCAATTTAATATATTAAATTGGAAAACTTGGCTTTTGGAAAATTCCCTTTTAGATCTTAATAAAAGATTTATAAATTCCAAATCATATTTTTACCGTCAGTTGGGTAAAAGAACACATGTCACTTAAAAACACTGTTCAAAATAAACCCAACTCACATTTCATCTTATTTCAATTAACAAATTGAAAACTTTAATAATCTTAATTAAAAGATCTATTCTTTTCTCAACTGGGTTTAAGAAAGGTGTTATTGAAGACACCGTTCACGATAAACCCAAATCCAATTTATTTAATTTAATTTCAATTAAATATTCACTAATTGGAAAACTTCATTAAATCTTAATTTAATGATTTATTCTAGTTAATAACTAGTTCACTTCGATAAATGTATTTTTCTAAATTATATTCTTTTCTGAAATATTCTTTTTCTAGAATATTCTTTATTGGAATGTGACTCAATCAACAACCATATATTACATGTAGTCAACAATCATGATGAATAATTATCAAACATCCAAATAACAACCAGAGTGGATTCTACAACTAAACATTGTGATTAGTGTCTGTCAAATATCATCCCAATACCTGTGTGCGGTTTCATCCAACAACAAATAATAAATTATTTGTGCACTTGGGCGATGTGTGAAAATTATCGTCCCAATCACATAAACAAGTCGAATAACTTGTGGATGGAAGTGTAATATTCAGTTTGAATATACTAACATTATAGTTAACACATCAAACATTTCAACATCCCAAACATATATTTCAATTCTTTTTATTGTGAACAAATGACAATAAAAATCTGCTCTTTTATCTCAATTCATTTTTATTGTAAATAAATGACAATAAAAATCTAAGCTTTTAATTATTCTTTCTAATGAAAACAATATTATATGAAAATGTAATCTTTTTATTCTTTTAATGAAACATTTTATATCAAAAATGTTATTTCTTTTCTAAGGCAACATTTTATAACAAAAATGTCATTTTATACTAATGACACATTTTACAACAAAGTGTTATTTTAATCTAATGTCTCATTTAATATAAACATGCATGTCATTTAATAATTACCATAAATGACACCTATAACTAACATATATGTCATTGTTGTTTTGCATACAAATTCTAATATATGCATCTACATTAGAATGGTATATGTTCATTTTGAGTTAACGTATACATTTACATTAAAATGACATTTTTGTTTAATCCTTTTAAATGAACAGAAATGTAAATTTTTGTCTAATCCTTTTAAATAAACAAAAATGTATATTTTAACTAATCCCTTTAAATGACCAAAAATGAATATTTTCGTGTAATCCTTTTAAATAACCAAAAGAGAATATTTTGGTCTAATGCTTTTAAATAATCAACAATGAACATTTTGGTGTTATCATCTTTAATTACCCAAAATGTATATTTTGGTCATATCATTTTTAATTACCAAAAATGCATATTTTGTGTAACTCTTTTTAAATGTACAAAAATGTCTATTTTTGTGTACTCTTTTTAATATATAAAAATGTTCATTTTCATCTAATCCTTTTCAATGTATAAAAATGCTCATTTTTATTTAACTAACATGTTTAACACAAAAATGTTGTTTTTCTTCGCTAACATGTTTTAACACAAAAATGTTGTTTTTCTTTGCTAACATGTTTTAACACAAAAATGTTGTTTTTCTCTTTGCTAACATGTTTTAACACAAAAATGTTGTTTTTCTTCGCTAACATGTTTTAACACAAAAATGTTGTTTTTCTTTGCTAACATGTTTTAACACAAAATTGTTGTTTTTCTTCGCTAACATGTTTTAACACAAAAATATTGTTTTTCTTCGCTAACATGTTTTAACACAAAAATGTTGTTTTTCTTCGCTAACATGTTTTAACACGAAAATGTTGTTTTTCTTCGCTAACATGTTTTAACACAAAAATGTTGTTTTTCTTCGCTAACATGTTTTAACACGAAAACGTTGTTTTTCTTCGCTACCATGTTTTAACACAAAAATGTTGTTTTTCTTTGCTAACATGTTTTAACACAAAAATGTTGATCTTTATTAAATGACAAAAATGTGATTTTTTGTAAAATCCTTATTTAACAACAAAATGTGTCTTTTTATTTCATTCTTTTAAAAGTGACAAAATATTCATTTCTAATTCATTCTTTTTAATGTACAAAAATATTCATTTTTGAATAATTCCCTTTTAATGTACAAAAATATTCATTCATTCCTTTTTAATGTATAAAATGGTTCATTTTCTATTTCACTAGCATGTTAATCCAAAATTGATATCTTATCTCAATAATCATGTCTTGACAAAAATCTTAATTTTGTTTAACATAAATCTAATTAACAAAAAATGTTAATTTTAATTTGCAAAACACATTTCTAATAAAAATGTGGTTTCTAATAAAAATGTAGATTTTATTTACATAACATTTTTCTAATAAAAGATTATATTTTTTTATTGACACTTTGATTTCAATAAAAAGAAGTAACATAAAAATAACCTAATCCTTTATATCTAATCTTTTTTTTCCAACTAAATGACCATGAAAAATGTCCCCTTTTGTTTTACAAACGACAATGAAATAATGTTTCTTTTTAATTACAAACCAAATGACGATGAAATTTGTTCTTTTTAATTTTAAACAAAAAGACAATGAAGTTTGTTCTTTTGTTTATAAACAAAAAGACAATGAAATTATTTGTCAATTCTAGATATAACAAGACTAATAATTTTACTTTGTCAAATCAACTTCACAAAATGGTATATTTTGATTCAACAAATTTGGTTTCAACAATTTTATTTTCAACACAATAATCATCACACCAATAATTTCACATAACAACATCAATCAATTCAGATTTCACGATAATCAACAATATGGATTTCACAACATACACATATAGAATTCACATAGCAAGGATTAATTTAATTTTAATAATTAAATATAGAAATCTCACCTTGAGTTTAGAATTCTTCAAAATCTTAGATCGCTCCGTTTCAGTCCAATTTGATTCCATTGCAAAGAGTTTTTTTTCGTTGCGAATCCAACGCCACTAATCATTCGTCATCACGTCCTCGTATGAAGGAGTTATGGTCATTTATACATTGATTACAAAATTAAAATAATTTAGTAATAATTAATTTTCTTAATTACATCATTAAGGAGTTTGAATCCTTCTTCCATATGAACGACGTATTACAGAATTGCTGAAACCCATCCATCCATTAGCAAAACCCATCGCCGTCGCCTGTAGAACTTGCCACCACCGTCGCCACAGATGATCTTTATCGTTGATATGAAAGGCCTTTAAGAGTATTTCGATTTTGTATTTATAATTTTGAAAAATCATTGAATAATTTAAGAGAAAAAGAGAATGGAAAATCGGAAGACAATAGCCATTGCTCACAGAAGTGGCGGCTGTATCCTTTAGAATTAGGGTTAGGTTACAAATGGCATTTTATATAAATATTTATATTCTTATTTAATTTATTACTTCATTTATTTCAAAAAAAACGTTTATCCATATATGTTGTATGTTACATATGATGGCACATTTATCTACAATAACTAATAGGCATATATTATGGCATATAATGATAAGTCACTGATTAGCAATTAGTAATTAATTCATTTATAATCATTCCCATAAATCCATTTGTCCTTATTCATTAAAAATTTCAATTTCAAATCTACCTTTTAATTACACACATTATTTGCATTAATCAATTAAGACTTCAATTCCCATTTATTGATCTTTAATTTACAAATACAATTCTTAAAATAAAATATTAATTAATTCTCTAATTTTTTTTTATAGTTAAAGCCCGATTTAATGAAGTCTATTAATCTCTTCATGGCAATTAATTACTCTTTTCATGGCAATGTTCTAAATGCATACCATTAGTATATATAGCATGTAGTCAATTAATTATACTTCAATTCTACCATTCATATATGTAGCATTTGCTAAATATATAGTATATATATATATATTTTTGTAAGCAATGTTCTATATGTATACCATTAGTATATATATATTATAATACTTTTTTTCTTTATTTAGTTTCATTCCCCTAATGTGTCTATTACAATATAGTAGGTTACCAAGGATTTAATTAGTTGACTAGGCGTGATGGGACCACACTATTTATTATTATATATATTTTTATTCAAATTTCAAAAGTAAACTACAAAGAGGGAGAGAGAAAAATAGAAAGGAATGAATGTATGATTTATTGTCTGATGCTGATTATTAGAAAGTCGTGTGTCCTTTTAAATTTCAAAACACATAACATTAAATATCATAATTTAAGTAACATATTCAATGGGTTGGAAAGAATAAATAGAAGAGAAATATATATATATACATATGTGATTAGTTTGTGAAGAAAAAGAAGAAAAAAAAATTAACATGGAAAAACAAAAGGGAGGAAAGATAATGAATGCATTGTTAATGCTAATTGTTAGAAATTAAAACTAACACTACAGGATTAAATATTATTTTTAGAAATGAATGTTTGCATGTAAATGTTAATACTTAACAAACCTCTAACATGTAAATGTTTAATATTATACAAACAAACTTTTTCTACTGTTAAAACATCTTTTCTTTTTTATTATTATGATAAAACGTTTTATCAAACTATGAATACCTTTTTAATGATTCATCCTTTACATTAAAAATCCAGTTCCTAATGTGAACACAATTTATTATACAATGAATCACTTTTTTCTTTTTCATTTTTTCCTCCTCCTTCAAAATTCTGACGTAATTTATAAAATAAAAATTTTAAATTGGCCCCAAAATTCCGGGTTGTTACAATTTCCCCCACTTAAAATCTTTTCGTCCTCGAAAAGGAACGTAGCTAAAAGTTGTTTAATTAAGTAACTTAATCAAATTTTTATTTATTGGCTTCAATAATTTTATTAGTTAAATTAATTATCATTTCAATAATTTTATTAGTTAAACTAATAATCAAACATCACAACCAGCAATCAATTAGGTGATTAACTTTTCAAATATATATATCTTTTATATATAGTCAGAAATCATATTTTTAGTGCAAATCACAACAATATATCCTATCTAAGTTTTTGGTTCTCATACCAGTCGATGGAAATATATAGATACACCACTTTCAAAACTCGAACATAATTTTTGATGATGTTTCGAACCACCATCAGAACATCTCCGGGCGACCAGAGTGTGATACTACTATATCTAACCAGTATATTAAAACTTCGAATATCCGTTAATTACTCGTATATTCGAAATCTTTATATACTCGATTGTCCACATAAAAATATAATAATATATTCAAATACGTATATTAAGATAAAATTTTCAAAACTAAATTTGTTTTCATTTTTATTTGAAAGAAAATAATACTCCTCACACTCGTTCTAGGATGCTAATGATCCCATCTCTAACGAGTTATTCTTATTGGATATTACAAATCCAATCTCTGATGAATTCTTTCGTTCGGTTCTAATGTGTTTTGTTCTCGAGCTCTGTAAACCAAAGCTCCGATACCAACTGAAACGACCCAAACTTCCCAGTAAAGGAAAGGTTGGATTGCTTTGAGGACAACACACATCAGAACACAAACTGAAGAACATTTTATTGCTGATTACAACAAATACATCAGAGTACAAGAATGTAACAGACTATGAATACTTATTACATAATAGAAATACGATAATATTAGAGTTTTAAATTACATTTAAATAGCGGTGGGAAAATAATACAAATATACAACTGGAAGGAATACATGAATATAGAGCTTTCCGAATACCGCTTCAGCTGTAAGCCAGGATCCTATAAATATATCTGCAAAAAGCTACTCGACTGCCCGTGTGGAAAATATGGGCACCTGAGTTTGCCAGTGAAACAAACTACAGGTCAGTCATGGGACTGGTATGAGAAATCTTAACTTATCTATCTAATAATAAGGCTAATCACAGGACCACGCCGCTAACGCGGAACAGGTTTACTCCATTGGATTGCCAGTGAATAAAATAAAGTAAAACGTTAAACAACGCAATGCTTTTTAGAAAAAAATGAAACCGTTATAAGACCCAAGTCCCATCACACAATGCAACGCAAACCGGAGGATAGGTTTTTACCTTATAATGGTCAAAAGATGCTTGATACAATAAAACGGATTTAATATTAGTGCATATATATAGGCATATATATGATTCAAAAACACTTTCAATCATAATGTATTAATCGTAGACGGCATAATACCCCATCCTACTATGTCGCCATACTAGTTCTACAATCAAAACCGCAAAGTCGTATTCGAAATTGG
Organism: Allium sativum; assembly: GCA_030737875.1. Taxonomy (NCBI): domain Eukaryota; kingdom Viridiplantae; phylum Streptophyta; class Magnoliopsida; order Asparagales; family Amaryllidaceae; genus Allium; species Allium sativum. The sequence continues at coordinate 842,884,515 of CM060912.1, read as the reverse complement.
ATTTCCATCATGAGTCGAGGCTAGGGGCAAGCTCCTCTCCGATTCGAGACACTCTAGAAAATGCCTCAGGATCCCCCGCAGTGAACCCTTGGATCTTCAGGGCCGGTCCCTGCCTATCGGCAGTGGATTGGTTATGCCTGAACACACGCTTCCCGGTCCCTTTGGACCTATAGTATGACCACTAACGGCCTATAAAAATCCGAGGCGCCTCAAAATCCATCATCCACATAAGTAAAGTGTCAGCCAGTTTAAGCACCGACACCACTCCTAGCTAGAAAGAAACGTGTGCACTCCATGTAGTCCTAATCCCGTTTTTGACTCATACCGGGGTGTGAGGCTCGCGAAGTCACGATATACACAAAGCTTTGCCATAATAGGCTATACTTTGATCATCCCACAAGGCCCTGCTTTTCAACAAAAGCCTTGATCAATTGCATCTTGGCGTGCCACATTGATAATTCACGTCATGCGATCAATCACTATTAATATATACCAGGGTGTTAAGTAGAGAATAAATCCTCCACCACCAAACAAACATACATTAATAGAAATCGATTTAATTCACATGGAACGAAATCCAATGTCAGACACGCATCCATTTACTAGCTTATGCTCTAGTTTTGAGCGAAAACCAAATCCGAACAATCAACTATAGTCCGGACGGCCACCACTGAAGCCCCTTCAAGGTAGCTACTCCCATCAAGGGTCTCTGTAGCAAGACATCCATTCGATGTGAAGATCGTCGGTCTTCAACCACCGTCTTCATCTTCGACTCTTCATCATCGTAGTAATTACTCGGAATGGGTTAAACCCGGTCTTTCCGAATAATTCGCGTATTTTATAATTAAAAATCAAGTACTATAAAACACATCCAACGCCTCATTCCAATTCAGAATATTCTTCTAATAAAATATTCGCATTATTTTATCAAAGATAAACTCTTTAAATTATTCTTAAATCTTTTCTTTAAAGTTTTATCAAAACTTCAATTTGATTTTAAATACCAAAAATCATTATTCAATGATTATTTAAATTTACTTTAACTGGGTTAAAGAACTAATGTCATTTAAACATAGTTCACGATAAACCTAGAATCATCTTCCATAAAATATGGAATCTTCACATAACTCAAATCAATAACTAATCATTATAAATTTCTGTATCTGACCAATAATATAAATGGAATAACGGCAAAGCCTCTTAAATTCCATATGTAGTATCAGTCTTCTTTTACAGAAGCGTATCTCGGTTATTATTAATTCGAATTCCATTCAACTCCAATTTAATATATTAAATTGGAAAACTTGGCTTTTGGAAAAGTCCCCTTTAAATCTTAATAAAAGATTTATAAATTCCAAATCATATTTTTACTGTTAGTTGGGTTAAAGAACACATGTCACTTAAAAACACAGTTCACAATAAACCCAACTCACATTTCATTTTATTTCAATTAACAAATTATAATTGAAACCTTTAATAATCTTAATTAAAAGATTTATTCTTTTCTCAACTGGGTTTAGGAAAGGTGTTATTGAAGACACCATTCACGATAAACCCAAATCCAATTTATTTAATTTAATTTCAATTAAATATTCACTAATTGGAAAACTTCATTAAATCTTAATTTAATGATTTATTCTAGTTAATAACTAGTTCACTTCGATATATGTATTTTTCTAAATCATATTCTTTTTCTAAAATATTCTTTTTCTAGAATATTCTTTATTGGAATGTGACTCAATCAACAACCATATATTACATGTAGTCAACAATCATGATGAATAATTATCAAACATCCAAATAACAACTAGAGTGGATTCTACAACTAAACATTGTGATTAGCGTCTGTCAAATATCATCCCAATACCTGCGTGGGGTTTCATCCAACAACAAATAATAAATTATTTGTGCACTTGGGCGATGTGTGAAAATTATCGTCCCAATCACATAAACAAGTCGGATAACTTGTAGATGGAAGCGTAATATTCAGTTTGAATGTACTAACATTATATTTAACACATCAAACATTTCAACATCCCAGACATGTATTTCAATTCTTTTTATTGTGAACAAATGACAATAAAAATCTTCTCTTTTATCTCAATTCATTTTTATTGTAAATAAATGACAATAAAAATCTAAGCTTTTAATTCTTCTTTCTAATGAAAACAATATTACATGAAAATGTAATCTTTTAATTCTTTTAATGAAACATTTTATATCAAAAATGTTATTTCTTTTCTAAGGCAACATTCTATAACAAAAATGTCATTTTATACTAATGATACATTTTACAACAAAGTGTTATTTTAATCTAATGTCTCATTTAATATAAACATGCATGTCATTTAATAATTACCATAAATGACACCTATAACTAACATATATGTCATTGTTGTTTTGCATACAAATTCTAATATATGCATCTACATTAGAATGGTATATGTTCATTTTGAGTTAACGTATACATTTACATTAAAATGACATTTTTGTTTAATCCTTTTAAATGAACAGAAATGTAAATTTTTGTCTAATCCTTTTAAATAAACAAAAATGTATATTTTAACTAATCCCTTTAAATGACCAAAAATGAATATTTTCGTGTAATCCTTTTAAATAACCAAAAGAGAATATTTTGGTCTAATGCTTTTAAATAATCAACAATGAACATTTTGGTGTTATCATCTTTAATTACCCAAAATGTATATTTTGGTCATATCATTTTTAATTACCAAAAATGCATATTTTGTGTAACTCTTTTTAAATGTACAAAAATGTCTATTTTTGTGTACTCTTTTTAATATATAAAAATGTTCATTTTCATTTAATCCTTTTCAATGTATAAAAATGTTCATTTTTATTTAACTAACATATTTAACACAAAAATGTTGTTTTTCTTCGCTAACATGTTTTAACACAAAAATGTTGTTTTTCTTTGCTAACATGTTTAAACACAAAAATGTTGTTTTTCTCTTCGCTAACATGTTTTAACACAAAAATGTTGTTTTTCTTCGCTAACATGTTTTAACACAAAAATGTTGTTTTTCTTAGCTAACATGTTTTAAAACAAAAATGTTTTTTCTCTTCGCTAACATGTTTTAATACAAAAATGTTGCTTTTCTTCGCTAACATGTTTTAACACAAAAATGTTGTTTTTCTTCGCTAACATGTTTTAACACAAAAATGTTGTTTTTCTTTGCTAACATGTTTTAACACAAAAATGTTGATCTTTATTAAATAACAAAAATGTGATTTTTTGTAAAATCCTTATTTAACAACAAAATGTGTCTTTTTATTTCATTCTTTTAAAAGTGACAAAATATTCATTTCTAATTCATTCTTTTTAATGTACAAAAATATTCATTTTTGAATAATTCCCTTTTAATGTACAAAAATATTCATTCATTCCTTTTTAATGTATAAAAAGGTTCATTTTCTATTTCAATAGCATGTTGACCCAAAATAGTTATCTTATCTCAATAATCATGTCTTGACAAAAATGTTAATTTTGTTTAACATAAATCGAATTAACAAAAAATGTTAATTTTAATTTGCAAAACACATTTCTAATAAAAATGTGGTTTCTAATAAAAATGTTGATTTTATTTACATAACATTTTTCTAATAAAAGATTATATTTTTTATTGACACTTTGATTTCAATAAAAAGAAGTATCATAAAAAATAATCTAATCCTTTATATCTAATCTTTTTTTTCCAACTAAATGACCATGAAAAATGTCCCCTTTTTGTTTTACAAACGACAATGAAATAATGTTTCTTTTTAATTACAAACCAAATGACGATGAAATTTGTTCTTTTTAATTTCAAACAAAAAGACAATGAAGTTTGTTCTTTTGTTTATAAACAAAAAGACAATGAAATTATTTTTCAATTCTAGTTATAACAAGACTAATGATATTACTTTGTCAAATCAACTTCACAAAATGGTCTATTTTGATTCAACAAATTTGATTTCAACAATTTTATTTTCAACACAATAATCATCACACCAATAATTTCACATAACAACATCAATCAATTCACATTTCACGATAATCAACAATATGGATTTCACAACATACACATATAGAATTCACATAGCAAGGATTAATTTAATTTTAATAATTAAATATAGAAATCTCACCTTGAGTTTAGAATTCTTCAAAATCATAGATCGCTCCGTTTCCGTCCAATTTGATTCCATTGCGAAGAGTTTTTTTTTCCGTTGCGAATCCAACGCCACTGACCGTTCGTCATCACGTCCTCGTATGAAGGAGTTATGGTCATTTATACATTGATTACAAAATTAAAATAATTAAATAATAATTAATTTTCTTAATTACATCATTAAGGAGTTTGAATCCTTCTTCCATATGAACGACGTATTATAGAATTGCTGAAACCCATCCATCCATTAGCAAAACCCATCGCCGCCGCCTGTAGAACTTCCCACCACCGTCGCCACAGATGATCTTTATCGTTGATATGAAAGGCCTTTAAGAGTATTTTGATCTTGTATTTATAAATTTGAAAAATCATTGAATAATTTAAGAGAAAAAGAGAATGGAAAATCGGAAGACAATAGCCATTGCTCACAGAAGTGGCGGTTGTATCATTTAGAATTAGGGTTAGGTTACAAATGGCATTTTATATAAATATTTATAATCTTATTTAATTTATTACTTCTTTTATTTATAAAAAAAACGTTTATCCATATACGTTGTATGTTACATATGATGGCACATTTATCTACAATAACTTATAGGCATATATTATGGCACTTAATGATAAGTCACTAATTTGCAATTAGTAATTAATTCATTTATATTCGTTCCCATAAATCTATTTGTCCTTATTCATTAAAAATTTCAATTTCAAATCTACCTTTTAATTACACACATTATTTGCATTAATCAATTAAGACTTCAATTCCCATTTATTGATCTTTAATTTACAAATACAATTCTTAAAATAAAATATTAATTAATTCTCTAAATTTTTTTTATAGTTAAAGCCCGATTTAATGCAGTCTATTAATCTCTTCATGGCAATTAGTTACTCTTTTCATGGCAATGTTCTGAATGCATATCATTAGTATATATAGCATGTAGTCAATTAATTATACTTCAATTCTACCATTCATATATGTAGCATTTGCTAAATATATAGTATATATATAAATATATATTTTTGTAAGCAATGTTCTATATGTATACCATTAGTGTATATATATTATAATACTTTTTTTCTTTCTTTAGTTTCATTCCCCTAATGTGTCTATTACAACATAGTAGGTTACCAAGGATTTAATTAGCTGACTAGGAGTGATGGGACCACAATATTTATTATTATATATATTTTAATTCAAATTTCGAAAGTAAATTACAAAGAGGGAGAGAGAATAAATAGAAAGGAATGAATGAATGATTTATTGTCTGATGCTGATTGTTATAAAGTTGTGTGTCCTTTTAAATTTTAAAACACATAACATTAAATATCATAATTTAAGTAACATATTCGAGTTGGAAAGAATAAATAGGAGAGAAATATATATATATATAGGTGATTAGTTTGTGAAGAAAAACAAGAAAAAAAATTAACAAGTAAAAACAAAAGGGAGGAAAGATAATGAATGCATGGTTAATGCTAATTGTTAGAAATTAAAACTAACACTACAGGATTAAATATTATTTTTAGAAATGAATGTTTGCATGTAAATATTAATACTTAACAAACTTCTTACAAATAAATGTTTAATATTAAACAAACATACATTTTCTACTCTTAAAACATCTTTTCTTTTTTATTATTATGATAAAACGTTTTATCAAACTATGAATCCCTTTTTAATGATTCATCCTTTACATTAAAAATCCAGTTCCTAATGTGAACACAATTTATTATACAATGAATCTCTTTTTTTTTTCCTCCTCCTTCTAAATTCTGACGTAATTTATAAAATAAAAATTTTAAATTGGCCCCAAAATTCCGGGTTGTTCACGTAGCCTCCCGATACCTATGAAATCAAGCTGGTATCTGTATGCCCTGGAATATTAGGTTCCCTAGAGATGCTGAAAAGAAAAGGGAAAAGGGATTCATTCAGAGAATCAAAAGATATTTCATATGGCTTTGGGGAATATGTTTTCCAAAACAGACTTTTCTTTCGAAAAGGTTTTCTTTTAAAATCTTTTTGGAAACACTTTTCATGATCTTTTATCGGATCTGGTAACCTTCAGCTCCGATACCAAATGTGACACCCCCACGTCTGCTAATGTAACTTTTTATCAGAATGCATTAAGTTTCATGAAGCGTTAGAGGTAAACAATAACAGAAACATTACAAGACAGATATAAAATAACAACAGAATCAAAACTTTATAAAATAGAAAAGGTTCATGGTTCAAACCCAATTACATAGTAAGTCTGGAATACTGATAACATAAAACCTCTGCCTTGTAAAAAAATTATCATCACAGTACGATGATATAAAAAGAGAATAATCCCCAAAATATAGCCATAATAGAGCAAATGCGAAATTGAGCAATACACCTAAGCATCTCTAAGAAGAAAAGAAGAATCCTGATCAAGCTTGAGCACTCCCACCCTGAGAACCTAGGGGAAATGAAAGATAAAGAATAGGAATCAAAACGGTCACATGTAAAGTCTGGCAAGTCTAGTTACTTTTATTATAAAAATAAGTAAAAGCATCACGATAGGCGTATAAGTTGGAAGAGATAATAGTGTCATAAGGTAGGTGTAATAAGGTAAACAAAATAAACATGATAGAATATATTGCGCTTCATTGGTACTTTTCTCTCTTGCACCAATACTAGTATAAAAGAACAACATGGTAAACTTAGGTGTACTTCTAGTGAGAGGTTTTACCCCATACAATAATAGGTATCCCAACATAACTAACTGGTGTTAACCCCCAATGACAAGAACCGGATTTTAAACAAGCAAGACTTGATGTACCCCAATTGCTACCCCTAATCGATCGGCTCCCTAACTCGTAGATACCCTGTGCTGGCCCTACAGTAGGATGTATCACTTCCTAAAGTGGCAACCCTTTGTTTACAAGATGTGCACAAACCATATCTACAGAGGTCACTACGTCTTATCTTTTCTAGCAAGTGGACCCATGCATGCACATGACTCCATTGGAATGCACTGTCAAACACCCTCACTCAAGTGACCTCTTATAATCAGCTCAGTAAGCATGCTGAGAGCCCGACCTTGTTTGGGGTTCCTTGTTTGATACCAAGATGGGTTACTGACTGAAATGGTTCCATACCAAATGATACAAGCTTTCCCCTAGGCTTGCATCCCCACTACCAGGACTTCAAAAAGTTATGCCTACTAGCTTAACAAGATTGCATAACCCCACAAGTTAAATTTGTGGGCCTATATATATAAATATTACCCACCGCCACAAGATTACTTAACCCTCCCACTGTTTAAAGCTAGTTTACTTAACGCCTACTCAAGTTAACTAGTTCATGTAATCCTTATGGATTCAAATAGGTTAAGTATTACTAGTTCATCATCGTTCATTCATTTATGGTTATAATGCGCTCGATCTCCCACATTAAGTCTGCAACTTGTGGATGCTAGATATGCCGATTGGGACCGGCCAGACTTCTTCCACAAGTCGGACTTAACCTCGTGTCTAAGCACGTTACGTCTTTATGCACTTAGACCCCTAACATTAGATTTATCACTTATGGATGCTGGATATGCCGGGCAGTTTCGGGCAGGATTCTACCACAAGTGTAACTAACCTCGTGTCTAAGCGCGGTTACAGTTTCTAATTACTATAAATTTAGGCATTTTCATTGTTAACCAAATTTTCATGTTTATTATGCCTCAAATCCCCGTCCAATCTACTATACAAGTTATTCCCCGATTAAGGTTTAGATCAAGATATAGATTATGCCCCCAAATCCCCTGTTTTGGCTCAAGGTACAAATTATGCCCAAAATTCCCTATTATATTTTACAATAATAATTATCCCCCAAGTTTATCATCCCCAATCGTTCCCAATTTCGTACGTTCTCGTATTTCAGCGACAGGCCTAGGCTCGAAGGTAGCCTAGCTATAAAAAAGGGGAAAGAGGGAGAGAAGAGAAAAGAACTGGCATAGTAAATAAAAACTAGCATATGATCATAGAATTGGTCATATTAATAGAATATGCATAGTGACATGATTATGCAAACCAATATAATAGGCATATGGTGACATGATTAGGTAAACCAATATAATAGGCATATCATGAGTAGGCATATGAGAACTAAACAGTAAATTAGGTATACAAGTAATGGCAAATCTATTATGATTTCAGATTACTAACAGGTATAGTCTTAGATCCAAACTTATAGGCATGTCAAGATTACATTTAGTGTTTATATCTAAAAATAACATAAACGCACTGTGATTGGATCTAAAGAACATAAGATTGATTGTAGATGTTGAAGCCCAGATCTCTAAATACGTATAACTTGTTGTTGGAGAAGAATAGGCTACTTTATTCTGAGGTTGGGCTGCACATTGTTGTCGCCATTGATTTCGATAAATAAAAAAAATGGGATTAAGGTCCTTTATATAGCCTAGGGTTAATGAATCTAGTCAAAAAACAAGTCCACGTATGCAGAGCTGAATTTGCTCCAAATCTGGTAGGGAGGGGAGGGAGTCGACATCGGTGTCAACACCCTTGTTGTGGTGTCGACCCATAGAGTGGGGGTCGACCCTTAATTGGCCGATTCCCCGCCTAATTGTTCCGCCTCTGATTTTGATTTTATGGAATAGTTTTATTTATATATAAATGCCTTATATGTATATAAACTTTAAACCTTAATATCTTCTTCATACGATGTTCGTTTTATGCAAATTTGGGGTTTATCTTAAGCATAATTCCGAGAAAACGCAATGGTGCAGTCCGTTTTACTTAATTCTTGATGTTTAATTAAGTATTCCTTAATTTATCATTTTAATGTGTTTTAAAATTACGGGTTGTTATATAATGAACTTCAAATTTTGAGTTTAAAGTTTAAACTTTCAAACATCCCTCCATTTTTTAATTAGAAAATACCAGTTCAAACTCTAGTTATTAACTTTGTTTATCTACTTATTTTCTTATATCCTGTTTCAAAAAATATATATTAAAAGTATATAATTTAATAAAATTATATAAACATGTTAATATGATATACAAAGTTAATATAAATTTTTGATATTGTTTTAAAATATAAATTTATTTACCTTTTATATATAGTTTAAACATGCATAGTTTAAATTATATATTATTCATATGATTTCATAATATTCTGGGTTACATTATCACAAATACTATTTGTAACTTAAATACTTATTTTTATTTCTTATTAAGATTTATATAAGCTTAGATATTTAACTTAATATTTTGGTATAAAAAATAATAATAATATATATAAGTGATTTTATGTCTTAAATATAAGAAATTATAGTTTTATAGTTTAGTTTATATCCAGATTTCATAATTTTGTTATGACTATAGATTTCTTTTAAAAGTTTTAACATATAATTGGTTCCTTAAGAAATTAATATATTTTGATTTTTAAAATTTAAAATTTAAAATTGATTTGTATTAAAAGATTGATTTATATTTCATAATAAATTAAAGTTTAAATCCTTTTTAAAAATATAGTTTATATATATATATACAATTATGACTATATGTTTACTTTATATGATACAATTTTATTTTCTCTTTAAAAAAATCTTCACTTTTTACTATATTAAAGAAGCGCCCTATTAAAATTATTTAACTCCACATTTCTCATAGAATTATTTTAGATATTTTATTATATATTATGAATACCATAAAACATTTTTCTTTACTATCCTTTCAATCTCTTTCATAAGTATCATTAACCTAAGTCTAGAAATTAATATGTATTATCCTTGTTTAATTCAAATAATTTGTAATATATATATGTATATTCATAATAGTTAGATAGTATTTTAAATATATTTTATCTAAATTAATATAATTACCAAATCATTCCGCATATTATCATTACACATCTTATTTCATATCATACATCATTATTATAAATTACATGACATCTCAAATTAAAACATCCATATCACAAGTTTCATTTCATTCAGTATATCACTTCATATATATTTGCATATGACATACTGCATTATAACCAACACACTACTTTACTTGTTAACTTTAACTACCCATATAAAAAGTATATAGTATGAAAAGTTTTTATCTAATTGGAAATATAGGATTACTTATCAAATACATAACATATTTACTTTGTCTTGATTAACTTGATTGAAATGGTTGAATTATTTGGTTTGTTTGATTTGTTTGACTTGAATAACTTGATTGACTTACTTGACATGATTAAATTTCACCAGTAGTTGATAGGTTTGTTAGAAATATACTTATGCATTTGTACGTGATAAGAGCTTTATAGGTTTTAGGATAAATAGAAGTTACAAGAAATGTTGGTTTCATGTTTGAATTGATGTTTTATGACAACCAAACTTAAATTAATTGATTGGGTTGAATTGATTTACTTATATCATAATTTGGATATCTTATCAGAGTTATTTCGATGTCTAAATTAAGGTATTATTGTAGCTTTAAGGGAATTAGAGTTTAGGATAGGTTTAGTCTTGTATTAGATTAAGGGGGAGTTTTAGAGTTTCTAAGGATTAGTTTAAGGTTCAAAAATGCTTTAGTTGATTTAATTGTTAGGATTATTTGTTTGATTTGATTGTTTGGATTGATTTTTTTGTTTGGATTGATTATGGATACTGAGTTGTTTGCTTAGTTGATTATCCTTTCATTTAGTTTATTAGACTAGTATAGACATAATTTGAGGGGGAGTTATAATATTTTAAGTTCAGAATCATAGATTTAGAAGGAAATATAAGGAGTATTATTTAATTATTAGGATCATTGTAGCATTGATTTAGGGGGAGTGTAACTTGGTTTAGTCTAGTATATTCTACTATAGGTATAGCATAGTATAATCATAGGAAATGTATAGATAGATACAGGATTTAGGGGAGGTATGTTTAGAATTTCTTTTTGATAATGACAAAGGGGGAGAAATTGTAAAATAGTTATGTATAATTTAAGGGGGAGTTGGAAAGAATTCATGGTGAAAGGGGGAGTAATTGAAGAATCAGATTTTCAGGTATGAATATTTTATAAACCAAGGTTGTCATCATCAAAAAGGGGGATACTGTTGGAGAATGGAGTTTTGATGACAACAACCTTGTCTCAATTATCATTGATTATAATATATATATATATATACATACTAACATCTCTATGTATTATATATATATATGTATGTATGTATGTATGTATGTATGTATGTATATGTGTGTGTGTAGGATTTGTATACAGGACTTAAATACTAAAGACTGTACAGTTTTAGAGTTTTAGAGATTCAAGAGATTCAAGATTCAAGACTCATAAGTAATCTAGATTTCAAGAGTTCAAGATAAATATAGTAATAGAGTCTAGTTTATGTAAGACTCTGAATAGAACTTTAGGTTCAAATTTAAATTCAAATTCTGTTTTTCAATTTCTGATTTCAAATTCTATTTTGAATCTCTATCTTCTCTATTTTATTTTCTTTACTTTACTTTTGATTTCAAACTGTGACGGCAAGGAATTTCGCTCGGTCCGAACCAGTCGCTAAACCGATCCAGGCCGTTCGAAACGCCCTATCGTTTGAGAACAGGACAAAACAGAACGCATACAGAAGAACATTTCACTGTGTATTACAACAATGCATCAGATTACAAGAATATACAGAGTAAAAATGAATATTATATATTACACAGAAATATCAGAGATTTAAATTACATTTAAATACATAGCAGCAGAAAATAATACAATACACAACTAGAAGAGATATACGGATACAAAGCTTTCCGGATATCGTTCCAGCTGTAAACCAGGATCCTGTGAATATAAATCTGCAAAACCAAAACTACTAGCTGCCCGTGTCAAAATAAGGGCACCCAGAGTTTAGGTTAAAACAATAAACTCCAGGTCAGTCATGTGACTGGTGTGAGAACTAAAACAGTTATTGATCTTTATTTTCAAAGTTAGGTAAATCAAGGGACCACGCCGGATAACACGGAACGGGTTTCCTCCCAAGAATACCAGTGCATAAAACAAACAACGCAATGCTAAATAAAGAAAAATGAAGCTGTTATAAGACCCAGGTCCCATCACACAATGCAACGCAGCCGAGGATAGGGTTTTCCCTTATAACAGCCAAAGAATGCTTGATACGTTTAAAACAAATCATTTGATACTATAATAAGTGCACAGTGTACAAAACAACTTCAAATCATAAGTATCAATCATAGACGGCATGAGCGCCCCATCCCACTATGTCACCATATATAGGTTTACAAATAAAACCGCAAAGTCACGTATTTGGAAATTGGATTTCTGTCTATGAACCGAGGCAAAAGATAGTCCTCAACCGATTCGAGACTGCCTAGCCCGAGTCTCAGGATCAGAACGCATCGACCCTTGGATCGTCAGGGCCGGTCCACCGATGTGGATTAAACTTAAACCCTGGACACTGCGTTTCGCCGCCCTTTGGGGCGTAAGCGAGCCAACGAATGACTCCATCGGACCCGGATCGTCCGATCTAACCGAGGCGCCTCGCAACAGCAACAACCACATAAGTCAAACTCGTCAGGGCGTGTAAAACCACTGACGCCACTTCTAGCTAGGAGGAAACGCAGGCCCTCCCTGAGGTCCGTCTCCCGTTTTTGGTTCATACCTGGTGTGAAATACGCGAGGTAAACGTTACACAAAGCTACGCCACAAAGGCCGTGCTTTGATCATCAACCACAAGACTTTGCTTTTCAACAGAAGCCTTGATCATTTGCATCTTAGCATGCCACACAGGCAAACCATCCTATGCAACCGATATCAGTCACACAGAATGAAATCCGATGTCAGACACACAGTCCATTTACAAGTCCGTTCTGGGTCTGAACGAAACCGGAGGCACCTAGTACCCCGCATATCCATCGATCTCCAAGTACGTCTGGACGATCACCAACTGTTTCCATCTTCTTGGGTGTACAGCCCAATCAAGATCATCAGCTATCACCCAAACGACGTGAAGACCTCCGGTCTTCGACCATCGTCTTCATCTTCGACTTATCGTCGTATCAGTTATTCAGAATGGGATAAACCCGGTCATTCCGAATAACTCGCGTATATTTTAAATAAGTGTTACACAAACACAACATACGCCTCATTCCAATTCATCAGTCACTAACGGTAAATTAATCAAGAGAATAATTCCCCAAATATTAACCCCGAAGGCCGAAACCAACATCAGATCAATATCCAGAAAACCCTTCTGCTTGGCTAACCGACAATTAGTTTCTAAATTTCACATTCATTGGGAAAGGTTCCCATTAATTTTATCAAAGATAAATTCTTGAATTTATTCTTTAATCTATTTTTGAATATCAATTCAAACTTGTCGGGATTAGCGAACCTTACCGAAGTAATCATTTGTTTTCATTTCCCAATCCCAACCTATTCATCCCATGAAGTAAAACTGGTTATACTTCATATCTAACACCACGGTGTTATCGGTAAATTCAATTACCATTTCACGTTTAAATCTAATTAAAGATTCAACTATCGCCTGGAGCAAAACTGGTGATACTCCATTCTCGACCATTTCAATCTAATTAAAGATTCATTAAAACTCAACTTAGTTTTAATCGTTAACTGGGTTAAAGAATCCGTGTCATTTAAAAACACAGTTCACGATAAACCCAAAATCACATTCATTAATCATCGGGTTAAAGAACGAGTGTTATTTAAAAACACTGTCCACGATAAACCCAAAAATCAATATCGATTCAATTCCAATTAAATGTTATTTAATTGGTACACTTCATTAAATCTAAATAAAAAGATTTAATCTTTTCTCAACTGGGTCCAAGAACAGTGTTAATGAAGACACCATTCACGACAAACCCAAATCACATTTGATATTAAACACAAGGCTCTGAATAGAAAATATACCGGCTTATATTCAATATCAAATTCTACGACTAACAAATATCGTATGGGAAATAACGATATATATATATATCTATATCTTTCAAATTTCCATAACAACATTTGTATAATCACGAAATCCAACATCAAAATATTCCGAAGTCAATTTCGATTCAAGTCCATTCCAATGCAATCATTGGAAATTTTGGTTATTTTCAAAACCATTTCAAATTCAATTTATTTATTTAAAAATAAATAGAATTATAATTCTAGTTCAAAACTAGTTCATTTCGATAAAAATCTATTTTTATCTTTTCAAATATGGAGTTTTTCATCCCAATTCTTTCTAAATCATTTCTTATGATTTTACACAAATTATTACTATTTTTAATAATTTTATCAAGGCCCGTACAGTCGATTTCCATCAATGGCCATCGAACTGCACTTACAACGACCTTTTTCGAATTTGATTTGGACGTATCTCCAAATCCAACCGTTAGATTTCAAATTTCTAACATTCGTTAGAAAGCTCTTTTCGATACAAACCCAACGGTTCCGGTTTTAGGAGAATCCGACGGTCGGATCTCCCGTAATGTCCGTTTGAAATAAATGGTCGAAATTCACGAACTGCCGCGGCGCGGCGCGTTCTATTCGGCCATTATATTATATATATAATATATATTTCGTCGATTTCTATTTGAAACGAATTATATAAATAGTTTTAAATTCGTTTCAAAAGCAATTTCAACTTCCTTTTCGATTCAAATCAAAATTGAATTCTTCTTTATAAATTCGTTTCAAAATTCATTTCTATTCAATTCAAATTTCAATTCATTTTGAATTCGTTTCATTTCGCTTTCAATTCAATTTGAATTCGTTTTATATTCAATTCATTTCGAAATCGTTTTATATTCAATTCATTTCGAAATCGTTTTCAATTCATTTCATTTCGAAATCGTTTTCAATTCAATTCATTTCGAAATCGTTTTCAATTCAATTCATTTCGAAATCGTTTTCAATTCAATTCATTTCGAAATCGTTTTCAATTCATTTCATTTCGAAATCGTTTTCAATTCAATTCATTTCGAAATCGTTTTCAATTCTTTTCATTTCGAAATCGTTTTCAATTCTTTTCATTTCGAAATCGTTTTCAATTCATTTCATTTCGAAATCGTTTTCAATTCAATTCATTTCGAAATCGTTTTCAATTCAATTCATTTCGAAATCGTTTTCGATTCAATTCATTTCGAAATCGTTTTCGATTCAATTCATTTCGAAATCGTTTTCGATTCAATTCATTTCGAAATCGTTTTCAATTCAATTCATTTCGAAATCGTTTTCAATTCTTTTCATTTCGAAATCGTTTTCAATTCATTTCATTTCGAAATCGTTTTCAATTCATTTCATTTCGAAATCGTTTTCAATTCATTTCATTTCGAAATGAATAAAATCGATATAAATATCGTTCACGTCAAAATGGCGTTAATCTAATCAACACGGCTTCATAAATTTCTATTTTCAAAATAGTTGTTATTATCAAAATATTTCGTTCAACACATGACCAATCTCAATGGATGAGTACTGTCAACACATGAACCTTTATTTTATATTGATAAAGACGTAAATTTTATTACTAAAATATTTCGTTCAACACATGACCAATCTCAATAGATGAGTACTGTCAACACATGAACTTTTATTTTATATTGATAAAGACGTAAATTTTATTACTAAAATATTTCGTTCAACACATGACCAATCTCAATGGATGAGTACTGTCAACACATGAACCTTTATTTTATAATATTCTTTATTTTCTACATTGGAATGAGGCCCAATCAATCACCATATAATGTTAATTATATGGATTTTCATACATCACATGTATATAATAGCATTGAAAAATAATCAACCATCAACCAAAGTGCACTACACTGTATAAGCATCAAATATAGATATCTAACGCTTATAACAGCCTGTCAATCAATCGATCGACATATTTAATCAATCAGGATGAGTGAACTTCAAATTTCATCCCAACACCCGTGTGGGGTTTCAAACAATCAAACACATATTTTATTTGTGCAGTTGGGCGATGTGTAAAATTTATCGTCCCATTCAATATCCTTCAAATAGGTGTACATAAACAAACCGTCCGGTTTGTAAATGAATATTTATTCACATTCACGTTAAAAATTATATTTTTAACGATAAAACATTTTATTTCAACCTATGAATTTCTATTCAATTCATTTACAAAATAAAATGATATTTTTATTTTTCTAACATATTTTAGAAAATTTCGGCGGCATAACGGCACGATACTAGAAACGGGACAAGGTCTAGCCTTATCTCCGGTCTAGTGAAGGCCCACGCCATTCACACATCAATCAAATCAATTTCATTATGCAAACCACAAAATTTGGAGTAAGAGTCTAACCTAGCCTTACTCCTTCGCCTTATAACGGCGCACGTCTAATCCTAACCAATTTATCGATTCGATTTTTCACATCACAAACCACATTCAAACCAATATCGCAATCAATCACCAAACAGTCAAACAAACAAGTCCATGGTCTGTGGACGATTGTGTCGGGTGCTACTAAGCACCGTCTGCATCCTAGTATATATATATATAACTAGAAAAATAAATTGAAAGGTGAGAAATTCTCACTGATAGCTATCCTAGCTCCACGGCACTTCATTTGAAGAAGTCTTCGTCGTTTCGCCTTTTTGTCACCTCCGTTGCCCAAGGCCACTATATATATAAAAATCGAATTTTTATTTCGCTATTCAATATATAAAAATCGAATTTTTATTTCAAAGTTCAATATGTAAAAATCGAATTTTTATTTCAAAGTTCAATATATAAAAATCGAATTTTTATTTCAAAGTTCAATATATAAAAATCGAATTTTTATTTCAAAGTTCAATATATAAAAATCATATTTTTATTTCAAAGTTCAATATATAAAAATCATATTTTTATTATTACTTCATATATTTAAAAATCGAATTTTCACTTCTATGCTATTCAATATATAAAAATCAAATTTTCAAAGATATAGATTCCACCTTTTCAAAAATAAAGATTATATCTTTAATATTCCTACGATGTAAAAATTATATTTTTATTACTTTAAAAATATAAAAATCATATCTTACCTCTTTTACTTAATAAAAATTCCGTTTTTTCTTTTTAAAAATATGATCTTTATTTTTTCTAAAGTTCTAATCTTTTCCTATTCTAAAGTTTATATCTTTTCTATTTAAAATCTAAATCTTTTCTATTTAAAATCTAAATATTTTCTTTTTAAAATCTAAATCTTTTTCCTTTAAAAGATCTTTACTTTTCCTATTTAAAAATCTTTAATTTTCCTATTTAAAAATCTTTACTTTTCCTATTTAAAAATCTTTACTTTTTCTATTTAAAAATCTAAACTTTTTCTATTTAAAAATCTAAACTTTTCTATTTAAAAATCTAAACTTTTTCTATTTAAAAATCTTTACTTTTCTATACTTTAAAAATATGAAATTTAAATAGGCTAATCCTATATAAAACTGAACAAGAAAACATTGATTTCCTCAAATAAATAAAAATCAAACTTACAGGTGGTCGGGGGAGTGTCGCGCCGGAGTCTGTGGTCGAGAGAGACTAGGGTGGTCGGCGTCAGCCCTTTGGTGGTGCGGTGCAGCACGGTCTGGAGGAGCAGGGGGGTTTTGGGCAAAGGTTTTCAGGTGGATGGGGGAGGTTCGTTGGCTCGCGAATGGTCAGAGGAGGGGAGAGGGAAGCATCGGCTTCGGGTAGGAGGAGGGAATCGGGAGGAGGGAGGTGTCGAGGCAAATGGTGGCGGCGATGCCCCCCCCCCCTGGGCGGCGACGTGGATCGACGGGCTGTTGCCCCCTTTTTTTCTTTTTTTTTATTTTTTATTTTTGATTTGAACGAATGAATATGAGGAGGGGGCCAGAGGGATTTAAGGGGAAGAGGGTTATTTTTTTTTTATTTACTTATTTAATTATGAAAGAGTTGACTTCTATATATGACCTCTAAACGAGGCCCACCGCCTGTCGTCCATAGCGTATTACCCCCATTCCGAACACAATGGGACATGTATCGCAGGCTGATTCGATCGCTTGAATCAGTTTCCGTTTAATTTACATTTAAATTGCTATATTGAATTTTAAACGTACATTTCAAATTACCGGGGTCACATACGAACTTTAAAAATTCTAGAAAAATATTTCCTAGCTTCGTATTGACGATACGGTCCTAACAAAACTAATTTCGTCAAATTCTGAGACCGTTGGAAAAATGGCCATTTTCCAGTCGATTAAAATCAACTGAAACTGGTCAAACGCGTTTTCCTTTGCCACGCTCACATATTGATTCGAAAAATTATGAAATTTGAAACCTAGCAATAACTTGACACCACGGACCCAACAAAACTGGTTTCGTCGAAATCCGAGGTCATTTGCAAAATGTCCATTTTTAAGGGCCTGAATTCCATAGCGACTATTCAGAAATTTCAACTGGACATATCTTTTGATTCCCGCTACGAACTTGTGATTTTTCGGATTCGTTGGAAAGATATTCACTATTAGATTCCATTATTTTTGGTTTCACTAAAATCCGGATTGTTTTGCACCCGGTACATTCAATTGAAGTTCGAAATCGAATTATCGAACTACCGCGCCATTTTCAATTTTATTTATAATTATATATAAATATTTATATTCTAATGACGACGCGTATAAATATATACGTTGAATTATATTCAAAATAAATTTCACGTCGATTCTATTTAAAATAATCTATTTTAAATGATCAAAATTCGCTATAATTGCCAAAATAAAAATTTTAAACTGGCCCAGATTTTCGGGTTATTACAATCTCCCCCACTGAAAAATTTTCGTCCCCGAAAAGGAACAAAGTCGAAAGTGGTTTGATTAATCAACTCTACGATCGGTCAGGCTTCCGTTCTCCAACTTTTCAGTTTCTGAGAATTTTCAAAATTTCAAAAATTTGGCTAACACCCTAAATTTTTGAAAAATTTCGCCATAACCTCCCCTGCACCGGGAGCATCGGGGAATTTCAAATAGCTTCCCCGGTCCTTCAGATCTCAAAAAGAAAAAGAAAAAGCCAAGCGGCTAGCCAATAGACTCATAAAATCATCATCACCCAAACAAAACAGGAAATTATGTAGTAAACATGTACCTATTTGTCGGGCAAACAAATTTTATTCTCTGCTCTAGCCTCCTTGCTATGACCTGTTCAAAGATATATATGTATATGCAAGCAAATGCAACCAATTTTCAATATTTGGTTCAATTAGGCATAATGGTTCAAAATTAGCAAACAAATGAACAAACAACACAAACATCAATCAATTAGTGAATTTAACGTTTCAAATTCATAATTTTGATACATATACAGAAAATCTTGTTTTTGATGCCAATTCACAACAAAGTGTTCTAGCTATATAAGATTTGGTTCTCACACCAGTCTAATGGAAATATATAGATATCACACCTTCGAAACACGAATATAAATACTGATGATGTGGCCACATCACCAGAATTATCCCCGGGTGTCTAGAATGTGACTCTATATCTATCCAGTATATTAAAATTTCAAATACACGTGGATCAGACGTATACGCAAAATCTTTATATACTGGACTGTCCAACTCAATATAAATAGATAATCAAATACGAATAATTGATTTAAATTTTCAAAACAAAATTTGTTTTCACTTTTTAAAAATATACTCTTCACACTCGTTCTAGGATACTACTGATCCCATCTCTAACGAGTCATTCTCATTGGATATTGCTAATCCAATATCTGATGAATTCTTTCGTATGTTTCTAATATGCCTTGTTCTCTGCTTTGTAAACCAAAGCTCTGATACCAACTGTGACGGCAAGGAATTTCGCTCGGTCCGAACCAGTCGCTAAACCGATCCAGGCCGTTCGAAACGCCCTATCGTTTGAGAACAGGACAAAACAGAACGCATACAGAAGAACATTTCACTGTGTATTACAACAATGCATCAGATTACAAGAATATACAGAGTAAAAATGAATATTATATATTACACAGAAATATCAGAGATTTAAATTACATTTAAATACATAGCAGCGGAAAATAATACAATACACAACTAGAAGAGATATACGGATACAAAGCTTTCCGGATATCGTTCCAGCTGTAAACCAGGATCCTGTGAATATAAATCTGCAAAACCAAAACTACTAGCTGCCCATGTCAAAATAAGGGCACCCAGAGTTTAGGTTAAAACAATAAACTCCAGGTCAGTCATGTGACTGGTGTGAGAACTAAAACAGTTATTGATCTTTATTTTCAAAGTTAGGTAAATCAAGGGACCACGCCGGATAACACGGAACGGGTTTCCTCCCAAGAATACCAGTGCATAAAACAAACAGCGCAATGCTAAATAAAGAAAAATGAAGCTGTTATAAGACCCAGGTCCCATCACACAATGCAACGCAGCCGAGGATAGGGTTTTCCCTTATAACAGCCAAAGAATGCTTGATACGTTTAAAACAAATCATTTGATACTATAATAAGTGCATAGTGTACAAAACAACTTCAAATCATAAGTATCAATCATAGGCGGCATGAGCGCCCCATCCCACTATGTCACCATATATAGGTTTACAAATAAAACCGCAAAGTCACGTATTTGGAAATTGGATTTCCGTCTATGAACCGAGGCAAAAGATAGTCCTCAACCGATTCGAGACTGCCTAGCCCTAGTCTCAGGATCAGAACGCATCGACCCTTGGATCGTCAGGGCCGGTCCACCGATGTGGATTAAACTTAAACCCTGGACACTGCGTTTCGCCGCCCTTTGGGGCGTAAGCGAGCCAACGAATGACTCCATCGGACCCGGATCGTCCGATCTAACCGAGGCGCCTCGCAACAGCAACAACCACATAAGTCAAACTCGTCAGGGCGTGTAAAACCATTGACGCCACTTCTAGCTAGGAGGAAATGCAGGCCCTCCCTGAGGTCCGTCTCCCGTTTTTGGTTCATACCTGGTGTGAAACACGCGAGGTAAACGTTACACAAAGCTACGCCACAAAGGCCGTGCTTTGATCATCAACCGCAAGACTTTGCTTTTCAACAGAAGCCTTGATCATTTGCATCTTAGCATGCCACACAGGCAAACCATCCTATGCAACCGATATCAGTCACACAGAATGAAATCCGATGTCAGACACACAGTCCATTTACAAGTCCGTTCTGGGTCTGAACGAAACCGGAGGCACCTAGTACCCCGCATATCCATCGATCTCCAAGTACGTCTGGACGATCACCAACTGTTTCCATCTTCTTGGGTGTACAACCCAATCAAGATCATCAGCTATCACCCAAACGACGTGAAGACCTCCGGTCTTCGACCATCGTCTTCATCTTCGACTTATCGTCGTATCAGTTATTCAGAATGGGATAAACCCGGTCTTTCCGAATAACTCGCGTATATTTTAAATAAGTGTTACACAAACACAACATACGCCTCATTCCAATTCATCAGTCACTAACGGTAAATTAATCAAGAGAATAATTCCCCAAATATTAACCCCGAAGGCCGAAACCAACATCAGATCAATATCCAGAAAACCCTTCTGCTTGGCTAACCGACAATTAGTTTCTAAATTTCACATTCATAGGGAAAGGTTCCCATTAATTTTATCAAAGATAAATTCTTGAATTTATTCTTTAATCTATTTTTGAATATCAATTCAAACTAGTCGGGATTAGCGAACCTTACCGAAGTAATCATTTGTTTTCATTTCCCAATCCCAACCTATTCATCCCATGAAGTAAAACTGGTTATACTTCATATCTAACACCACGGTGTTATCGGTAAATTCAATTACCATTTCACGTTTAAATCTAATTAAAGATTCAACTATCGCCTGGAGCAAAACTGGTGATACTCCATTTTCGACCATTTCAATCTAATTAAAGATTCATTAAAACTCAACTTAGTTTTAATCGTTAACTGGGTTAAAGAATCCGTGTCATTTAAAAACACAGTTCACGATAAACCCAAAATCACACTCATTAATCATCGGGTTAAAGAACGAGTGTTATTGAAAAACACTGTCCACGATAAACCCAAAAATCAATATCGATTCAATTCCAATTAAATGTTATTTAATTGGTATACTTCATTAAATCTAAATAAAAAGATTTAATCTTTTCTCAACTGGGTCCAAGAACAGTGTTAATGAAGACACCATTCACGACAAACCCAAATCACATTTGATATTAAACACAAGGCTCTGAATAGAAAATATACCGGCTTATATTCAATATCAAATTCTACGACTAACAAATATCGTATGGGAAATAACGATATATATATATCTATATCTTTCAAATTTCCATAACAACATTTGTATAATCACGAAATCCAACATCAAAATATTCCGAAGACAATTTCGATTCAAGTCCATTCCAATGCAATCATTGGAAATTTTGGTTATTTTCAAAACCATTTCAAATTCAATTTATTTATTTAAAAATAAATAGAATTATAATTCTAGTTCAAAACTAGTTCATTTCGATAAAAATCTATTTTTATCTTTTCAAATATGGAGTTTTTCATCCCAATTCTTTCTAAATCATTTCTTATGATTTTACACAAATTATTACTATTTTTAATAATTTTATCAAGGCCCGTACAGTCGATTTCCATCAATGGCCATCGAACTGCACTTACAACGACCTTTTTCGAATTTGATTTGGACGTATCTCCAAATCCAACCGTTAGATTTCAAATTTCTAACATTCGTTAGAAAGCTCTTTTCGATACGAACCCAACGGTTCCGGTTTTAGGAGAATCCGACGGTCGGATCTCCCGTAATGTCCGTTTGAAATAAATGGTCGAAATTCACGAACTGCCGCAGCGCGGCGCGTTCTATTCGGCCATTATATTATATATATAATATATATTTCGTCGATTTCTATTTGAAACGAATTATATAAATAGTTTTAAATTCGTTTCAAAAGCAATTTCAACTTCCTTTTCGATTCAAATCAAAATTGAATTCTTCTTTATAAATTCGTTTGAAAATTCATTTCTATTCAATTCAAATTTCAATTCAATTTGAATTCGTTTCATTTCGCTTTCAATTCAATTTGAATTCGTTTTATATTCAATTCATTTCGAAATCGTTTTATATTCAATTCATTTCGAAATCGTTTTCAATTCATTTCATTTCGAAATCGTTTTCAATTCAATTCATTTCGAAATCGTTTTCAATTCAATTCATTTCGAAATCGTTTTCAATTCAATTCATTTCGAAATCGTTTTCAATTCATTTCATTTCGAAATCGTTTTCAATTCAATTCATTTCGAAATCGTTTTCAATTCTTTTCATTTCGAAATCGCTTTCATTTCTTTTCATTTCGAAATCTTTTTCAATTCATTTCATTTCGAAATCGTTTTCAATTCAATTCATTTCGAAATCGTTTTCAATTCAATTCATTTCAAAATCGTTTTCAATTCAATTCATTTCGAAATCGTTTTCGATTCAATTCATTTCGAAATCGTTTTCAATTCAATTCATTTCGAAATCGTTTTCAATTCAATTCATTTCGAAATCGTTTTCAATTCAATTCATTTCGAAATCGTTTTCAATTCTTTTCATTTCGAAATCGTTTTCAATTCATTTCATTTCGAAATCGTTTTCAATTCATTCCATTTCGAAATCGTTTTCAATTCATTTCATTTCGAAATGAATAAAATCGATATAAATATCGTTCACGTCAAAATGGCGTTAATCTAATCAACACGGCTTCATAAATTTCTATTTTCAAAATAGTTGTTATTATCAAAATATTTCGTTCAACACATGACCAATCTCAATGGATGAGTACTGTCAACACATGAACCTTTATTTTATATTGATAAAGACGTAAATTTTATTACTAAAATATTTCGTTCAACACATGACCAATCTCAATAGATGAGTACTGTCAACACATGAACTTTTATTTTATATTGATAAAGACGTAAATTTTATTACTAAAATATTTCGTTCAACACATGACCAATCTCAATGGATGAGTACTGTCAACACATGAACCTTTATTTTATAATATTCTTTATTTTCTACATTGGAATGAGGCCCAATCAATCACCATATAATGTTAATTATATGGATTTTCATACATCACATGTATATAATAGCATTGAAAAATAATCAACCATCAACCAAAGTGCACTACACTGTATAAGCATCAAATATAGATATCTAACGCTTATAACGGCCTGTCAATCAATCGATCGACATATTTAATCAATCAGGATGATTGAACTTCAAATTTCATCCCAACACCCGTGTGGGGTTTCAAACAATCAAACACATATTTTATTTGTGCAGTTGGGCGATGTGTAAAATTTATCGTCCCATTCAATATCCTTCAAATAGGTGTACATAAACAAACCGTCCGGTTTGTAAATGAATATTTATTCACATTCACGTTAAAAATTATATTTTTAACGATAAAACATTTTATTTCAACCTATGAATTTCTATTCAATTCATTTACAAAATAAAATGATATTTTTATTTTTCTAACATATTTTAGAAAATTTCGGCGGCATAACGGCACGATACTAGAAACGGGACAAGGCCTAGCCTTATCTCCGGTCTAGTGAAGGCCCACGCCATTCACACATCAATCAAATCAATTTCATTATGCAAACCACAAAATTTGGAGTAAGAGTCTAACCTAGCCTTACTCCTTCGCCTTATAACGGCGCACGTCTAATCCTAACCAATTTATCGATTCGATTTTTCACACCACAAACCACATTCAAACCAATATCGCAATCAATCACCAAACAGTCAAACAAACAAGTCCATGGTCTGTGGACGATTGTGTCGGGTGCTACTAAGCACCGTCTGCATCCTAGTATATATATATATATAACTAGAAAAATAAATTGAAAGGTGAGAAATTCTCACTGATAGCTATCCTAGCTCCACGGCACTTCATTTGAAGAAGTCTTCGTCGTTTCGCCTTTTTGTCACCTCCGTTGCCCAAGGCCACTATATATATAAAAATCGAATTTTTATTTCGCTATTCAATATATAAAAATCGAATTTTTATTTCAAAGTTCAATATGTAAAAATCGAATTTTTATTTCAAAGTTCAATATATAAAAATCGAATTTTTATTTCAAAGTTCAATATATAAAAATCGAATTTTTATTTCAAAGTTCAATATATAAAAATCATATTTTTATTTCAAAGTTCAATATATAAAAATCATATTTTTATTATTACTTCATATATTTAAAAATCGAATTTTCACTTCTATGCTATTCAATATATAAAAATCAAATTTTCAAAGATATAGATTCCACCTTTTCAAAAATAAAGATTATATCTTTAATATTCCTACGATGTAAAAATTATATTTTTATTACTTTAAAAATATAAAAATCATATCTTACCTCTTTTACTTAATAAAAATTCCGTTTTTTCTTTTTAAAAATATGATCTTTATTTTTTCTAAAGTTCTAATCTTTTCCTATTCTAAAGTTTATATCTTTTCTATTTAAAATCTAAATCTTTTCTATTTAAAATCTAAATATTTTCTTTTTAAAATCTAAATCTTTTTCCTTTAAAAGATCTTTACTTTTCCTATTTAAAAATCTTTACTTTTCCTATTTAAAAATCTTTACTTTTCCTATTTAAAAATCTTTACTTTTTCTATTTAAAAATCTAAACTTTTTCTATTTAAAAATCTAAACTTTTTCTATTTAAAAATCTAAACTTTTTCTATTTAAAAATCTTTACTTTTCTATACTTTAAAAATATGAAATTTAAATAGGCTAATCCTATATAAAACTGAACAAGAAAACATTGATTTCCTCAAATAAATAAAAATCAAACTTACAGGTGGTCGGGGGAGTGTCGCGCCG
The DNA here is from genome assembly GCA_030737875.1 of Allium sativum. Lineage (NCBI taxonomy): Eukaryota > Viridiplantae > Streptophyta > Magnoliopsida > Asparagales > Amaryllidaceae > Allium > Allium sativum. Next base: position 842,858,480 of record CM060912.1, on the reverse strand, counting down.
GAGTCTGTGGTCGAGAGAGACTAGGGTGGTCGGCGTCAGCCCTTTGGTGGTGCGGTGCAGCGCGGTCTGGAGGAGCAGGGGTGTTTTTGGCAAAGGTTTTCAGGTGGATGGGGGAGGTTCGTTGGCTCGCGAATGGTCAGAGGAGGGGAGAGGGAAGCATCAGCTTCGGGTAGGAGGAGGGAATCGGGAGGAGGGAGGTGTCGAGGCAAATGGTGGCGGCGATGCGCCCCCCCCCCCTGGGCGGCGACGTGGATCGACGGGCTGTTGCCCCCTTTTTTTCTTTTTTTTTTCTTTTTTATTTTTGATTTGAACGAATGAATATGAGGAGGGGGCCAGAGGGATTTAAGGGGAAGAGGGTTATTATTTTTTATTTATTTATTTATTTAATTATGAAAGAGTTGACTTCTATATATGACCTCTAAACGAGGCCCACCGCCTGTCGTCCATAGCGTATTACCCCTATTCCGAACACAATGGGACATGTATCGCAGGCTGATTCGATCGCTTGAATCAGTTTCCGTTTAATTTACATTTAAATTGCTATATTGAATTTTAAACGTACATTTCAAATTACCGGGGTCACATACGAACTTTAAAAATTCTAGAAAAACATTTCCTAGCTTCGTATTGACGATACGGTCCTAACAAAACTAATTTCGTCAAATTCTGAGACCGTTGGAAAAATGGCCATTTTCCAGTCGATTAAAATCAACTGAAACTGGTCAAACGCGTTTTCCTTTGCCACGCTCACATATTGATTCGAAAAATTATGAAATTTGAAACCTAGCAATAACTTGACACCACGGACCCAACAAAACTGGTTTCGTCCAAATCCGAGGTCATTTGCAAAATGTCCATTTTTAAGGGCCTGAATTCCATAGCGACTATTCAGAAATTTCAACTGGACATATCTTTTGATTCCCGCTACGAACTTGTGATTTTTCGGATTCGTTGGAAAGATATTCACTATTAGATTCCATTATTTTTGGTTTCACTAAAATCCGGATTGTTTTGCACCCGGTACATTCAATTGAAGTTCGAAATCGAATTATCGAACTACCGCGCCATTTTCAATTTTATTTATAATTATATATAAATATTTATATTCTAACGACGACGCGTATAAATATATATGTTGAATTATATTCAAAATAAATTTCACGTCGATTCTATTTAAAATAATCTATTTTAAATGATCAAAATTCGCTATAATTGCCAAAATAAAAATTTTAAACTGGCCCAGATTTTCGGGTTATTACACAAACTCAAGTTTTATGAGTTTTATATATTTATACTTTATATTTATATAGTTTTACACTCTATAATTTTATAACTACGTTCATATAGTTTATATTTATGTTTTTATATGATTTATACTTTATAATATTTATTTATAATACACTATGTTTTAATTTGAGAATTTCCAGGATTATATATATGTACGTATATTAAAACACTTGAAAAATATTCCAATTTCAAACATGTACATGTATATGTCGACATGCATATATATACATGTCGACATATAATTGTCATTTTTCAAAATTAAAAGGAAGGGTCTTTTCACTATTTTTGATGGTTCAGAAATGTTGCAACCTTTCAAATTTTATAAATATGGGATGATTTCGATTTTTTTATTCATTCTTCCTCTCCATCTTCATCTCCTTTCATTACACCATTATTCTTTCACATTTTTATGATTTCTACACTTGTACTCTACCGAATTCAATTCTATTTTCATTAAACTTCTTCTCTTCTCACTCTCAACTCATTACTCTCTGAATCAAGTGCTATTGAAGAGTTACAGCGATGTTTGTAATTGTTTGGGTTGTGTAAGTTATCGATGGTATCCCTTGTAGCCGTGAAACCAAGAAGGTTGTAATTGGACATTGATATAATAACAAAACTATGCACAATCTAGCGTTGTGCGGAACTGGACGTAGGAGCAATTTCGAACAGTATAAAATCCAGCGTGTTCTTTCCTTTTCTGCACTTTATTTTTGTTTATCTTTGCATTTGTGTTCGATTCTGTGTATATATTTGTTTTTGTGGTGTTTGATTCATGTAGTAGTTCATATAAGTTTAGATTTTGTTAAATTATCAAAAACACTGTTCACCCCCCTTTAGTGTTTGTTTTGCCTTAACGATCCATTTTGCCATCCCTAACACATTTATTGTAGTTGGGCCCTCTCCGGGGCTGAGTTTTACGATCGTTGTTAGCAGCGACTTTTCCTTTGTTGGATGGTTCTCCATCCTTGACCACATTTCCATAGACAATATCCTTCTCGGAGTTTGATCTTCCTAGCATAGAAATATGTTTGGTTCGAAGCAGAATTCACCAAGATATAGTGGTGGAACTCGGTGCAATGAGACTTTGAAGTCCGACTTGTCTAGGATGTCGGATACTGTTGCCAACAATACCATAGATGGTTCAGGTCGACCAATTGATTCTACTATAACTTTTAGTCTTTACAGGAATGAATGTAGTGTAACACCCCGTAAAATTCATAATTATTAACAAATAAATGAAATAATTAAAATAAGCAATTAAGTGATATAGCTGGAAAATGGAATTTTTGCAGCTTTAGGAATCTGGCTACAAAACTCTTTTATTTGGATTCATGGCAAAGTTCTACATCTTTTTCGTATATAATATGCTGATAATGGTTAACATATGATGATGTTATGAACAGTTGAATTTAGACAGTGCACGTAGAAATTACATGTATACATAATTATGTGAATATTATATATATTGTCCAAATAATAATCTAAAATAATTAAATAAAAAGAGGGAAATTCAAAATTTGAAATTGGAGGTAAGATAATATCAAGGGGATAAAGAATATTGCATATATGGAAAGATGTAATTAAAATTAATTGCGTTATTGTATGTGTTTCAATTGATAATATCTAAGGGATAAACTACATGTTTGGACAATAATAACTTTCCATTAGGTGGATCTAAAATTCAAATAAATAGATAAAGACAAGGGGACAAAGGATATGTTACATAAGGAAAAGGATTGGTAATAAAAGGCAAACAATAAAGCAAATAAAGAACGTAATTAATATAAATGAACAGCCTAATAAGATTATGTAACTAGAGTTTTCTAAAGAGGTTGTGTTTATATGGATGGTTCAAATTAATTTTTTTTTATAAATTCGATGGCTCCTGCTCACACGAGCAAGTATAAATAACCCCTCAAAAAACACACTAGTTTTGACAGCAAAATATGTTGTAAACACCCAAGATTCCAATTGCTTAGGAATTATAGTTTCGCATGGAAAAGTAAGTGCGGAAAGTAGTTAATAACACAAGAGATCTATAGTGGTTCGTCCTCGTGAGAGACCTACATCCAATTTGGAAGAGTCGTTGGAATATTATTAATAACAAAGATTTACAAGGTTGAGACTATCTCATGACATCCCTTTACATGAATCTCTAAATAATGTGAGATCATAATTGTCATATGCAAATATTAGGATAAAGACACTTTTGCCCTCTGTAAGAACCCATAACTTCCCCGGTAAGGAAAGAGCGGATACTTCGAGAACAACACACAAAAGAACGTAGACAGAAGGAATTTCATTGCTTATTACAGCAATTCCATCAGATTACAAGAATATACAGAGTACAAATCAATATTACACATTATAAAATCTCAGAAATTACAATACATTACATAGCAGCGGAAAATAATACAATACACAACTAGAAGTAATACACGGATACAGAGCTTTCCGAGTATCGTTCCAGCTGTAAATCAGGATCCTGTGAATATAAATCTGCAAAACCAAAACTACTAGCTGCCCGTGTCGAAATAAGGGAACCCAGAGTTCAGGTTAAAACAATAATCTCCAGGTCAATGATTGGACTGATGTGAGAACTAAAACAGTTATTAATCTTTATTATAAAGTTAGGTAAATCAAGGGACCACGCCGTATAACACGGAACGGGTTTCCTCCCAAGAATACCAGTGCATAAAACAACCGCGCAATGCTAAATAAAAAACAATGAAGCTATTATAAGACCCAGGTCCCATCACACAGTGCAACGCAAGCCGGAGGATAGGGTTTTGCCTTATAACAGCCAAGGAATGCTTGATACGTGAAATTTTATCTTTTGATTCTTAATCAGACTCCAACCGTAAATTAGTAAGAGAACGATTCCCTAAGTATTAACCCCAAAGGCCGAAACCAACATCAGACCAATACCCAGGAAACTACCCATCTTAACTAGTTTCCAATTAGTTTCTAATTTTATATACAATCATAAATATCAATCATAGACGACATGGGTACCATATATCATGTTGCCATACTAGGCTCTACAATCAAAACCGCAAATGTCACGTATTTGGAAGTTGGATTTCCATATGTGAACCGAGGCAAAAGATAGTCCTCTACCGATTCGAGACAATCTAGCCTATGTCTTAGGCAAGTACTCAGTCAAGCCTTTGGATCGTCAGGGCCGGTCCATCGATGTGGATTAAAATGCCTGAACACTGCGTTTCCCCGCCCTTTGGGGCGTAAATGAGCCAACGAATGACTTCATCGGCTTCACATAGTCACCGATATATCCGAGGCACCTCGCAAACCAACAACCACATAAGTCAAACTCGTTAGGGCGTGTCAAACCAATGACGCCACTTCTAACTAGAAAGAAACGCATGTCCTCCCTAAGGTCCACTCCCGTTTCTGGTTCACAACCGGGGTGTGAGGCTCGCGAATCCACGCTACACAAAGTGATGCCACAAAGGCCGTGCTTTGATCATCAACCACAAGACTCTGCTTTTCAACAAAAGCCTTGATCATTTGCATCTTAGCATGCCACACAGGCAAACCAGTCCATGCAACCGATATCCATCAATCACACAGAATGATATCCAAACTCAGACTCACAGTCCATTTACAAGTCTGTTCTGGGTCTGAACGAAACCAGAGGCACCTTGTACCTCGCATATCCATCGATCTCCAAGTACGTCTGGACGATCACTAACTGATTCCCTCCTCTTGGGTGTACGGCCCAATCAAGATCGTCAGTAATTATCCAAACGACGTGAAGACCTCCGGTCTTCAACCACCGTCTTCATCTTCGACACCACGTCGAATCAGTTATTCAGAATGGGATAAACTCGGTCTTTCTGAATAACTCGCGTATATAATAAACAAGTGTTACACAAACACAACATATGCCTCATTCCAATTCATCAGCCACTAACCGTAAATTAGCAAGAGAATAATTCCCCAAACATTAACCGCGAGGGCCGAAACCAACATCAGATCAATACCCAAGAAACCACCCATCTTAGCTAACCTTCAGTTAGTTTCTAAATTTCACATTCTTAGGGAAAGGTTCCCATTAATTTTATCAAAGATAAATTCTTTTAAATTTATTCTTTGATCTTCCTTTGTATATCACCTCAAACTAGTCGGGATTAGCGAACCACGCTGAAGTAATCATTTATTTTATTTCCCAATCCCAACCTATTCATCCCATGAAGTAAAACTGGTAATACTTCAAATCTAACACCACGGTGTTATCGGTAAATTCAATTACCATTTCACGTTCAAATCTAATTAAAGATTTAACTATCGCCTGGAGCAAAACTGGCGATACTCCATTCTCAATCTTTTCAATCTAATTAAAGATTCAGTAAAACTCCACTTAGTTTTAATTTTAACTTAGTTAAAGAATCTATGTCATTTAAAACACGGTTCACGATAAACCCAAAATCACATTCCATTCTGTCAGCCTTTAACCGTAAAATAGCAAGTGAGCAATTCCCTAAGTATTAACCCCGAAGGCCGAAACCAACATCAGATCAATACCCAAGAAACCATTCAACTTACCTAATCTCCAATTAGTTTCTGATTTTCTTAACTCCTTTGGGTCTAAGAATAGTATTATTGAAGATACCATTCACGACAACCCAAAATCACATTCTATTAATTATCGGGTTAAAGAACCAGTGTTATTTAAAACACCGTTCACGATAAACCCAAAAATCAATCCCAATTCAATTCCAATTAAATATTATTTAATTGGTACACTTCATTAAATCTAAATAAAAAGATTTAATCTTTTCCTCAACTGGGTTTAAGAACAGTGTCAATGAAGACACCATTCACGACAAACCCAAATCACATTTGATATTAAATACAAGGCTCTGAATAGAAAATATGTAATAACCCGCAAAATCTGGGCCAGTTTAAAATTTTTATTTTGGCAATTTTAGCGAATCTTGATTATTTAAAATGAATTATTTTAAATAATATCGACGAGAAATTTGTTTTCAATATAGAATTCGACGTATATATTATACGCGTCGTCTTTAGAATATAAATATTTATATATAATTATAAATAGAATTGAAAATGGCGCGGTAGTTCGATAATTCGATTTCAAACTTCAATTGAATGTACCGGGAGCAAAACAATCCGGATTTCAGTGAAACCAAAAACATTAGGATCTAATTGACGATATCTTTCCAACGAAGTTAACAAACTGAGATTTCACTTTATAAATGATAAGATATGTCCAGTTGAAAATTCTGAATAGTCGCTATGGAATTCAGGCCCTTAAAAATGGACATTTTGCAAACGACCTCGGATTTCGACGAAACCAGTTTTGTTGGGTCCGTGATGTAAAGTTATTGCTAGGTTTCAAATTTCATAATTTTTCGAATCAATATGTGAGCGTGGCAAAGGAAAACGCGTTTGATCGGTTTCAGTTGATTTTAATCGACTGGAAATTGGCCATTTCTCTAACGGTCTCAGAATTCGACGAAATTAGTTTTGTTAGGACCGTATCGTCAATACGAAGCTAGAAAATATTTTTCTGGAATTTTTAAAGTTCGTATGTGACCCCGGTAAATTGAAATGCGCGTTGAAATTCAATATATAGAGTTATATGTAGATTTTGACGGAAACTGATTCAAACGATCGAATCAGCTTACGATACATATCCCATTGTGTTCGGAATGGGGGTAAAACGCTATAGACGACAGGTGGTAGACCTCGTTTCGAGGTCGTATGTAAAAGTACCTTTTTATACAATTAAATAATTAAATAATTAAAAATATAAAAAAATTCCTCTCCCTCCTCCCTTTATCTTTCTGCCCCCCCCCCCCGTTCGTTTGATTACAGGAATCAGAAAAAAGAAAAAGAAAAAAAACCCTAATCAATCGCGATTTACCCCCCCCCCCAGGCGCCTGCGGCGCCGCACCTAACTTCACCCCTCCCCATAGGCGCCTGCGGCGCCGCACCTTACTTCCCCCCCTCCCCCTAGGCGCCTGCGGCGCCGCTCTTTACTCCCTCACCCTAGGCGCCTGTGGCGCCGCGATTAACTTCACCCCCCCCCCCCCCCCGCGCATCCCTCCCCTCCAGCAACGCCCACGGCCCCTCCGACCTCCTCTTTTCCCCTTCGTCCGAGTTAGAACCCTGTAAGTATTTATTTTTAATTATATTTAATTTTATTTTCAGTTTGGTGCATATGTGGGCGTAATAAAAATCATATCTTTATTTTTGAATGACATTACGTTAGGAATATACGGTTTATAACATTGGAAAGGTGAACTTTTTTTTTTCTATGTGAAAGATTTGGCTTTTCGAATATTAAAAATGTGATTTTTTAAAAATAAAAATTTGATTTTTATAAGTAGGAAGGTTTATTTTTATACATATGAATGGCTATAAAAAGATTAGAATTTTAAAGCAACGAAAGATTTGATCTTTACCATTGTAAAGATTTGATTTCTCGAATAGAAAAGATTTGATTTTTCGAATAGAAAATATTAGATTTATAAACATGGAAAGACGATATTTTGAGATGAGTAGTGAAATAAAAATAGAATTTTTATATATTGAACTTCGAAATAAAAATAGAATTTTTATATATTGAACTTCGAAATAAAAATAGAATTTTTATATATTGAACTTTGAAATAAAAATAGAATTTTTATATATTGAACTTCGAAATAAAAATAGAATTTTTATATATTGAACTTCGAAATAAAAATAGAATTTTTATATATTGAACTTCGAAATAAAAATATGATTTTTATATATATTGAATAGCGAAGTAAAAATTCGATTTTTACATATGTAGAGAATACGGGCGAAAGCGACAAAAAGGCGAGTTGGCGAAGATTTCCTGCATTAGAAGTGCCGTGGAGCTAGGATAGCTATCGGTGAGAATTTCTCACCTTTCAATTTTATTTCTAGTTATATATATATATATACTAGGATGTAGACGGTGCTTAGTAGCACCCGACACAATCGTCCACAGACCATGGACTTGTTTGTTTGGCTGTTTGGTTATTGTTTGCGATATTGGTTTGAATGTGGTTTGTGGTGTGAAAAATCGAATCGATAAATTGGTTAGGATTAGACGTGCGCCGTTATAAGGCGAAGGAGTAAGGCTAGGTTAGACTCTTACTCCAAATTTTGTGGTTTGCATAACGAAAGTGATTTGATTGATATGGGTATGGCGGTGGCCATTATTAGACCGGGGACAAGGCTAGGCCTTATCCCGTTTCTAGCATAGCGCCGTTATGCCGCCGAAATTTTCTAAAATAAGTTAGAAAAATAAAAATATCATTTTTATTGGAAATGAATAAAATAACATATTCATTTACAAATCAAAACGATTTGTTGATGTACACCCATTTGACTGATATGGATTGGGACGATAAATTTTACACATCGCCCAACTGCACGAATAAAATCTGTGTTTGATTGTTTGAAACCCCACACGGGTGTTGGGATGAAATATGAATTTCACTCATCCTGATTGATTAAATATGTCAATCGATTGATTGACAGGCTGTTATAAGCGTTAGATATCTATATTTGATGCTTATACAGTGTAGTGCACTTTGGTTGATGGTTGATTATTTTCCAATGCTATTATACATGTGTTGTATGGAAATCCATATAATTAATTTTATATGGTCATTGATTGGGCCTCATTCCAGTTTTACAATAGAAATATTTGAAATAGAAATATTCGAAATGGAATATTTGAAAATATCAATATATGAAGCCGTGTTGATTAGATTGACGCCATTTTGACGTGAACGATATTTATATCGATTTTATTCATTTTAAAATGAATATTGAAAAGTGATTTCGAAATCGAATATTTGGAAATGAATTGAATTGAAAACGATTTCGAAATGAATTGAATTGAAAGCGATTTCGAAATGAATTGAATTGAAAACGATTTCGAAATGAATTGAATTGAAAACGATTTCGAAATGAATTGAATTGAAAACGATTTCGAAATGAATTGAATTGAAAACGATTTCGAAATGAATTGAATTGAAAACGATTTCGAAATGAATTGAATTAAAAACGATTTCGAAATGAATTGAATTGGAAACGATTTCGAAATGAATTGAATTGAAAACGATTTCGAAATGAATTGAATTGAAAACGATTTCGAAATGAATTGAATTGAAAACGATTTCGAAATGAATTGAATTGAAAACGAATTCAAATTGAATTGAAAGCGAATTGAAATGAATTCAAATTGAATTGAAATTTGAATTGAATAGAAATGAATTTTAAAACGAATTTATAAAGAAGAATTCAATTTTGATTTGAATTGAAGGGGAAGTTGAAATTGCTTGTGAAACAAATATTAAAACTATTTATATAATTCGTTTTATATAGAAATCGACGAAATATATATTATATATATTATATATATAATATAATGGCCTGAATAGAACGCGCCGCGCCGCGGCAGTTCGTGAATTTCGACCATTTATTTCAAATGGACATTACGGGAGATCCGACCGTCGGATTCTCCTAAAACCGGAACCGTTGGGTTCGCATCGAAAAGAGCTTTCTAACGAATATTTGAAATTCAAAATCTAACAGTTGGATTTGGAGATACGTCCAAATCAAATTTGGAAAAGGTCGCTGTAAGTGCAGTTCGATGGCCGTTGAAGGAAATCGACTGTACGGGCCTTGATAAAATTATTAAAAATAGTAATAATTTGTGTAAAATCATAAGAAATGATTTAGAAAGAATTGTGATGAAAAACTCCATATTTGAAAAGATAAAAATAGATTTTTATCGAAATGAACTAGTTTTGAACTAGAATTATAATTCTATTTATTTTTAAATAAATAAATTGAATTTAAAAACGGTTTTGAAAATAACCAGAATTTCCAATGATTGCATTGGAGTGGATTTGAATCGAAATTGTCGTCGGAATATTTCGATGTTGAAATTCGTGATTATACAGGTGTTGTTATGGAAATTTGAAAGATATATATTTATATCGTTATTTCCAATACGACATTTGTTAGTCGTAGAATTCGATATTGAATATAAGCCGATATATTTTCTATTCAGAGCCTTGTATTGAATATCGAATGTGATTTGGGTTTGTCGTGAATGGTGTCTTCACTAACACTGTTCTTGAACCCAGTTGAGAAAAGATTAAATCTTTTTATTTAGATTTAATGAAGTGTACCAATTAAATGATATTTAATTGGAATTGAATTGATATTGATTTTTGGGTTTATCGTGAACAGTGTTTTAAATAATACTTGTTCTTTAACCCGATAATTAATGAATGTGATTTTGGGTTTATCGTGAATAGTGTTTTAAATAACACTTGTTCTTTAACCCGATAATTAATGAATGTGATTTTGGGTTTATCGTGAACCGTGTTTTAAATGACACTGATTCTTTAACCCAGTTAACGATTAAAACTAAGTGGAGTTTTAATGAATCTTTAATTAGATTGAAATAATCGAGAATGGAGTATCACCAGTTTTGCTCCAGGCGATAGTTAAATCTTTAATTAGATTTGAACGTGAAATGGTAATTGAATTTACCGATAACACCGTGGTGTTAGATATGAAGTATAACCAGTTTTACTTCATGGGATGAATAGGTTGGGATTGGGAAATTAAAACAAATGATTACTTCGGTAAGGTTCGCTAATCCCGACTAGTTTGAATTGATATTCAAAAGTAGATTAAAGCATAAATTCAAGAATTTATCTTTGATAAAATTAATGGGAACCTTTCCCTATGAATGTGAAATTTAGAAACTAACTGTCGGTTAGCTAAGCAGAATGATTTTCTGGATATTGATCTGATGTTGGTTCCGGCCTTCGGGGTTAATATTTGGGGAATTATTCTCTTGATTAATTTACGGTTAGTGACTGATGAATGGGAATGAGGCGTATGTTGTGTTTGTGTAACACTTATTTAAAATATACGCGAGTTATTCGGAAAGACCGGGTTTATCCCATTCTGAATAACTGATACGACGATAAGTCGAAGATGAAGACGATGGTCGAAGACCGGAAGTCTTCACGTCGTTTGGGTGATTACTGATGATCTTGATTGGGCTGTACACCCAAGAAGATGGAAACAGTTGGTGATCGTCCAGACGTACTTGGAGATCGATGGATATGCGGGGTACTAGGTGCCTCCGGTTTCGTTCAGACCCAGAACGGACTTGTAAATGGACTGTGTGTCTGACATTGGATTTTAGTCTGTGTGATTGATCTCTATTAAATATATATCTGTTTGGCGGCGGAGAATTTATTCTCTTGCTTAACGCCCTTATCTGAGACGCACGAGCTCAGGGGTTATATATTGATGAATATCAAACGCATGGAGTGAATTGCCTGTGTGGCATGCCTAAGTGGCAATTGATCGAGACTTCTGTTGAAAAGCAAAGTCTTGTGGTGATGATCAAAGCACGGCCTTTATGGCGTAGCTTTGTGTAACGTTTACTTCGCGAGTTTCACACCCGGTATGAACCAAAAACGGGAGACGGACCTCAGGGAGGACTTGCGTTTCTTTCTAGTTAGAAGTGGCGTCAGTGGTTTTACACGCCCTGACGAGTTTGACTTATGTGGTTGTTGCTGTTGCGAGGCGCCTCGGTTATATCGGTTTCGGCCGATGCATTCTGGTCGGCAGACGGACCAGACTTACACCCCATAGGGTGGGGAAACGTAGAGTTCAGGCATAATAATCCACATCGGTGGACCGGCCCTGACGATCTAAAGGCTTGCCTGTGCGCTTGCCTGTGGCTCGGGCTAGAGAGTCTCGAATCGGTTGAGGACTATCTTTTGCCTCGGTTCATAGATGGAAATCCAATTTCCAAATACGTGACATTTGCGGTTTTATTTGTAAACCTATATATGGCGACATGATATATGGTACCCATGCCGCCTATGATTGATACTTATGATTTGAAGTTGTTTTATACACTATGCACCTATTATAATAGTATCAAATGATTTGTTTTAAACGTATAAAGCATTCTTTGGCTGTTATAAGGGAAAACCCTATCCCCCGGCTTGCGTTGCATTGTGTGATAGGACCTGGGTCTTATAACAGCTTCATTTTTCTTTATTTAGCATTGCGCTGTTTGTTTTATGCACTGGTATTCTTGGGAGGAAACCCGTTCCGTGTTATACGGCGTGGTCCCTTGATTTACCTAATGATTTAAAATAAAGATTAACTGTTTTAGTTCTCACACCAGTCCCATGACTGACCTGGAGTTTATTGTTTTAACCTAAACTCTGGGTGCCCTTATTTTGACACGGGCAGCTAGTAGTTTTGGTTTTGCAGATTTATATTCACAGGATCCTGGTTTACAGCTGGAACGATATCCGTAAAGCTTTGTATCCGTATATCTCCTTCTAGTTGTGTATTGTATTATTTTCCGCTGCTATGTATTTAAATGTAATTTAAATCTCTGATATTTCTGTGTAATATTTATTCATTTATACTCTGTATATTCTTGTAATCTGATGCATTGTTGTAATATACAGTGAAATGTTCTTCTGTATGAGTTCTGTTGTGGTTTGTTCTTGAACTATCCGACGCTTTCCTTTACGGGGAAGTTACGGATTTTTACAAAATATATCGGCTTATATTCAATATCAAATTCTACGACCAACAAATATTTTATTGGAAATAATGATATAAATATATCTTTCAAATTTCCATAACAATATCTGTATAATCACGAAATCAAACATCGAAATATTCCAAAGATAATTTCGATTTCAATTCATTCCAATTCAATTATTGGAAATTCAGTTTATTTTCAAAACCATTTCAAATCCACTTTATTTATTTTAAAAATAAATAAATTTATAATTCTAGTTCAAAAGTAGTTCATTTCGATAAAAAATCTATTTTTATCTTCTCAAATATGGAGTTTTTCATCCCAATTCTTCACAAATCATTTCTTATGATTTTACACAAATTATTACTATTTTTAATAATTTTATCAGGGCCCGTACAGTCGATTTCCATCAACGACCATCGAACCGCACTTACAACGACCTTTTCCAAATTTTATTTAGACATAATTCCAAATCCAACCATTAGATTTCAAATTTCTAATATTCGTTAGAAAGCTCTTTTCGATACGAACCCAACGGTTCTAGTTTTAGGAGAATCCAACGGTCGGATCTCCCATAATATCCATTCGAAGTCAATGGTCGAAATTCAGGCCGTTATATATATATAATATATTATATATATTTCGTCGATTTCCTTTTAAAACGTATTTTATAAATCGTTTTAAAGTAGTTTTCAAAACGATTTCAACTTCCATCTCAAATTCAAATCAAAATTGAGTCTTTTCAATATAAATTCGTTTTAAATTCTTTTCAACTCGATTTCAATTCAAATCCATTTCAATTCAAATCGGTTTCAATTCAAATCAATTACAGTTCAATTTCAATACATTTTAAATTCAATTCAAAACGATTTCAATTCTATTTCAATCTAATTCGAATTTCAATTCTTTTCAATTTAATTCGAATTTCAATTCATTTCAATTCAATTCGAATTTCAATTCAATTCAATTCAATTCAATTCGAATTTCAATTCATTTCAGTTGAATTCGAATTTCAATTCATTTCAATTTAATTCGAATTTCAATTCATTTCAATTTAATTCGAATTTCATTTCAATTTAATTTGAATTTCAATTCATTACAATTTAATTCGAATTTCAATTCATTTCAAAATATCAGATTTTGAAATCACTTTCGATATTCATTATAAAATGAATAAAATCGATATAAATATCGTTCACGTCAAAATGGCGTCAATCTAATCAACACGGCTTTTATTCAACACATGAATGTTTATTCTATTCAACACATGAATTTATTTTCAATTCAACACATGAATTTATTTTTATAATATTCCTTATTTTCGAAATTGGAATGAGGCCCAATCGATTACCATAAAATGTTAATTATATGGATTCTCTACAACACATGTATATAACAGCAACGATAAATAATCAACCATCAACCAGAGTGCACCACTCAACTGCATAAGCATTAAATATAAATAATTAACGCTTACACAGTTTGTTGACCAATCGATTGACATACAGCTAAATAATTGGGATTAGTGTACGCCAAATATCATCCCAATACCTGTGTGGGATTTCAAATCAACAAACACATATTTTTATTCGTGCAGTTGGGCGATGTGTAAAATTTATCGTCCAAATCAAAATCAGTCAAATTAGTGTATATAAACAAATGTCCGATTTGTTTATTACTATTTATTTTATATGCACATTAAAAATTATATTTTTAGCTATAAAATATTTTCCACTATAAAATATTTTATTTCATTTCACATCACACAATCAAATTTCACAACACAGAAATCAAACAAACAAGTCATCCATGGTCTGTGGACGACGGGTGTCGGGTGCTACTAAACACCGTCTGCATCCTAGTATATATTTCAACTAGAAAAATAAATAAAAGGTGAGGAATTCTCACCGAATTGCTAATCCAAACGCCACGACTCTTCATATGTAGAAATATTCGTCGTGCTCACCTTTTGTCAATTTCTTTGTCCGTAGCCACTACATATATAAAAATCACATTTTTTATATGGTTGCTATATATATAAAAATCACATTTTTATACCGCTACTATATAGATAAAAATTATTTTTTAGTCTTGCTACTATATAGATAAAAATTCTATACTTATCCGGTTGTTCATATAATAAAGATTATATTTTCTCCTCGCCATTCTCTATATAAAAATTATATTTTTATATTTCTACTACTTATGTAAAGATCAAATTTCTATTTCGTTACATATATAAAAATGAAATTTTGATTATATATATATATTACAAAAATCAAATTTTTATTATTCCTACTATATAAAAATCACATTTTTATTATTCCTACTATATAGAAATTACATTTTTATTATTCCTACTATATAAAAATTACATTTTTATTATTCCTACTATATAAAAATCACATATTTATTCATTTCAAAATCAATTCTTTCTTCTAACTAAAAATGAAATCTTTTCATATATAAAAATCAATTCTTTTCTATTTCTAAAAATCGTATATTTATCTTCATAAATAAATTAAAAAAAATATCAGATTTTAAAAGGGGTGCAACTGTCGGCGGGCTCAGGGAAGTGGCGGTGGTCTAAATCGAGGTGGGCGGGTTTGGGTCCTCGTCGTTGAGGAATCGAAGGTGGAGGAGGGGGGAACCGTCGGAGAGAGGAGGGGGGAGGCGGCGCTCCTCCCACAGCGGCGCCAAGGGGGTCGCATCGCACGAAGGTGGTGGGGAGGTAGGCGATGGGTTTTCTTCTTTATTTTCGATTTTGATTTCCGAAGGGGGAAAGAGAAAAGAAAAGGGGGGGCCTATATATATATATTATTTATTTTATTTTATCTCCAAAAAGCAACTTTTTCTTTTGAACTCGAAATCGAACCCACCGACTGTCGTCACTAGCTAATTACCCCCATTCCGAACACAATGGGATATGTATCGCAAGCTGATTCGATCATTTCGATTAGTTTTCGTCAAAATCAACATATAACTCTGTATATTGAATTTGAACGTGCATTTCAATTTACCGAGGCCACGTACTAACTAGAAAAATTCCCAAGAAATATTTTCTAGCTTCGTATTGACGATACGGTCCTAACAAAACAGATTTCGTCAAATTCTGAGACCGTTTGAAAAATGGCCATTTTCCAGTTGATTGAAATCAACTAAAACTGGTCAAACGCGTTTTCTTTTGCCACGCTCACATATTGATTCGAAAAATTACGAATTTTGAAATCTAGTAAAAACTTGACATAACGGATCCAACAAAAGTGGTTTCATCGAAATCCGAGGTCGTTTGCAAAATTTCCATTTTTAAGGGCCTGAATTCCATAACGACTATTCAGAATTTTCAACTGGACATATCTTTTGATTCCCGCTATGAAATTTTGATTCTTCGGATTCGTTGGAAAGATATTCTCAATTAGATTCAAATATTTTTGGTTTCGTTAAAATCCAGTTTATTTTCAATCCTGTACATTCATTTGAAATTTGAAATCGCATTATCGAACTACCACGCCATTTTCAATTCCTTCTATAATTATAAATAATTATTTATATTCTAACGACAATTCAAATAAATATATACGTTATAATTCTATTCAAATTAAATTTCTCGTCGTTTTTATTTAAAATAATCATTTTAAATATTCAAAATTCATTAAAATTGCCAAAATAAAAAATTTAAATTGGCCCAGATTTCCCGGTTATTACAGTCTCCCCACTTAAAACTTTTCGTCCCCGAAAAGGAACGAAGCCAAAAGTTGTTTAACTAATCAACTCAACTTTCATTATTTTCTTTACGGCTTAAGTTCTTCAACTTTACAGTTTCTAAGAACTTTCAAATTTTTCAAAAATTTGGCTAACACCCTAAATTTCCGATAAATTTCACCATAACCTCCCCTGCACCAGGAGCTTCGGGATATTTCATATAGCCTCCCATGGCCTTCTTCAATCCAAAACAAAAAGAAAAAGCCAATCGGCTCATAAAATTGTCATCACCCAAACAAAACAGTAAATTATGGTAAACATGTCCCTATTTGTCGGACAAACAATTTTATTCTTCTGCTCTAGCCTCTTCGCTATGACCTGTTCAATGTATGTACATGTATATGCATGCTAATGCGACTAATTTTCAATACAATTTACTATTTGGTTCAAATTGGCTATATGATTCAAATTTATGAATCAAACAGTAATCAAACAACATAATCAGCAATCAATTAGTTGATTAGCTTTTCAAATTCATAACTTTGATACATAGTCTAAAAATCAGATTTTTAATGCCAAATCACAACAATAAGCCCTATCTAATTTTGGTTCTCACACCAATCTAATGGAAATATATAGATATCCCACTTTCGACACTCGAAAACAGACTACTGATGCCGTACGTCATCAGTAGAATCATGCCCAGGCGACTAGACTGTGATTCTATATCTATCCAGTATATTAAAACTTCGAATACACGTTTGCAAGGCATATATGCAAAATCTTTATATACTGGATCGTTCAAATTCAATACAAATAAATATTCAGATACGTATAAAACAGTTTAAATTTCAAAACAAAATTTGTTTTCATTTTCAAAAATATACTCTTCACACTCGTTCTAGAGTACTACTGATCCCGTCTCTAACGAGTCATTCCCATTGTATATTACTAATCCAGTATCTGATGAATTCTTTCGTATGGTTCTAATGTGTCTTGTTCTCTGAGCTTTGTAAACCAAAGCTCTGATACCACTGTAAGAACCCGTAACTTCCTAGGTAAGGAAAGAGCAGATACTTCGAGAACAACACACAAAAGAACGCAGACAGAAAGACATTTCATTGCTTAGTACAGCAATTCCATTAGATTACAAGAATATACAGAGTATAAATCAATATTACACATTATAAAATATCAGAGATTACAATACATTACATAGCAGCGGAAAATAATACAATACACAACTAGAAGTAATACACGGATACAAAGCTTCCGAGTATCGTTCCAGCTGTAAATCAGGATCCTGTGAATATAAATCTGCAAAACCAAAACTACTAGCTGCCCGTGTCGAAATAAGGGCACCCAGAGTTTAGGTTAAAACAATAATCTCCAGGTCAGTCATGGGACTGATGTGAGAACTAAAACAGTTATTAATCTTTATTCTAAAGTTAGGTAAATCAAGGGACCACGCCATATAACACGGAATGAGTTTCCTCCCAAGAATACCATTGCATAAAACAACCGCGCAATTCTAAATAAAGAACAATGAAGCTGTTATAAGACCCAGGTCCCATCACACAATGCAACGCAAGCCGGAGGATAGGGTTTTACCTTATAAAAGCCAAAGAATGCTTGATACATGAAATTTTATCTTTTGATTCTTTATCAGACTCTAACCGTAAATTAGTAAGGGAACGATTCCCTAAGTATTAACCCCGAAGGCCGAAACCAACATCAGACCAATACCCAGGAAACCACCCATCTTAACTCGTTTCCAGCTAGTTTCTAATTTTATATACAATCATAAATATCAATCATAGACGGCATGGGTACCATATATCATGTCGCCATACTAGGCTCTACAATCAAAACTGCAAATGTCACATATTTGGAAGTTGGATTTCCATCTGTGAACCAAGGCAAAAGACAGTCCTCTACTGATTCGAGACAATCTAGCCCATGTCTCAGGCAAGTACTCAGTCAAGCCTTTGGATCATCAGGGCCGGTCCACCGATGTGGATTAAAATGCCTGAACACTGCGTTTCCCCGCCCTTTGGGGCGTAAATGAGCCAACGTATGACTCCATCGGCTTCACATAGTCACCGATATATCCGAGGCACCTCGCAAACCAACAACCACATAAGTCAAACTCGTCAGGGAGTGTCAAACCACTTACTCCACTTCTAACTAGAAAGAAACCCATGTCCTCCCTGAGATCCTCTCCCGTTTCTGGTTCACAACCGGTGTGTGAGGCTCGCGAATCCACGCTACACAAAGCGATGCCACAAAGGCCGTGCTTTGATCATCAACTACAAGACTCTGCTTTTCAACAGAAGCCTTGATCATTTGCATCTTAGCATGCCACACAGGCAAACCACTCAATGCAACCGATATCCATCAATCACACAGAATGATATCCAATGTCAGACACACAATCCAATTACAAGTCCGTTCTAGGTCTGAACGAAACCGGAGGCACCTTGTACCTCGCATATTCATCGATCTCCAAGTACCTCCGGTCTTCAACCACTGTCATCATCTTCGACACCTTGTCGAATCAGTTATTTAGAATGGGATAAAATCGGTCTTTCTGTATAACTCACGTATATAATAAACAAGTGTTACACAAACACAACATACACCTCATTCCACTTCATCAGTCACTAACCATAAATTAGCAAGAGAATAATTCCCCGAACATTAACCCCGAAGGCTGAAACCAACATCAGATCAATACCCAGAAAACCACTCATATTAGCTATCCTTCAGTTAGTTTCTAAATTTCACATTCTCAGGGAAAGGTTCCCATTAATTTTATCAAAGATAAATTCTGAAACACCCCACCTCCGTTAAGGTCACTCACAAAGGGAATGCCTTAACTTTGGTGGAGGTTTATAAGTAAATGCCACAGATAAACTCAAGACAGATATAAATACACATATTTTAAACAGCGGAAATCAAACAGACTTTTATTTCATCAATATGTGTTCCAACAAAACATTTCCATATTTGTCTCAAAATACTTCCATCATTACAACCTCATAACTGTCTTGACTATTAAAGAAGCATAAAACATAAATAAAGTGACAAAAATCCCCAAAGTGATATCCAAAGCCATAATCCGAGTAAAAGAGATCCAAATCATACATCTACGGTCCTGGAGCTTGTAAAGAGTCTGATTGAGCCGAGTTGTTTCCTCCCTATGGACCGGGGGGGGGGGAACGATAGAAAAGAAGACGAAAAGAAAATAGGGTCAGACATAAAGCCTGAGTAAATCTAGTAACTCTTCAGTATGTGAATAAGAAAAGGACATGATAGATATAAACTGAAAATAGGAAAGTGTCTCAAGCTAAGGAAGTGTCATTCAGAATTGATTGCACTATCGCACCCATGCTATATCTCTACACCTACATGAGTTTATTCTAACTGGCACCGCACGATGAGGGTGAAGTGATCCCCATTTTTCTATAGATCGGCTCCTACTAGCGTTAACATGTGTCATACGACCCCCAAGAATTGTAGATACCTATGCTGTTCCCACCATAGGGTGTATCAAGACACATGGTGGCGGCCTAGACACAAATTCTAGAAGGCATAGGTTATACTACTGGTGTCCCCAGTGCCCTGGTTGTCTGCTCCGGAGTGTGTGCACGCCCGCACCCCGTTAGCCCTACACTGTGCACCCACCGCCGTCGTTTTGACCGCTTACAATCAGCCCAGTAATCGTGCCCCACCCTGCCTAGTTTAAAGGTATCGTTGATACCTAACTTAGGTTACTGCTGAAACGGGTCCCTCGTTACCAGGATTTTCTTGTCAAACATGTTAAGTGGTTAAGTGTCTATATTTACCTAACCCCACCCATCAATTCTTGTTAACATGTTGAATTTGGTTAAGTGTTATAGTTGACTTAACCCTACCATCTGTCCTTAGCCTCTTAGGAGCACCTGACCACTCACATTAGACAGGTATTGCTACAGTTACTGGATATGCCGGTCGGTTCCGGGCAGGTTTACACCGTAGCTCAGTCTAACCTCGGGTCATTATTGGGCTCAATGCTTAACCACCCACATTGGATAGGTATTGTTGTGACTACTGGACAGCTGGGCGGGTCTGGGCAGGTTTACATCACAACTCAATCCAACCTCGGGTTAAGCATATCGTGTTTTCTAAATTTACATATTTTAATACTTCTCAATTATATATGTAAATGTCATATCTTTTATTTTTGGGTATAACAATTCATACCGCTTAAATGCCATTGTCGTTGGCATGTGCCAACCATGCCAACATATATTTTCATGTTTTACACCTAACGTTATTACCCCCGTTTATACATTCGCAACGTTATAACAAAAGTTGGGCTCGACACAATTCAGCCCAACTTGATAAGCGTAAGAAAAGGGAAAATCAAGAACATGTAATATTTTACAACATATAATGGTGTGTGGCGCATGAACTTGCAATTTAGCGATACTAACATAAATGATGCGTCATGTGAACTTGCATTAAAACCAAGTATAACTAAGTAGGTGTCATATGAAATGGCATAGTTTTAGTTTATACAAATTTGGGTTTTAAACATGTTTAACTTGGCATAATGTCAACCACAAAACTAGCATATTGTATATTCACCAAAATGTCCAATTATAACATCTAATCACATAGCCTATTTCAACATGAACATGCATAGTTTACGAAACACAAATGATACTTAACATAGACCCAATTATACTTGCAAATAGGCCTAAGAATATGTTTATAGGTTTTGGATCATGTAGGCATAAAAGGTCTCAAATCCATAACATGTTTACATAAGTTCTAACATAGACTAAAGGAATGTATATAGTCCATGCCATCGATATAAACGTAAAGGGATCAAATTCTAGTTTTTGCCACAAACTTGCAAGTGCCATTGTTTTCATATACAATTGTTCAATAGGCTTGCATCAATCAATTTAGGCCACAAATATCAATACACAAGTCATGATAGAATCATTACAATACATAGAATTTATATCATATTCATACAATAACAAAATTCTATTTTCATTTACATCGAATCACATCACAGTTTTTTTATTCATATTCTGAAAGGTCACTATACTTACAACAAATGCAGAATCTTGAATTCTGGATTCTAAATTCTAAATTCTAAAATTGAGATGCGCTCCTTGGGGTAGATTAACGTTGCGCTGATTAATTTGATTGAACTTTTATCTTCTCCTTAATTTGCTTTGTCTCTAGGCTTTTCTCTCTTCATGGCTATGTTCAATTCCTCCCTGGCAGCATGACGACTCCTTTCTTATTTTTTTGTGTGAATTTTCAGTTGAGACTTAGGGTGTATTTATAGATTTTTAAATTGTTTTGAGCCGTCGGATGAAGACAGGAGGAATCTAGGCCATACAAAGTTCAAAGAGCCAATCAAGAGGTGACACGTCAGCCCTAGTGACACACAGAGCCACAGAAATTCGAGCCAGAGCTAGACCTAGCCAGCTAGGTCGACCAGGCAGGTCGACTGGTAGGTCGACACCCAGGTCGACACTATGGTCGACCTGGGGGGGGGGGGGGGGGGGCAGGTCGACATTATGGTCGACCTGGGGAGGCCAGGTCGACACTATGGTCGACCCTATGGTCGACCTGGTCTCTGGGCGGGAATTTTCCCACCCAGCCCAGTTTGAACCTGAAATTCGAATTTTGAATTTTAAACTGAGCTGTTTTGAATTTAAATTTTATTCTGAAACTTCCGAAGGCCATAACTCCTTTATACGGAGTCCGATTCGCGTAAATTCGGACTCTATCTCAAGCAGAATTCCGAGACGAACGCAATGGCGTAACCCATTTCCCTTAATTCTTTCATTTAGAATTAATTACACTTTAATTTGTGAAGCTTAACGTTATAGAATTCACGTGGTGTTACATTCTCCCCCCTTAAAAGGATTTCGTCTCCGAAGGCTTCAAGTTAGGAAGAATGTATATCCTACCATCCAAGAGTACATCTACTCAACCATCAAACTCAGGCATCCACTATCCTTAAAAGACTTCTAATGCTTCGTTATCATATGCATAGTGTGTGTGTATATGTCCTTATCTAATGCAGAAATCAGGCGGTCTACTGATTCAGTTGACCTCCTTAATGCGAATCATGTAAGTGTCATGAATCCATTATGTATGCAAAATTTTCCTACTCATAATTCTATATGAGTGCACAACTTATTCATACAAATGCGACAACCATATGACAGCATATCAAGTTTCAGCCATATACAAATGAGAATATATATATATATATATATGCATATGCAATATGAAGTGACTGAGCCGATCTATAACTTAGGGTGTGTGTGTATATGCATCCATGAGCAACCACTAGCAATCACTAGCAACCATTTGCAGCCATCATCCATAACATGTTTTCAAATACATGTTTGCATCCATTTTTTTCTACCTAAGGAGTTAGGAAAAGGACCGAGGAGATATACCTAAAAAGATAGATAAATCATAACTTAAGGAAAAAGAGAGATCAAAGATGTACCCTCAAAAAGAAGAGGCTAGGCAGCGCGTATTTTGTCCTCAGTTTCCCAAGTTGCGTCTTCCTCGGCGTAGCTTCGTTGAACTTTAACGAGTTTGACTTCGCGGTTGCGTAGCTTTTTCACTTCAGTTCCTAATATGCGGGTTGGAACTCTCCTCACAGTTGCTTCACGTTCCACTTCGGCTTCTTCTAGAATGTTAGGTTCCACTACTTCCGCAGACTCATGCAAACACTTCCGGAGGTGAGAAACATGAAAGACGTTGTGAACTCCGGCCAGTCTCTCGGGTAGCTCCAATCTATATGCCATCTTATCAACCTTCTCGATTGTAGGAAATGGTCCTACAAATCTTGGTGCTAGCTTTCCTGCGGATCCAAAACGAACGTCGTTCCTTAAAGGTGATACCTTAAGGAAAACCCTGTCCCCAACCTCAAACTCAAGGTCGGTCCTTCTTTTGTCGGCGTAGGATTTCTTTCTGTCTTGGGCAGTCTTCATCCTCCTACGTATCAAGTCCACTTTCTCCGAAGTCTCTCGAATCATGTCTGGCCCAACTATAAGCTTATCCGTAGACTCCCACCAAGAAGCTGGTGATTTGCACGGTCTTCCATACATGGCTTCGAAGGGTGCCATACCGATGGTAGCTTGGTAGCTGTTGTTGTATGCAAATTCCACTAAATGAAGGTGATCCTCCCACGTCCCTCCAAAGTCAAGAACGCAAAGTCTTAAAAGATCCTCTAAAACTCTATTCACCCTTTCCGTCTGGCCATCTGTTTGGGGGTGATAGGCCGTGCTCAAACATAACTGTGTGCCTACAGCTTCTTGCAGACTCCGCCAAAACTCACTTGTGAAGATAGGGTCTCGGTCACTAACAATGCTAGAGGGTATCCCATGGAGTCGAACTATTTCCTTGAGATAAAGAGATGCTAGAGATGAGGCAGTCCTTCTAATCTTGATAGGTATGAAGTGGGCGCTCTTAGTAAGCCTATCCACTATTACCCAAATGCTAGTATTGCCTCTTCTCGACCTAGGTAGTCCATCAATGAAGTCCATTGAAATGCTATCCCAGTTCCACTGTGGGACCTCTAAAGGATGAAGTAGTCCTCTAGGTTTCTTCTGTTCCACCTTGACATGTTGGCAGGTCATGCACTTAGAAACGAAATCTGCCACGTCTTGTTTCAGGCCGCTCCAAAAGAAAGTCCTTTTTATATCCTTGTACATCTTATCACCGACAGGGTGTATAGTCAACTTGGAATGATGCGCTTCCTCGAGAACCTTCTTTGTCAACTCCCTTGCTTGTGGGACGCATAATCTTCCATTTGGCCCAGCCAACCCTTATCATCGATGGCATACCTACTGAGGTGACTAGAAGTCTCACCCCTAATAAGTTTATCAATCACATCAACAAGTTGAGGATCTTCACGTTGTGCAGTCCCTATTGAGTCCAAGAGAGTAGGGCATACTTCGAGAGATGCTAACAAACCCGGTACAAAATCCGAGGAGGGCCTAAAGTTAAAGCTGGCTATATACTCCAGGCTTTGCCTTCCCACAAAGAGAGGGCTTAAGGTCGGTTTCTTTCGGCTCAAGGCGTCTGCTACTAAGTTGCCTTTTCGGGAGTATAGGAAATTTCAAAGTCATACGAGGCATGAAACTCAATCCATCTTTGCTGCCTCAATTTAAGATCCTTCTAGGAGAAGAGATATTTTAACGATTTATGGTCAGTGTATAATTCAAACTTCTCAACTAGGAGATAATGGCGCCAAGACTTAAGCGCAAATACGATGGCGGCTAACTCAAGATCGTGGGTTGGGTAGTTTTTTCATGAACTTTCAATTGTCTTCCGCCATAAGCTACTACCCTTCCTTCTTGCATTAGAACAGCGCCTAGTCCCGTTCCACATGCATCTGTGTATACTGTGAACATTTTGCTTCTGTCAGGCAAAGTTAGAACTGGGGCTGTTGTGAGAGCCCTTTTTAATCGTTGGAAAGCAAACTCGCAATCCAAATCCCAAGTGAATCCCAGATTCTTCTTTGTTAGCCTTGTGAGTGGGGATGAGATTTTCGCGAAATCCCTAATAAACTTTCGGTAAAAACCGGATAGCCCTAGAAAGCTTCGAACTTCAGTTGCATTTCTTGGTGTCTTCCAATCTTGCACTGCCACCACTTTCGCGGGGTCCATGGCCAACCCCTCTTTGGACACTATATGCCCTAGAAATCTTACTTCATTTCTCCAGAAGTGACACTTGGA
This sequence comes from Allium sativum, assembly GCA_030737875.1. Taxonomy (NCBI): domain Eukaryota; kingdom Viridiplantae; phylum Streptophyta; class Magnoliopsida; order Asparagales; family Amaryllidaceae; genus Allium; species Allium sativum. The sequence goes on along the minus strand of CM060912.1, from coordinate 842,833,109 downwards.
GAATTTGGCTTTTAGTTGATGAGCTCGAAGCGTTTCCATGATTTCTTTCAGATGCTGAGCATGCTCTTCCTCATTCTTTGAGAAAATTAAGATATCATCTACGAAGACAACAACAAATTTGTTGAGGAATTCTCTGAACACCCTGCTCATTAGGTCTATGAAATAAGCGGGTGCGTTTGTCAAGCCGAAAGGCATGACAAGCCACTCGAAGAAACCATCTGGGGTTCTAAACGCCGTTTTATCAATGCTGTCTTCAGCTACTCTTAGCCGATGGAACCCAGTTGCCAGATCAAGTTGGGAGAAGACCCTCGCACCAACAAGCTGATCAAACAAATCGTCGATTCGGGGAAGAGGGTGCCTATTTTTCTTGGTCAATTTGTTTAACTCCCTATAGTCGACGCAAAGGCGAAGCGAACCATCCGCTTTGGTTGCGAACATCATTGGAGCACCCCATTCCGAAATGCTCTGTCTAATGAACCCGTTTTCGAGAAGTTCTTTAATCTGCTTACTGAGCTCCTTTCTCTCCTTTGGAGCCATGTGTCTGACAGGTAAAGCTACAGGCTTTGCGTTATCCACAAGATATATGCGGAAGTCTATTTCCCGCCTCGGAGGTAAGCCTTTCACCTCCTCAAAGACATCCGGATATTCCCGGACTACTCTAACTGATTACAAATTCTCATCAGAAGCATCAAGCGACTCTAGATAACTAAGCATAACAACATTCAATAGATTAGAAGAAATTTTTATAGTGTTACCAAGCCGAGTCAAGAATCTAAGTACTCTTTTCTCACAATCAAGGATGGCACCATTACTGGATAACCAGTCCATGCCTAAGATCAAACCATATCCCGAGAAGCCCAAAACAAAGGCATCACAACTAAACTCAACGCTGAGAATAGAGATTTTCAAACCCAAACAAACCATTGACAAGTAAGTGGAGCCCCCTATTGGATTTGAAGCTACTAAGGATCTTCTACCATACTAGTATCTAGATGCAGAGATTCTACTAAGGAAGATGAATTAAAAGAGTGTGATGCGCCGGAGTCAAAAAGTGTACAACTGGATGATCATAAAGATAGACTGCACTTTCTATAGAAATATTAATACCTCGTTCCTGCTGAGGTGCCACTAGCGCATGAACCTGACCCCCTGAAGTGGATCCGGCTTTCTGTCCCTGCCCTTTCTTCTTTGGGCAATCCTTAGCTTGGTGCCCAGTCTCTCCACAATGGAAGCAACCACTGTAATAACCTGGAAATCCAAGCCAATTTAAAATTTTTATTTTGGCAATTTTAGCGAATTTTGAATATTTAAAATGAATTATTTTAAATAATAACGACGAGAAATTTATTTTGAATAGAGTTAGAACGTATATATTTATATACTTCGTTGTTCGAATATAAATATTCATTTAAAATTATAAAAGGAATTGAAAATGGCGCGGTAGTTCGATAATTCGATTTCAAAATTCAAACGAACATACCGGGTGCAAAATAAACCGGATTTTAGTGAAACCAAAAATATTAGAATCTATTTGAGAATATCTTTCCAACGAATCTGGGAAATCAAAATTTCATAGCGGGAATCAAAAGTTATGGTCAAATGAATTTTCAGAATAGTCGCTATGTAATTCTGGCCCTTAAAAATGGAAATTTTGCAAACGACCTCGGATTTCGATGAAACCACTTTTGTTGGGTCCGTGATGTCATGTTATTGCTAGATTACAATTTTCATAATTTTTCGAATCAATTTGTGAGTGTGGCAAAGGAAAACGCGTTTGACCAGTATTAGTTGATTTTAATCGACTGGAAAATGACCATTTTTCAAACGGTCTCAGAATTCGAGGTAACTAGTTTTGTTAGGACCATATAATCAATACGAAGCTAGAAAATATTTTTCGAGAATTTTTTAGAGTTCGTATGTGACCCCGATAATGTAAAATGTACGTTTAAATTAAATATATATGGATTTATATGGTAATTCAAATGTAAACTGAGCGTAACAACCGAATTGGCTTACGCAGCATATCCCATTCTGTTCGAAATGGGGGTATTTAGCTAGGGGCGACAGTCGTTGGGCCTCGATTGGAGTTCGAATTAAAAAGTCAACTTTTTGAATTTTAAAATAAATTAAAATATATATTCCTTGCCCTCTCTCTCCCTCTTACCCTCCCACGTTCATTTTAGTTTAAAAAAAAAGAAGAAGAGGAAAACGAGGGCGATCTCGATCTACCGCCCCTCCAGGAGCTCCGCTCGCCGCTGGCGCCTCCGAGCAGAGCACCGCCCCCCTTTCATCTCCTCCACCCGCCGCTTCTCCCTTCCCTCGTTTCTCTCTCCTCTAAAATGAAGACCGACGCCGCGCCCAAACCCCTTTCCATCCGCCGCCTCAGCCCTGACCATGAACCCGCGCCTTCCTACTCTCGAGCTCGCCCCTCTTCCTCCTCTGAAACCGAAAGTCCTAGCCATCTAAACCCCGAATCGACGTGAACTCCCACCTGCAATCGAACACCCCGGCGCCTCCCTAGCCTCGTCATCACCTGACACCCTCCAACTCCAATCCAACCTCCTCCGAACAGAAAATAGTGAGTTTTTACTTGTTTATTTAAGTTTAAATAAATTTTTGTAGCTAAATAAAGTCAGTTTGTTATATATGAAGTAATATATAAAGTGTAGATTTCTATAAATATAAAGCTTAGGTTTTTAAAAATATAAAGATTATATTTTTAATGAGGAAAGGATTATATTTTTAATGAAGACAAAGAAGTGATTTTTAGCATAACAAAGAAGTGATTTATATCATAGCAAAGAAACGATTTTTAAGAAAGAATAAAAATATGATTTTTATATTATAGAAAGAATAAAATTATGATTTTTATATTATAGAAAGAATAAAAATATGATTTTTATATTATAGAAAGAATAAAAATATGATTTTTATATTATGGAAAGAACAAAAATATGATTTTTATATTATAGAAAGAATAAAAATATGCTTTTTATATTATAGAGAGAATAAAAATATGATTTTTATATTATAGAAAGAATAAAAATTCATTTTTTATATATTGAATAGCGAAGTAAAAATTCGATTTTTATATATGTAGTGAATACGGATGACGAATGTGACGAAAGAAGAAACGACGGAGATTTTCTACATATGAAGAGTCGTGGCGTTTGGATTAGCTAGTCGGTGAGAACTTCTCACCTTTTAATTTTGTTTTTCTAGTTAAAATATACACTAGGATGCAGACGGTGTTTAGTCGCACCCGACACCCGTCGTCAACAGACCATGGACGGCTTGTATGCTTGTTTGTATGATTTTGATGTGTAGTTGATTGTGTGATGTGATGTGAAACGAAATAAAATATTTATATAGTTAAAAATATTTTATAGTTAAAAATAGAATTTTTAACGTGTATATGAAATGAAATAAATTAATATAAACAAATTGAATGATTTGTTTATATACACACATTTGACTGATATTGATTAGGACGATAAATTTTACACATCGCCCAACTGCACAAATAAAATCTGTGTTTGATTGTTTGAAAACCCCACATGGGTATTGGGATGATATATGACATACACTAGTCCCAATAATTAGCTGTATGTCGATCGATTGTTGGACAGACTGTTATGAGCGTTAAATATTTATATTTGATGCTTATACAGTGTAGAATGCACTTTGGATGATGGTTGATTATTCATCGTTGTTATTGTAAACATGTTTTGTAGAAAATCCATATAATTAACATTATATGGTAAGTGATTGGGCCTCATTCCAGTTTAGAAATAGAATATTTGAAAGTAGAAATATTTAAAAAAGGAATATTTGAAATAGAATATTTGAAAATAGAAATATGTGAAGCCGTGTTGATTATATTGACGCCATTTTGACGTAAACGATATTTATATTGATTTTATTCATTTTACAATGAATATCGAAAGTGATTTCAAAATCTGATATTTTGAAAGGAATTGAAATTCAAACTAAATTGAATTGAAATGAAATTCGAATTAAACTGAATAGAATTTATATTCGAATTAGATTAAAATAGAATTGAAATCATTTTGAATAGAATTTAAAACGTATTGAAGTTGAACTGAAATTAATTTGAATTGAAATAGAATTGAAATGAATTTAAAACGAATTTATATTGGAAAATTCAATTTTGATTTGAATTTGAAAAGGAAGTTGAAATCGTTTTGAAAATGAATGTAAAACGATTTATAAAATACGTTTTAAAAGGAAATCGGCGAAGTATATATTATATATATATATATAATATAATGGCCTGAATAGAACGCGCCGCGCCGTTGAAGCTCGCGAATTTCGACCATTGACTTCGAATGGATATTGCGGGAGATTCGACCGTCGGATTCTCCTAAAACCGGAACCGTTGGGTTCGTATCGAAAAGAGTTTTCTAACGAATACTAGAAATTAGAAATCTAACGGTTGGATTTGGAATTATGTCCAAATCAAATTTGAAAAAGGTCGCTGTAAGTGCAGTTCGATGGCCGTTGATGGAAATCGACTGTACGGGCCTTGATAAAATTATTAACAATAGTAATAATTTGTGTAAAATCATAAGAAATGATTTGTGAAGAACTGGGAAGAAAAATCCCATATTTGAAAATATAAAAATAGATTTTTTATCAAAATGAACTAGTTTTGAACTAGAATTATAATTCTATTTATTTTTAAATAAATAAATTGAATTTGAAAAGGGTTTTAAAAGTAACCAGAATTTCCAATAATTGAATTGGAATGGATTTGAATCGAAATTGTCTTTGGATTATTTCGATGTTGGATTTCGTGATTATACAGATATTGTTATGGGAATTTGAAAGATATATATATCGTTATTTCCAATACGATATTTGTTGGTCGTAGAATTTGATATGGAATATAAGCCGATAAATTTTCTATTCAGAGCCTTGTATTTAATATCAAATGTGATTTGGGTTTGTCGTGAGTGGTGTCTTCATTAACACTGTTCTTGAGCCCAATTGAGAAAAAGATTAAATCTTTTTATTTAGATTTAATGAAGTGTACCAATTAAATAATATTTAATTGGAATTGAATTTGAATTGATTCTTGGGTTTATCGTGAACGGTGTTTTAAATAACACTCGTTCTTTAACCCGATAATTAATAGAATGTGATTTTGAGTCATTGTGAACGGTATCTTCAATAATACTGTCCTTAGACCCAAAGGAGTTAAGAAAATCAGAAACTAACTGGAGATTAGTTAAGTTGAATGGTTTCTGGGGTATTGATCTGATGTTGGTTTCGGCCTTCGGGGTTAATACTTAGGGAATTGCTCACTTGCTAATTTACGGTTAGGAACTGATTGAAATGTGATATGATTTTGGGGTTTATCGTGAACTGTGTTTTAAACGAAACTGATTCTTTAACCCAGTTAAAGATTAAAACTAAGTGGAGTTTTAATGAATCTTTAATTAGATTGAAAAGATCGAGAATGGAGTATCACCAGTTTTGCTCCGGACGATAGTTATATCTTTAATAAGATTTGAACGTGAAATGGTAATTAAATTTACCGATAACACCGTGGTGTTAGATATGAAGTATTACCAGTTTTACTTCATGGGATGAATAGGTTGGGGTTGGGAAATTAAAATAAATGATCACTTCGGTGTGGTTCGCTAATCCCGACTAGTTTGAATTGATATTCGAAGGAAGATTAAAGAATAAATTTAAAGGAATTTATCTTTGATAAAATTAATGGGAACCTTTCCCTAAGAATGTGAAATTTAGAAACTAACTATAGGTTAGCTAAGCAGAACGGTTTCCTGGGTATTGATCTGATCTTGGTTTTGGCCTTCGGGGTTAATATTAGGGGAATTATTCTCTTGATTAATTTACGGTTAGTGACTGATGAATTAGAATGAGGCGTATGTTGTGTTTGTGTAACACTTGTTTATTATATACGCGAGTTATTCGGAAAGACCGGGTTTATCCCATTCTGAATAACTGATACGACGATAAGTCGAAGATGAAGACGGTGGTCGAAGACCGGAGGTCTTCACGTCGTGTGGGTGGTTACTGATGATCTTGATTGGGCTGTACACCCAAGAAGATGGAAACAGTTAGTGATCGTCCAGACGTACTTGGAGATCGATGGATATGCAGGGTACTAGGTGCCTCCGGTTTCGTTCAGACCCAGAACGATCTTGTAAATGGACTGTGTGTCTGACATTTGATTTCAGTCTATGTGATTGATTTCTATTAAATATATATCTGTTTGGCGGCGGAGAATTTATTCTCTTGCTTAACACCCTTCTCTGAGACGTACGAGCTCAGGGGTTATATACTGATGGATATCAAACGCATAGAGTGAATTGCCTGTGTGGCATGCCTAAGTGGCAAATGATCAAGGCTTCTATTGGAAAGCAAATTCTTGTGGTTGATGATCGAAGCACGACCTTTGTGGCGTAGCTTTGTGTAACGTTTACTTCGCGAGTTTCACACCCGGTATGAACCAAAAAGGGAGACGGACCTCAGGGAGGACATGCGTTTCCTTCTAGCTAAAAGTGGCGTCAGTGGTTTTACACGCCCTGACGAGTTTGACTTATGTGGTTGTTGCTGTTGCGAGGCGCCTCGGTTTGATCGGACGATTCAGGTCCGATGGAGTCATTCGTTGGCTCATTTACGCCCCAAAGGGCGGGGAAACGTAGTGTTCAGGCATAATAATCCACATCGGTGGACCGGCCCTGACGATCCAAGGCTTGCCTGCGCGCTTGCCTGAGACTCGGGCTAGACAGTCTCGAATCGGTAGAGGACTATCTTTTGCCTCAGTTCATAGATGGAAATCCAATTTCCAAATACGTGACTTTGCGGTTTTGATTGTAGAGCCTAGTATGGCGACATGATATATGGTACCCATGCCGTCTATGATTGATATTTATGATTGAAATTGTTTTAAACACTATACACTTATAATAGTATCAAATGACTTGTTTTAAACGTATCAAGCATGCTTTGGCTATTATAAGGGAAAACCCGTTCTGTGTTATAAGACGTGGTCCCTTGATTTACCTAACTTTAAAAAATAAAGGTTAATAACTAGTTTAGTTCTCACACCAGTCCCATTACTGACCTGGATTTTATTGTTTTAACCTAAACTCTGGGTGCCCTTATTTTGACAAGGACATCTAGTAGTTTTGGTTTTGTAGATTTATATTCACAAGATCCTGGTTTACAGCTGGAATGATATCCGGAAAGCTTTGTATCCGTATATCTCCTTCATTTGTGTATTGTATTATTTTCCGCTGCTATGTAATTTATTGTAATCTCTGATATTTGATAAATGTGTAATATTGATTTATACTCTATATATTCTTGTATTTTGATGGAATTGTTGTAATGTACAATGAAATGTTCTTTCGTCTGCGTTCTGTTGTGGCTTGTTCTCGAACTATCCGCGCTTTCCTCACCGGGGAAGTTACGGGTCTTTATAGGTGGTATCAGAGCTTTGGTTTACAAAGCTCAGAGAACAAGACACGTTAGAACCAAACGAAAGGATTCATCAAAAATTGGATTAGTAATATCCAATGGGAATGACTCGTTAGAGATGGGATCAGTAGTATCCTAGAACGAGTGTGAAGAGTATATTTTTAAAATGAAAACAATTTTTGTTTTGAAAATTTAAATCAATTATTCGTATTTGATTATTTATTTTAAATTGATTTGGACGATCCAATATATAAAGATTTTGCATATATGTCTTGCAAACGTGTATTCGAAGTTTTAATGTATTGGATAGCTATAGAATCGCACTCTAGTGCCCGACGATAATTCTGGTGACGGGGCACCATCGCCAGTATTTATTTTCGAGTTTCGAAAGGGAGATTTCTATATATTTCCAATTGACTGGTGTGAGAACCGAAACTAGATAGGGCTTATTGTTGTGATTTGGCATCAAAAATCTGAATTTTTGACTATGTATCAATGTTATGAATTTGAAACGTTAATCCACTAATTGATTGATATTTGTGTTGTTTGGTTATTTGTTTGAAATTTTGAACCATTACGCCTAATAAAATCGAATATTGAATTGTATTGAAAATTAGTCGCATTTGCTTGCATATACATGTACTTACATTGAACAGGTCATAGCAAAGAGGCTAGAGCAGAAGAATAAAATTGTTTGCCCGACAAATAGGTACATGTTTACCATAATTTACTGTTTTGTTTGGGTGATGATGATTTTATGAGCCGATTGGCATTTTCTTTTCCTTTTTGAGATCAGAAGGCATGTATGGCAATTTCGGGATTTTCCCTGTGCTCCCGGTGCAGGGGAGGTTATGGCGAAATTTTTCGAAAATTTAGGGTGTTAGCCAAATTTTTGAAAAATTTAAAAAGTTCTTAGAAACTGAAAAGTTGAAGAACTTAAGCCGTAAAGAAAATAATGAAAGTTGAGTTGATTTGTTAAACAACTTTCGGCTTCGTTCCTTTTCGGGGACGAAAAGTTTTAAGTGGGGGAGATTGTAATAACCCGGAAATTCGAGCCAATTTAAAAATTTTATTTTGGCAATTTTTGCGAATTTTGAATATTTAAAATGAATTATTTTAAATAATAACGACGAGAAATTTATTTTGAATATAGTTAGAACGTATATATTTATATACGTCGTCATTCAAATATAAATATTTATTTATAATTATAAAAAGAATTGAAAATGGCGCGGTAGTTCGATAATTCGATTTCAAAATTCAAATGAACATACCGGGTGCAAAATAAACCGGATTTTAGTGAAACCAAAAATATTAGAATCTATTTGAGAATATCTTTCCAACGAATCTGGGAAATCAAAATTTCATATCGGGAATCAAAAGTTATGGTCAAATGAATTTTCAGAATAGTCGCTATGGAATTCTGGCCCTTAAAAATGGAAATTTTGCAAACGACCTCGGATTTCGACGAAACCACTTTTGTTGGGTCCGTGATGTCAAGTTATTGCTAGATTCCAATTTTCATAATTTTTCGAATCAATTTGTGAGCGTGGCAAAGGAAAACGCGTTTGACCAGTTTTAGTTGATTTTAATCGACTGGAAAATGGCCATTTTTCAAACGGTCTTAGAATTCGAGGAAACTTGTTTTGTTGGACTGTATCGTCAATACGAAGCTAGAAATTTTTTTTTGGGTATTTTTTAGAGTTCGTATGTGACCCCGATAATGTAAAATGTACGTTTAAATTAAATATATATGGATTTATATGGTAATTCAAATGTAAACTTATCGTAACAACCGAATTGTCTTACGCAGCATATCCCATTGTGTTCGGAATGGGGGTATTTAGCTAGGGGCGACAGTCGTTGGGCCTCGATTGGAGTTCGAATTAAAAAGTCAACTTTTTGAATTTTAAAATAAATTAAAATATATATTCCTTGCCCTCTCTCTCTTACCCTCCCACGTTCATTTCAGTTTTTAAAATAAAAAGAAAAGAAAAGAGGAAAACGAGGGTGATCTCGATCTGCCGCCCCTCCAGGAGCTCCGCTCGCCGCTGGCGCCTCCGACCAGAGCGCCGCCCCCCTTTCATCTCCTCCACCCGTTGCTTCTCCCTTCCCTCGTTTCTCTCACCCCTGAAATGAAGACCGACGCCGCGCCCAAACCCCTTTCCATCCGCCACCTCAGCCCTGACCACGAACCCGCGCCCTCCTCCTCTCGAGCTCGCCCCTCTTCCTCCCCTGAAACCGAAAGTCCTAGCCATCTAAACCCCGAATCGACGTGAACTCCCACCTGCAATTGAACACCCCGGCGCCTCCCTAGCCTCGTCATCACTCGACACCCTCCAACTCGAATCCAACCTCCTCCGAACAGAAAATGGTGAGTTTTTACTTGTTTATTTAAGTTTAAATAAATTTTTGTGGCTAAATAAAGTCAGTTTGTTATATATTAAGTAATATATAAAGTGTAGATTTTTATAAATATAAAGCTTAGGTTTTTAAAAATATAAAGATTGTATTTTTAATGAGGAAAGGATTATATTTTTGATGAAGACAAAGAAGTGATTTTTAGCATAACAAAGAAGCGATTTATATCATAGCAAAGAAACGATTTTTAAGAAAGAATAAAAATATGATTTTTATATTATAGAAAGAATAAAAATATGATTTTTATATTATAGAAAGAATGAAAATTCGTTTTTTTATATATTGAATAGCGAAGTAAAAATTCGATTTTTATATATGTAGTGAATACAGATGACGAAGGTGACGAAAGAAGAAACGGTGGAGATTTTCTACATATGAAGAGTCGTGGCGTTAGGATTAGCTAGTCGTTGAGAACTTCTCACCTTTTAATTTTGTTTTTCTAGTTAAAATATATACTAGGAAGCAGACGGTGTTTAGTAGCACCCGACACCTGTCGTCCATAGGCCATGGACGGCTTGTATGCTTGTTTGTATGATTTGGATGTGTAGTTGATTGTGTGATGTGAAGTGAAACAAAATAAAATATTTATATAGTTAAAAATATTTTATAGTTAAAAATAGAATTTTTAACGTGTATATGAAATGAAATAAATTAATATAAACAAATCGAATGATTTGTTTATATACACACATTTGACTGATATTTATTGGGATGATAAATTTTACACATCGCCCAACTGCACAAATAAAATCTGTGTTTGATTGTTTGAAAACCCCACATGGGTATTGGGATGATATATGACATACACTAGTCCCAATAATTAGCTGTATGTCGATCGATTGTTGGACAGACTGTTATGAGCGTTAAATATTTATATTTGATGCTTATACAGTGTAGAATGCACTTTGGATGATGGTTGATTACTCATCGTTGTTATTGTATACATGTGTTGTAGAAAATCCATATAATTAACATTATATGGTAAGTGATTGGGCCTTATTCCAGTTTAGAAATAGAATATTTGAAATAGAATATTTGAAAGTAGAAATATTTAAAAAAGGAATATTTGAAATAGAATATTTGAAAATAGAAATATGTGAAGCCGTGTTGATTAGATTGACGCCATTTTGAGGTGAACAATATTTATATCGATTTTATTCATTTTACAATGAATATTGAAAGTGATTTCAAATTCTGATATTTTGAAAGGAATTGAAATTCGAATTAAATTGAATTGAAGTGAAATTCGAATTAAACTGAATAGAATTCAAATTCGAATTTGATTGAAATAGAATTGAAATCGTTTTGAATTGAATTTAAAACTTATTGAAGTTGAACTGAAATTAATTTGAATTGAAACCGATTTGAATTGAAATAGAATTGAAATGAATTTAAAACGAATTTATATTGGAAAAATTAATTTTGATTTGAATTTGAAAAGGAAGTTGAAATCGTTTTGAAAGTGAATGTAAAACGATTTATAAAATAAATTTTAAAAGGAAATCGACGAAGTATATACTATATATACTATATATATATATATATATAATACAATGGCCTGAATAGAATGTGCCGCGCCGCGGCAGTTCGCGAATTTCGACCATTGACTTCGAATGGATTTTGCGGGAGATCCAACCGTCGGATTCTCCTTAAATCGGAACCGTTGGGTTCGTATCGAAAAAAGCTTTCTAACGAATACTAGAAATTAGAAATCTAACGGTTGGATTTGGAATTATATCCAAATCAAATTTGAAAAAGGTCGCTGTAAGTGCAGTTCGATGGCCGTTGATGGAAATCGACTGTACGGGCCTTGATAAAATTATTAAAAATAGTAATAATTTGTGTAAAATCATAAGAAATGATTTGTGAAGAACTGGGTTGAAAAATCCCATATTTGAAAAGATAAAAATAGATTTTTTGTCAAAATGAACTAGTTTTGAACTAGAATTATAATTCTATTTATTTTTAAATAAATAAATTGAATTTGAAAAGGGTTTTAAAAGTAACCAGAATTTCCAATAATTGAATTGGAATGGATTTGAATCGAAATTGTCTTTAGATTATTTTGATGTTGGATTTCGTGATTATACAGATATTGTTATGGGAATTTGAAAGATATATATATCATTATTTCCAATACGATATTTGTTGGTCGTAGAATTTGATATGGAATATAAGCTGATATATTTTCTATTCAGAGCCTTGTATTTAATATCAAATGTGATTTGGGTTTGTCGTGAGTGGTGTCTTCATTAACACTGTTCTTGAGCCCAATTGAGAAAAAGATTAAATCTTTTTATTTAGATTTAATGAAGTGTACCAATTAAATAATATTTAATTGGAATTGAATTCGAATTGATTCTTCGGTTTATCGTGAACGGTGTTTTAAATAACACTCATTCTTTAACCCAATAATTAATAGAATGTGATTTTGAGTCGTTGTGAACGGTATATTCAATAATACTGTTCTTAGACCCAAAGGAGTTAAGAAAATCAGAAACTAACTGGAGATTAGTTAAGTTGAATGGTTTCTGGGGTATTGATCTGATGTTGGTTTCGGTCTTCGAGGTTAATACTTAGGGAATTGCTCATTTGCTAATTTACGGTTAGGAACTGATTGAAATGTGATATGATTTTGGGGTTTATCGTGAACCGTGTTTTAAATGACACTGATTCTTTAACCCAGTTAAAGATTAAAACTAAGTGGAGTTTTAATGAATCTTTGATTAGATTGAAAAGATCGAGAATGGAGTATCACCAGTTTTGCTCCGGGCGATAGTTAAATCTTTAATTAGATTTGAACGTGAAATGGTAATTAAATTTACCGATAACACCGTGGTGTTAGATATGAAGTATTAGCAGTTTTACTTCATGGGATGAATAGGTTGGGGTTGGGAAATTAAAATAAATGATCACTTCGGTGTGGTTCGCTAATCCCGACTAGTTTGAATTGATATTCGAAGGAAGATCAAAGAATAAATTTAAAGGAATTTATCTTTGATAAAATTAATGGGAACCTCTCCCTAAGAATGTGAAATTTAGAAACTAACTGTAGGTTAGCTAAGTAGAACGGTTTCCTGGGTATTGATCTGATGTTGGTTTCGGCCTTCGGGGTTAATATTAGGGGAATTATTCTCTTGATTAATTTATGGTTAGTGACTGATGAATTGGAATGAGGCGTATGCTGTGTTTGTATAACACTTGTTTATTATATACGCGAGTTATTCGGAAAGACTGGGTTTATCCCATTCTGAATAACCGATACGACGATAAGTCGAAGATGAAGACGGTGGTCGAAGACCGGAGGTCTTCACGTCGTTTGGGTGGTTACTGATGATCTTGATTGGGCTGTACACCCAAGAAGATGGAAACAGTTAGTGATCGTCCAGACGTACTTGGAGATCGATGGATATGCGGGGTACTAGGTGCCTCCGGTTTCGTTCAGACCCAGAACGAACTTGTAAATGGACTGTGTGTCTGACATTGGATTTCAGTCTATGTGATTGATTTCTATTAAATATATATATGTTTGGTAGTGGAGAATTTATTCTCTTGCTTAACGCCCTTCTCTGAGATGTACGAGCTCAGTGGTTATATACTGATGGATATCAAACGCATAGAGTGAATTGCCTATGTGGCATGCATAAGTGGCAAATGATCAAGGCTTCTGTTGAAAAGAAAAGTCTTATGGTTGATGATCGAAGCACGACCTTTGTGGCGTAGCTTTGTGTAACCTTTACTTCGTGAGTTTCACACCCGGTATGAACCAAAAATAGGAGACGGACCTCAGGGAGGATATGCGTTTCCTTCTAGCTAAAAGTGGCGTCAGTGGTTTTACAAGCACTGACGAGTTTGACTTATGTGGTTGTTGCTGTTGCGAGGCGCCTCGGTTTGATCGGACGATCCAGGTCCGATGGAGTCATTCGTTGACTCATTTACGCCCCCAAAGCGCGGGGAAACGTAGTGTTCAGGCATAATAATCCACATCGGTGGACCGGCCCTGACGATCTAAGGCTTGCCTGCGCGCTTGCCTGAGACTCGGGCTAGAAAGTCTCGAATCGGTAGAGGAATATCTTTTGCCTCGGTTAATAGATGGAAATCCAATTGCCAAATACGTGACTTTGCGGTTTTGATTGTAGAGCCTAGTATGGCGACATGATATATGGTACCCATGCCGTCTATGATTGATATTTATGATTGAAATTGTTTTAAACACTATACACTTATAATAGTATCAAATGATTTGTTTTAAACATATCAAGCATGCTTTGGCTTTTATAAGGGAAAACCCTATGACCCGGCTTGCGTTGCATTGGGTGATAGGACCTGGGTCTTATAATAGCTTCATTTTCCTTTATTTAGCATTGCGCTTTTTGTTTTATGCACTGGTATTCTTGGGAGGAAACCCGTTCCGTGTTATACGGCGTGGTCCCTTGATTTACCAAACTCTAAAAAATAAAGATTAATAACTATTTTAGTTCTCACACCAGTCCCATGACTGACCTGGAGTTTATTGTTTTAACCTAAACTCTAGGTGCCCTTATTTTGACATGGGTAGCTAGTAGTTTTGGTTTTGCAGATTTATATTCACAGGATCCTGGTTTACAGCTGCAATGATATCTGAAAAGCTTTGTATCCTGATATCTCCTTTAGTTGTGTATTGTATTATTTTCCGCTGCTATGTAATTTATTGTAATCTATGATATTTGATAAATGTGTAATATTGATTTATACTCTGTATATTCTTGTATTCTGATGGAATTGTTGTAATGTACAATGAAATGTTCTTCCGTCTACATTCTGTTGTGGCTTGTTCTCGAACTATCCGCGCTTTCCTCACCGGGGAAGTTACGGGTCTTTACAACCACCCATCTTCGCCTTCCTTTTTCGGCAGTCTTTTGATATATGTCCCACAATGCCACAGAAATTGCACCTTCTCTTCTCACAGGGCTTATTGTTCTTCCCTCCTTTCTTGAAGTCTGTTTTCTTTGCTTGTAGACCCTCTTTCTTCTCTTCCACCTTAGTTTCTTTCTTACCGTGGTCTTCCTCGTGTAGCAACGCCATGTCCACTAAGCTTTCATAAGTCGCTCCCGTGGATACATGGGTCATAGCAAGGCTGTGTATAGGCTCATTCAAACCTTTGACGAAGCGAAGCACCTTCTTGTGTTGGGTGTTTACTAGGTCTAACCCAAATCTGGCCCGCTGATTAAATTGATTAACATATTCCCTGATCGTCATGCTCCCCTGTTTCAGAGTTTGGAACTTCTCCATTTGCAGGCTTCTTTCAGCTTAGGAGAGAAATTTCATCTCAAACCTTGTCCTGAAGTCTTCCCATGTTTCCACCGCCCTCTGAGCATTGGTAATTTCCCACCAATAGGAGGCTTCATCCTTAAGCAACCATACCGCTAGTTGTATCTTTTGCATGTCATCAACTCCGAAGATGACAAACAAATCCTCAGCCTCCTTTAGCCAGTTTCCTGCTCCTACAAAGGATTCTGTCCCATAAAAGTCTTTTCCACCCATAGCCTTGAAGTCTCTACATGTTTTTGCGAAGGCATTTCCATGAGGAGGAGGAGGAGGAAATGCGGCCACTGGAGGATGGATGTCTGCTGGGCCTACGCCAATGGCCCTTGCTTCTAAATACCACCTAAACCAGCCGGGTATCGGCACTCCTTCCGGGAGGTTAAGGTCTCCAGACATGCTGAAATAGAAAGGAAAAATTCAAAACGAAGGATAGAGAGAGATAGATAGGGCACATGGCTTTGGGGGGTTTTGTCTTTTTTATAAACATAACACTTTTTCTTGAAAAAGGCTTCTTTAAACTTTCTTTCTTTGTTTTTTTTTGAAAACAATTTCAAAAACTTTTATCTTATCTGGTAAACCTATGCTCTATACCAAGTGAAACACCCCACCTCCGTTAATGTCACTCACAAAGGGAATGCCTTAACTTTGGTGGAGGTTTATAAGTAAAAGGCCACAGATAAACTCAATACAGATATAAATACACATATTTTAAACAGCGGAAACCAAATAGACTTTTATTTCATCAATATGTGTTCCAACAAAACATCTCCATATTTGTCTCAAAATACTTCCATCATTACAACCTCATAACTGTCTTGATTTTTAAAGAAGCATAAAACATAAATAAAGTGAAAAAATCCCCCATAGTGATATCCAAAGCCATAATCCGAGCAAAAGAGATCCAAATCATACATCTACGGTCTTGTAGCTTGTAAAGAGTCTGACTGAGCTGAGCTGTTTCCTCCCTGTGGACCGGGGGGAACGAAAGAAAAGAAGACGAGAAGAAAATAGGGTCAGACTTAAAGCCTTAGTAAATCTAGTAACTCTTCAGTATGTGAATAAGAAAAGGGCATGATAGATATAAACTGAAAATAGGAAAGTGTCTCAAGCTAAGGAAGTGTCGTTCAGAATCGAATGTACTATCACACTCATGCTATATCTCTGCATATACTTGAGTTTATTCTAACTGGCACCCCGCGCAAAGGGTGAAGTGATCCCCATTTTTCTAAAGATCGACTCTTACTCGCGTTAACATGTGTCATACAGCCCCCATGAATTGTAGATACCTATACTGGTCCCACCATGGGGTGTATCAAGAACCATGGTGGCGGCCCTGACACAAATTCTAGAAGGCATAGGTTATACTACTAGTGTCCCCAGTGCCATGGTTGTCTGCTCCGGAGTGTGTGCACGCCCGCACCCCGTTAGACCTACACTGTGCACCCACCGCCGTCGTTTTGACCTCTTACAATCAGCCCAGTAATCGTGCCCCACCCTGCCTAGTTTCAGGTTACCGTTGATACCTAACTTGGGTTACTGCTGAAACGGGTCCCTTGTTACCAGGATTTTCTAGTCAAACATGTTAAGTGGTTAAGTGTCTATATTTACCTAACCCCACCCATCAATTCTTGTTAACATGTTGAATTTGGTTAAGTGTTATAGTTGACTTAACCCTACCATCTGTCCTTAGCCTCTTAGGAGCACTTGACCACTCACATTAGACAGGTATTGCTACGGTTACTGGATATGCCGGTCGGTTCCAGGCAGGTTTACACTAGACCTCAGTCTAACCTCGGGTCATTATTGGGCTCAATGCTTAACCACCCACATTGGATAGGTATTGTTGTGACTACTGGACAGCCGGGTCCAGGCAGGTTTACATCACAACTCAATCCAACCTCGGGTTAAGCATATCGTGTTTTCTAAATTTACATATTTTAATACTTCTCAATTATATATGTAAATGTCATATCTTTTATTTTTGGGTATAACAATTCATACCGCTTAAATGCCATTGTCGTTGGCATGTGCCAACCATGCCAACATATATTTTCATGTTTTACATCAAACGTTATTACCCCCGTTTATACGTTCGCAACGTTATAACAAAAGTTGGGCTCGACACAATTCAGCCCAACTTAATAAGCGTAAGAAAAGGGGAAATCAAGAACGTGTAATATTTTACAATATATAAGGGTGTGTGGCGCATGAACTTGCAATTTAGCGATACTAACATAAATGATGGGTCATGTGAATTTGCATTAAAACCAAAGTATAACTAAGTAGGTGACATATGAAATGGCATAGTTTTAGTTTATACAAACTTGGGTTTTAAACATGTTTAACTTGGCATAATGTCAACCACAAAACTAGCATATTGTATATTCACCAAAATGTCCAATTATAACATCTAATCACATAGCCTATTTCAACATGAACTTACATAGATTATGAAACCCAAACGATACTTAACATAGATCCAATTATACTTGCAAATAGGCCTAAGAATATGTTTATAAGTTTTGGATCATGTAGGCATAAAAGGTCTCAAATCCATAACATGTTTACATAAGTTCTAACTTAGACTAAAGGAATGTATATAGTCCATGACATCGATATAAACGTAAAGGGATCAAATTCTAGTTTTTGCCACAAACTTGCAAGAGCCATTGTTTTCATATACAATTGTTCAATAGGCTTGCATCAATCAATTTAGGCCACAAATATAAATACACAATTCATGATAGAATCATTACAATACATAGAATTTATATCATATTCATACAATAACACAATTCTGTTTTCATTTACATCGAATCACATCACAGTTTTTTCATTCATATTTTGAAAGGTCACTATACTTACAACGAATGCAGAATCTTGAATTCTGGATTCTAAATTCTGAAATTGAGATGCACTCCTTTGGGTAGATTAACGTTGCACTGATTAATTTGATTGAACTTGTATCTTCTCCTTAATTTGATTCGTCTCTAGGCTTTTCTCTCTTGACGGCTATGTTCAATTCCTCCCTGGCAGCATGACGATTCCTTTCTTATTTTTTTGTGTGTGAATTTTCAGTTGAGACTTAGTGTGTATTTATAGATTTTTAAATTGTTTTGTGCCGTCAGATGAAGACAGGAGGAATCTAGGCCATACAAAGTTCAAAGAGCCAATCAAGAGGTGACACGTCAGCCCTAGTGAAACACAGAGCCACAGAAATTCGAGCCAGATCCAGACCTAGCCAGCCAGGTCGACAAGGCAGGTCGACTGGCAGGTCGACACCCAGGTCGACAATATGGTCGACCTAGGTGGGCCAGGTCGACACTATGGTCGACCTGGGGGGGCCAGGTCGACACTATGGTCGACGGGTCTCTGGGTTGGAATTTTCCCGCCCAGCCCAGTTTGAACCTGAAATTCGAATTTTGAATTTTAAACTGAGTTGATTTGAATTTTAATTTTATTCTGAATCTTCCGAAGGCCATAACTCCTTCATACGAAGTCCGATTCGTGCAAACTCGGACTCTATCTCAAGCAGAATTCCAAGACAAACGCAATGGAGTAACCCATTTCCCTTAATTCTTTCATTTAGAATTAATTACACTTTAATTTGTGAAGCTTAACATTATAGAATTCACGCGGTGTTACAAATTCTTTTAAATTTATTCTTTAATCTTCCTTTGTATATCACTTCAAACTAGTCGGGATTAGCGAACCACACCGAAGTAATCATTTATTTTATTTCCCATCCCAACCTATTCATCCTGTAACACCCCACTCCCGCTATGATCACTCACTAAGGGAATGCCATAGCATCGGTGGAGTATTTTAGTGAATATAGAACAGAAAAATTACAACAAGACAGATATAAATAGTACTTGAAATTTTAAAACATCATCTCATAACAGCGGAAGTAAAACATGTCTGGTTACATCATAAAACCACAATAAAGGTCAAGTACAATATCCATCAAAATAAAGAAGTACATAATCCCACTCTCATGCAATAGCCAAACAAAAGAAAAGATAACTGGATAACTGGAGCTTTACATCTATCCAAGCTCCTAAAGACTGGAACAGCAATCCGATCAAGCTCCACTACTGCTGGGATCCACCGTAGGACCTGAGGGTTGGGAAAAAGATAAAAACAACAGGGTCAGACATAAGTCTGAGCGAGTCCTATAACTTTAACAATAAAATCGTTAAAGTAACCAGAGAAGACATAAACTGATATACGGTAACATATAGGGATGAATGGCTACCCTAAGCAGTCAACTAAACGAAGATAAAGGATAAAGACGCATCTACCCTCCCTAAGGTAAATTACTAAACTGCACCACACCAGTCGTTCCTAACTTAAAGGTTGATCCCACCCAAGGACTTATAAAATTTACTAATTAGTACCTGCGTACCCCTAGGTGACCAAGTAGGCGCCACGGGGCCCTACAATCCACTAGGTGTACACACTACTTCCCATTCGATCGGCTCCCTAACGTAGATACCCGTGCTGGCCCCACCGTGGGATGTATCATTCCCCAATGTGGCAACCTGATGGAACTAAAGGTGCACGGCTTATATCTACTCGATGCAACAACGGCTTACCTACCAGCCCGGGCCCACTCACGCATATGAAGCCCGTTGGACTTGCGTTGCCACCGCTAACCCGTTTGCCTCTTACAGTCAAGCCCAGTATGCGTGTCCCGTCCTCGACATGGGTCGAGCCCACAAAGATACGTATGGGTTACTGGTTGAAATGGGCCTCCACAAGCTACCCACCTAAGCTTGTCCCTTTTTCTAGTATATCCCACTTAACCCTTTAATCATGTTTTAATTACATGTTCCATTTTGGTTAAGTATTCTAATCGTATTTTCTATTGCCACCCAAGGCAACCACTAGATTTTCTCATGCCACCCGAGGCACCCACTTAACCCCTCATGTCCCTCTACATGCTAATATGGTTAAGTGTTTCTTAATTAATTAATTAAGAACGTAACCTTTGTAAAGACCTCTCACATTAGACTGTCTTTTATGACCGCTGGTTAAGCCGGTTGGGTCCGGGCAGCCTTATGTCATAACAGAGTCTAACCTCGTGTCTTTACATTAATTACGTATTTAGTTTGTGCCTAAGACCTCTCACATTGGGCTAACATTTGTAGCAACTGGTTAAGCCGGTTGGGTCCGGGCAGTTTTACGCTACAACTGAGTCCAACCTCGTGTCTTAGTCAATTAATTACACCTAATTAATCACCCTCATAATTTTATATTAATTATCCCTAATTAATCAAGTTTTCTTAACATGGGTAGACCTAACTTAATAGGTAAATTCCCATGGGGTAGACCTAACTCAATAGGTAAATTCCCAACACATAGTATGGGTACACCTAACCAAATAGGCAAATTCCCATACTATGTTTATTTATTTTGTGTTATGCATAATTATATTAATTTCACACAATCTTATTAACTTATGCATTTAATTACCCCATCGTTCCCACGTAATTTCGTTCATGATATAACACATATAAAAGGTGTCAACTTGCATATGAATGAACATGTTTCAAAGGTGCCATCTTGCATATTAACAAACACATAACTTGCATATGAACTTGCATAACATGTCACATAACTTGCATATAATATGTCACATAACTTACATATTCATTTTGCATAACAAACTTGCATATTAGCTTATAGACTTGCATAATGTGTCATCATGAACTTGCATATTAATAAACATGTAACTTGCATATTTACATACATGTAACTCGCATATTAACAAACATGTAACTTGCATATAAAGAAACATGTAACTTGCATATTTACATACATGTAACTTGCATATTAACAAACATGTAACTTGCATATTAACAAACATGTAACTTGCATATTTACATACATGTAACTTGCATATTAACAAACATGTAACTTGCATATTTACATACATGTAACTTGCATAGCATATTACCATGAACTTGCATAACATGCATATGATTACATAGCCCACAACTTGCATATTTAGCATCATGCAAACATAACATACATCATATTAAACTTGCATAAGCTTACATACTCAACATGCATAAACATAAGATTAATGCTAACATCATATCATATGATTCAAAGCTCATTAACCCACATACAAAACCATAAATCTCATCACATCTCATCTAATTAGTTTACCAAAAGATCATCAAAGTGATAGAAACTCACAACTAGCAACTTTGAACACCAAATGAAGAAGATTAAGATGCTAAGAAGGGATTAGAAGTTGATTAGAGAGTGATTAGTATGCAACCCTCTTCATAAAATTAGTGGAGGCCATGAGAGCTAGCATTTTGCCATAGTTTAGTCACTAGGTTTAATTATGAATGAATTAGGGTAGGTTAGGGTCTTATTTATAGATTAGGCAAGTGTTTTAGGCCATAGGATTAACCCTAGATTCAATCCAAGCCATCAAAGCATGTCTTGGGGAAGAAGTCAAGTGTAGGAACCATCTAGGGCCTTTAGATTAAAGATGGACCATGAGAACCATTCAAATGCAAAATCTGCACTTGAGCGAATCGGCCCACGGGTTGACAGCCAAACACCCTGGATTAACCCCTAGTCGACCCAGCGGGCTCGGGTCGACTTCAAAAATCGGCCGGTTCGGTTATTCCCCTCTCCCAATTCGCTGTTTTGAGCATTTTTGCATATTTATTTATTAAATTTTCAATTATATATATATATATATCAATATATATATATATATATATATATATATATATATATATCTACACAACCCATTTCACTTAATTAAGTATACTTTAATTTGGGAATTTTCGTGAAACTTCGCGAGGCCATATCTTGGTCATACGGACTCCGATTTTCGAAAACTCGGACTCTATTTCGCGTATTTTTCCGAGACGAACACAATGGCATAGCCCGTTTCCCTTGATTCCCATTTTAGAATTAAATTCTGCCTCGATTTATGTTATTACAGGTTATTGAAAATACGGGTTGTTACATTCTCCCCTCCTTAAAGGATTTCGTCCCCGAAATCTTCAAGTTAGGAAGAACGTATCCTACCATCCAATCATCCATCTACTCAAAGCATCATCCACGAGCAATCATTGTCCTTACAAGATTCTAAATGCTGGATGGATATATGCAAAAGTGTGTGTATATGTACTTACCTAATGCGAAAATCAGGCGGTTACTGATACAGTAAACCTCCTTAATGCAAACCATGATAGTGCCATGCATCCAATATGTATGCGAAACCCTATTGACACATACAAATTTCTACATGCGTGCACAACCATACACAAAAATGCATCATCCATATGATAACACAGCCATGATACATCCATCAATCTAACTACCACATCCATTTATGCAATATGCAACATGAAGTGACTGAGCCGATCTAGTGCCTAATGTGTGTGTATATGCATCCACGAGCAACCACTAGCAAACAATTGCATCCATATGCATCCATCAACCATAACATGTTTCAAACACATGTCTCAACCATAGGTTTTACCCTATCTAAAGGTCATAGGTATTAGCGAGAGGATATACTAAAGATAAGATAAGTACTAGACAAGCAATAAAGGAGAAGTTAAAAGACATACTCTCAAAAAGAAATGGATACAAAGAACGCATCTTTGCTTCCGTCTCCCAAGTAGCATTGCTTTCGTCATCTCCCCATTGCACTTTAACTAGCTGAACTTCTCTGTTCCTCAACTTCCTAGTTTCTGACCCAAGGATGCGAGTAGGAGCTCGTCGAATCGTCGCATCACGCTCTACCTCTACATCTCTAAGCAAGCTCGGCTCTACCACCTCCGCGGTCTCATGTAAGCACTTCCTCAAATGTGATACATGGAATACATCATGAACACCACTAAGTCTGTCGGGCAACTCCACCCTCTATGCCATCCGTCCAATCCTTTCCTTAATAGGAAACGGCCCAACAAATCTCGGTGCTAACTTCCCTACGGACCCAAAGCGAACAACATTTCTCAATGGAGATACTTTGACAAAAACCATGTCCCCAACCTCAAACTCAAGATCCGTCCTTCTCCGATCCGCATAAGATTTCTGTCTATCTTGCGCTGCTTTCATCCTTTTTCGAATTAAATCAATCTTCTCTGAAGTCTCTCTAACCATATCCGGCCCAAGCAAGATCTTATCCGTAGATTCCCACCAACATGTAGGAGATCGACAAGGCCTTCCATAAAGAGCTTCGAAAGGAGCCATACCAATACTGGACTGAAAGCTGTTATTATATGCGAACTCCACCAAAGGAAGATGTTCTTCCCATGTACCTCCAAAATCCAAGATACAAAGCCTCAAAAGATCTTCTAAGATACGGTTCACCCTCTCGGTCTGACCGTCCGTCTGAGGATGATATGCGGTGCTCAAACACAACTGAGTCCCTACCGCCTCTTGCAAACTTCTCCAAAACTCACTAGTGAAAATAGGATCTCGATCACTCACAATGCTGGATGGTACGCCATGCAATCTAACAATCTCTCTAACATAGACTGAAGCAAGCCATGGAGCGGTCCTCTTACTCTTTACGGGTATAAAATGGGCACTCTTTGTAAGTCTGTCTACCACAACCCAAATTCCCGTATTGCCCTTCCTCGATCTCGGTAACCCATCGATGAAATCCATCGAGACACTATCCCACTTCCACTGTGGAACTTCCAATGGGTGTAGCAACCCACCGGGTTTCCTTTGCTCCACTTTAACTTGTTGGCACACTAAGCATCTAGCCACATACTCGGCCACATCTTTCTTCATACCGGCCCAAAAGAAAACTCTCTTCATGTCTTGGTACATTTTGTCTCCACCGGGATGAATAGTCATTCTTGAACGATGTGCATCATCCAAAATAGCCTTCTTCAAACCCTCATCTTGCGGTACACAAAGTCTACCGTCTCTATGCAACCATCCCTTATCATCTATGGTGTATCTACCCAAATGGCTGGACGACTCCCCTCTTATAAGCTTCTCTACCAACACAACCAACTGTGGGTCGTCTCGCTGAGCCTCGCCAATCCGTCTCAAAAGAGTAGGTCTAACCTCCAAGGATGCCAACAAACCAGGTACAAAATCAACAGAAGGTCTGAAGTCAAACAAAGAAAGAAACTCCAAGCTTCGTCGTTCCACGAACAATGGACTCAAAGATAGCCTTTTTCTACTTAAGGCGTCTGCCACCACGTTACCCTTACCAGGGGTATACGCTATCTCGAAATCATAGGATGCTAAGAACTCCATCCACCTTTGCTGTCTTAAGTTTAAATCCTTCTGAGAGAATAAGTACTTCAATGATTTATGGTCGGTGAACAACTCGAATCTCTCACCAAGAAGATAATGGCGCCAAGACTTAAGTGCGAAAACAATCGCGGCCAAATCTAGATCATGGGTAGGGTAATTCTTCTCATGCACTCTCAATTGTCTCCCTCCATAGGCTATTACCCTTCCCTCCTGCATCAAGACTGCGCCTAATCCTGTTCCACAAGCATCGGTATAAACAACAAACGGCTTACTCCCATCTGGAAGCACTAAAACTGGAGCGGTGGTCAAAGCTCTCTTTAACCGTCGGAAAGCATCATCACAATCTACATCCCACGAGAAAACCAGATTCTTTTTCGTCAAGCGGGTTAATGGGGCTGATATCTTCGCGAAGTCTTTGATGAACTTCCTATAATATCCTGCCAACCCCAAGAAACTTCTTACCTCGGTAGCATTTCTAGGAACTTTCCAATCCTGGATAGATACTATCTTTGCGGGATCCACAGCTATCCCTTCCTTAGAGACCACATGCCCTAAGAATCGCACTTCTCTTCTCCAAAAATGGCATTTAGAGAATTTAGCTTTAAGACTATGCGCTCGAAGAGTCTCCAATACTTCCTTGAGATGTAAGGCATGCTCTTCTTCATTCTTGGAAAAGACCAAGATGTCATCCACAAAAACTATTACAAACTTATTCAGATACTCTCTGAACACTCTACTCATGAGATCAACAAAGTATGCGGGGGCGTTTGTCAACCCAAATGGCATCACTAGCCACTCATAAAAACCATCCGGAGTCCGGAAAGCAGTCTTCTCTATACTGTCCTCCGCCACTCTTAACTGATGAAACCCTGTAGCTAAGTCCATCTGCGAAAATACTGACGCGCCAACCAACTGATCAAAGAGATCATCTATCCTCGGTAATGGGTGTCTATTCTTCTTCGTGAGCTTATTAAGTTCCCTATAATCCACACAAAGTCTGAGGGACCCATCCGCCTTCGTGGCAAACACTACTGGAGCTCCCCACTCCGATATACTTCGCCTTATGAACCCCTTCTCAAGCAACTCCCCTACTTGCTTATGAAGTTCTCTTCTCTCACGAGGAGCCATGTGGCGTACTGGCAAAGACACTGGTTTGGCATTATCCACCAAATAAATTCGGAAATCTATCTCCCGCTTCGGAGGCAAACCCTTTACTTCTTCAAACACATCCGGATATTCCCGGACTACTCTGACAGAACACAAACTTTCGACCGAAGCATCGAGCGATTCAAGATAACTTAGCAAAACAGATTCCATGGGATTGCAAGAGATCTCGAGAGTGTTACCCAAGCGGGTCATGAGCCTGACAACTCTCCTTTCGCAATCAAGAACGGCACCATTACTGGATAACCAGTCCATGCCCAAGATCAACCCATAGCCCGTGAAGCCCAATACAAAAGCATCACATCTAAACTCAACGCTAAGTATAGAAATCTTCAAACCCAAACATATCATAGACAGATATATGGAGCCCCCAATTGGGTTTGAGACAACCAAGGGATCATCAACTAGACTGGTGTCTAAGTGCAGTGACTCAACTAACGATGATGAGATAAAAGAATGCGATGCGCCAGAGTCAAACAAAGTACGAACTGGATGATCAAACAGAAAAACCAGACTTTCAACGGAAATAGTTCTACCTCTCTGCTGAATCGGTGGAACTGAGAGAACCTGAACTTGCCCCCCTGACTGAGGTGGTGCTATAAGAGCTTGCACCTGGCCTCCTGAGGTAGACCCCGTCTTCTGCCCCTTCTTTGGGCAGTTTTTCACAAGATGCCCTGCTTCACCACAATGAAAGCAACCGGTCTTCTTCTTTTTGCGACAATCCTTACTGAGGTGTCCTGGTGTTCCACAATTGAAGCACTTCTTCTTCGTCTTCTTTTTGTCACCATTGCCTTTTCCGCCCTTGCCTTGTTGTTGCTGTTGCGGTTTCTTCTGATCCCCCTTTTTCTCTGGTGCCTTAGAATTCTTATCATCCTCATGCATAAGTGCCATGTAGACAAGCTTCTCAAAAGTGGCCCCCATAGGAATGTGAGTCATAGCTATTCCTTGCAATGGTTCGTTCAAGCCTCTAACGAACCTCAAAGCCTTCTTCTCCGGTGTATTCACCAACTCTATGCCAAACCTTGCTAATTGATTGAATTTGTTGACATATTCTTTCACCGTGAGATTCCCTTGCTTCAAATTCAAGAACTTCTCCATAAACAGATTCTCTTCCGCCCTTGAGAGAAACTTAGCCCCAAACCTTTGCTTAAAATCTGCCCAAGAGTCAACAGGGCGTTCTCCATTAGTGACCTCCCACCAGAATGAGGCCTCTCCCTTCATTAACCAAGCCGCCAACTTGACTTTCTTTCCCTCTTCCACTTCAAAGATATCTAGCAACTCTTCCACTTCCTTAAGCCAATCTCTAGCCTCTACGAAAGTCTCTGAACCAAGAAAAGGTTTTCCTCCTATAGCCTTGAACTCCTTGCAAACCTTAGCAAAATTATCCACTCTAGGCTGAGGAGGAGGAGCGGTTGTCTCTGGTGTAGTAGCATTGGCCGGACCCGCAGCCGCGGCCCTAGCCTCTTGCAACCTCCTATACCATAGTGGTATAACTAAACCCTCCGGGATGTTAAGATCTTCAGCCATGCTGAAACGAAAGAGGAAAGATTCAAAAAGGAGATTCCGAAAGATAAAGATATGGCTATTGGGGATTATGCTTTTCTTTTTCAAAAACTTTTTCTCTTAGAAGACATGCTTTTAAAAATCCTTTCTTCGAAAATACTCTTAGAAAGTAGTTTTTCTCAAAAATTTTATCTGTTCTGGTAACCTGGCTCTGATACCACGTGTAACACCCCACTCCCGCTATGATCACTCACTAAGGGAATGCCATAGCATCGGTGGAGTATTTTAGTGAATATAGAACAGAAAAATTACAACAAGACAGATATAAATAGTACTTGAAATTTTAAAACATCATCTCATAACAGCGGAAGTAAAACATGTCTGGTTACATCATAAAACCACAATAAAGGTCAAGTACAATATCCATCAAAATAAAGAAGTACATAATCCCACTCTCATGCAATAGCCAAACAAAAGAAAAGATAACTGGATAACTGGAGCTTTACATCTATCCAAGCTCCTAAAGACTGGAACAGCAATCCGATCAAGCTCCACTACTGCTGGGATCCACCGTAGGACCTGAGGGTTGGGAAAAAGATAAAAACAACAGGGTCAGACATAAGTCTGAGCGAGTCCTATAACTTTAACAATACAATCGTTAAAGTAACCAGAGAAGACATAAACTGATATACGGTAACATATAGGGATGAATGGCTACCCTAAGCAGTCAACTAAACGAAGATAAAGGATAAAGACGCATCTACCCTCCCTAAGGTAAATTACTAAACTGCACCACACCAGTCGTTCCTAACTTAAAGGTTGATCCCACCCAAGGACTTATAAAATTTACTAATTAGTACCTGCGTACCCCTAGGTGACCAAGTAGGCGCCACGGGGCCCTACAATCCACTAGGTGTACACACTACTTCCCATTCGATCGGCTCCCTAACGTAGATACCCGTGCTGGCCCCACCGTGGGATGTATCATTCCCCAATGTGGCAACCTGATGGAACTAAAGGTGCACGGCTTATATCTACTCGATGCAACAACGGCTTACCTACCAGCCCGGGCCCACTCACGCATATGAAGCCCGTTGGACTTGCGTTGCCACCGCTAACCCGTTTGCCTCTTACAGTCAAGCCCAGTATGCGTGTCCCGTCCTCGACATGGGTCGAGCCCACAAAGATACGTATGGGTTACTGGTTGAAATGGGCCTCCACAAGCTACCCACCTAAGCTTGTCCCTTTTTCTAGTATATCCCACTTAACCCTTTAATCATGTTTTAATTACATGTTCCATTTTGGTTAAGTATTCTAATCGTATTTTCTATTGCCACCCAAGGCAACCACTAGATTTTCTCATGCCACCCGAGGCACCCACTTAACCCCTCATGTCCCTCTACATGCTAATATGGTTAAGTGTTTCTTAATTAATTAATTAAGAACGTAACCTTTGTAAAGACCTCTCACATTAGACTGTCTTTTATGACCGCTGGTTAAGCCGGTTGGGTCCGGGCAGCCTTATGTCATAACAGAGTCTAACCTCGTGTCTTTACATTAATTACGTATTTAGTTTGTGCCTAAGACCTCTCACATTGGGCTAACATTTGTAGCAACTGGTTAAGCCGGTTGGGTCCGGGCAGTTTTACGCTACAACTGAGTCCAACCTCGTGTCTTAGTCAATTAATTACACCTAATTAATCACCCTCATAATTTTATATTAATTATCCCTAATTAATCAAGTTTTCTTAACATGGGTAGACCTAACTTAATAGGTAAATTCCCATGGGGTAGACCTAACTCAATAGGTAAATTCCCAACACATAGTATGGGTACACCTAACCAAATAGGCAAATTCCCATACTATGTTTATTTATTTTGTGTTATGCATAATTATATTAATTTCACACAATCTTATTAACTTATGCATTTAATTACCCCATCGTTCCCACGTA
This sequence comes from Allium sativum, assembly GCA_030737875.1. Taxonomy (NCBI): domain Eukaryota; kingdom Viridiplantae; phylum Streptophyta; class Magnoliopsida; order Asparagales; family Amaryllidaceae; genus Allium; species Allium sativum. The sequence goes on along the minus strand of CM060912.1, from coordinate 842,804,025 downwards.
ATTTCGTTCATGATATAACACATATAAAAGGTGTCAACTTGCATATGAATGAACATGTTTCAAAGGTGCCATCTTGCATATTAACAAACACATAACTTGCATATGAACTTGCATAACATGTCACATAACTTGCATATAATATGTCACATAACTTACATATTCATTTTGCATAACAAACTTGCATATTAGCTTATAGACTTGCATAATGTGTCATCATGAACTTGCATATTAATAAACATGTAACTTGCATATTTACATACATGTAACTCGCATATTAACAAACATGTAACTTGCATATAAAGAAACATGTAACTTGCATATTTACATACATGTAACTTGCATATTAACAAACATGTAACTTGCATATTAACAAACATGTAACTTGCATATTTACATACATGTAACTTGCATATTAACAAACATGTAACTTGCATATTTACATACATGTAACTTGCATAGCATATTACCATGAACTTGCATAACATGCATATGATTACATAGCCCACAACTTGCATATTTAGCATCATGCAAACATAACATACATCATATTAAACTTGCATAAGCTTACATACTCAACATGCATAAACATAAGATTAATGCTAACATCATATCATATGATTCAAAGCTCATTAACCCACATACAAAACCATAAATCTCATCACATCTCATCTAATTAGTTTACCAAAAGATCATCAAAGTGATAGAAACTCACAACTAGCAACTTTGAACACCAAATGAAGAAGATTAAGATGCTAAGAAGGGATTAGAAGTTGATTAGAGAGTGATTAGTATGCAACCCTCTTCATAAAATTAGTGGAGGCCATGAGAGCTAGCATTTTGCCATAGTTTAGTCACTAGGTTTAATTATGAATGAATTAGGGTAGGTTAGGGTCTTATTTATAGATTAGGCAAGTGTTTTAGGCCATAGGATTAACCCTAGATTCAATCCAAGCCATCAAAGCATGTCTTGGGGAAGAAGTCAAGTGTAGGAACCATCTAGGGCCTTTAGATTAAAGATGGACCATGAGAACCATTCAAATGCAAAATCTGCACTTGAGCGAATCGGCCCACGGGTTGACAGCCAAACACCCTGGATTAACCCCTAGTCGACCCAGCGGGCTCGGGTCGACTTCAAAAATCGGCCGGTTCGGTTATTCCCCTCTCCCAATTCGCTGTTTTGAGCATTTTTGCATATTTATTTATTAAATTTTCAATTATATATATATATATATCAATATATATATATATATATATATCTACACAACCCATTTCACTTAATTAAGTATACTTTAATTTGGGAATTTTCGTGAAACTTCGCGAGGCCATATCTTGGTCATACGGACTCCGATTTTCGAAAACTCGGACTCTATTTCGCGTATTTTTCCGAGACGAACACAATGGCATAGCCCGTTTCCCTTGATTCCCATTTTAGAATTAAATTCTGCCTCGATTTATGTTATTACAGGTTATTGAAAATACGGGTTGTTACACATCCCATGAAGTAAAACTGGTAATACTTCAAATCTAACACCACGGTGTTATCGGTAAATTCAATTACCATTTCACGGTCAAATCTAATTAAAGATTTAACTATCGCCTGGAGCAAAACTGGCGATACTCCATTCTCGATCTTTTCAATCCAATTAAAGATTCAATAAAACTCCACTTAGTTTTAATCTTTAACTGGGTTAAAGAATCTATGTCATTTAAAACACGGTTCACGATAAACTCAAAATAACATTCCATTCTATCAGCCTTTAACCGTAAAATAGCAAGTGAGCAATTCCCTAAGTATTACCCCGAAGGCCGAAACCAACATCAAATCAATACCCAAGAAACCATTCAACTTAACTAATCTCCAATTAGTTTCTGATTTTCTTAACTCCTTTAGGTCTAAGAATAGTATTATTGAAGATACCGTTCACGACAACCCAAAATCACATTCTATTAATTATCGGGTTAAAGAACTAGTGTTATTTAAAACACCGTTCACGATAAACCCAAAAATCAATCCCAATTGAATTCCAATTAAATATTATTTAATTGGTACACTTCATTAAATCTAAATAAAAAGATTTAATCTTTTCCTCAACCGAGTTTAAGAACAGTGTCAATGAAGACACCATTCACGACAAACCCAAATCACATTTGATATTAAATATAAGGCTCTGAATAGAAAATATATCGGCTTATATTCAATATCAAATTCTACGACCAAAAAATATCGTATTGGAAATAAAGATATAAATATATCTTTCAAATTTCCATAACAATATCTGTATAATCACGAAATCCAACATCGAAATATTCCAAAGATAATTTCGATTCCAATCCATTCCAATCCAATTATTGGAAATTCTGTTTATTTTCAAAACCATTTCAAATCCACTTAATTTATTTTAAAAATAAATAGAATTATAATTCTAGTTCAAAACTAGTTCATTTTGATAAAAATCTATTTTTATCTTTTCAAATATGGAGTTTTTCATCCCAATTCTTCACAAATCATTTCTTATGATTTTACACAAATTATTACTATTTTTAATAATTTTATCAAGGCCCGTACAGTCGATTTCCATCAACGGCTATCGAACTGCACTTACAGCGACCTTTTTCAAATTTGATTTGGACATAATTCGAAATCCAACCGTTAGATTTCTAATTTCTAATATTCGTTAGAAAGCTCTTTTCGATACGAACCCAACGGTTCCGGTTTAGGAGAATCCAACGGTCGGATCTCCCGTAATATCCATTCGAAGTCAATGGTCTAAATTCGCGAACTACCGCAGCGCGGTGCGTTCTATTCAGACCATTATATATATATAATATATATTATATATATTTCATTGATTTCCTTTTAAAATGTATTTTATAAATCATTTTAAATTCGTTTTCAAAACGATTCAACTTCCATCTCAAATTCAAATCAAAATTGAATCTTTCCAATTTAAATTTGTTTTAAATTCTTTTCAACTCGATTTCAATTCAAATCCATTTCAATTCAAATCGGTTTCAATTCAAATCAATTTCAATTCAATTTCAATACATTTTAAATTCAATTCAAAACGATTTCAATTATATTTCAATCTAATTCGAATTTCAATTCTTTTCAATTTAATTCGTATATCAATGCATTTCAATTTAATTCGAATTTCAATTCTATTCGAATTTCAATTCATTTAAATTTAATTCGAATTTCAATTCATTTCAATTTAATTCGAATTTCAATTCATTTCAATTTAATTCGAATTTCAATTCATTTTAAAATATCAGATTTTGAAATCACTTTCGATATTTATTATAAAATGAATAAAATCGATATAAATATCGTTCACGTCAAAATGGCGTCAATCTAATCAACACGGCTTTTATTCAACACATGAATGTTTATTCTATTCAACACATGAATTTATTTTCAATTCAACACATGAATTTATTTTTATAATATACTTTATTTTCCAAATTGGAATAAGGCCCAATCAATTACCATACAATATTAATTATATGAATTCTCTACAACGCATGTATATAACAACAACGATAAATAATCAACCATCATCCAATGTGCACCACACAACTGCATAAGCATTAAATACAAATAATTAACGCTTACACAGTATGTCGACCAATCGATCGACATACAACTAAATAATTGGGATTAGTGTACGCCAAATATCATCCCAATACCCGTGTGGGGTTTCAAATCAACAAACACATATTTTTATTTGTGTAGTTGGGTGATGTGTAAAATTTATCGTCCCAATCAATATCAGTCAAATCAGTGTATATAAACAAATCTACGATTTGTTTATTACTATTTATTTTATATACACGTTAAAAATTATATATTTAGCTATAAAATATTTTCCACTATAAAATATTTTATTTCATTTCACATCACACAATCAAATTTCACAACATAGAAATCAAACAAACAAGTCATCCATGTTCTGTGGACGACCGGTTTCGGGTGCTACTAAACACCGTCTGCATCCTAGTATATATTTCAATTAGAAAAATAAATAAAAGGTGAGGAGTTCTCACTGAATTGCTAATCCAAACGCCACGACTCTTCATATGTAGAAATCTTCGTCGTGCTCGCCTTTTGTCAATTTCTTTATCCGTAGCCACTACATATATAAAAATCACATTTTTATATTGTTGATATATATATATATATATCACATTTTTATAGCGCTACTATATAGATAAAAATTCTATTTTTATCTTGCTACTATATAGATAAAAATTCTATATTTATCCGGCTGTTCATATAATAAAGATTATATTTTCTCCTCGCCATTCTCTGTACAAAAATTATATTTTTATATTTGTACTACTTATGTAAAGATCGAATTTCTATTTCGCTATATATATAAAAATGAAATTTTGATTATATATATTACAAAATTACATTTTAATTATTCCTACTGAATAAAAATCACATTTTTATTATTCTTACTATATAAAAATTACATTTTTATTATTCCTACTATATAAAAATTACATTTTTATTATTCCTACTATATAAAAATCACATCTTTATTCATTTCAAAATCAAATCTTTCTTCTAACTAAAAATGAAATCTTTTCATATATAAAAATCCATTCTTTTCTATTTCTAAAAATCATATGTTTATCCTCATAAATAAATTAAAAAAAATCAGATTTTAAAAGGGGTTAAAGCTAAATAAAATAAAGCAAAAACTCACCTTTCTTGCAAAAATTGAATCTCAGTCGAAGGGGGGCATTGTGGCAGCCGTCGAAGGTCGGGGAGGGGGGGAAAGGAAGGTGGGGGCGAAGCTATCGGCGGGCTCAGGGAAGTGGCAGTGGTCTAAATCGAGGTGGGCGGGTTTGGGTCCTCGTCGTTGAGGAATGGAAGGAGGAGGAGGGGGAAACCGTCGGAGAGAGGAGGGGGGAGGGGGGAGGCGGCGCTCCGCCTACAGCGCGCCAGGGGGGTCGCGTCGCGCGAAGGTGGAGGGGGGGTAGGCGACTAGTTTTCTTTTTTTTTTCGATTTTGATTTCTGAAGGGGGAAAGAGAAAATAAAAGGGGGGCCTATATATATATTATTTGTTTTATTTTATCTCCAAAAAGCAACTTTTTCTTTCGAATTAAAAATCGAACCCACTGAGTGTTGTCAGCAGCTAATTACCCCCATTCCAAACACAATGGGATATGTATCATAAGCTGATTCGATTGTTTCAATCAGTTTTCATCAAAATAAACATATAACTCTATATATTGAATTTGAACGAGCATTTCAATTTACCGGGGCCACGTACTAACTAGAAAAATTCCCAAGAAATATTTTCTAGCTTCATATTGACAATACGGTCTTAACAAAACTGATTTCGTCAAATTATGAGACCGTTTGAAAAATGGCCATTTTCCAGTCCATTGAAATCAACTAAAACTGGTCAAACACGTTTTCCTTTGCCACGCTCACAAATTGATTCGAAAAATTACGAATTTTGGAATCTAGCAATAACATGACATCACGGATCCAACAAAAGTGGTTTCGTCAAAATCCGAGGTCTTTTGCAAAATTTCCATTTTTAAGGGCCTGAATTCCATAGCGACTATTCAGAATTTTCAAATGGACATATCTTTTGATTCCCGCTATGAAATTTCGATTCTTCGGATTCGTTGGAAAGATATTCTCAATTAGATTCAAATATTTTTGGTTTCATTAAAATCCGGTTTATTTTGAATCCTGTACATTCATTTGAAATTTGAAATCGCATTATCGAACTACCGTGCCATTTTCAAATCCTTTTATAATTATAAATAATTATTTATATTCTAACGACGATTCAAATAAATATATATGTTATAATTCTATTCAAAATAAATTTCTCGTTGTTTTTATTTAAAATATTCATTTTAAGTATTCAAAATTCATTAAAATTGCCAAAATAAAATTTTTAAATTGGCCTAGATTTCCGGGTTATTACACCCTCCTTCTTCCTCAAAGCATAGATGCCATTAATGAGGCTACTTGGAGCTATCAAGAGATGTCAAATCACCAAATTCCAACCCCTTTGAAGTGTGAGCTTGAGGGGCTATTTATAGCGGAATGGTTAGGTGGGAGTAGGTAGAAGTAAGGGTCCATAAGCCAATTTTCGTATCTCTTGATGCAGCCTCCTCAAGAATTCGGACCCCTTCCACCATGCCTAGGAAATTCGTACCCCACCGTAGATTTAGGAAATCCATACCCGGTGGGGAACGAGGTTCGTACCTGATGGGGTACGAAATTCGCACCATGAGGGGGTACAAAATTCGTACCCCGTGGGGTACAAAATTTGTAGCCCGTAAGGTGCGAGTTCTATGCTGAAATCGTGAGCGTTGGGCACGGGAAGAGCAGAGTATGACATCGTGGATGTGGCCTAGTTTTGAGGGATACGAAGATCCTAGAAGTTGTCGCCCGAACCTTGACTATGAGTCGATCCGGTGATTCTTCGTAATACACTTGTTGGTGGAAATCGGATGCATCGGGCGGTGCCCACTTGTTCGACCCAACCGATTAGGTCGATCGCCGCCGGGACTATGGCCCCCAGGACCACCACGACGCTACGCCTGAACCCGCTGATGGATCGCCTTCGGCTCGGCTGTGGATGGATACTTGTGGATGTCGCATCCAAGGGATGTGACATCCTACCAATGGCTCGACTCAAGCCTTCTGGTGCAAGACACCTGATGATGTTGGCAACACTTCTGGGCTGTAATATCATGTGATATGTTGAGTCGAGCGTGTCTTGTGTACTATTAGGAATCGTATCAAAAGGCTGGTTAACAACTAGAAACCCTAATTATTCTAAACCTCTACCTCAATGCTGCTGAATTCCATAGAAAAATAAAGAGAAAAAAGGTGAAGGTTCTTCTACTTCTCTACCTCCATTCCTACATCTCTCTATTTCAATTTATATAAGTTTAGGATGTTGGAATTTAGCACAAACAATATATATATAAGAATCTATTTTTCTTATATTTAAATTGTTAGGAGATCAATCAGAGCCTGCTTGAATGTTGAGAACCATCGAAGATCTAGAGATTTCTATCACATCTCCACTTTATTTGTGATTCGAATCTAGTTTTGCTTAAAGGCATATTCATATTATTATCAGTTTGCTATATGAATTGTTATGCCTATGAATATTTTGTTATCCGATATTAAAACATGAAAAATACCCAAATCTTCTACCTTGTAATCACGTAGAAAATTGTCATGTAATACTGGTTTTGTAGAATTGTGGTTTTAGTATTGAATTAAAGGTAAACATGAGTATTCTATTGTTATCTATATTTTTGCAATTCACCGCTATTATCATTTGATTTGGCCTAAAAAGGTTGGGATTTGAATTTTTTTCATAATTGGATTGGGTTTAGATCCTTAGTTTGGGTGTAAACGCATTCATAAACTGGAATAAAACAAATGCAAACATTTTTGGGTGTATAACACCACAAAAAGGGTTGATTAGGTAAAATGTTGATTGAATGTATGAAATACTCTACTTTTAATTTAATATTGATACGTTTTTCTACATGCCTAGGATACAAGTAGTAATTGATATGTATTTTTATGTTTTCCATTACTCTTATTTGCTATATGTTCATTATGCCGTCATGTTATGTTGTAGCATTAAAATATGGAAAGATCTAGACTTGTATGCCTTAATTTTTATGAATGACAATTTCCATCCCGATTAGAACGTTTACTATTTATATGAATGTTACGTTAATTAGGAGCTATTATTATACTAATTATTTAAATATAATTAATGTTATACTAGAGTAATAAATAAGATTAGGCTAGAGTTTGAATTTGAAATGCACCCTTAACAAATATACATTTTTTTCTTATGTGTGCGTATATGTAGAGTGCAATATATATATATATATATATATATATATATGTATATATGACACATAGACACGAGGTTAGTTGCCATTTGTGTTAGAAGCTTGCCCAGAACCGACAGGCATATCCAACAACCACAAGTGGGCCCAACTAATGCGAGATGTCTAGGTGTCACGGGGACATTCATAAACTTAGTACACTAGACACGAGGTTAAACCAACTTGTAGTAGAAGCCTACCTAGAACCGACTAGCATATCCAGCATCTACAAGTATATGGGTTAATGTGAGAGGTCTAGTGTGTGTACATATATATATATATATATATATATAACTATAAATATATAAGTTGATTTATGAAAAATAATAGGCTTACTACACCTTAATAAGGTCTTAAGTGGTCTAATCACATTTTATCTAATTTGGGTCTTAAGTGGTTAGGACTAGGATCCCTCCGAAGGTTTATTCTTTGGAGAGGAACCCAAGTCATGGGACCTACCCTTATTAGTATTAAGGTAAGTCTTTGGGTCCTCCATCTTTATAAGTGGTAAGGCATAAAACGGTTAATGGAGTAGGGTAGTTCACAGAGATGTCCACTTCCTCTAAAAGCTTGTAAGTGCTCAGCTAGGGACAGGTTGGTAATTGAAGGATATGTGGCCATCGCATACTCACCAACTGCCTAAGGATTCCTTAAGTGACATTGGTGTCCTACTAGGTAATATCAGTTAAGCGGTAACGTTCGCAATAATACTTCTTGTATTATAAATGAGAGATTATACATAAGAACATTAACGTACTAGGACGGGGTTCATAAAGGTCGAGGGGTCCGCCTCAGGGTTATAAGAGAATATAAAAATTTACCTTTAATAGGGCCATAAGTGACCGAGAATGCCACCACGTTGGATCTTTACCTTAAAGACACTAATGGGCGATTGACTTGGATATCCACCCCGTTGGTTAGATATTTATGTTTGTGTGAAATCTTGTGTGCCACATAGACATACCTTGACATATGTAACCTGCTAAAAATATAGGGTATGAGCATTAAGTAATACTATATTCCAATCACGCAAAACTTTATCTTCTGACCCCCTCTCCTTAGCATCTAACAGGTCAGTAGTGGGGTAAATCCATGGATGTAGCAGGATTAAAGCCAATGGAGAAGATGAAGCTATTATGATATTATTGGCAGTTATTCCTTTGCTTCTTTCAGAATATTATGAAAATGAACTATTTGATATACCTATAGAATAAATGTAACTGTGACCATGTATTTCTGTGATTTTGAAATAAATGGTACGTCTTATTTTTGGTATTACATTTTCTCTTTCCACTGTGTGAGAATTCCATTCGAAGTTTATGTTAATGTTATTTGTGCAAATGTAATCCTTACAGGAGCCATAGACCCGTTTAGAATGTCTCTAAGTTTCAATAGGTCTTTTCTGGATCGAAATTTAGGCCCATTTCGGGCTGGTTGTAACGTTGGTATTAGAGCATAGGTTACCCAATTATAAGGGAAATATACGTATGAGAGGCGTATTTGGAATTTGAAAAGATTTTTCAAACTATATATACATGTATAATATATGTTTACCCCAATAAGAATACGCACTTATACTAGGCACCTTTATCGTCTCTTCCTTTTTTTCCAGCTTAAATACTATCTTAGGAGTATCCTCTAAGGGATTCTTCCTTTTCTTTTAAGATAATATAATGACTGAAAATACTAATGAGCAGGGAAACCAGACAAGACCCTATTACTTTCCAGAATTGTTCCAGCAGTATCTACAAAATATGGAGCATGTCCCTGTAGCTAATCCATCCCCGACGGCTCTCGTAGCTCCTGCCATTAATGTGGCCTTTGATTTTTTCGCTTATGTAAGATCTTTATTAATTTTGGAGGGAAACCATTTTCTGGAAAGGAAGGCTATAACACCCCACGTCCATTAATGTCACTCACAAAGGGAATGCATTAACTTCCATGGAGGTTTTAAGTGAATATAGAACAGAAAAATTACAACAAGACAGATAATAAGTAGTACTTGTAAATCTAAAACTTTATTTCATTGCAGCGGAAATTAAACATGTTTGTTACATCATAAAACCATAAATCAGAGTCAAGTACAATATCCATCTTGATAAAACAAAATACATAATCCCATTTCATAAATAGCCATTAAAGAAGATAACAAGCTGGACTTTACTTCAGCGGTCCAAGCTTTCCAAAAGAGAGAATAAGAAATTCAATCAGAATCCACTAGATCTGGGTCCACCCTGTTGACCTGGAGGGGGAAAAAGATAGAAATAGAGGGGGTCAGACATAAAGTCTGGCGAGTATGATAATTCTAACAATACTATTATCAAAATAACTAGACTAAGGCATAAGCTGGAAAACAAGGAAATGTCTATGAACTATGGGATATGAAAGAGCAGATAAAGATAACGTTAAAGGCACACCTAATACTAACGAATAATTACTACACTGCACCACACCAGTCACCCTAAAAGTTGATCCTACTTGCTTCACTTAGAAATTATATAAATAGCTTTGTGTACCCCTAGCTGACTACATAGGTGCCACCTGCCCCAATCTCCGCTAGGTGTACCCCACTACCCACTTGCGATCGGCTCCCTACTCGTAGATACCCGTGCTGGTCCCACAGTGGGGTGTATCACTCCCCTAAAGTGGCAACCCGATACAACTAAAGAATGCACGGCTTAAACCTACACGATGCAACAATGTCTTACCTACCAGCCCGGGTCCACACACGCATATGAAACCCGTTGGGCTTGCGTTGCCACCGCTAACCTGTTTGGCCTTTTATAGTCAAGCCCAGTATGCGTGTCCCGTCCTCGACTTGGGTCGAGCCCACAAAGATACGTTTGGGTTACTGGTTGAAACGGGCCCCCAATTACTTACCACAAGCTATCCACCTAAGCTTGTCCCCACTAGTGTATCCCACTTAACCCTCTTCTTAGTCATGTTCATTTACATGTGTGTTTGGTTAAGTCTTATTAATCGTATTTCAAATGCCACTAATGGCACCCACTAGATTCCTTATGCCACCCAAGGCACCTACTTAACCCCCATGTCCCACTTCACATGTTTATCTGGTTAAGTATTTCTTAATTCATTCAGGCCATAACCTCATAAAGACCTCTCACATTAGACTGGCATTTATGGCAGCTGGATTCGCCGGGCGGGTCTGGGCAGTCTTACATCATATAAGAATTTAACCTCGTGTCTTTACAACTGTTATGCTTTAATTTGGGCCTAGGACCTCTCACATTGGGCTGACATTTGTGACTACTGGATTTGTCGGGCGTGTCCGGGAAGTTTTACGTCACAAACGAGTCCAACCTCGTGTCCTAAGCATTGATTAACACTTATAATCTTTTACCCCAGTTTTAAATATATCCCTATTCAAATCATTAATTAATTCCAATTTTAATGATGTCCATAATTGACTCAATTATGGCCATCCACTTACGGTATGCAAAATCATATCAATTGCACCCCAATTTCTTAATATTAAATCCTTAGTATTACCCCTGCCCCACGTTACGTTCGCTTATTCAATGCAACATATACGTTAGAATCGAATAGTCTAACTCATAGCACAAAGATAAATTATCACAACATATAGACAAATAAAATAGATCTAATCATAATAGGGTTGAAACTTGTATAAAACTACACATGTCATGGATCTAAAGGTGTCAACTTGTTTGGTTAAATGTCACAACTTACGTAATATGATCATAACCCAAGTTCATGTATAAACCTGCATATGTGGTTTATGCAACATAATGATGGTGTGAACTAGCATCTAACACATAGAACTCACACATGTCATAGCATAATTCTAGATCTAATTAGATGCCATAATTCTAGATCTAAATAGATGTCATACAATATGTGAGATTATACATACTAATAAATCTAAACTTGCATAGGTACATGTGATTTTTCATGTGAATCATCATAGCCCAAATATATATAATCAACATCACGATTCATAAGCTAACTACAACATAATAACACCATGGCTTTGTAACATCGCAACTTAGCATAGAAACTTGCAACATATATAATATCATCATAGCATGATTTACAACATATAGGATATCATCATCACATAACATAGGATTTACAACATACATGATAGCATAAGGTTTACAACAACATATATGACAATTCACATCATTTTCTTATGATCCCTATCACATCTTAATCTAATTAGTTTTCTAATAATCTTACTAAGATCATCATACTAATAATTAGAAAAGAAAGAGAGTCTTGATTTGCTTTAGAGTTGAGTAGAATTAGAGTTTTGATTAGCTTTCTTCCTTCTTAGTTGGCGGCGGCTACACTGAGTTCCATGGCGATGGCATGACGGCGGCTATTCTAATTTTCATGTGATTTTAGAGTGAGAGACTACCTAGGTATATATAGAGTTTAGAATTTATTTAGATCGTCAAATCAACTCAGAACTAACCTAAACCGTTAAATTAGCCAACTCAGCCCTAAAGACACATCAGCAGCTCAAGATTGGGCTCTGCCAAAACCTGGCCGACTGGACCAGGTCGACACCCAAGTCGACTGCGCAGTAGACCTGGTCCTGGGGGTGTCGACTGCCCAGTCGACTCCACAGTCGACCTGGGGTGTTGGGCGGGAAATTTCCCGCCTGGCCTATTTGACTTCGAATTTTGAATTTTGAATTTTCTGAAACTTCTGATGGCCATATCTCCTTCATACGAAGTCCAAATCATGCAAACTCGGACTCTATTTCAACCAGAATTCCGAGACGAACACAATGACGCAACCCATTTTCCACAATTCTCACGTCTGAGATTAGTTATTCTTTAATTTGTAAATATTAATATTAATAGAATTACGGGGTGTTACATTCTCCCCTCCTTAAAGGATTTCGACCACGAAATCTTCAAGTCAAGAAGATTGTATATCCTAACATCCAATCGTCCATCTACTCAACCATCAAACACAGGCATCCATTATCCTTGTAGACTTCTAATGCTTTCATGTTTAAATGCACAGTGTGTGTATATGTCCATATCTAATGCAAAATCAGGCGGTCCACTGATTCAGTTGACCTCCTTAATGCAAATCATGATAGTGCCATGCATCCATTATGTATGCAAAAGTTCCTTAATGCTACATATTATCTCTATATGCGTGCACAATCATCATCTGAATGCAGCATCCATATGATAAAAAAATCCTCATACATCCATTTTACTAAATACATCCATATATATGCAATATGCAATATGAAGTGACTGAGCTGATCTAGTGCCTAAAGTGTGTGTATATGCATCCACGAGCAACCACTAGCAAACACTTGCATCCACTTTGCATCCATCATACATAACATGTCTCAAACACATGTTTCAACAATAGGATTATCCTAACTAAAGGTCAAAGATACTAGCGAGAGGACATACTAAAGATAAGATAAGTACAAGCTAAGCGATAAAGGAGAAATTAAAAGACAAACCCTCAAAAAGGAAAGGGTACAACGAACGCATCTTCGCTTCTGTCTCCCAAGTAGCGTTGCTCTCATCATCTCCCCATTGCACTTTGACTAGTCTGACCTCTCGATTCCTCAACTTCTTGATCTCCGACCCAAGAATGCATGTAGGAGCTCGTCGAATCGTCGCATCATGCTCTATCTCCACCTCTCTAAGCAAGTTCGGCTCTACCACCTCCACGGTCTTGTGCAAGCACTTCCTCAAATGTGACACATAGAATACGTCGTGTACACCACTAAGTCTCTCAGGCAACTCCACTCTATACGCCATATGTCCAATCTTCTCCTTAATAGGAAACAACCCTACAAACCTTGGTGCTAATTTCCCAAAGGACCCAAAGCGAACAACGTTCCGTAATGGAGACACTTTGATAAAGACCATGTCCCCAACATCAAACTCAAGATCTGTCCTCCTTTTGTCTGCATAAGATTTCTGCCTATCTTGCGCCGTCTTCATTCTTCTTCGAATCAAGTCGATCTTTTCCGAAGTCTCTCTAATCATATCGGGCCTAAGTAAGATCTTATCGGTAGATTCCCACCAACATGTAGGTGAACGACAAGGTCATCCATAAAGAGCTTCGAAAGGTTCCATGCTAATGCTAGATTGAAAGCTGTTATTATATGTGAACTGTACCAATGGAAGATGCTCTTCCCATGTACACCCAAAGTCTAAGATACATAGCCTCAAAAGATCCTCTAGAATGCGATTCACCCTCTCAGTCTGGCCGTCCGTCTGAGGATGATACGCGGTGCTCAAACATAACTGAGTCCCTACCGTCTCTTGCAAGCTCTTCCAAAATTCGCTAGTGAAGATAGGATCACGGTCGCTTACTATGTTAGAAGGAACACCATGCAAACGAACTATCTCTCGGACGTATACAGAAGCTAACCATGGAGCAGTCCTCTTACTCTTCACGGGAATGAAATGGGCGTTCTTAGTAAGTCTATTTACTATAACCCAAATCCCCGTATTACCCTTCCTTGATCTTGGTAATCCATCCACAAAGTCCATCGAGACACTTTCCCACTTCCATAGTGGAACCTCAAATTGGTGAAGCAACCCACCGGGTTTCTTTTGCTCCGCTTTTACTTGTTGGCACACCAAGCATCTAGCAACATACTCAGCCACATTCCTCTTCATACCGGCCCAAAAGAAAACTCGCTTCATGTATTTGTACATCTTGTCCCCGCCGGGATGAATGGTCATCTTCAAACGATGTGCATCATCAAGAATAGTCTTCCTCAAGTCCTCGTCTCGTGGTACACAAAGTCTACTATCCCTACGTAACCAACCCTTATCATCTAGGGTATACCTACGGAGATGGCTTGATGACTCCCCTCTTTTGAGCTTTTCTACTAACTCAACCAACTGTGGGTCGTCTCGCTGTGCCTCACCAATCCGTCCCAAAAGCGTAGGTCTGACCTCCAAGGATGCTAGCAAACCGGGTACAAAGTCAACGGAAGGTCTAAAGTCAAACATAGAGATGCGTTCTAAGTTTCGCCACTCAACAAACAACGGACTCAAGGACAGCCTTTTCCTACTTAAGGCGTCTGCCACCACGTTACCCTTGCCAGGGGTATATGCTATTTCGAAGTCGTAGGACGCTAAGAATTCCATCCACCTTTGCTGTCTTAAATTCAAGTCCTTCTGAGAGAATAAGTATTTTAAAGATTTGTGGTCAGTGAATAATTCGAATTTCTCACCAAGAAGATAATGGTGCCAAGACTTAAGCGCAAAAACAATTGCGGCTAACTCTAGGTCATGTGTAGGGTAATTTTTCTCATGCACCCTTAACTGCCTTCCACCATAGGCTATTACCCTTCCCTCTTGCATTAAGACTGCACCTAGACCTGTCCCACAAGCATCGGTATAAACAGTAAATGGCTTACTCCCGTCTGGCAGCACTAAGACTGGAGCTGAGGTCAAAGCTCTCTTTAAACGTTGGAACGCATCATCACAATCTACGTCCCACGCGAAGACTAGGTTCTTCTTCGTCAGGCGTGTCAATGGAGCTGATATTTTTGCGAAGTTTTTGATAAACTTCCTATAGTAGCCAGCCAACCCAAGAAACTCCTTACTTCGGTAGCATTTTTAGGGACCTTCCAATCTTGGATGGCCACCACCTTCGCGGGATCCACAGCTATCCCTTCTTTGGAAACCACATGCCCTAAGAATTGCACTTCCTCTCTCCAGAAGCGACACTTAGTAAATTTAGCTTTAAGGTTATGCGCTCGTAGAGTCTCCAACACTTCCCTAAGATGTAGGGCATGCTCTTCTTCATTCTTAGAAAAGATCAAGATGTCGTCTACAAAGACCACCACAAATTTATTAAGGTACTCCCTAAACACCCTACTCATCAAATCAACAAAGTATGCAGGGGCGTTTGTCAAACCGAAGGGCATCACTAGCCATTCATAGAAACCGTCCGGAGTCCTAAAGGCAGTCTTGTCAATGCTATCCTCAGCCACTCTCAACAGATGGAAACCAGTGGCTAAGTCCAACCGCGAAAACATTGAGGCGCCAACTAACTGATCGAAGAGATCGTCAATCCTCGGCAGTGGGTGTCTGTTCTTCTTAGTAAGCTTATTAAGTTATCTATAGTCCACACAAAGTCTAAGGGACCCATCTGCCTTCGTGGAAATTACTACTGGAGCACCCCACTCCGATATACTTCGTCTTATAAACCCCTTCTCAAGCAACTCCTTCACTTGTTTATTGAGTTCCCTCCTTTCACGAGGAGCCATGTGGCGTACTGGCAAAGATACTGGTTTTTCAATATCCACAAGATATATTCGAAAATCTATCTCCCGCTTCGGAGGCAAGCCCTTCACCTCCTCAAACACATCCGAATATTCTTGGACTACTTTAACAGATCGTAGATTTTCTACCGACGCGTCAAGCGATTCTAGATAACTTAGCATAACGGAATTTATGGGATTACAAAAGATTTTGAGAGTGTTGCCAAGGCGAGTCATGAGCCTAACTACTCTCCTTTCACAATCAAGAACGACCCATTCTGGATAACCAATCCATTCCTAAAATTAGCCCATAGCCCGTGAAGCCCAAAACATAACCATCACATCTAAACTCAACGCTAAGTATAGAAATTTTCAAATCCAAACATATCATGGACAAATAAGATGAGCCCCCAATTGGATTCGAAACAACTAAGGGATCCTCTATTAAACTGGTGTTTAAGTGCAGTGATTCAACTAATGATGTAGAGATAAACGAATGCGATGCGCAAGAATCGAATAAGGTACGGACAGGATGATCAAACAGAAAACCTAAGCTTTCAATAGAAATGGTTCTACCTCGTTCTTGCAGCGGTGGGACCGCGAGAGTCTGAACTTGTTCCCTTTCCTACCCTGGTGCCATAAGATCCTGCACCTGTCCTCCCGAGGTAGACCCTGGCCTCTGCCCCTTCTTTGGGCAATCCTTCACTAGATGTCCCGCTTCACCACAGTGAAAACAGCCAGCCTTCTTTTTCTTTCTACAATCCTTGCTGAGATGGCCTGGTGTCCAATAGTTAAAGCATCTTTTCTTTCCTTTGCCATTATTGTCTTTACCACCGTTCTTGTTTTGCTGTTGTGGTTTCTTCTGATCCCCTTTCCTCTCGGGTGCCTTATTAGCATTAGCGCCTTTCTCCTCGTGCATGAGTGCCATGTCTACTAGCTTCTCAAAGGTGGCCCCTATAGGGATATGGGTCATAGCCAACCCCTGCAATGGCTCATTCAAGCCATTAACGAACCTCAGAGCCTTCTTCTCCTGCGTGTTCACCAAATCTAAGCCAAACCTTGCCAATTGGTTAAATTTGTTGACGTACTCTTTCACTGATAGATTTCCCTGCTTCAATGTCAAAAACCTTTCCATGTATAGATTCCCTTCTGCCCTTGAGAGAAACTTTGCCTCAAACCTACGTCTGAAATCTGCCCAAGAGTCAATAGGACGCTCCCCATTAGTGACCTCCCACCAAAACGAGGCCTCTCCCTTCATTAACCAAGTAGCTAATTTGACTTTCCTCCCTTTTTCTACTTCAAAGATTTCTAGCAATTCTTCCACCTCCTTAAGCCAAGCTCTAGCTTCCACAAACGTTTCTGACCCTTGAAAAGGTTTTCCACCCATATCCTTAAATTCCTTGCATGTCTTTGCAAAAGTATCAGCGCGAGGAGGGGGAGGAGGAGGAGGAGGAGGAGCGGGTGCAACTGGTGGTGGAGGAACATTGGCTGGACCTGCAGCGGCCCTAGCCTCTAATAACCTCCTATACCATCCTGGTACCGTTACACCCTCCGGAAGGTTAAGATCTTCAGTCATGCTGAAACGAAAAAGGAAAGATTCAAAATGGAGAATTCGAAAGATAAAGATATATGGCTATAGGGGATTATGTTTTTCATAAAAACTTTCCTCTTTAAATTACTCATCAAGACATGTTTTTGAAAACACTTCTTACAAAAATACTTTAGAAAAATAGTTTTTCTAAAAATTTTATCTGTTCTGGTAACCTTAAGCTCTGATACCACGTGTAACACCCCACGTCCATTAATGTCACTCACAAAGAGAATGCATTAACTTCCATGGAGGTTTTAAGTGAATATAGAACAGAAAAATTACAACAAGACAGATAATAAGTAGTACTTGGAAATCTAAAACTTTATTTCATTGTAGCGGAAATTAAACATGTTTGTTACATCATAAAACCATAAATCAGAGTCAAGTACAATATCCATCTTGATAAAACAAAATACATAACCCCATTTCATAAATAGCCATTAAAGAAGATAACAAGCTGGACTTTACTTCAGCGGTCGAAGCTTTCCAAAAGAGAGAATAAGCAATTCAATCAGACTCCACTAGAGCTGGGTCCACCCTGAGGACCTGGAGGGGGAAAAAAGATAGAAATAGAGGGGGTCAGACATAAAGTCTAGAGAGAATGATAATTCTAACAATACTATTATAAAAATAACTAGACTAAGGCATAAGCTGGAAAACGAGGAAATGTCTATGAACTATTGGGTATGGAAGAGCAGATAAAGATAACGTTAAAGGCACACCTAATACTAACGAATAATTACTACACTGCACCACACCAGTCACCCTAAAAGTTGATCCCACTTGCTTCACTTAGAAATTATATAAATAGCTTTGTGTACCCTAGCTGACTACATAGGTGCCGCCTGCCCCTATCTCCGCTAGGTGTACCCCACTACCCACTTGCGATCGGCTCCCTACTCGTAGATACCCGTGCTGGTCCCACAATGGCGGTGTATCACTCCCCTAAAGTGGCAACCCGATACAGCTAAAGAATGCACGGCTTATACCTACACGATGCAACAATGTCTTACCTACCAGCCCGGGTCCACACACGCATATGAAACCCGTTGGACTTGCGTTGCCACAGCTAACCCGTTTGGCCTCTTATAGTCAAGCCTAGTATGCGTGTCCCGTCCTCGACTTGGGTCGAGCCCACAAATATACGTTTAGGTTACTACTTGAAATGGGCCCCCAATTACTTACCACAAGCTATCCACCTAAGCTTGTCCCCACTAGTGTATCCCACTTAACCCTCTTCTTAGTCATGTTCATTTACATGTGTGTTTGGTTAACTCTTACTAATCGTATTTCAAATGCCACTAAAGGCACCCACTAGATTCCTCATGCCACCCAAGGCACCTACTTAATCCCCATGTGCCACTTCACATGTTTATCTGGTTAAGTATTTCTTAATTCATTCAGGCCATAGCCTCATAAAGACCTCTCACATTAGCCTGGCATTTATGGCAGCTGGATTCACCAGGCGGGTCCGGGCGATCTTACACCATAAAAGAGTCTAACCTCGTGTCTTTACAACTGTTATGCTTTAATTTGGGCCTAGGACCTCTCACATTGGGCTGACATTTGTGACTACTGGATTTGCCGGGCGGGTCCGGGCAGTTTTACGTCACAAACGAGTCCAACCTCGTGTCCTAAGCATTGATTAACACTTATAATCTTTTACCCCAGTTTTAAATATATCCCTATTCAAATCATTAATTAATTCCAATTTTAATGATGTCCATAATTGACTCAATTATGGCCATCCACTTATGGTATGCAAAATCATATCAGTTGCACCCCAATTTCTTAATATTAAATCCTTAATATTACCCCTACCCCGCGTTATATGTTCGCTTATTCAATGCAACATATACGTTAGACTCGAATAGTCTAACTCATAGCACAAAGATAAATTATCACAACATATAGACAAATAAAATAGATCTAATCGTAATAGGGGTGAAACTTGCATAAAACTACACATGTCATGGATCTAAAGGTGTCAACTTGTTTGGTTAAATGTCACAACTTACATAATATGATCATAACCCAAGTTCATGTATAAACTTGCATATGTGGTTTATGCAACATAATGATGGTGTGAACTAGCATCTAACACATAGAACTCACACATGTCATAGAATAATTCTAGATCTAAATAGATGTCATACAATATGTGAGATTATACATACTAATAAATCTAAACTTGCATAGGTACATGTGATTTATCATGTGAATCATCATAGCCCAAATATATATAATCAACATCATGATTCATAAGCTAACTACAACATAATAACATCATGGCTTTGTAACATCGCAACTTAGCATAGAAACTTGCAACATATATAATATCATCATAGCATGATTTACAACATATAGGATATCATCATCACATAACATTGGATTTACAACATACATGATAGCATAAGGTTTACAACAACATATATGACAATTCACATCATTTTCTTATGATCCATATCACGTCTTAATCTAATTAGTTTGCTAATAATCTTACTATGATCATCATACTCGCAATTAGAAAAGAAAGAGAGTCTTAATTTGCTTTAGAGTTGAGTAGAATTAGAGTTTTGATTAGCTTTCTTCCTTCTTAGTTGGCGGCGGCTACACTGAGTTCCATGGCGATGGCATGACGGCGGCTATTCTAATTTTCATGTGATTTTAGAGTGAGAGACTACCTAGGTATATATAGAGTTTAGGATTTATTTAGACCGTCAGATCAACTCAAAACTAACCTGAACCGTTAAATTAGCCAACTCAGCCGTAAAGACACATCAGCAGCTCAAGATTGGGCTCTGCCAAAACCTGGCCGACTGGACCAGGTCGACACCCAAGTTGACTGCGCAGTCGACCTGGTCCTGGGGGTGTCGACTGCCCGGTCGACTCCCCAGTCGACCTGGGGTGCTGGGCGGGAAATTTCCCGCCTGGCCTGTTTGACTTCGAATTTTGAATTTTCTGAAACTTCCGATGGCCATATCTCCTTCATACAAAGTCCAAATCACGCAAACTCAGACTCTATTTCAACCAGAATTCCGAGACGAACACAATGGCGCAACCCATTTCCCACAATTCTCACGTCTGAGATTAGTTATTCTTTAATTTGTGAATATTAATATTAACAGAATTACGGGGTGTTACAAAGGCTTTGTTAGTGCCTAATCTTTGGTTATGGAATGTGAAAGAATCTTTGAGGCTACTGCCTGGCCTGATGAAATAAGAAGAAGGATAGCGGTCTGGCATTTGAAGGATAAAGACTTAAAGTGGTGAAACTTAATATCAATGAAGAACGAGGGTAATTTTTCTGGCCATTTTTTAAACGGCCTCCAAATTTGATGGAATTAGTTTTGTTAGGACTGTATCATCAATGCGAAGCTAGAAATAATTTTTCTGGAATTTTTAGAGTCAGTATGTGGGCCTAGTAAATTAAAATGTACATTAAAATTAAATATATATAGATATATATTTTAATTTAAAGAAACCTGATCGAAACTGTCAAATTGGCTTATGAAACATATCCCATTATGTTCGGAATGGGGGTAATTAGCTAGGGCCGCCCATCCCCTTCGCCACC
The DNA here is from genome assembly GCA_030737875.1 of Allium sativum. Lineage (NCBI taxonomy): Eukaryota > Viridiplantae > Streptophyta > Magnoliopsida > Asparagales > Amaryllidaceae > Allium > Allium sativum. The sequence continues at coordinate 842,782,709 of CM060912.1, read as the reverse complement.
GCACCGCCTGAGACCACCGCCACCTCTCTCTCCCCATCCCCCTCTCTCTCTTCACCCTCTTCAAACTCGACCAAAGTCCCAATCGGAGAAGCAACTCGTTCTTCCTCTTCTCCTCGGAGACGGGGGAAGTTCTGGGTCCTTACAAGAACTTCAAAAAGGACGCAAAGACTTGCGCGAGGTGCAATCGCAAGGGTCATGAGGCCAAGGATTGTAAGGTCTCATTGGCAAAGAAGGAGTTCAAGGGAAAATGTTATAACTGCCATGATGGACATATGTCCAAAGACTGCCCAAAGCTATTAAAAATGGCAAGAATTATGCAATTGAAGCAACCCCAATTCAAAGCCGACCCCCAAGAGACCAATCGCAGCCTGTACTTGAAGGTATAATCTCTATTTTAGGAAATTCAGCATACACCTTTTTTAATTATGGAGCTACCCATTCTTTTATCTCCAAGCGATTAGTAAATCTATTGAACCTTTCCATATTTATCTCGGATAGTCCATTGCGAAGTGTATGCATTGGATTTTATGGGGTATGACCTTATCCTAGGAATGGACTGGCGATCATTTTATGGGGTTATCCTAGATTGCAATAAGGGACTCGTTCGTCTTAAGAGCTGAGGAGGACGTAGCCTAAATATTCCTTATAATGTTAGAAACAAGGATAAAGTCTTGTTATATTCCTTGTGTCCTAGTTCTGAAGGACAATCTTCGGTCCCTACAGTTTGTGAGTTGTTAGACGTTTTTAAGGAAGTCACGGGATTTCCGCCCATAGAGAAATCACCTTTTGTTTTGACCTAGATAACGACACTAGACCTGTAGCACTGCTCTTGAGGCATATGGTGCCCTAGGAAAGAGGGGAGTTAGATAAGCAGATTTCAGAGTTATTGCAAAAAGGCTTTATTCGCTGAAGTACTACATAACGGGGTGCTCTTGCTGTATTTGCCACCAAAGCAGATGGATCTTTGAGACTTTCTATGGACTAGAGAGAACATAATAAATTGACCAAAAAGAACAGGTACCCTTTAATCAGAATCGATGACCTTTTTCACCACTTGGGAGGAGCCTGAGTATTTTCCCAATTAGACCTTGATACTGATTTCACCTATTGAGAATTGCGGAGCACAGGACGGACAAATCTATGCTTGGGATGCCAGACAAATTGTTCCAATGGGAAGTTATGCCCTTTGGATTAACGAATGCACCCTCTTTCTTTGTAGAACTCATTAGTAGAGTGTTTAGGGGCATTCTAAATAACATTGTGGTAGTTTTCGTAGATGATATCCTTATATTTTTGAAGGATCGTGAAGAGCATGAGAAACACTTAAGACAAGTGTTAGGTATATTAAGAAAGAACCAACTAAATGCAAAATTCTCAAAGTGTCATTTTTGAAGGGAAGAAGTGAGATTTTTAGGATATATTGTGTCAAGTAAAGGCTTGGACGTAAACCCCGCGAAGATTGAGGCAATCAATGAATGGAGGATATCTTGAAATGCTACAAAGATAAGAAGTTTCCTTGGATTGGCCAAATATTATAGGAATTTTATTAAAGACTTCGCAAAGATTGCTATTCCATTAACCCAATTAATGAGAAAGAATTTTGTATTCACTTGGAGTAATAAAAGTGATATAGCCTTTAGGAAATTAAAAGAAGCATTAACTAGCGCACCAGTCCTAATTATACCCGACGGTTCAAAGTTTTTCACCGTTTACACTGACGCATGTGGGACTGGTTCAGGTGCAGTCCTTATGCAAGAAGGAAGAGTGGTTGCCTATGCTAGTAGACAACTCAAATAACTAGAGAAAAGATATCCAGTGCATGACCTTGAGTTAGCTGTAGTAGTGTTCACCCTTAAGATGTAGGGGCATTATCTTTTAAGGGAGAAGTTTGAATTGTTTATCGACCATAAACCCCTTAAATATTTATTTTCTCAACGTGACTTAAACTTGAGACAACAAAGATGAATGGAATATATTGCCTCATTTGACTTCGCGATTCAGTATACCCTAGGCAAGAGGAATGTTATGGCGGATGCTTTAAGTAGGAAACATGCGACATTAAATGTGATGGTAGAATGAAAACAGTTAGAGTTCCTCGCAAATTTTAATTTGCAACCCTCACCAACCACTTCCACTGTAAGAGAAAGTGTCCAAAGTGCACAAGACCTTGACAAAGAGTTAAGAGGAATAAAGGAGAAAGTGGTAAAGAGAGAGCCCTTTCCTCACTCGGTTAGGTATTCGATTCATGATGACGGGAGTTTACTTTGGGATCGAAGACTTTACGTCCCTAAGGATGAAGGGTTCAGAAATAAATTTTAGAAGAGTGCCATAGGTCAAGATCGACCATACACCCCGGTGGGGATAAAATGTACAAGGATATGAAGAGGAATCTCCATTGGGAAGGAATAAAGCGAGACGTACCTGCGTTCGTGGCCAAATGTTTAACATGTCAAAAAGTCAAGGCGGGGGAAGGGAAGCCCGAAGGACTGTTGATGCCTTTAGATGTCCCCACGTGGAAGTATGAGCTTATTTCATGGACTTTATAGATGGACTTCCTAGAAGCCAAAAGGGTAATGAGGCCATTTGGGTTGTGGTAGACCGTTTAACCAAAAGCGCCCATTTCATACTAGTCAAGAAGACAAGGATTACAACCTCGTTAGCCTAATTATACGTCAAATAGATAGTCATACTTCATGGTATTCCATCAAGTATTGTGAGCGACAGAGATCCCTTATTCACAAGCGAAATTTGGAGAAGTCTACAAGTAGCATTGGGGACGACCCTTAACTTAAGCACGACTTACCATCTGTAGACTGGCAGACTGACAATGTAAACAGAATCTTAGAAGACTTGATCAGAGATTGTATCATCGACTTTGGAGGAGTATAGGAGCAACATGTACCGCTTGTGGAGTTTACGTATGATAATAGTTTTCAAGCGACGATTGGTATGGCTCCTTTCGAAGCGCTATACAGGAGGCTATGCAAATCACCAACTTGTTGGTGGTAAATTACCAACAAGGTTATACTCGGACCATACTTCGTCCGTGAATCCGTGGATAAAACATCTTTGATTAGGCAGATAATGAAGGCGGCCTAAGAGCATCAGAAATCGTATGCCGATAAGCGTAGGAGGAAGCTAGAATTTAATGTTGGAGACTTGGTGTTCATGAAAGTATCCCCTCTTAAGAAGACTGTTTGTTTTGTAAAGATAGGGAAGTTGGCTCCCTGGTTTATTGGCCTTTTAGTATCATCGAAAAGATAGGATCTTTGGCTTATCGAGTAGATCTTCCAGAGCATCTACCGGGATCCCCTAATGTTTTTCATGTATCTAATCTAAGGAAATGCCTTTATGATTCTGCTATCAAACACGAGCTTGATGAAATTGGGGATATTGAGAAACTCGAGTTGGAGTTCAGGGTGTCGCGTTCCACTGCAAGGATTGTAGAGCACAGAATCAGGGCTCTACAACAAAACCATTTGCCTCGTCCGAGTACAACGGGGGAATGACCTGTAACGACCCAGAAAATCTGAACCAATTTAAAAATCTTAAATTGGCTAAAATAATGGATTTTGAATATTTAAAATAAATATTTTAAATAATAGAGAAGAAAAGTGAGTTGAATCGAAAATTGAAAATGAATATAATTAATTCTAATTATAAACAAGGCCTGAAATGGCGCTGTAGTTTTAAAAATTGAATTCAAACTTTGTCGGACTGTACCGGGTGAAAAACAAAATGGATTTGAGTGAAACCAAAAATATTTAAATCTGTTAGTGAATACCTTTCTAACGAATCTGAAAAATCGAATTTTCATAACGGAAAGCAAAAGTTATGGCCAATTGAATTTTCAGAAAGGTCGCTATGGAATTTATATAGCCCGTGAAATTGGCCATTTTGCATACGACCTCGGAATTCGACGAAACCACTTTTGTTAGATCCGAGATGTGAAGTTATTGCTAGGTTTCAAATTTCATAATTTTTGAAGCTAGTATGTGAGCGTGGCAAAGGAAAACGTGTTTTGGTCAATTTCAGTTAAATTGGATCGACCAGAAATGGGCCTTTTTGCAAATGGTCTCAAAATTCAACCAAACTAGTTTTGTTGGGACCGTATCGTCAAAACATAGCTAGATTTATTTTTCTGGAATTTTTCGAATTAATTTGTGGCCCTGGAAAATTTAAATGTACGTTCAAATCGAATATTGAATGTTATATATTTTAAATTGAATGGAAACTGACTGAAATAGTCGAATGGGCCGACGAAACATATCCCATTGTGTTTGGAATGGGGGTAAAACGCTAGGGACAATAGTCATTGGGTTTAGATTGGTGGTCGTGTTAGAAAACCCCTTTTAAAGCTTCCCCGATTAATCAGAATTTTTATAAAAAAAAATAAAAAAAATTCCTCTTTCTCCCCCCCCCCCCCCCCCCGATAAACGACGGAGAACCTTCACCGCTTCCTGGCCATTTTCCGGCCACACCACGTCGAACTACCCCCAGCCCCAGTTGAACTTTTTGAAGCCCTCCTCACCACCTTCGAATCCATACCCTCCTCGCCCAAAACCGTTGACCCTCTCTCGAGTTACGTGCCCTCAAAGGTTGGAACTTCCAACCGCCGCCGCTGTGTCAGTTCGCCACCGAACTGAGCAAGACCACAGTGCGCCGAAAGCCTTCACGTTCCCCTTCGACGTCGTGAAGCCTGATATTCCACTCGCTACACGGATTTGGCAAAAATCGCAAACCCTAGTTCGAACTAAAACTGAAAGGTACGGTGATTTTATTTTAAATGGGTTTCAACAGTTTAAAACCATCGCGAATTAAGGTTAACTTATAAAATTCATATCTTTTTCATGTGTGGTTGAAATCCAGTGAAACAAGAGACAACGGGATCGTGTGGACGTCTTCTACATTTTAGAAGAGACCGCATATTTTTCTGAGCCTTCTGCTATTTTTGGTGGAGTGGAACCCAATGTGAGATTTCCAATTTATAAACGATAGGGAAAATGATGATGTATAAATTATATAGTCGATGTATGAGTTATATAAGCGTTGTACACCTCATGTATAAGCGTTGTATAAGTTGTACGTTCGATGTATAAGTTATATATGCGTTGTAAAAATTATATATGTGTTGAAATAGAAGTGAATTGCTATATATATATATATATATATATATATATATACCCCTCGTCCACGAACCATGGACGATATTTATTGGTTGTGATTGGTGTGAAAATTGATTGATAGCGAATGGTTGTTTGGGATTGTTTGTGGTTGATATTGATTGATTGTGGTTGAAAAATACCCATTTGTGGTTGAGAAATATTTGGCTGAAACCACATAGGATTAGTTTGTGGAAATGAAATAAATATATACATGCCGCCTGCGTGCGAATTAGATGCATGATCCCCATTGTCAAAAACCGCGAGGTTTTAAGGTAGAGCGAGGAGCCGTACTAGGGACGGTCCCGGTCTTAACTACCTTGCCGTTATGCTGCCGAAATTTTGAATAATATTCATGTGTTTGAATTATTTTCATTTGCTGAAACTATATTTATTCGTTGAATAGAAAACCTTCATGTGTTGAATCGATATTCATTCGTTGAATTGAAATTCATGTGTTGAATGGTATTCATATCTTGAAAGAAATTGTTTTATAATAAAAATCCTAATTTTAACATCAATATGAAATGTATAAAATAATCCTGTTTTGAAATAAATTGTTTTACAAAAAAAATCCTATTTTTATCACCTATATAAAATATATAAAATAATAGTGTTTTGAAATAAATTGTTTTACAATAAAAATCACATTTTTATTATATACATGAATTGTTGAAATGTGAAGTGTTAAAAATAGCAACTCGTTCAAATAAATATGCATGAGTTGAAATATTCATTAATTAGCTAATGATATGATTTTTGCCTATGCACGCAACATTAGAATGAATGGCGTTTTTAAACCAAATGGAACCAAATATGAAGTTGAATGGAAAATGATAAGTGATAAGAACTGTATATATGTACATGCATATTTATTGAACAGATTATAGCAAAGGGGCTAGAGAAGAGGAATAAAATTTTTGTGCCCGACAAATAGGTACACATTTACTATTTTGTTTGGGTGATGATTTTATGAGCCTGTTGGCTAGCCGCTTGGCGTTTTCTTTTTCTTTTTGACATGAGACGCCCGTGTGGCTATTTGGGAATTTTCCCAGCCCCTCCCGTACAAAGGAGGTTATGGCGAAATTTTCCAAAATTTAAAGGTGTTAGTGAAATATTTGAAGTGAAAACGATATTGAAATTGTTGAATGAACTATATTTACATAAATATATAAATATGAATAAAATTAAAACGAAATGTGGCCGTGCAGTTCGTGTTTTGAAACCGTGATTTCAAACAACTAGTGCGGGAAATCCGACCATTGGATTTTCCCAAAACCGCAACCGTTGGGTTCGCTTTGGAAATATCTTTCCAACGGCACCAACTTTGTAAAAATTCAACGGTTGGATTGTCTAGAATGTTTAATTCAAATCTGAAGAAAAACAGCGCTAGAATCGATTATATTTATATATAAATATAATTATATTTAATCGAATAACGATGCTGCAGTTCGTATTTTGAAATCGAAATTTCAAACGATTGTACCGGGAGATCCGACCGTCGGAATTTCCCGAAACTGGAACCGTTGGATTCGTTTTGAAAAGATCTTTCTATCGATGTAAATTTTGTAAAGATCCAACGGTTAGATTTTCAGATATGTGTAAATCAAATCTAAAGAAAAACAGCGCCACAGCCGCGTTATGGCACGAAGCATCGTTTTGAATAAATTGGCTATTTTAAAATAAATAAAAATAGCGATAAATCGTTATAAAATATTATAAACGATATGGATGTAAATTTAGAAATTAACTGAAGGTTGGCTAAGTCGAATGGTTTCTTGGGTATTGAGCTGATGTTGGTTTCGGCCTTCGGGGTTAATATTCGGGAAATCGTTCTCTTACTGATTGACGGTTAGTGACTAATGAATTGAAATGATGCGTGTGTATGTTAATGTTGCACTTGTTTATTATATCTGCGAGTTGCTCAGAATGACCGGGTTTATCCCATTCTGAATAACTAAATCAACGATAAGAAATTGAAGATGAAGACGGTGGTCGAAGACCGGAGATCTTCACCTCGTTTGGATGGTAACCGAGGTCCTGATTGGGAGGCATCCCGAAATATGGATAATGAGTGGTGATCGTCTAGACGTACGTGGTGATCGATGGGTTTGCGAGGTATTTAGTGCCTCCGGTTTCATTCAGACCCAGAACGGACTTGTAAATGGACTGTGTGTCTGACATCGGATTTTATTCTGTGTTGATTGATCTCTATTAAATATACATCTATTTGGCGGCAGAGAATTTATTCTTTTGCTTAACGCCCTTCTCTGAAACGCAAGAGCTCAGAGGTTGTATATCGATGGACATCAGTCGCATGGCATGAATTGCTAGTGTGGCATGCCCAAGTGGCAAATGATCATGGCTTCTTTTGAAAAGCAAAGTCTTGTGGTGATGATCAATGCCCCGCCTGTGTGGCATAGCTTTGTGTATAATGTGAATTCGCGAGCCTCACACCCCGGTATGAACCAGAAACGGGAGAAGGACCTCAGGGAGGGCATGCGTTTCTTTCTAGCTAGGGTGGTGTCAGTGACCTACCAGCCCTGATATTTATATACTTTTCACCTGTGTGGTTGTTGCTGTTGCGAGGCACCTCGGTTTGATCGGACGATCCGGGTCCGATGGAGTCGTTCGTTGGCTCTTTTACGCCCCAAAGGGCGGGGAAACGTATTGTTCAGGCATAATAATCCACATCGGTGGACCGGCCCTGACGATCCAAGGGGCAGTTGCGGCTGTTCCGGAGGCTCGGGCTAGAGAGTCTCGAATTCGGCAAGGACTATCTTTTGCCTTGGTTAAGGACGGAAATCCAATTTCGAAATACGACATCGTGCGGTTTTGATTGTATATATATATGGCGACATGATATATGGTACCCATGCCGTCTATGATTGATAGTTATGATTGAAATTGTTTTTGAAACATATAAACACTAGTCATAATATCAAATGCTTTTGTTTTATTCGTATCAATCATATTTTGGCCATTATAAGGTAAAACTCTATCCTCCGGTTTGCGTTGCATTGTGTGATGGGAACTGAGTCTTATAATGGCTTCATTTTTATAAAAAGCATTGCGATGTTCAAAAGAAAGATTTGTTTTTAAAGCACTGGCAATCCAATGGAGTAAACCCGTTCCACGAAAGTGGCGTGGTCCTGTGATTAGCCATATATTAAATATGTTGAGTGGTTTTCTCATACCAGTCCCATGACTGACTCGTAGTTTGTTTCACTTTCAAACTCGGGTGCCCCTTTTTCTACACGGGCAGCCTTGTATTCAGGTTTAGCTGGTTCTTTCTGGATAGCTGGAGCTGAAGATGGATTCTATCATTTATCTCTTTTTATGCTGTTCAGCTCCTATTGTGCATTATGTTTGTTTTTCCGCCGCAGACATATATGTATAGTTGAACTGTAATTGTACTAAGTAAGATCCTGTATACTATGTAACTCTGATGATTACTTTTATCCAGTATATTCTATTGTTCATTATCTGGTGTATTTAATTAATTATGTTCTGCTATTATCTGTTTCTGTGTTATATTCCAAAGATAACCCTTGTCTCCGTCAGAACGGGATTCGGGGTCGTCTCAACGTGGTATCAGAGCTTAGGTTAAGCTTAGTTCTGGAATATAACATATTAACGAACTCGTCAGTAATAGAACCAGTAGTGTTCTAGGACGAGTAACTCATTACAGATAGGATCAGTAATATCCTAGTATGAGTAAAGAAGAATGAAATAACACCTCGATAGACACATTTACATTGAAGTATATGTTTCTATATATTAAATTATCTTTTTTGTGACCTGACACTTGATCTGCTGTTTGCAGAAGTACTAGGAAATGAGCGTCAGAAACAGAAGGAATGCAGAACCGGATATTGAGGCCCTATTAATCAAATATCAAAATATGGGTGGAATACCGTTCTCAGGTGAAGAATCTATTATGAAGACATAGGCTTGGATTCATTCTGCTAAGAAGATCTTTGAGGGTTTAAAGCTAAGAGATGACCAGAAAAGATTACTGGCCTCCTGGGCACTCAAAGACGAAGCTTTGTTCTGGTGGGATTTGGTTATAGAGAATAATCCTGAAGGTGATATCACCTGGGACAGATTAAAAGTGATTTTCCTGGAAAGATTTACTCCTGCAGAAGCGACTGAGCGATTATGCAACGAATTTTCTTATCTGATACAAGGTGATATGACCATCTCAGAATATCATAAGAAATTCAACGAACTTTCTCACTTTGCTCCTCATCTGATTAAAGACCCAAAGAGGAAAAATCTGAGATTTATTCACAGGCTTCAAAGAAAATATCAGAATAGTGTAATGAGGAACGTGAAGCTCCCCTTTTCTGAAATGATATACATGGCTTATCAGTACGAAGATCTAGACAAAAAAGGTATGTTACAGTACAAAGAAGAAGTCAGCTCTAGTAATAAAATTGAGTTTGAAACTGATCGTTCTGAGGCCAGTACAATGTCTGAGGTCAGTAAGAAGCCCAGTGCCAAGAGAAAAAGGGCCAAATCTGAGAAGAACCAGTAACGACAACTGTATGCTCTAACTGCAATAAGCAAGGACATCTCTCGATAAGTTGCCGATCTCTAAAGAAACAAAGAAAGGAAGGATCTAAATCAAAGAACAAGGTTAAAGAAAATAGAAAGTGTAATCTTTGTCATCAAGCTGGTCACGTAAAGCAAGACTGCTGGCTGTCGAAAAATACCAATGAGGCTCAGGTAAATGAAGTGGCAGAAACTTCTGAGCCCTCAGCTATTCAGGAAAGGCCAGATGTTTTAGAAGGCACGCTTACTGTCAAAGATATTCCTGTTAAAGTGCTGTTTGACACAAGTGCGTCACGAAGCTTCATTTCGAAGGATGCAGCTAAGAAGCTGGGTTTGAATTTGAAAAAGCTCAAGGAACCAATGACTGTCCAGAATCCGGTTGGGGATTCCATTGATCTTAGTTGGGTTTGTGGAGTGCCGGTTTCTTTCTCTCGTTATCGGTTTCCTACCATCGCGGTCGTCATGAATTTTAAAGAGTTTGATCTTATCTTGGGGTTAGACTGGTTGACCAAATATGAAGCTGAAGTCAAATGCGCCGACAGAGTCGTAAAAGCAAAGATTAAATCAGGTGATTATATAACCATTCCCTGTGAAGGTCAGAATGCTAATAGAAAAGACTTTTGGGCAGCTTTGAATGTTTCTCCAGCCCAAATAGAAAATATCCCTGAAGTCACAGAGAATATTCCCGACCTAGTGAAAGATATTCCTGTCGTCAAGAACTATGCGGATGTGTTCGAGGAAGTTGTTCGCTTACCTCCGCACAGAGAAATAGATTTTAAAATCGCTTTAATTCCGAATGCAAGGCCGGTAGTTCACGCTATTCGAAGAATGTCCTTGAAAGAGAAAGAGGAATTAGACAATCAAACACGACAGCTAGTATGGAAAGGTCTGATCAGGCCTAGTTTCTTTGATTGGGGTGCAACAGTGGTGTTTGTCCCAAAATCTGACGGTACTCTACGGCTATGTGTGGACTATCGTGATCTGAACAAACAGACGATAAAGAACAAATATCCATTGCCGCGGATTGATGATTTGTTGGATCGATTAAATGGAGCACAAGTATTTTCACAAATGGACCTAGCTACAGGCTTCCATCAACTTCGAATTGCCGAAGAGTGTGTTCCAATGACAGCATTCAGAGGTCCCGACTTATTCTACGAGTGGTTAGTAATGTCGTTCGGCTTATGTAACGCTCCTGCTTACTTCGTCGATCTGATGAATAGAGTGTTCAGAGGGGTTTTGAATAAATTTGTTCTGGTTTTTATTGACGATATTCTAATCTTCTCTAAATCAAAGGCCGAACATGAAAAGCATCTGGAACAGGTTCTAGAAATTCTGAGACGGAATGTATTAAAAGCCAAATTTTCCAAATGTATCTTCTGGCAAGATGAAGTAAAATTTCTAGCCCACGTCGTATCGAAAGAAGGAATCGCTGTGGATCCAAGCAAAATCACAGCTATTCAGAATTGGAAACAGCCAAGTACCCCCACTGAAGTCCGCAGTTTTCTCGGATTGGCTAGCTATTACCGGAAGTTCGTTAAAATCTTTTCAAAGATATCTGGTCATTTAACGAAGCTTACGAAGAAGCACTCTAAATTCAAATGGACTCCAGAAAGTGAGGAGGCTTTTGAAGAGCTAAAGTTAAGACTAACGACTGCTCCAGTGTTAACCATCATCGAAGGCAATCAGGATTTGAAAGTCTAGACTGATGTTTCTAGAGAAGGCCTTGGCGTAGTGTTAATGCAAAGGGGTCAAGTGATTGCTTATGCTAGCCGTCAGCTGAAGCCGCACGAAAAGAACTACGTAACTCATGATCTTGAGTTATTGGCTATAGTATTCGCTTTGAAAATCTGGAGGCATTATCTTCTGGGTGAGAGATTCGAACTGTTTACAGATCATCAGTCGCTGAAGTATCTGTTCACCCAGAAGGACTTGAATCTGAGGCAGTAACGTTGGCTGGAGTTTCTAGCAGCATATGACTTTGAAATTATATACACTCCAGGGAAAGCCAATGTCGTGGCCGATGCGTTAAGCCGAAAGAATGAGATGATCGCCAGCTTTATTATCACGACTTCACTGATAGATAAAATATCTGCTCTTCAAAAGGATGATCACTTCATTCAGAAGATCAGAGAGATAATTTAGAAAGGCGAACCCTCGAGTTTTCAGGTTGATAATGATGGAATTCTAAGGCTCAAAGGTCGAATCGGTGTCCCTAACATTCCTGAGCTTCGAAAGGAAGTACTGGATGAATGCCACAAGTCAAAGCTTAGTATCCATCCGGGAGTAAGCAAAATGTACAATGACATTAAATGCACTTTCTGGTGGAAGTCGATGAAAAGGGACATTTCTTTATATGTTAGCCGATGCCCTACTTGCCTGCTAGTCAAAAGCGACCAACAGAAACTTGCTGGACTGTTACAACCGCTGGACGTTCCTGGTTGGAAGTGGGAACATATTTCAATGGACTTCATTGATGGTCTGCCCAGAACCAGAAAAGGAAATGACAGTATTTGGGTGATCGTAGATCGCTTCACGAAGACCGCCCATTTCATACCTGTCAGATCAAACAGAACTGCTCAGAGTCTGGCGCAGATATACTTCAAGGAAATAGTTAGACTACATGGAGTGCTGCTCAGTATAGTCAGTGATAGAGACACAATATTCACTAGCAAATTCTGTGAGGCGTTTCAAGTCGAGTTGGGAACGAAGTTGAACTTGAGCACCGCTTATCATCCTTAGACAGACGGCCAGACTGAGAGGGTGAATCGTATTTTAGAAGATCTATTGCGGGCTTGTGTTATAGATTTCGGTGGATCATGGGAAGACCATTTGCATTTGGCTGAATTCTCATATAACAACAGCTACCAGGCGAGTCTGACAATGTCTCCATTCGAAGCATTGTATGGTAGACCGTGCCGATCTCCTGCTTGTTGGGTCGAACCTGGAAATAGACTTGTGTTAGGGCCTGATATGATTCGAGAAGCTGCTGACAAAGTCAATTTTATTAAGAAGCGATTACTCGCCGCTCAAAGCCGACAAAAGAGCTATGCCGATAGGAGAAGAAGAGATATATCCTTTGTTATTGGCGACTATGTATATTTGAAAGTATCGCCGATGAGAGGAGTTATCTGGTTCGGTAAAACTGGCAAGTTGGCGCCCAAATTCATTGGTCCGTTTCCTATTCTGGAACGGATCAGAACTCTCGCTTATAGGGTTAAGTTGCCTGATTGGTTGCCTGGAGTTCATGATGTATTTCACATATCTCAACTTCAAAAGCACGTTCATGATCCAGACTTGATCGTGGAAGAAGCAACTCAGCAGGATATTGAAATTACTCCAGAATTAGCTGTGAGACGAGAGCCGCTAAAGATCATCGGCAAAGAAACCAAAGAACTGAGGAGCAAGAAGGTTCACTTAGTCAAAGTGCAGTGGAGTGGAGATCCGCGAGATTGTACTTGGGAAACTGAGGAGAGCATTCAGAAAGCCTATCCCAGATGCCGAGTAGATATCTTTGATTGACTCTGGTGCAAGGTACATTTACCATACCTTGCATTACCAATCAGTTCTCTATTCTGTTGTTATTTTCTTTCCATGGATGTGCACTTTTAATTCTATAGTCTGCTTAATTTAAAAAGAATGTATGAATTAATTTGTTTGATTTTGAAAAGTTAAAAACAAATTGCTTGTTGTTTGCGTTGTGTGATAGTAGATTTGATTTATTAAATTATTAAAACGATAGTTAATTTAATCAATAATAGAATAATGGTAGAATTTATTCGATTAAACAACACATTGAACTGATTAGAAAATAGATAGAAATATATATACTTGTGCATTATATATGTTTGAACAGGTAAATGGATTAGCTGTTGAGTAAAGATTTTATTTGCGTGCCCGACAAATAGGTAAACCTTAATGAGTTGGATGTGAAATATTATTATATCAACTCCTGTGAATGCCATTGGATGCGGAGTGCTGGTTTTTCTGTGTGAAATAATAAACGTCACCATAGGATAGTAACAATTAATTTTGAACTACATTACATGGCATACTTCAGAAGATAGGCATACTTCATCATATACCACATAAGCATTTGGAGCTTGTGTGACGAGGTGGAAGATTTACCATACGAGCGAGAGGCTTGTATGGCGATGACTATATTTTACAGGTTGAACTGATGACTGATACGGACTATTTAAATTATAACGATTAAATTGCCAGATTAATAAAAAAAACCACACGGGTCTGGAGTTGACAATAATCACGTCTCTTTAGTTATTAGATACGACACATGGACTATTTATTTTCCACACGGAACAGGGTGACGAGAATTTATTCTCTGGAGTTATCATCAATACACGCTCCCCTGTAAACACCATAATATATCACTATAAATATGTGTATGCTTATTAGGATTTATTGGGTACCTAATACGGCCCAATAAATTTCCAAACCTCTCCCCGTACAAAGGAGGTTATGGCGAAATTTTTCGAAAATTCCGGGTGTTAGCCAAATTTTTGAAGAATTTGAAAATTCTCAGAAAATGAAAAGTTGGAGAATTGAAGCCAGATCGAACGTAGAATTGAATAATCAAACCACTTTCGACTTTGTTCCTTTTCGGGGACGAAAAGTTTTAAGTGGGGGAGATTGTAACGACCCAGAAAATCTGAACCAATTTAAAAAATTTTAATTGGCTAAAATAATGGATTTTGAATATTTAAAATAAATATTTTAAATAATAGAGAAGAAAAGTGAGTTGAATTGAAAATTGAAAACGAATATAATTAATTCTAATTATAAACAAGGCCTGAAA